>CM069909.1:17291668-17931220 GCA_036172215.1 Camellia granthamiana | reverse complement strand
TCAAACATGAAGCAAATGAAGCAAGCATCCAAGATACAAGGAGAGGGGATGGCCCTCCCCTTTAAGACCTCAAAACATAAGTTTTACCACTGAAAATCCACTGGATTTCAGTGGTTAAAAGGCCAAGAGAAAGTGATCTCAATGGTCTAAAGTGATGGTGTAAAACAAAGCCAAACAAGGCACAAGAGGGGGTAGACCACCCCCAACACAAAAGAGACCTTAAACAAACACTACAAGCATACAAAATTAGAACTTTTTGTAGTAGAAAGTCAAGCCAAAATAAGCATGCAAATAGGGCCAAAAGCTTAATCAAAAACAAGGGTTTAAGAGGTTAGAAGCTCGCCCTTGTAGAACCACTTCAAAGCTGCAACTCCAGCAACCTTTTTGAACCAAAACCAATCCAAAAACTCCAAAACCAACCTCAAAGTGCCTCACCTCCAAGAGTATGGTGTTTCACTATGTGTTGTGTTCAAAAGTGTGAAGAATAAGCACTTTCAAGCACAAAACAAGAGAGAAAGGAGAAATATAGATATAGATGATATGTATAGCTCTCAAGCAACTTTTTCTGAACCTAACGCAAGATGGGGGAGGTTCTCTTTCATAAAGAACCAAAGTTCAAGCTTGTT
This sequence comes from Camellia granthamiana, assembly GCA_036172215.1. Classification (NCBI taxonomy): domain Eukaryota; kingdom Viridiplantae; phylum Streptophyta; class Magnoliopsida; order Ericales; family Theaceae; genus Camellia; species Camellia granthamiana. Next base: position 17,930,594 of record CM069909.1, on the reverse strand, counting down.
GAACAAGCTGAAGGTCTAAAGCCATCCCTTCATGCACGTGTATGGAGGATGGTTTCTGTGCCCACCAGCTGTCACAGCTGCAGAAAGGTGCTGGAAAGCTGCCGACCACTTGAAGTGGTCTGCAAGGGAAGAAAGTGGTCGGCAGGTGAGGGGAGGTGGTCTGCACAATGAAAGCAAGCTAATAGTGTGGTGGCCGACCACTTTTATTGGTCCAAAAACCAAGAAAACCAGTTGGCCGACCAGAAAACTGGCTGGTGGGAAGAAAAGTGATTTTCAGGGAGAGAAACTAGTCTCCAACCCTCATTCCACCCTCCAAGCAAGGAAAACAAGGTTTGTACCAAAACAAACCAAAAAGGATGCAAGACAAGAGTCCGGGAGGCAAGGCGCGTAGCCGGAAGCCCCGAAAACTAGTCTACCAGCGCCAAAAGCAGTCAATGAGGGAAAAGTAGTCTACGAATACAAAAAGTGGTCTATGAGACCACTGTGTCCCTCTAGACCAAGGCAACAAGGTATGGTTCGAAAATCGGGCCAAAAGGAGAACGTTAAGCGGTCCTGAGACAAGGTGCACGGCCGAAGGCTCCGAATATCGGAAACTGGTCTCCAAGAGGGAAAAGTGGTCTACGACCACAAAAAGGTGGTCTACAAGACCGCCTCCCCCTCTAAGGAAGGTCAACATGCTTGGTCCACAAACCGAGCCAAAACACAAAGAGTTCAGAGGCCCGGAGGCAAGGCACTCAGCCGAAAACTCCGGAAACTCGAAACGAGCACAAACATGCACTATCACCGAGCACTCAAACGATGATGTCTGAGTCTTAAGGTCGGTCAAAAATGGGGTGTCTACAGTTGCCCCTCTTTGACAGAACTCGGAAGTCAAGAAATGACGGGAGTGAATGTCAAAGCCCAAAGACGACCCATTTTTGACAAGGCCAAAGACTTAGACAAACAGGCAAGATAACAAAGAGATACGCCCGCAGGCATGGGCAAAATGCAAATGACATGCACAATGCCGAACATAACTCATGATCATGCAAAGAGCGCTGTAATGAAGCAAATATGCAAAATAAATACAACATTTTAAGCAAATGCTAGTAAGTAAACACGAACCAAACTACATCTCATGCAGAAAGGATGTAAGAAAATTATACGATTCTCACTGCGTCTCGCATGGAGAAGACTAATACATGCAATATCGTTTGGTTTCACCAGCTTCAAATGAACCGTACATACAATATCGTGCCTGCACAAAAAAAGATTTTGACAAGTACAATATAATAGGAACATATGATCAACGCTATATCAAGATACAATATCAAGGCAAGATAAACGTGTGCACATATGATGCCGATGGAAACATGCATAGTAATACAAGTGAAAAGTGCACAACAATGCAACTGAATGTGCGCGACAACACAAGTAATGAGGTGCATAACAATGCAAGTAAAATGTACGTAACAACGCAAGTAAAGTGGTGCATGACAATGCAGGTGGAACGTGCATAACAATGCAACTGAAAGGGTGCGTAACAATGCAGGCGGAGAGGTGAATGACAATGCAACCTAAGTGTGCGTAACAAGGCGGGTGGGGAGGTGCACGACAATGCAACCTAAGTGTACGTGACAACACGGGTGGAGAGGTGCATGACCATGCAACCTAAGTGTTCGTGACAACGCGGGTGGAGAGGTGTACGACAATGCAACCTAAGTATGCGTGACAACGCGGGTGGAATGCATAACAATGCAAATGGAACGTGCGTGACAATGCATGTGAAGAGTGCATAACAATGCGGGTGGAAGGGTGCATGACAATGCAGGTGGAACATGCGTGACAACGCATGTGAAGAGTGCACAACAATGTGGGTGGAAGGGTGCATGACAATGCATGTAGGGGTGTGCACAAGACAGTGTGATACAATGCACTAACAAGTGCAGGTAAAGTGCGCAAAATAGTGCGAGCAATTCACTAACAGGTGCAATAAAGGTGTGCAAAATAGCGCGAGTAATGCACTAACAGGTGCAAGAAAGGTGCGCAAAACAGCGCGAGCAATGCACTAACAAGTGCTGCAAGCATTTTCCATGCAAGATGAGAGAGAGCATGTAATGAAATGCACAAGACAGCGCGAGTATAAACTGCACAAAACAATGCGATGCGCAAGAAAGCGTGAGTGATAAACTGCATAAAACAGTGCGATGTGCAAGAGAGGGCGAGTGATAAACTGCACAAAATAGTGCGATGCGCAACAGAGCGCGAGTGATAAGCTGCACAAAATAGTGCGATGCGCAAGAGAGCACGAGTGATAAGTGCACAAAACAGTGCGATGCGCAAGAGAGCGCGAGTGAGATACAAAAAGTAAGTGCACAAGACAGTGCGAGTGAGATATAAAGTGTAAGTGCACAAAACAGTGCGAGTGAGATACAAAGTGTAAGTGCACAAGACAGTGCGAGTGAGGTACACAAAAAAGTGCGATAAAATGCATTTTCTATGCAAAAGATACGAGCATTTTCTATGCAAGTATGGGGACATTTTCTATGTATGAAACAAGAGTATATTCTATGCAATATTGAAAGCAAGCATATTCTATGCAAGAGACAGGCATATTATATGCAACATTGAAAGCATATTATTCTATGCAGAATTGAAAGCATATTCTATGCAGAAACGAAAGCAAGCATATTCTATGCATGAGACAGGCATATTATATGCAATATTGAAAGCATATTCTATGCAATAGAGGGGCATCAAACATGTACTTTGGTGCCTCCGATTTATCTCTCGGAGGGCTTTACAACACACTCAGCTCAAAAAGGGTACACCCTGTTTATATTGGCAAGAGATAACATCTGCATGTGAAAACCACGGAATGTCGCTTTTCTTCCCGATCATATTCACAGCTTTCCCTATTCTCCAACGGGGTGACAGACTAGGTTGGTTCAGTATCTAGACTTGAGGCGCATATATGCTATCTCAACCTATGGGGCTTCCATATAGATTTCAAGACGGGGATACACCCTTGGGTATTTAAACCAAACTTTAGTTTCGGAAATCCCGAACCTTTGCATTCTAGGCAACAGCCATTCGAACTCTAGTTTCCACCGTCGTAGTTGGTCTCCTAGGAACTTATTGCAAACACAGCCAAGATGCCTTTGGCGGGGACTGGTACTCGGGAGAGCACTTCTAATCACCATTCTGGCTTGAAACAGACTTGAGCTTGAGCTTGAGGTAGAGGCACACTCATACTTCGGAGCATTGACAAGGCCTGAAGAGGTACATCCGGAACGCAATTTTGGAATTTTCTGAAGTTGAAACAAACTCAGATACTTCAATTTTCCCTCTTTTCTTTTGCTTTGCAGTCTGGAACCCATATAGCTTCAGATAGGTCCTGGTTTTACTGCTCTCACATGACCTAGGTTGAACCCTGCAGTTTTATGAAAGAACAAATCCTGTTTTGCACAAATGTAGAGAACGGCACAGCACTCTGAGCACAAAACGATTTTTTTTTTTGAAATTGAAATGAGAAAAAGGGTTCTCAACCGGGTATTGAGCCTACAACTAACCACAGCCAAAATGACTCAACAATGGAAAACAAAGGTAAAACAACCTAAACACATTTGTTGACACTCGAAACGACTCAAAACAAGAATCGAGACAGACCAAACACAACAAAACACAAGACTCAAATGTGCACAGGGAGCCTGTTTCTCCGGGTATTGTTTCCCACCCTTTCTCATTTGTGATTCTCACATCACTCGGCCCTCAGGCTCTGTTTTTTCTAAAAAAGCCCTTTCCTCACTTTTTCTCTCAGCGCACATCTCTCTATTCTTCAATCTCTCATTTTTTATCCCTCCCCTAGGTGGTTGATGGATAAACAAGAAGTTGCGGGCTCTTGCCCCTAACATTCTGCTAGATTCTCTTTCTTCTACTCACAACAGTAAGCTTTCCCACAGAGGGGTTGTGATGTGGCTGGACGTGCAGCAGATCAGCAACTGACATCATTTGGCGATGTCCTTAGCCAGTTTGGATGTGATCAGATCTGTCCAGATGACGGAGTGAAATATCTTGATCCATTCCAATTCATGCTTCGCACTTAGCTTGATACCTCGCTGCTCGGAGGACGAAAGAGCTTTCGGCCTCTGCTGTTAACTTCAGTTGTGCCCCTTTCTGGTAGGTAGAGTGCCCTTTCTGGCAAGTACATTGACAACGGGGAAAGACAGGAAGCCTGACTCAACTGTGCCCCTAGTTCATCATTTTGACCATTTTTTGTTTTTTGAGCTTCTGCTAAAACAGTTTTGACCAACATGAGAGTTAGATTAACACGCTTGTTCGATTTTCTAATTTGAAATCATGCAAGTCAAGCCATGAGCACTGAAAATTTTCCTTTTTTGGGGTCCAAGAAATGGTCCGGCTTTGGAAAAATGGAATAATTTTTTAGAGAATTAGTTAACTTCATTAAAAATTCTCAAAAACTATTTTTGCAAAAATGGCCACTGCTCGACCAACACAGAATTTACTCTTGAGATGCACAACCTCAGATCCAAAACAATGGAAAATTGCCCCTTGTCTAAATGGCACTGCATGGCAACGAAAAGTTGCCCCTTGTCTGAATAGCACCGCAGCACACTATATGGCAACAGAAAGTCGTCCCTTGTTTCAATAGCACCGCAGCACACTGTAATCAGCCCTCAAAGTGACGATCACAACCAAACTCTTGGATACAAAAACAACAAAGATGACCCGTTCAATCTCATAGACAGGACAGTTGAATTTGAAGTGTTTTACGACTGGACTTCAGAATGAAGTTGCCTACGTATCCCAAAGATGGGAATCAAGCCTGACGTAGTTCCGGGTTAAGGTACACTCGGGTATTTAACCTCTCCTTTTGCGCTCTAACTTTTTCCAAGGCCGCCCTTCCGGGTTTTCCAACCTTGCGAGCTATGTTTTTCTTTTCTTTTCATTTCTTTTCTTCTTCTTTTTTCATCTTTTCTTCTTTTTCTTTTCATTTCTTTTCTTCTTTTCATCTCTTTTTCTTTTCATCTTTTTTTCTTTTTTCATTTGTTCTAAACTTTTGCCTGGGTCACCCTTCCAGGTTTTCGGCCCAGCGAGCCTCTCAAGGGTAAAAGTGTAGCTTTGCTCATGTTGATCGGTTGGAGATCTCGAAGCCATCTGAATCTAGGAGAATGGCTGCTGTTCACTGATGATGTAAAAGTCCATCCAATGGGGGCTGAATTTGCCCCTAGTGTTGTGGATATGAACTCGATTGTCCTTCAGCAATATTTTCTTCTTTCCTTCCTTCTGGGATTTGGCATTCTTGTCGATCTTCGTTTGCTTGAGAAATGTCCTGATGTTTTACTCTTCGAGCACATCTGACATTTTTGCCCCTAGTTCAAGGGCTACTTTTGATCTAGCTTTTGCAAGCTTCCTTTGATCACATCTGACCTTCTTGGTCTGACATTTTTGCCTCTAGTTCGAGGGCTACTTCAAATCTAGCCTGACAGGCCTCCTTTGATATCATACGACCTTATTGCCCCTAGTTCATGGGCTGCTTCAAATCTGGCCATACAGGCCTCACATTGTGGTTGACCGTTGAACATTCTAAATCCAAGTTCAAGGTTTGAAAGCAAAGGGGTTGAGTCTTGAGGCTTAGAGCGATCCCAAGCTGCACAATCTCAAGAGCGATTCCACACAGGTCTTTGCAGGACCGCGCAAAACATTTTTTGAAATCTTTTAAGAAAACGACTAGTCGCTCGCGCTGAAGACAATGTAGAACCAATCTAGATCAAGCCAGGATCTTTCTCAGTACTCACGTTAACAAACATGATCTCATTCATTAAGGGCTTAGCATGCCTCTCTTTCTCTCAATTGATCAAATTTTTGCAAATCCCGAGGAATTCCTCCCTCTTTGTTTTCACCACAGTGTTCGAAAAAGTTTTGAAAAACTTAGGTCGATGCAATGATTTCAAGACACAGAAAAATAGGTGAAAATGCACTGCCCTTCCATTCAAATTTGTTGGCGCAACTGGCTCAAGGCAGAGACAAACTCAAAAGTATGAAAATCACTGCTGTTTCATTCAAATCTGTTGGCACAACTGGTTCCAAGGCAGAAACAGACTCAAAGGAAAGCAAAAAGACAAACACAAAACAAGCAAGTGATGTCCGAGGTAACACCCCCAAAATCACCCGACTCCGACACAACAAGACAGACTCGATACAACAACACTGACTCGACTGACTCAATACAAAAAGACTGACTCAATACAAAACAACAAGACTGACCCAATACCCAAGTCAGCAAATAAAGTAAATAGCATTCGCAAATGTTTAAAACCGTGCATGCCATCCATCACATCTGGAGTAAACTGAGCACCATCCGCAGATGGTTCATCCTCCGATCACATCACACTATCCCCAAGTTCACTGATCCAGTGATGATAGACTTTGCTGAGCTTGGTGCAATGATGACCTCGTTGTCAATCAAATCTTGTACTTCGTGGCAAAGACGAAAGCAGTTGTCAGTGCCATGATCGGTTTGTTGATGGAAGCCACAGTACTGGGCAGCATCATGCGTAGCTGGAAGGGGATTCGGAAGAGGCCGAGGCTCAAGGGGGTTTGAGGTGGCCTTGTCCAACGAGGATTTGGAGAGCTTTGGATAAAGGTATATAGAGGGCATGGAAAACCCTTCGACCTCGGGGTTGGTACTTCGAGGTTTGTGGATTTTTGCTGGATGCACTAGCAAAGGGGTCGGCAGGTGATGACTTGGTTTGTTGATCTCTTCCGAGTGCAGGATTAGAGCTGAAAGGAACGTTTCTAATACGACGCCCTTCCCCCGGTTTGCCCCTTGACTCAGACTGCTCTCATTCTGAATGGCAAAAGTGCTATCCACAATCTGTGTGACAACTGCAATCATTTGCTGTTTGTTCAGCCCTTCGGCTTTCAAAGCCTCAATAGCCCACTGAAGGTGTTCATGGGGACCAATGCCTGCCCCTGCCTTGTTCTTACCACTGGCCTCCACTTTGCGAGGAGATTGGCCTTCTTCCAATGCAACTAGTCCCAAGATTGGGGAGCCTTTTGGCGTGAAACCCCTGGTAGGTGATGTGGTTGATGATGGAGCCAAAACTCCACAAGCTAAATCCGCCACTGTTCTCTGAAGGTCTTCAATCATTCTCATCAGCTCAGAAGTGGTGGGTTCACGGGTTTGAGATGATTGGGGTTCTAAGACTGGATGTGTGGTAGGTGCTCCAGATGGGCGTTGCATTTCGGCATCGGTCTCACCCTGCATGGCGATTCCCTGGTTTAATGCTGCTACCATGGCCACAACTTCTTCCGAATTCTGTGCCATCACGGCCTGCTAAGTTTGGACAAAGGTGATGTGACTGGTGACTGTCGGATCAGATGAACCGATGAGCCCTAACTGGCCTTTCTTTGCCTTGCCTCGGCGAAGGAACACTGGTTGCCCTTGGATTGAATCTCTGGCCTAACAAAGTCTATCAACACAAGTCCGGTGTACACGGGGGATATCGGAGCCTTCTGAAGCTATGGTTCCAAGACTACCTTGTAAAAGAGAAAACAGACAGCATCTTAGCCTGATTTCACCACAACAGATATGAGCGTAGCTGAATGACTACGCTCCCTACAGAATTATGCCCAAAAATCTGCCTGTAAATTGATACCCTCAAGTAAAACTGATTCCCCCAAAATATTGACGCCCCTCAGGCTTGATACCTAGACTTGCAAATTGATACATACGACCTGTAGAGACACACCCTAACAGCACATATCAAGCAAGTGAGAGCCAAAACACCCCTATAGAGGGGTAAGGTTTCCCTGTCCTATCATGTCAGGAGCTAGGGTTTTACTACGCACGCAGCGGTTTCAAACAACCTACAATCGGGTAAGCAACCTGTCCTAGCTTGGAATGGTCACTATGGATTCCGACATGCACTAGGTCGAATGGTCAAAAAGGGTGCCTCGGTGAAAACCGAGGTTTGTGTTCCCGTCGTGGCAGAGCCCGCAACCGGTCAGCCTCATGGCACGCAGCCTCTGGCAAACCGTTTAGGAATAGTAGACGGCAAACATGGTGTCCTAGGAGCACCAATGCAAATGCAATACAAAGAGACACATAAGTGTAAACAAAACAAGATATCATGAGTTCGAGTCAAGTTCTCTAAATCCCCAGCAGAGTCGCCAGAAACTGTAGACTGCTCGGAACCCCGCTCTGCGCGCGAGGGCGCGAATCATTGTTCTTAGCTACTACAGTTCGGGACTCATGTCACGATTCTGAATCTAATCTCACAAAGTGCAATGTGGAGACTGATAAATCACCAAAGAGTCCAAATCCGGCAAATCGTTTGGAAAATCGATTTTAATCAAAAAGCGCCAAACATGGACTGCTTTGCCAGATTTCAGAGTCGCCACCTAAATATTTTATTTTGGGAAATTTAGGAAACCCTGACTCGTGCCTAAGGCCACGTATCCATCATCACCAAAGTTGCCTCGGCTCTGGAACTTAGGTACGCGAGGGGAAGGTCATGCAATGAGCACCCCCACTCGCCCGATCAAAGGATCGGCCTTTACTAACATGATATGTTGTTTTTGAAAACACATGTGTTCTTATTATGGTTTATTAGCTAGCTTACTATGTAATGCGCACAGTATACAAGTATAGACTAGATCGCCTAAATTGGAACAAAACATCTCATGTTTGTTTGTTTAAAAATGGTTTGAAAGTTACTACTCGCAAGTAGGCTAAGACGCGGATTTTGCCATCCTCAAGTGGGCTTAGAAAACATGGTGATTTGCCACTTCAAGTGGGCTTAAAACTCACATTTGATGAATTATCCCAATTCAAGCAATCCAACCTTCATCCACAGGCATTCATGCAGTTAAACACTTAAGCAGTTAGCCTCATGGGAAGCATGCTGTCATGGCAACACTTACACACATGCGAGGATGCTAAAGACATAAACACTCACAGTGTACTCCGAGCCAAAAAAGAAGCTAATTAGAAATCATGCATGATCCTAACTATGTCAACAATGCCTAATGCAACACATGCAAAATGCAACTTAAATAGGCTTGGCTATCTAAGATGGCATATGAATGCTACACTTGATACATGTATTCAAATAGAAATTGAAATATAATGCAGTTTGAATGATGCGCCGAGCCCAGTGCATGCAATACGAATGAATGATGCACGCATAAGTATGCTAATTGAAATATGCCCTAAACTAACCACCGAAAGCTGATAAGTAAAAGGGAGAAAGACGTGAGGTTGGAAGACATGCATCACACACACGCATGCTTATTACAATAGTTGTGCCCTCTTGACGGAGGGTCCGAATAATAAGCTAACTAGCTAATCTAAGCTAATTAAACTAATTATTACAACAAAACGAAACTAATTAACTAACAAGTTAACTAATTATAACACAAATGAGAAGCTAAGTGCATTAACTACTTAAGTACAAAAACCAATGCATTAGCTAGCTTAGGCAAAGCAACTAAGTAAAGCAAATAGAAGGGGGCCTCGGAGCGAGAAGCGCATGCATGCTCAGTCGCCTCGTTCGGAAATCCATCGCGATGCCTCAACTTGCCTCTGTTTTCAACTGTTCTCAGAACATTGTACAAAGCTCCAGATGGCTTTTGCTCCACTATGGGAACCTCCAGGAGGGCCGCCGACCCCTTGTTGGTGTTGCCAACCACTTGCCGACCACTTTTTCTGGTCTGCAGCAAAGGTGAGTGGTTGGCAAGTGGTTGGCCACATTCTGTATTCGCATTCTGCACTCAGCATTCTGCATTTTCTATACATTCTGTATTCTCATTGCCACTGTCTTACCGTTTACAGCTGTGGATATGAGCCTACTTTCTGACGCTCACTCTTGATCGAGAGGTCGAGGCACCACTCGAGGTGCCATACTCGCGCAGATTCAAGGGTCGATGTCGGCCCAGACCCCGGGAGACATTGCCATATCTGTGGCATTATTTCGACACAGTACGGGCGACCGAGGTAATCCAGAACTCTCAGTTCTTCATGCTTTCAGCTTTGATTCATCTTGCATATTTATGACATCTAATCAATTTATGCACTTGTTATCCGTAAGTCACCTGGCAGCCTTGGATAGCCATGCTAGGGTATTCTCGGTTCCAGTTCGCTGGGGCATGGGACGCCTCCCGATATAGGATTTTGTTTGAGGGACCAGTCGGCAGAGCCTGGTTTCTCGGGGAGCGCTTCATGCGCTAGACACTGTGTAATCCTGCTCAGGATATCCCTTCACTGCCTCTAGCAGACATGTGAACCACAGAGAGTCTCACTCCCCAGGAGGTTAGTGACCTTCTGTAGCGTGCTGACGCAGTCCTTTTCCTAGAGGAGGAGGAGTACACGACATACCTTCACACATACCTGATGCCTCCACTGACAGGTGTCTGTACCCCCATGAGGAGAGCTGCTGACATGCCTTCCTCGAGCCGCGCCCGAGCTGCAGACATCCCTTCGACTAGTAGGGCCAGGGCATCAAGGGGTAGGACTAGAGAGATGCCTCCTACTTGGCAGTGTGCTGGGTGGCCAGATCCTCTAACCGAGCTGACAGGCTGGCGATATGGGACACCATACCAGATTCCGCTGGAGCCTCCATTGCCAGATCATCGATATGTCTGTGCCCCTGACTCAGCATCGGTATGCCTCACAGCTTTCATCTATCATTCAGATATTTAGACATTCATTCATTCACTGATGACTTGAACTTGCATCTGCAGCCTCCCAGAGGATATGTTCAAGGGTTACTCGAGGCGATGGCCTCACTTGAGTTTATGGTTTTGAGAAGAGAAATGATACTGCACTCCTACGGCATCCCGGGTACCTTCCAATTTCCTTGCATTTATCATACTTTCGCTGATATATCGAAACTGAACATTTCACTATACTGATTCATTGCATGTGTAGATCACATCCGACACATCACATTCACATACTATATTTGCATGCACTCACTCTATGAACCATACTTGCATCTGATATACATACCCTGGCTAATGTATTCAAATTGCCTTTTCAGGTCACACCTATACAGCCCGGGCCATCCAGGCCTTCTCGAGTAGTAGGGAGAGGGATCCCGACACGCGGCTGAGGGAGGCGTCGGGCGCCTACCAAACATGATGACGAATCCAGAGAGGAGGAGGAGTCAGCACACCCTCAGTCAGAGACATCTGCGAGCAAAGGTGATGACACTGGTTCCGATTCTGAGGGCGAAGACGATGCCGAGGAGGATTCCGAGGATGGCGGCTCCGATTCAAATGGTGGTGCCGACGGCGGTGGTGCAGAGGCTACTCAGCCAAAGAGGGTGAAGAGGGCCTCTCGATCTTGAGCCATATAGCACCGACGTAGATGTTTTTGCTTTGTTTTCTTTTTACTAGTAGTTATAGCACATTGTACAGCGTTAGGCAGTTTTATTTTCTTAAAACTTGTACCCTATTGTAAAAGGAAACAATGATGGAACAAAAATAGCTTTTTGTTCAAAAAGTGTTGTATTTTGTATTCTAAGCATCGGATCGCATCATTTTGCACAAAAATGAGATTGATGAAAATTGAACATCCGTGCATTCACCAAGTCTGGTAGTGAACCAACATAACAAAACAACTTAACAAAAACAAATTCGATAAACGAATTATAACAACTCGATAAGCCATGAGCAACAACTCAATAAACAAACTGCACCAACTCGATAATCAAAGAGCAACAACTCGATAAGCAAATGAGCAACAACTCGATAAGCAAATGCATCTTGGATAAACAAAGCGACTGGACGCATCCGAAGCAGAAATAAACTCAGACCTTCAGCATTCTCAGCACATAGAAAGGCTGGGGACCCTTTACTGGAGACAAGAAGTGGCTACAGACCACTTTTTGCTCATGGCCGACCACCAAAAGAGCTTGCCGACCAGTTTTGTGGTCTACAGACCAGAAAATGTAGCTGTTCGACCAGAAAAAGTGGCTGGTCGACCAGAAAATGTGTCTGGCCGACCAGTTAGCCTAGGGACCTCCAGATTTTGGCCACTTACCCTCTAAACAGTGCCTTATCCTCCATAAAGGTTCCAGCTTCGTGGTTCCCTCATTCTAACTCCGTTTTGCACCAAATAGAGGCATTTCTTGTCCAAAACCTTACAAATTGGATTGTTAACTTGGATGGCTCGGAAAAGTTGAATTTCCGGGGCTTCGGCATAAATGCACTATTCACGCTGAGCCACACTCCGCTGCGTTTTCCGTTCCTCTATGCTGTGGCAAGGTGTTGGAATCCGGTAACCCATGTTTTTAGCTTTGGCGGACAAGAGATGTGCCCCACTTTCGAAGACTTCCAAGCTTTGATGGAGTCTCAGCGCGATGAAGAGATCTTGCCCCAATTCCGCTTCAGCCACGTCCAAGCCTTAGGACGGATGTGCGAACTTACTTTGCATGACGCTCGGTCTTTAATCCGCGACGGAGAACTGGACATTCCGAGCTTGATTTGTCAGATTTCTGATGCCGATGACCACGGTGATCATCATTGGCAGGGTTTTCGGAGGCATGCGCTTTACTTGTGCATGTTGTCTCATTTTTTGCTTGCCCCAGGCTTCAGAGGATCTAACGTCCATTTGATTGAGGTTGCCCAAGGTTTAAAAGAGGGCAAGTGCTATATTGCCATGACGCTAGCTGAGACATTGATGGGTTTGGATGCTTTTCATCGCTGAGAGACGACTAGATTCCCGGGGAGTCCACTACTGCTGCAGGTAATGTTTCCTACCTTATCTCACATATATTTATCACATCACTTGGCCCTCAGGCTCGGTTTTTCTCTCAAAACCATTTTCTCACTTTTCTCTCCACGTACACCTCTCTATTCTTTAATCTCTCATTTTTCATCTCTCCCCAGATATGGTTGGTGGATAAATTGAAGGTCGTGGACTCATGCCCAGCATATTCAGCTCACAGCTATTTCTTTCGGCGACGTCTAGTCAATGCCCCTGATGAGGGATGGTGGTGCGAATGGATGTGCAGTCTATCCGCTACCAACATTGCTTGGCGCTGCCCCTGGCTCAATTTGCCGGTGATGAGTTACAACATGTCTCGCCAGCCGAGGATTCAGTTGATCGGCCTGACCCATTGTGTCTTTTACTTCCCATTTCGAATACGGCGCCAATTTGGGCATGATCAGACTTGCCTAGAGGATGGGATAGAGTACCCTGCCGCATTTCTAGTCCGAGCCGCACAGCTAGCTCAGTATGCCACAACATGGAGGACGAAAGAGCTTTTGCCCTTGCTCCCACTTTCAGTTGCACCCTTTCTAATGAGTGCATAGCTTGGCTTGATGAAGAGGCACAGGTTGGGCCTACTTTGGCAACAGAGGCTTTCACAAGCTCTGGGAGGGGCGCAGGAACACCTGACTTATCCATGCCCCGAATTTATTGCTTTAATTAGTACTTTCAAGTTTTCTTTATGAATGTAATAAAAAAGCAACTTCAATTTGTATTCAAGAGTAGGGGAACTCTGTACTGAAATCAATGTAATTGAAGGTTGTGGGTACTGAAAATTTTCCGTTTGGTCCAAAAATGGTCTAAGTCGTTAAAAGATTAATTTGAGCAAAATCAACTTTTATTAAAACTTTTCAAAACCATTTTCGATATGGATCACAACTGGACACGCCCAAGATCTATCACTGAGATGCACAACCCTGGATCCAGCAACTGGAAAGTTGCCCCTAGTCTGAATAGCACTGCACTGGAGATCACAACCGAGCTCTTGAATGCAAAATAGACAAAGATGACCAACAGAATCACATGGACAAAGTTGATTTGGAAGTGTTTATGGCTGGACTTCAGAAAGAAGTTGCCTACATATCCCAAATATGGGAATCAAGCCTTACGTAGTTCGATTCAGATTCACTCGTGTATTAACCCTCTCCTTTTGCACTCTAACTTTTGCCAAGGCCGCCCTTTCTGGGTTTTCAACCTTGCGAGCTTAGTTTTTATTATTTCAAATTTTTCATGCTCTAACTTTTTCCTAGGTCGCCCTTTCTGGTTTTCGGCCTAGCGAGCCACTTAGGGAAAGTATTTCTTCAACTTGTCCATGTTGATCGGCTGGGAGAACTCTAGGCCATCTAGGTCCATCAGAACGACAGCTCCACCCGACCAGATAGACTTAATGATGTAAGGGCCAGTCCAATTGGGTCTGAACTTGCCCCTAGGGTCATGAATGGGAGCTCGGTTGTCTTTGAGCACTAGATCCTTTTCCTTCAAATTCCTAGACTTAACCTTCTTGTTGAAAACCCTGGCAATTCTTCATTGATAACCCTAGACGTGATACAGTGCTTTCAGCCTTCTTTCATCAAGGAGCATGAGTTCTTCAAACCTGCTTTGCTGCCAATCTACCTCAGCTATCTGACACTCAGCCAATACCCGTAATGACAGAACCTCAACTTCGATAGGCAAAACAGCCTCCATCCCATAAACCAAGGAATACGGAGTTGCCCCAGTAAAAGTTCGAATTGAATTCTAGTAGCCCCAAAGAGGAAATGGCAGCTTATCTGGCCAGTCCCTGTAGGTTTCCACCATTTTCTGCAGAATGTGCTTGATGTTCTTGTTGGCGGCCTCAACTGCTCTGTTGGTTTGTGGCCGATATGTAGATGACTTATGAAAAGCCACATTGTACTTCTCCAACAAGTCGATCACCTCCTTCTTGAAGTGGGAACCATTATCCGAAATAATCTCATTCGGGACCCCGTAGCGATAGATAATGTTGTTTCTGATGAACTTAGCAACATGCGACGCCTTCAACACTGCGTAAGATTGGGCCTCAACCCACTTCGTGAAGTAGTCTATCACTACCAGAATGTACTCATGCCCGTTGGACCCTTTCGGAGTGACAGCCCCAATTACATCGATCTCCCAAACTGAAAAAGGCCATGGCGAAGTCATGTTGTACAACTTCGACGGCGGAATGTTCATACGATTTGCATGGATCTGACATTTGTGGCATCGTCGGACAAAGCCAATACAATCCTCCTCCATGGTGGACCAGTAATAACCCTGTCTAAGGATCTTCTGGGCTAGCATCACCCCGCTCATGTGCACTCCGCACTCTCCTTCATGGATGACCTCCATCAGGCACTTGGACTCTTCAGCATCAACACACAGTTTGTGCATCCCAAGATGACCCCGCTTGTACAGTTTATCCCCGCAGACGATGAATTGTGCAGCCATTCTTCGAATTGCCCTCTTATCATTGGTATTTGCCCCTGGTGGATACACCTCTTTTTCCAAGAAGTTCCAGATGTCGTAATACCAGGGGTTCTCATCTTGTACCTCATCTATGGCAGCAATCAGCTCGTAGGCCGGCAAGAATTTCTATTCAATGATGATCGGACGCATTCGGACTTCGAAATGGATGTCTATCATAGAAGATAGAGTTGCTAGTGAATCAGCGAACCTGTTGTTCTCTCTTAACAGATGGGCGAAATTCGGTTTCTCAAACCGAGGAATCAGAACATCTAAGGTCTGGTGATAGATTCTCATCTTTTCTTCTTTAACTTTCCAATCTCCTTTAGCTTGAGATACAACAAGGTTCGAGTCCTCGATGACATCCAACCGTTTTGCCTCGAGTTCCAAGGCGGCTTCTAGTCCAGCAATACATGCCTCATACTCTGCCTCATTGTTCGACACTTTGAACTGGAGTTTGAATGCTAAGGGTATGCGGGAATTGTCAGGTACTATCAGCAACACCCCTATCCCATACTCGTATTGGTTTGACGCTCCGTCAAAGTACATCGTCCAAGTCTCTTCTTCGACATGCAGAATGGCCTCGTCTGGGAACAGATATTCAACTGCTTCATCCCCTTCAACTGGGTGGTCAGCTAGGAACTCCGCTACCGCTCTCCCTTTCACTGACTTGCGCATCATGTACTTCAGATCAAATTCGGAAAGCAAAAGCAACCAACGGGCTAGCCTACCCATATGTGCTGGTTTCTTGAAGAGATATTTGATGGGATCTAACCTCGAAACCAGTATTACAGAGTGAGCTAACAGGTAGTGCTTCAGCTTCCTGGTAGCCCATACCAAGGCCAGATAAGCCTTCTCCAGCGGAGTGTAGCGGGTCTCATAATCCAGCATTTTCTTGCTCAGGTACTAGATAGCCTTCTCCACTTTGTCCTCAGATTCCTGCGCAAGCATGCAGCCAATTGTCGTTTCAGTCACTGATAGGTACAGAATCAACGGTTTCCCCGACTCAGGCGGTGACAACACAGGTGGGTTCTGTAAATATTGCTTGATCTGCTCAAAAGCAACTTGGCATCAGTCGTCCCGTTGGAACTTCTTTCCTTTCTTCAGGAGACCAAACAATGGTTCACAAGTCAAGGTTAATTTTGCAATAAACCGTCTTATGAATTGCACTTTACCCAGAAAGCCTCACACCTCCTTTTCAGTCCTCGGTGGTGGCATTTCTAAGATGGCCTTGATTTTGGAAGGGTCGACTTCGATGCCCCTTTGTGTGATCAAGAACCCCAGCATTTTCCCTGCTGTAACACCAAATGTACATTTCTGAGGATTCAGCCGCAACCGATACTCTCTAATCCGTTGGAAGAATTTCTGCAAGACGGTGTAGTGGCCCTCTCTTTCCTTGGACTTGACAATCATGTCATCCACGTACACCTCGACCACTTTATAGATCATATCGTGCAAAATTGTGGTCACAGCCCGTTGATACGTAGCCCCAGTATTCTTCAGCCTAAACGGCATCACCCTATAGCAATAGGTTCCCCACGGGGTGGTGAAAGCAGCCTTCTTCCTGTCTTCGGGTGCCATCAAAATCTGATTGTAACCTAAAAACCTATCCATGAACTAGAGCAGCGCATGCCCGCCAGTGAAATCCACTAATTCGTCGATATGCGGCAGAGGAAAGTCATCCTTCGGATTAGCTTTGTTCAAATCCCTGAAGTCCACACATACCCAAATTCTGCCGTCCTTCTTCGGCACCAGAACTATATTGGCCAACCAAGTAGGGTATTCAGATACCAACAGGAACCTTGCGTCAATTTGCTTGGTGACCGTTTCTTTGATCTTCAGAGCCCAGTCCGGGCGGATCCTTTGCAGCTTCTGCTTAACAGGTCAGGCCTCTGGGTCTAGAGGGATCCGGTACTGTACAATCTCAGGATCGATTCCAGGCATGTCTTCGTAGGACCACGCGAAAACATCTTTGAAATCTTTTAATAAAGCGACTAAGCGCTCGCGTTCCTCAAAAGACAGCGTGGACCCGATCTGGACCAGCCGCGGGTCCTTCTCAGTACCAACATTAATTGCGGTGATTTCATCAACCAAGGGTTTTACAAGCCTCTCCTGCTCTTGATCAAGCAAATATTGCAAAACCGGAGGAATTTCTTCCTCGTCATTTTCATCAAAATTTTGAAAGTCTTGATTAATGCAATAAATTAAAGGCACAAAAAAGTACTCGGAAGCCACAGCGGTACCATTCTCATTAATAACATCCAGTCCACCTAATTCCTTTGTTACAATAGACTCAAAGGAAAAAAGAAAAAGACGACCTGGACAGGACAGTGGCATCTGGGTTATCACCCCTAAGAATACCGGACTCGGACTCAGACTCAGACGAGCTGAAACCTGATTCCGACTTCATAGACTCAGTGGAATCAGATTCCAGCTCACTACCTGACCCGGTGCTGCTCGATAAAAAGCCCTCCTCGTATTGCCAAACGAGGGAGGGTGCGATGGATGCATCCAGAATGTTTGAAGATGGGCCCACAGCCGCTTCATCCCCGATCATGGAAACTGATAAGTTATCCCCTAAGCACTCTGGTACAATCTGAGGATCTGAGAGTAGGCAAGCCAGTGCTACCCCCATTTCAATTTCTGTGCTCTCAGAATCCTCCTCCTTGCACTGCTCAGCCTCAGCTGGTGGGTCTGTCTACTCTTTGGTAACTTCATCCCCGGACAATTGCAAGTCAAAGAAAATCTCAAACCCCGGCAAGCGCCGCCTCTCTGCATTTAGCCATGGCTCTAGGAAGCTGCAGAACGGGAAGTCTTCCCCCTCCTAGACAAAGCGTCCGTTCAGGGTCCCCTGGATAGGTCGATGCATCAACTCATAATGCTTCCCAGCCTACTTGGCTCTGGCTCTTCCGGCCATCTCTTTTCCTTTCCTCGCCCAATCCTCTTTGGTATGCAGATAACCTAAGCCAAAGGTATATGGGTTGTGCGGCACTTTGGCCGATGCTACAACACCTTTCCGTCCACTTCGCCCTAATCCCATTCCGGGCACATACTGAAGGTTGTTCATAAGGTAGACAGACTATGCACTGAAGTATAGCCCCTCATCAACAGCTAGAATGTTCTGTACGACCCAGGCCTCAGCTAGGGTGAACCCTAACAAAAACATATCCTTCGCGCCATGCTCAATCTCTAGGACTGGTGTAGAAACCTCTGCAGTAGATATATCAAAGAATTTCCAAAAACGATTGCCACCCCCTTCCCGTGGGGGTACTTCAGCATTTGGTGCAGGGTGGAAGAGATAGCCTTCACCTGGTACAGCCACGGCCGCCCCAGGAGTAGATTGAAGGTGGCCGGGACATCCAAGATATGAAAATCAATATCCTATTGCCCTGGACCAACCTGAGTTTGAATCTGTACAGTCTCCATCACCTCTCAGCTGGTATTATCGTAGGCCTGTATCACCTGGGCAGTAGGCACAAAATCCGCGGGCTTCAACCCGATAGCATATGCCGTCCTCGACGGACATACATTGATAACAGATCTTGTGTCAACAAGAACCACCGGTATCTATTTCTCTCTACACTCAACAGAGATATAGAGCGGTTTGTCATGATCTGAGCCCTCAGGCGGCAGTTCCTTGTCGGTGAAGGTCAATGTCGAGGAAGCTCCTCCCGAGAAAACCAGCCCTACCAACTATTCAGGAGTTGTATCGATTGACAGTTTAGCCGTGTCCATTGCAGGAAAGACAGCTTGTCTATGGACTCTTGAGGCCATGAGCAGTCCCCAGATGGAGATGTCTACTTGAATTTTCTTAAGCTGTTTCAGTACAGCCTCCTCCTCGAGCAGTTTTTCCTTCTACCTCTCAGCTTCTTTGTCCTTCCCGAACGCCTCTGGTTGATCCAAGTGTGGGGGCTTGACATACCACCCACTCCTGGTCATGTGGTCAACCTCCTCAACATACCAGGTATCATCCGGTTGGTTCTGCCCCCAATCTTCGTCAGTGTGGGCAAGACGTAAGTCGTCGTCTTCCTACCACATACCATCGACAACCGACAGACTGCTGTCTGGTTCCGTTGTAACTATTCATGTACCCACAGCACATTCCGTCCCCGCAGGGGCTTTGGCCTTTCTAGCCCTCTCAAGATCCTCGATCTTTTCCTGCTCAAACTGCTTCAGCGCAGCCTTCTGTTCAGCACCCACTATACTCAAACTGCCCGAATCCCGAGCAAAATTCTTAACACGGGTGCTCTCCAGTGATGCTCCATGATTCTCGGCCATTCCGGTCATTGCTGATGTTCCCGTTCCTGACGGTCTCTGTTCTGGCTGAGGCTGCTCAACAATATCTAGCTGGTCACTGAGCCACCTAGTATTCTCTGCGGATCCATCCAAGTCGAACCAGTTAATGTCCACATCTTCTGAGTCCTGCTCTTCAAAGAACTGCAGATTTGCAGTGTCCTCTTCCAGCTCTGCTAGGTCATCTAGCCCTTGACTAGGTCCATCCTCCCGGACTACACTGATCTATGCCCTAGCTGGCAACTCTACCCTCTGTTTAACCTGATCTGTTGATGTGATATAACCACTCGGGTTGTACACAAAGCTTGTAGACCCCTCAGGCTCTGAATCATCATTCCCCTCTGCCCCCAAAGTCATCCCAGTTTTGTGTTCGATAGTCACCACCATCGGTTCAGGTTGGGTTTGGAAGGTGCTCAACATGCACAAGTCTGTGTTGTCCGGGATGAACACCTCGGGCTTGGGTAGGTGGGAGGGTGTGATATATATGCTAGGGTCGTATGACACAACCCTAGTTCAGATCAGGTTGATGCATTTAGGTGGTGGAGCTTGGTTATGTGCTGGGAGAGGGTTGGTTGTGACATTTGGTTTTTCTGGAGGTGCGATCACCCTATTGTCAACGAGATCCTGGATCTCATGACGCAGTCTATAGCATTGGTCGGTGTCGTGACCATGCTGTTGGTGAAAGGCACAATATTTAGCTGGGTTATGGGAAGTAGGAAGTTTGTCTGGTAATGGCCGCGACTCCAGGGGCTTCAAATGCCCTTTCCTGATTAGAACCCCCAGAGCTTTGGACAGGGGCATGTATAGTGAAGTTAAGGTTCTCTGGCCTCGGGGTGGATATCTGGCTGTTTGTGAGCTAGTACCGAACGCACCGGTGAAGGGTGTGGCTGTAAGTGTTTTTGGAGTGGTGGTGGTGACCATGCCCACATCGGAAGTTCTGGCAGCTGCAGCACTACTTGTGCCTGCATTTGATTTGTGGGTAAACACCCTCTTAGGCTGCTCTCTCTCATGGTCAATCAGACCTTGCTTCATAGCGTCCTCAATCTGTACCCCAATCTCGTGTAAATCCACAAAGGTGGGAAGGGGTAAGACGATCATCTTTTGCATCAGCTTGGGTTGGAGGTTGCAGACAACCATCCGTATCTGATCCTTCTCGACTGGCCTGGTGGTCATCATAGAAGCTTTGGCTCTTCAACGGGTTACAAAGTCGGAGAAGCCCTCATTTGGCTCTTGTCTAGTTGTCTCGAGATCACGAGTTGTGATCTCGATCTGCGTGTTGTAGGAGTATTGAGCTACAAAGGCCTCAGCCATCTCCTCCCAGCTTCTCTTGATAGAATCTTCCAGCTTTGCATACCAAATAGTCACAACACCCGATAGGGTCCGGCCGAAGAAGGAAAGCTTTTGCAACCTGGAGAGGCCCATTAGCCTTAGGATATCCGAAAACAACCGGAGGTGTACCATAGGATCTCCAGAACCATCAAAATGGTCTATATGCGGCATCTTGAACCGGTCTGGCAAAGTCACCGCTGAATCGGTGTATCCATCCTCTATGTCCGGAATGGAATTAACGCCTTAAGCCGTCTTGAACAGCTTTTCTAGCTTGCGCACTTTCAGCACTGTTGGATCCACCTCAAATTCATACAGTGTATCCACTAGGTTAGTCGGTGCTTTGGACAACTAAGGTAGGATTGGGGATGGAACTGGCCCTGTTGGGACGTCCGTATTTTCTTGGACATTTGCAGTATCCCCGAGTGGTGGAACTCTAGGTGGGGGTGGGGGTGGATGCGAAACAGATGCTCCAGCTTGCTATGGTTGTTGTTGTTGCTGAAGTCTGGCAATCAGCTCTATTTGTTGAGCCACAACCTCTGCCTGACGCGTGGCAAACTCTGCCTGGTGGGCAACATCTTGCTGCATGGCTTGCATAGTCACTTGGAGCTGACGCATCATGTCCTCCATACTTGCCATAGGGTGCTAACCTAACTGAACAACAGGTATATCTCTTTCTGCGGTAGAAACTGAAACCTCAGCCTGACTACTCACTGGCGAAGTGGACAAGGACCACTGATCTGGTAACTGCTATACTGATGAGCTGCGCCTAACTGACCTCCGTCTAGTAACCGGGGGTAATGAAAAGAACACTGGTTGTCCGTCTATCAGATCCTCAGATCGATGAAGTCTTCGACCTCTGATCCAAAGTGCTTGGGGAATATCTGCCTGGTCAGAAGCAATGATGCTAAACTACCTTGCAAAAAGATAAATAAAGCATAATAAGGAAACAAACAATTAGAAAAAGGACAGCATAACGGCTTAAATAAACGCAACACACAGTTGATATTTGTAAGCTGAACACACTGTTCTCAACACTGGTCACTGTCCCCAAATCACTGCTCCAGATCTGATACCCTCAGGTAAAACTGATTCCCCAAATACTGATGCCCGCAGGCCTATTTCCCAGACTTCCAAACTGATACAAGCATTCCTGTAGAGACACACTCTAAAAGCACATAACAAGCAAGTAAGAGCCAAAACACCCCTATGGAGGGGTAGGGTTTCCCTGTCCTATCTTGTCAGGAGATAAGGTTTCACTACGCACGCAACGGTTTCAAACAACCTACAATTGGGTAAGCAACCTGTCCTAGCTTGGAATGGTCACTACAGTTTCCGATATGCAACTAGGTCGAATGGTCAAAAGGGTGCCTCGGTAAAAATTGAGGTTTGTGTTCCCATCGTGGCAGGGCCCGTAACCGGTCAACCTTATGGCACGCAGCCTCCGGCAAACTGTTCAGGAATAGTAGATGGCAAACACGGTGTACTAGGCGCACCAATGCAAATGCAATGCAAAGAAACACATAAGTGTAGGCAAAACAACATATCATGACTTCGAGTCAAGTTTTCTAAATCCCCAACAGAGTCGCCAGAAACTGTAGACCGCCCAAACTCCACTCCGCGCGCAAGGGCACGAATCATTGATCTAGCTACTACAGTTCGGACTCCTATCACAGTTCTGAACCTAATCTCACAAAGTGCAATGTAAGACTGATAAATCACCAAAGAGTCCAAATCTGGCAAATCGTTTTGGAAAATCGATTTTAATCAAAAAACGCCAAACATGGACTGCTTTGCCAGATTTCAAAGTCGCCACCTAAATATTTTGTTTTGGGAAATTTAGGAAACCCTGACTCGTGCCTAAGGCCACATGTCCGTCATCACCAAAGTGTCCTCGGCTCGAGAACTTCGGTACGAGGGGGGAAGGTCCTGAAATGAGCACCCCCGCTCACCCGATCAAAGGATCGGCCTCTACTAAACATGATACGTTGTTTTTGAAAACATATGTGTTCTTATTCCGGTTATTAGCTAACATTACTATGTGATGCGCACAGTATACAAGTATAGACTAAATCACTAAGTTGGAACAAACACTCATGTTTGTTTTCTGAAAATGGTTTGAAGTTGCTACTCGCAAGTAGGCTAAGTCGCAGATTTGCCACCCTCAAGTGGGCTTAGAAAAACATGATTTTGCCACTCCAAGTGGGGCTTAAAACGCACATTTTGATAAATTGTTCCAATTCAAGCAATGAAGCCTTCATCCATAGGCATTTCATGCAATTAAACACATAAGCCACATAGCCTCATGCAAAGCATGCTATCATGCAGTCACTACACACATGCAAGGATGCTAAAGCATAAACACTTACAGTGTACTCCGAACCAAAACAGAACACTAGTTAGAAATCATGCATGATCCTAGCTATGTTAAGATGCCTAATGCAACGCATGCAAAATGCAACTAAGATAGGCTCGGCTATTCTAAGATGTCATGTGAATGCAACTAGATAACATGTGTTCACATTGGTATTGAAATACAATGCAGTTTGTATGATCCGCCGAGCCCGGTGCATGCAAGACAGATGAATGAATGCAAACATGCGAAGCATAAGTATGCTAATTGAAACATGCCCTAAAACTAACCATCAAAAGCTTGATAAGTAAAAGGGAGAAAGAAATGGGGTTGGAAGACATGCATCACACACACGCAACACTTATTACAAAATTCGCTCTCTGGACGGAGGGTCCGAATAATAAGCTAACTAGCTAATCTAAGCTAATTAAACTAATTATTACAAAACGAAACTAATTAACTAACAAGTTAACTAATTACAAACACAAATGAATAGCTAAGTACATTAACTAATTAAGTACATAACCAAATAGTTAACTAGCTAAGCAAAGCAATTAAAAGGAGCCTCAGGGCGAGAAGTGCATGCATGCCCGGTCGCCTCGTTCGGAAATCCATTACTATGCCCCAACTTGCCTCTGTTTGCATTTGATCTCAAAACACTGTACAAACCTCTAGATAGTTTCTACTCCATCATGGAGACCTCCAAGAAGGCTGCCAACCACTTTTATGGTGTTGTAGACCACCTGTAGACCACTTACACATGCTGCAGACCAGAAAAAAGTGGTCGGCCAACCACTTTTACTAGTCTGCCGACCAGAAATTCTGTCCAACTCCATTTTTGCTGCAACAGAGAACAAGAAAGGGCACAGTAATGTATTTGCAAAGTATGTGTGCACAACCACCCTACCTATCATTTCTTAAGCTCAAGGGAGTGCAGTTCTCGACTTTCAGGCCACCAACCGAGCATCGCAATGCACGATGGCCGAGAAGCCCAAGTTTGCACAATTCAATGTCAATGAATGCATAAATAACACATGAGGGCCTTAACCTCTATCATGCATGATCAAGAGGGTCGGCGACTAAGAATGAGGCACGTTTCATCACTTCAAGTATGAAATGCCCCTCGTTTCTCGTGTTTTGATTAACACCCTATCCAAACACAATGCAATGCAACATGATCAACTTATCAATGCTAATGCATGCAAACAAAATGCAATGCATGCACATGCAAACACCATGCAATGTAATAACATGCAAACACAATGCAATACAACAACATGCTACTCTACCAATGCTAGGATGGCATGCCAAGATTCTATCATGCAAACAATGCATGCATGCAAGTTTATAAGCTTAAGGCATCAAAGCTAGGAAAGAGCATCTCACAAGAGCATGCAAAACAATGCTCAATGGACTTAAACTGAATATGGACAGACCTAAATCATGCCAAAACAGTGGCCAAAATACTCTGAAATGATGGCATGAAATACAAGAAAATGCATGCTCATGCATTGGCCCATCAATTAGCATAAGAGCACAACTCTCAAACATGATCAAGAAGTGACAAACATGGAAGTGTGACAACACTATATGCTCTGAAATCAAGTGTGAAATGATGCCAAATCATTCAAACAATACAAGCATAGCATCCTAGAGGGCCTAAGGCATAAGGCTACTAAAGGGGACTACACAAGAGGCATGCAATACATGGCACAAATGATTGAACTAAGCCCATAGACAGAGCTCAAATAGGTCAAAACAAAGACTAAAACATGCTGAGATGGGAGCTCAAAAGTCTAGGCATGCATGCATACACATTGGTTCACAAAACAAGGCAATAATGCATAACCCTTAAAGGCACTCAAAGAGTGAAAGAAGTGAGAACATGGCAATGCTATATGCTCCTGAAATATCATGTAAAATGATGTTGAATCATGCACATGTCACAAATGAAGCATGCTAGGAGGCTCAAAGCTTGAAACTAGCATAGGCACTTGCACTATAGCTATGGCAATACATGAACCATATGGCCAAGACAACCCAAAACAGTCCTAAAGCATGTCAAATCAAGGCTAAAACATTCACGGAGTATAGCCAAACAAGCTAGCATGGTAAGCTAAAACATCAAGTAAGCAAGGCCAATGAGCATGATTACTCTACACCTACCAAAACCAAGCATGAGATGACTTACCAACAAAAATCAGAGTTTGTATCATGGCAAAATAAGACCAAAAACATACTGAAATGGTAGCCCAAAAGCTTAGCAAGATGGCATGCATATTGGCTCATATTTAAGGCATAAAGCACCAACCCTCCAAAGCATTGAAAGAATGAAAAATGTGAGGGCATGACCACACTACACACACTGAAATCACATACCAAATGATGCTAACACATGCAAATAGCCCAAGCAATGCATGCTAGTGACTTGGAAACTCAAAACTAGTGAGCAAGAATGCACTCTGGCTATACAAAGCAAGGCATGCATAACCAAAACAACATAAAACAGAGCTTAAGCATGGTAAAACATGAGTAAAAGCCTACTGGAGTTGAACCAAAGTCATGATGCTAGAATGATGGTCCAAAGCATGATGCATGTTAGGCTAGATTACAAGATTACACTACAAGTGTAGAATGCATGCATGAGGTAACCAAACCAAACCAAAACAGAGGTATGCCATGCTGAAATAAGGCCTGAGACATGCTAAGATGGAGCCAAGCAAGCTTAATAAACATGCTACTTTGATGAGCCAACAAGGCAAGCAACTAAGACACAAGGAAAGGGGCTGACCCCCTCCTATTTGGGACCTCAAAACACACTTTCCACCACTGAAATTCCTCTGAGTTTCAATGGTGAGAAGGCCAAAAAGAGGTGGTCCCAATAGCTCAAAGTGATGGCTCAAAAGCCTAGCAAATAGGGCATGCAAGGGAGTAGACCACCCCCAACAGCAAAGAAGCCTCAAACAAACGTGTTAAGCACTTAAAATCAGAACTTTTTGCAGTTTAAAGTTAGGCCTAAATCAGCATGCAAAGGGGGTCAAAGGCTTAATCAAAAACAAAGCTTTAAGGGGTTAGAAACTCACCCTTGAAGAACAACTTCAAAGCTGCAACTCCAGCAACTTTTTTGGACCAAAAGCAATCCAAAAACTCCAAAACCAGCTTCAAGGTGCCTCAGCTCCAAAGCAAAGGTTTTTCACTATGTGTTTGTGTGCAAAAGTGTGAAGAAATGGCACTTTCAAGCACAAATATGAAGAGAAAGGAGCAAGTATAGAGATAGATGATATGTATATGCCCTATGCAAATTTCTCAACCTGAGACAAGAGGGAGGAGGTTCCCTTTTATAGAAAAACATGCATCAAGCTTGTTGAGCAAGCTTGAAGCTTGAATCAATCCCTCCATACACGTGTATGGAGGATGCTTTCTGTGCCCAACAACTGGCACAACTGGCATGGAGAATATCTGCAGAAAGTGCAGGAAAGCTGCCGACCAGTTGAAGTGGTCGGCCAGCTACTTACACTGGTCGGCTGACCAAAAAAAGTGGTCTGCAGGAAGAGAAAGTGATCGGCAAGGGGGAGGAGTGGTCTACACAAAGAAAGCAAGATGGTGGCCTAGCTACCGACCACTTTAGGTGGTCCAAAGACCACCAAGACCAGCTGGCCGACAAGAAAACTGGCTGGCAGGGAAGAAAAGTGGTCTTCAGGGAGAGAAACTGGTCTACACCCCTTATTCCACCCTCCAAGCAAGGAAAACAAGGTTTGGTTCAAAACCAAACCAAAAAGGAAGCAAGAGAAAAGTTCACAGGACAAGACGCGCAGCCGAAAGCCCCGAAAACTAGTCTACGGGCGCAAAAAGTGGTCTACGAGAAGGAAATGTGGTCTACAGACCTCTGTTTCCCTCTAGGCAAAGCCAACAAGGCATGTTCCGAAAATCAGGCCAAGAGGAGAATGTTAAGAGGTCCCGAGACAAGGCGCTCGGTCGAAAGGCTCCGAAAACTGGAAACTAGCCTACAAGAGGGAAAAGTAGTCTACGACTACGAAAAGTAGCCTACAGGCCTCTCTCTCCCTCCAGGAGGGGTCAACAAGGCATGGTCCACAAACCAAGCCAAAACACAAAGAGTTCAGAGGCCTGGAGGCAAGGCACTCAGCCGAAAACTCCGGAAACTCGAAACGAGCACGAACATGCTGTAACAAGCCCGCGAGGGACCTCCACTACAGTTCGGACTCTCCTGCTTTTTTGTTTTGTTGCGGTTCATAATCTGAACCAAAGAGTCCAACTCTGGCAAATCGTTTTGAGAAAACAATTTTTTGAAAAGTAGTGCCAAACATGGACTGTTTTGCCAGATACAGAGTCGCCACCTAAATATTTTTAAAATGGGGGAATTTAGGAAACCCTGACTCGGTGCCGAAGGCCACGTGTCCGTCATCACCAAAGTGACTTGGCTCGGGAGCTTGGGTACGATCGGGGAAGGTCAGCTATGAGCACCCCCTCTCGCCCGGTCCGAAGACCGGCCTCTACTAACCATGACATCCGTTTTTGAAAACTTTATGCATTCTTATTCCGGTTATTAGCCTAGAATTACTATGTGATGCGCACAACACAAAAGTATAGACTAGATTGCCTAACTTGGAAATAAACATTGCATATCCGTTTTGTCTCGAAAAACGTGTTGGTTTTTGCTACTCGAAAGTAGGCTAAAATACGGATTTCAATGAGTTGTTCCAACTCACCCACAGGCATTCAAGCAATTTATCACGTAAGCATTTAGCCGCATAGCAAGCATACTGTCATGGAAAACGTTCACACGCATGCGACATGCTAAAGCATAAAAACTTACATCGTACTCTGTGCCAAAAACAAGAGACTGGTTAGCAAAACATGCATGACCTAGTTCATGTTAAGTGGCTAATGCAACACAGACATAGATGCAATCTAGAGTAGGCTCGGCTAACCCTAAACATGGCATATGAAATGCGCGAGTAACACGTATTCAATTTGGAAATCGAAAGTACGATGCAGTTTGTATGATATACCGAGCCCGGTGCATGTAAACAAATGCATGAATGCACGCATGCATTGCATAAGGTATGCTAATTTAAATGTGCCCTAATCTACCATCGTAAGCAGGTAAATAAAAGGGAAGAAAGAAGTGGGGATTGGAAGACATACATCCACTCACACACACTTATTACAGATACGCCCTCACTCGGAGGGACCGAAAGAATATACAATTTAATTAATTACGCAAGCTAATCAATTATTACAAATTAACTAAATTAATCAGATAAATTAATTAATCTAATTAAACAGTAAACCGCCTCGGGATGAGGGCCAAATGCAGCATGCGCTCGGGACTGGCTCGGAACCGCACTGCCATGCACGGATTGCCTCTGTTTCCTCTGCTCTCCTCCTCAGAAAATTGCCAAAGTCCCAGGAGTGCCTCTCAGGGCACTAGGGATCACCACCGGCTGGGGTAGGACACCACCGGCTGAAGGAGGAGGCCACCGGTACAAAAAAGAAGCCATCGGCTGTTTGTTGACTGCCGGTCGGCACTAAATAGTGCCGGGCCGGCAACTGAATGCCTGCAGAACCTGCAACTCACAGCAAGCAGAGGGGGAAATCTATGCATGACAATATAATTCAAGCCATTTATGCACCAAACACATCCCCTTATCATGTTAGTGACTCAAAGGGGCATGTGTCTCGATTCCCGGACCACCAATCACGCATTTCCATGCATGATGGCCCAAGGAACCAAGGATGCAACTTCACTTTCAAATGCATGCAAACCAAATAAACATGAAAGGGTGCCAAACCTCTATCATTTTCAATCTCAAGAGGCCAAGCATGCATGCTTATGCAATGCAACTCTAAGCATGTTATCTAGCATGCAACATGAACAATGCAAGCCAAGCTAAACATGTTAGGGGATACAACCTAAGCAAAGAGGCATATAAACCAAGCAATGGAGTGGACTAAAGCATGAATTAGGCTACTCCTAATTGGCCTAAAATCAGTGGCCAAAGTGCCTAGAAATGGAGACTAAACACACACACACACATGCAAGTGTTATGGTCCAAACCCAAGGCATAAACATGGCAACCCCCAATCACACTTGGAGATACCAAACAAGTGACAATGAGCACACATTGTAAAGCTCGGAAAATTATGTCAAACATGGTGCCAAACCAAGTCAAAGTAGACCAAACCAAAGCATGCAAATGGCCTAAGGTTCAAAGGCAAGTCAATGAGGCATTGAACCATACTTATGCAAGGAAATTATGGCATGCATTGATCAACCCAAAACAGATTTTTAGCATGTCAAATTAGGCCCAAAGGACCACTTAGATGGCATCTAAGAGGCTTGAAATCAAAGGCATGCATTAAGGCCAAAACATGGAGCATTCAACACATGCTTGTTAAAGCATTAAAGAGGCCACTAAGGCAAGCATGCAAGCACACCAAAGGGACTGAAATAGCATGCTAGGTGGTTCCAAACTACCAAAATGATGCAAACAAAGGCATGCTACATATTCATGCTCTTAAGGCCAACAAGCCCAATGCAAAGAGGCTATATTAAACATGCTATTGGTTGACTCAAACAACATGAGACAGACCTAAAACATGGAAATATGAGCACAAAAACTTCACAAATGCAAGCCTAAAACATGCTAGAAACTAAGGCATACAACCTAGGCATGTTAGAGGATCAAAAGGCATTACAAGGGCAACTATGCTAAGCATGCATAAGGGACCTAAACCAACTTAGAACCAAGTTAAATCATGGCATAATAAGCATGAAGTGCAGCCAAGACATGCTCAAAACACAACCAAACATGGTGCTCCTTTGGAGGCCAAAACTTGCCCTTTTCAAGGACATTAAGGAGAGGGGGTGGCCCTCCCCTTTTGGAGACTTTATGGCACCATCTCCACCACTGAAATCCCTCAAGATTTTAGTGGTGAAGAGGCCCAAGCACAAAAATCTCGGATCTCAACAAAATAGCACAAAAATGAGCCTTTCAAGACCTAAGGGTGATCAAACTTACCCAAACCACTAAGCACTCTTAACAAACAATCAAGAGGACTAAAAATCAGAACTTTTATGTGCTAATCACTAATCACAAAAACAGTTCTAAAGCAAGTAGAAATGGAGTGCAAGAATGGGGTAAAAAGAGAGTGTAGTGTCTTACCCTTGGAGCCTCTTCAACAAAGATGATGTGTTGGCTTCTTGAGCACCAAACCAGCTTCAAAGCTTCACAACAGACCTCTGGGACCCTCAAGAACCCAAAGAAGGTGAAACACTAGGTGTTGGTGAGCAAAAGTATGACACAAACACCTAGTGTACAAAACAAGAGGGAAGAAGAGAGATAGGATGTGTATCTATCCTAACCCTAAAAACCAGAGCTTGGTCTGTCTAAATGTCTAAAATTTTGTAACCCTAAGCCAAGAAGAGGAGTGGTCCTCTTATAGGCAAGCAAAGCTTACAAGCTAAGCTAACTAAGAGGGTCATCCCTCCATACACGTGTATGGAGGGGAACCAAAACTATACAGCTATCTGAAAATATCTCATAAAGCAACTGCACAGTGTCCGGCCGGGCAAAGAGTGCCCATTTTGGCAAAACTTAGTGCCGGTCGGCACAAAAGAGTGCCGGTCGGCACAATAAAGTGCCGATGGAAACACCAGCCAGCCGGTGGCCTCTAGCCAGTGCCGGTGGTGTGTGGGGATGCCTCACAAAGCATTCCCTGCCCTTCCAAGGCAAAACACAAGTGTTTGGTGGCAAAACAAAATACAAAACGGTCGAGTTCGGAAGTCTTGAGGCAAGGCGCGCGAGCCGAGAACTCTGGGAACTCCAAACGAACGCAAACATGGATAATCACCGAGTGTTCCAACGGTGACGTCCAAGTCTTGAGGACGGTCAAAAATGGGGTGTCTACACATGCGCAATCATCGAGCACTCAATCGATGACGTCTGAGTCTTAAGGTCGGTCAAAAATGGAGTGTCTACACCGCCCACGGGCCGCGGGCCATTTTTACACTCCTACACGACCCCAAGATGTCAGATGCCTAGATCTCCCATCTATAATCTCTAGCCTCCTTTCCTATTCTTAGCTAATCTATATGTATTGCATCCCTTTTTACCCCTCAAATTCATAGAATCAAGAGAAATAAGAGAGAGAAAGAGAAGAATTTATGGAATGAAGATATCAAGTTCATAATGGAAATAAATTTAGAATATTAGGAGTACCAACAGATTAATTTAAAATTTATATTTTTTAAATGAATATAAGGAGAAAATTTGTGAAATGTTTTTGTTTAAATAGAGGTTATTTTTATTTTTAATAATTTAATTTTTTATTCAAACATAATCAAAACATGTAAAGCCACATGGGCATTTCCCCATGTTAGAAAATTAGAAACATAATCAATACATCACATTCCTAAAGAAAATCCCTAGGCATGAATTAGTTCTCTACTGCTAATAGTATCTCCCAGATTTGATGAGAAACAAGTTAATTGATTATAAAATATTTATAATATTAAAATTATCTCTTAAAATATAATGAAAGAAAAATAAATCTTACTTGTATCTTTCTCTCGTATATTTTATTTTTTTACCATCCAAGCGTAATAATAAGAAAATATAATTATTATTTTTTTCTCTGTTTATGACCCAAACAAAGGGTTTTTTTTTTTTTTTTAATATTCTAAAAGAAAAACAATTTAGAGAATTGACCTACTTTTCGAATTATTTGGGAAACTAACCTGCTTTTTGAAATTGCATTTTTAATATGCAATTTCACATTGAAATCGCATGTTTAAAATATAATATATCTTAGTGGAGTCCATCTCATCATAAATTGTATTTTCAACATGCAATTTCAAGGTGAAATTGCATGTCAAAAAATTTGCAATTTCAAAACGCGATTTAAAAAGCAAGTTAGTTTCCCAAATAGTTTGAAAAATGGGTCAATTCCCTAAATTGTTTTTTTTTTTAGAATATTTAAAAAAAAAAAAAAAAAAAGTCCCTAAAGAAAGTGTCACTGTGATTTATTGTAAAATATAATTAAAAGGAATGATGCTAATGATACTATATGACTAATAAAGTAAGATTATGATCTAGTATAATTAAAATGCGTTGGAAATTAGGTCAGGTTTAAAACCCATACCCGAGTTGGTTGTTCATGGTGACATGATCCATGACCCATTGAAAGATCCTGCTAGAAGAGATTCATTTTGAATCAACTTGTCCTGTAGATAGGTGCATATAACCCACTATCTCATGTCTTAAGGAGATAGATTTGTGAGTGGTTATAACTCTCTCACATAATATACATATTATATTTAGGAGAGTACGATTTTAACTGTATAGATTATCAATATCTTTTTTCTCTCTCTCCTAGCCTCTCTCTTCTCTCTCTCACCATAGAAACACAGAATAGCCTTTGTACTGTGAATAGTGTGGATAGTTCTCCAGTAGTTCTATCCCACTTGTGACGCCCCGATTCTACACTATTGGTTGCAGTCAAGGGAGAGTCACTAATGAGTCCTATGGTCAATAACCAAGTAAGATCCCAGATCGCTGGAGGAGTCAAAATAGCCTCCCTTCTAAGTCCAACTTTCTTAGGCAGCGCACTACCCTTTTGACAGATCTTAAAAGGTATTGACACAAGGTCTCATGAGCAACGATAAGGTTCATACATATACGTAGAATACAAATACATAACAACCACAATATACTTAATTCAAAAGATGGTTCCATTACATTACATCCCAAAAGAAAGCTTAAATCTTCACATGAGTCTTACAAAATATCCAAAAAGAAACTTCTAATTTTTCTAGGATAGCCAAAAGTCTTCGAAGGTTTCAGGCTCGTCGTCTCCAGCTATGAGTTCCTCTTCGTCACCTGGCATGATACACCGTGAGCTTTGAATGCTCGGTAAACACACACACACCCCATCCCTTTTTACCAGTCTAATACGCAATCACAATTATAACATCAAGTAGTAAAGCATGATGCTCAAATAAATAAATAAAGGGTTAAGTTAGATGTTAGTAAACTAGAAATCCTTCAAAGAGATTTCGTCTTCCCAACCACAAGAATCGGACGCGGATTATTCGGTATGCCCCATCTTTTGCTGCTTTGTTGCAGAACTAACCTCAGATGCCTACCAACGGTTATGTACTGTGTAGCGCCAACCGCAGGGACTCAAAAACAACGGTAAAATAGGGCCTTGCCCGAATCCCTCCTTACACCAAACCACCTAGGGTCCGAATACAACCGCTCCGTTCAAGGGTCCCGAAAACCACTTGCGCAAGACTTTAACTTCCAAATAGAGAACACATCCCAACAAACCATACATCACATATTATCATCTTTTCATTACTCAAGTGTTCGAAAACCCAATACCCTCCCAATTAGGTTTCCCGTTGAGTTAAATGTTTTACATCAAGGTTAGTCCAACTTACAAGACAATAATATCCACATAAGCATGCATCCTTAAGATGAGGAAGATAAATAACATAACCATAACACATATAATATCATGCCAAAATATGCTCATAAGCTAATAAACATTTTCATGAATATGGGGGCATAAAACATCCATGCATAACGAAATTTCCAGATTTAATATCACATAAAGATTAAAATGAAAGGACTATTCCAGATCTTTCACCGGACTCGGCCTTCCTATGGTTCGTAGAGAATTTGATCTAGTTTCTAGAACATATTTCGGAAATGGGATTGCTTTTCTAGATTTCAAGTCATTTAGAAAACATTCCAGCGCTGTCCAGATTCTGTCCAGATCCGTCGACCGTTACGAAAATTTGATTTTCTTGCAAACCGCTTAATGTTTTTCGATAAAACCAATTTTAGTTGAAAGCTAACTCCTCAAGGAAGATTTTGACATAAAATAGAGGTCCAGAATAATTTTATACATTTTTCTGGAATTTTTGGAAGTGGGCTGCGAAAAACAGATTCTAAGGTACCATGTCGAAAACAAGAAGATTTATGAGAAAAGGGGTCTACCAAGGGAAAATTTTCATTTCTTTTGTGATGAAAACAGGCCAACTAACGTACCTTAAACTCAGAAAATTTACTTGGAAGTGTGCCTTTGGAAAGTTTGAGAAATTTGTATAAAAAAAGATGGTTTTGTGCCAAAATGGGAAAAATACAAGAGAGGTAGAGTCAATACTCAACTCTTAGCACCTTTAACACAAGTAACTCATCAAAAACATATCTGAAAACATTATTTAGAACCATTTGAAACATGTATTTGAAAAAGGAAAATGAAAGAAAAGGTTGTGTTGTGGCTTACTTGTTAAGCTTTGAACAAGAAGGCTCTTTTCTTCCTCCCTCTTCCTCTCTAGACTTCTCTCTCCTGCTCTCCTTTCTCTCCTTTCTCTCCTCTAGCCGAATGTGTGTGTGAGTGTGTTGTTTGTGCTTGCCAAGCTAGGGGATGTTGGTATGTATAGACAATTTTTGATGTAAAATGTCCTAAAAGCCCATTAGTTGGAAATGGATGGAAAGGTTAGGATTTGTTTAAAGTTTAAAGGAATAGGAGTGATTTGGGGGGCTTACTCATAGGTTTAGGCAACATTTAGTTGAGATGGAACTAGTATTGGAATTATCATCCTAGGTCGAGGGTGCTAGGTTTGTGGTTTTCTAGAATTTCATGATGATAAACTTTGAAAATTGGCTCCTCACTTTCTCCTAGAATGGCCGGCCCTAGGGAAGGGTGAAGGGGCTATTTTTTAATCAATTTAGGTTCTAGGGCACACTCCTTAAGGTGTATATATATATCTCACTTGATTGATGGTACTTATGGTACAAGGGTACATGTACTAGTTTTTGGGGTAAATTTTGAATTTAAATAAAGAGTGAGGGTTTGGAGTTAAATACATGTATTGGAACCCTACTTATGTAGAATTTAATTAAATTAGGTTAGGGAACCTAATCCGGCTAGGGTAATTCCTGTTTTGATAATAATAAAAAAAAAAAGTAATGCTAACCGACAAGATTCGAATTAATTCAAGTAACCGGGGGGCTCTAAGAAAATAATTCAAACATTAGGGTCTTTAAAATGAATACATATTTCAGGGGCTTCACACCACTGCTAGGAATTGATCAAAGAAATCAATGAAGGCACGTGATTCACCTACATGATCCATGAATTATGTTTGAGTATAAAAGGTATGTCCGAATCTGTTTATTTTTGCTATGTATTATTTATTATTCTTTCCAACAAAATGAAAATTGGAATTGATATTTGTGGTGAAATGGATTTAGAAATACTCTCTCGTTCAAGCAGCCTCCCCCAGCTCTTCTATTTCACCCCTTTTATACTGCCCTTCATGGGTCCTCTCAAGGCCCACTACCCCCTCTTGGGCTTTCACTTCATTCTTGGGCCTTTTACATAGCCCACGGGTTACACGACTCTCACAACCCTTAAACTCGATTATACTCAGCCACGGCCCTCCACTGGACCTAGCATGGGCCGACTTATATGCGTCCAGCTAATGGGCCTGATATGGACCATGGCATGGCCGACTTGTATACAACCAGCTTATTGGCCTGGCATGGGCCGACTTGTATACCGCCCGTTTACAAAGCTCAAGACTGTATTTTTTCAGCCACCACAATTGCCCCCAAAACACCCGATTAACATTTGTTATTTGGCGTGGTTGGCTTCTGTGTGTACTTTTCGGCTGATAGATTTCTCAAGCCTCAAAAGTCAAAAATACGATGCACGCGCCCCTTTTAGTATTGAAACGTTAGATCAGACGCAATATGGAATCATCATTGCTTCCCGCCTCTTCGTAATTTGACGCTCATTTAATGCGATTTCAAATTTGTATGTGTTGAACCTTGGTTCTTTGGCATTCTTCACACCGTTCTTCCTTCCTCACAAGATTTCTGCGTTTTTAACTTTGCGTCATATCACTTCTTCGCTTGCTCCCTCGTTTTGACTTTTAAGTCCCTCCTTCTCTTCCTGTTTTGTTCGCATTCCAATCCCTTTGTGTGTTTTTATTTTCATTTCTTCTATTCCATCTAGAATGGCAACTCATTTGAAAGCTCTCCTTTGTGCAGAGTGAGTCGCCGCTTTTCATCGTCACTTTTCGATTCCAGACAATGTCCACATGTCACTTGTTACAGACAGTGTGGTTAATAGGGAAAGGGAGGAAGCAAACTCCATCGTCTTCCCTCTCCTGTCAGTTGATAAAGATGGGGTCTGTTTCCCCTTACACCCTTTCCTTAGGACTATTCTGCATTATTAGGGTCTCATTCCCTCTCAGCCCAATGTGAATTTTACTGTATAATCATGAGTTTAGTGAAAGTGAACCGCCGACTTAGGCTCAACCTAGGAATTCCAGCCATTCGGCACTGCTACGTCATGGTGAAATCGATGGGTCGGCAAGGCCATTATTTTCTTAGAGCCAAGGACATAGATCACCACTTGGTGACTTGCCAGCTCTAGAAAAAGAGTCAACAATGTAATGGTCACCATTCGAGGCACTTGGGAATTCGGCAAAAGAGAAGATCGCCAAGACCCTGTGCCGAGATGGAAGGATAAGCCAGGTGGCTGAACATAATTCTAAGTTTAGGGTTCTATTCGGCTCTAAAAGACTTCTGACCAGTTTTATTATGCGCAAGTAACGACTTAAAGAGAGTCCTCCCGTCGGCAGATGAGGCTGTTCTTAATCAAGTGAAGATGGTCCTTAAGAACAAAGGGTGTGCAAATCTACAAGGGCGGGGGTGTGCCCCACACCTGCTTCTAAGATACGACCCAACCTACTCAACATTTTCGGCGGCTGACCATATCCCTATGCCAAGGGGGAAACAGCAACTTACGGCGCTCATATTCCCCAACTTCAGGAGCCTAAGGAGCATTGGCCTTGAAGATTCAAATGCCGAAGAGGCTGGACCTGAGGGCCGTTTAAAGAAGGTTCAGACACCAAAGATGCTGGATAGGGGGACCGTTTGGAGGAATAAGAATTAAACAGGGAAATTAAGTTGGCCTTTGAGCAATTTAACCCTAAGGGCAACGGCCAACCCTCTACTTCTAGCTGAGTAGCGACTGCTTCTCCAGAAGACAACATATTTACCGAAGCAGGAGATTTGCCAGGGGTCGAGTCTGAGGAGATGGATAGAGAGTCACTTGCCTAGTTTTCTAGATGAACAAATGTCGAGAAGATGGCGGCAAGGAGGAGAGCCAGTGATTTTGGGGGGAATCTAGAAACTCCACCTCCAGCAACCATCCCAGAAACAATTCAGGAATTGATTGTGGTTGATGAAGTCCCTGATCGGCAACCAATAGAAACCTCTACCTCCAATCAAACAGATCAAAGGGGCGAAAAACACCCTGCCGAATATATTGCCGAATCACCAGAGGAACCAATTGATAAACAGTAAAGGTTGGAGGCGCTTTCCACGGATTCAGTAGAGCTGTTCGTCATCCATCCAAGGATGAAAAATGTGCCAGTTCTAACTAGTGGATCGGCCATTAGGGATCTGACGTGGCATTAAGTGTAGCATCGGCGCTTTCGCTTCCGTCGGACAAAGCCGTGTTCCGTGCCGAACCGGACATCGTCTCTATTACCTTGGCAGCTCAGTCGGCTATATTGGTAAGTAGCATTTACTTTGATCTTTTTGTGTCGTTTTGTTGTTGACTAATGAAACTACTATATCATGCTTGTTAGGCAGCAGACAGGATAGCAAGACGTTACAGAGAGACTTGGTGTGATAGAAGGCCAACTTAAGGACCAAAAAAACAAGGCTACAGCCGCAATGGCTGAACTGACGGTGGTGACGGCAAAGGCGGAGGCCGAATCCAAGAGGGCGGAAGATGAGCGGGCGAAGGTTGTTGTCGAAGAAGAGAAAACAAGGCATGCCGATCTGCTTTGGTGGGCCACCGAGGAGAGGGCTACCTTGATATACGGCGAGTTGAAGTTGGCCAAAGCAGAGAATGCTAAATTAATGGCCGAATTGGAGGAGTCAAAAAGAGCCCAGGAGAGCGCAGAAGCAGATGCAGCCAAGGCATTTGATGCCCGGCGAGCTTAAAGCCAAGGAGTTATATGCAGACAAAGCGTTGAAGTTTGAAAACCAAGGCTTTAAACATGGCTGGCTCAAGGCTTTAGCAGCTGCAAAAGTGACTCTTGACCTGCCGATTCTGTATGAGAAGCTGAAAGTTGAACCTCTGGAGTCAAATCCAGAGGACTTTGAAGATGTTTGAAGATAGTCTTCTTGTAGTTTGTTTATTTACCTAGTTATTTTAGTATTAGTAAAGTTTTTGTATTAGGGTGGTTTTCATTAATAAAGTGATACTTGTTTGTATATAGTTTATGAATGAAAAATGCTGTTTTGAGAAATTACTTATGTATGTCAATGAAACATGTTTTGAGAAATAACTTATGTATATCAATAAAAGTTGCAATGAAAGTTGTGTATGTTGTCTAAAGCACCAAACTAAGCACAAAGCAAGAAACGAGCTTCAGAAAATGGTCAAGTGGGGCAGTGGAGTAATTCGGCCAAAGATGGATAAGCCGAATAGATTCACATATCTGCCCTTGCCCTATTTGAGCATGAATTCACCGCCGAATACACCAAATAACCTTAATGGTCAAGTGGGGCAATGGAGTAAATCGGCCAAAGATGGATAAGCTGAATAGATTCACATATCTATCCTTGCCCCATGAGCATGAGTTCACCGCCGAATACACCAAATAACCTCAATGGTCAAGTGAGGCAATGGAGTAAATCGGCCAAAGATGGATTAGTCGAATAGATTCACATATCCGCCCTTGCCCCATTCAAGCATGAGACCGCCGCCGAATATAAGTGGTAATGACGTTGGCGATGGGAGCATCATTAGTGGTTTACTTCGTAATTAATGAAGAGGGCGTCATTAAATAACCCTTGGTGGGCAGTGAACAAAGTGGAAGAGCCAAAAGTATTTGCACAGTAATTAGTGTGAGTGTATGTGTAGCACGTCCGCGTGGGGACCTCGCGCTACAGTTCGGACTCCCCTTTTGTTTGTTGCGGTTCTAAATCTGAACCAAAGAGTCCAACTCTGGCAAATCGTTTGAGGAAAACAGATTTTTGAAAAGTAGTGCCAAACATTGACTGCTTTGCCAGATTACAGAGTCGCCACCTAAATATTTTTTAAAATGGGAAATTTAGGAAACCCTGACTCGGTGCCGAAGGCCACATGTCCGTCATCACCAAAGTGGTCTTGGCTCGGGAGCTTGGGTACGATCGGGGAAGGTCAGCTATGAGCACCCCCTTTCGCCCGGTCCGAAGACCGGCCTCTACTAACCGTGATATCCAATTTTGAAAACTTTATGCGTTCTTATTCCGGTTATTAGCCTAGAATTACTATGTTGTGCGCACAGCAAACAAGTATAGACTAGATCGCCTAATTTGGAAATAAGCATTGCATATCCGTCTTGTTTGGAAAACAGTTTGAAATTGCTACTCGCAAGTAGGCTAAAATACGGATTTCAACGAGTTTTTCCAACTCAAGCAATCCAACCTCCACCCACAGGCATTCAAACAGTTTATCATGTAAGCACTTAGCCGCATGGCAAGCATACTGTCATGGTAAACATTCACACGCATGCGATATGCTAAAGCCATAAAAACTTACATCGTACTCCGTGCCAAAACAGTAAACTAGTTAGCAAACATGCATGACCTAGTTCATGTTAAGTGGCTAATGCATCACACACAGAGATGTAATCTAGAGTAGGGCTCGGCTAACCCTAAACATGGCACATGAGATGCAACAACTATCACGTATTCAATTTGGAATTGAAAATACGATGCAGTTTGCGTGATGTGCCGAGCCCGAATGCGTGTAAACAAATGCATGAATGCACACGTGCATTGCATAAGGTATGCTGATTTAAATGTGCCCTAATCTACCAACATAAGCGGGGTAAATAAAAGGGAGAAAGAAATGGGGATTGGAAGACATACACCCACTCACACACACTTATTACATTTTTGCCCTCGCTCGGAGGGACCAAAATAATAATACAGAAATGAACAAATAATTAACTATTCTAGCTAGTTATTACAAATTAAATAAATTAATCGAATAACTTAATTCATCTAAAAAAAAAACAGTAAATCGCCTCGGGATGAGGGCCGGATGCATGCGCGTGCCGGGACTCGCTCGGAATCGCACTGCCATGCAAGTGTGCCTCTGTTTTCCCTGCTGTCCTCCTCCGCAGACTGCCAAAGTCTCAGAACTACTTCTCAGAGCACTGGAGATCACTACCGGCTGGGGTAGAACACCACCGGCTGAAGTATGTGGCCACCGGCACTGAATTCAACCACCGGCTGCAAATTGACTGCGCGTCGGCACTAAATAGTGCCGCGCGGCACAAAATTCCTGCAGAACCTGCAGACCACAGCAGCAGAGGGGCAACAAAATGCATGGCAATGTGATTCAAGGTATTTATGCACCACACACACCTCTTATCATGTTATTGGCTCAAGGGGGCATGTGCCTTGATTCCCGGA
This sequence comes from Camellia granthamiana, assembly GCA_036172215.1. Taxonomy (NCBI): domain Eukaryota; kingdom Viridiplantae; phylum Streptophyta; class Magnoliopsida; order Ericales; family Theaceae; genus Camellia; species Camellia granthamiana. The sequence goes on along the minus strand of CM069909.1, from coordinate 17,889,859 downwards.
CCACCAATCGCGCATTTTCATGCATGATGGCCCTAAGGACCAAGAATGCAACTTTGCTTTCAAATGCATGCCATGCAAACAAGCACAAAAGGGTGCCAAACCTCTATCAAACTCACTTCAAGAGGCTTGGTATGCATGCCAATGTGATGAAACCCTAAGCATATTGTCTAGCATGCAACATGGATAATGTGATGCACTTATGCAAAGAGTTCAAACAAGCATGCAAGTCAAACATGCAAACCAATGAAATGGTGGACTTAGGCAACTCAAAAGGCTTAAAATCCATGGCCAAAATGCCTACAAATGGAGATTAGACACACACACACACATGCACATGTTAAAGTATCAACACTAAGGCATGAATCATGGCAACTCTTAAGCACACTTAAAGAGACCAAACATAGCCAACTAGCATGCATTGAAAGCTCTAAAATTCATGTCAAACATGATGCCAAATCATGGAATGAGGTATGCCAAACAAAGCATGCAAATGGCCTAAGCTTCAAAGCAAGTCAATAAGGCATTAAACCATGCTTATACAAGGCAAATATGGCATGCACTTAACAACCTAAAACAGAGTTTTAGCATGTCAAATTAGGGCCCAAGGGACCACTTAGATGGCATCTAAGAAACATTAAACCAAAGGCATGCATTGAAGCCAAAACAAGGGGCACTTAACACAAGCTTAAGAAGTCACAAAGAAGCATGCAATGTAAACATACAAGCACCTCCAAGGGACTGAAATAGCATGCTAGGTGGTTCCAAACCATCAAAAACAATGCAAGCAAAGCATGCTATACTCACATGCTCTCAAGGCCAACAAGCCAAATGCAAAGGGGCTATATTAAACATGCCAAGATTGACCAAAATACTTATGGACAGACCTAAAACATGGTGATATGAGCACAAAATCTTCACAAACATAAGTCTAAAACATGCTAGAAATGAAGGCACACCACCTAAGCATGTTAAGACATAAAGAGGCATTACAAGGCCACTATACCAAGCATGCATAAGGGACCTAAACCAACTTGAAATCATGTTATAACATGGCAATATAAGCATGAAAAACAAGTCAAACATGCCCAACACACGCTCAAGCATGAAGCTCCATAAGAGAGCAAATTTTGCCCTTTTCAAGGACATCAAGGGGAGGGGGTGGCCCTCTCCTTTTGGAGACTTTATGGCACAATCTCCACCACTGAAATCCCTCAAGATTTCAGTGGTGGAGAGGCCCAAGCACCAAAGTCTCGGAGCTCTCACAAAATAGCACAAAAAGAGCCCTTTTCAAGGCCTAAAGGGGGTTAAACTTCCCCAAAGTGCAAAACACTCTTGATAAACAATAAAGAGGGTTAAAAAACAGAACTTTTATGTGTTAGACACTAAGCACAAAAACAACTTTAAGCTAGGTAAAAACAAGGTGCAAAAATGGGGTAAATAAAGCAAGTTGCTTACCCTTGAAGCTTTTCTTCACAAATGTTGAAGTTGTTGGTTCCTTGAGCTCCAAACCAGTCAAGAATACTAAGAACAAGCCCTTGAACCCTCAACAACCAAAGGAAGGTGAAACACTAGGTGCTTGTGTGCAATAGTATGAACTAAAGCACCTAGTGTACAAAACAAGCAAGGAAAAGAGAGATAGAATAGATATAGGATTGCCAACCTAAAACCAGAGCTTCTTCTCTGTCTAAAATGTCTAACTCTCTAAAAATTCTCCCCTCCTTGAGCCAAGAGAAGAGCCTTTTTTTGTATAGGCAACCAAAGCTTACAAGTTAAGGCATCCAAGGGCTCATCCCTCCATACACGTGTATGGAGGGGAAACAAAAGGCATACAGCTGTCTGAAAATATCTCAGAAAACAACTGTATAAGAGTCGGCAGGGCAAAATGGTCATTTTGCCAAAAATAGTGCCGACCGGCACAAAATAGTGCCGACCGGCACAATATAGTGCCGGTGGAAACACCAGCCAGCCGATGGCCTCTAGCCACAGCCGGTGGTGTGTGGGGATGCCTCACAAAGCATTCCCTGCCTCTCCAGAGCAAAACACAGGTGTTTGGTGCAAAACCAGACACAAAACGGTCGAGTTCGGAGGTCCTGAGGCAAGGCGCGCGTAGCCGAGAACTCCGGGAACTCCAAACGAACACAAACATGGATAATCACCGAGTGTTCCAACGGTGACGTCCAAGTCTCGAGGACGGTCAAAAATGGGGTGTCTACAGTATGTTTGTAGACGCGCCCCGAGGGCTTCATGCTACTACAGTTCGGACTCAAATGTCACGCTTCTTAATCTGATCTCACAGTGTGCGATGTGAGATTGATAAATCACCAAAGAGTCCAGATCCGGCAAATCGTTTTGGAAAACTGATTTTTAAGAAAGAAGTGCCAAACATGGACTGCTTTGCCAGATACAGAGTCGCTACCTAAATATTTTGTTTTGGGGGGAATTTAGGAAACCCTGACTCATTGCCTAAGGCCACGTGTCCGTCATCACCAAAGTTGCCTCAGCTCGGGAACTTGGGTACGATTGGGGAAGGTCATCTATGAGCACCCCCGCTCGCCCGATCAAAGATCGGCCTGTACTAAACATGGTATCTTGTTTTTTGAAAACATATGTGTTCTTATTCCAGTTAATTAGCTAGAATTTACTATGTGATGTGCACAACACACAAGTATAGACTAGATCGCCTAATTTGGAACAAAGCATTGTATTTTCATTTGTTTGAAAATGGTTCGAAGTTTTGCTACTCGCAAGTAGGCTAAAAAATCGTTCCAATTCAAGTAATCCAACCTTCACCCACAGGCATTCAGGCAGTTATATCACATAAGCAATTAGCCTCATGGCAAGCATGCTGTCATGTTAACACCCACACTCATGCAAGATGCTAAAGCATAAACACCCACAGTGTACTCCGAGCCAAGACAAGAAACTAGTTAGAAATCATGCATGATCCTAGTTCATGTTAAAATGGCTAATGCATCGCATGTAAAGTGCAACTAAAATAGGCTCGGCTAGTTTAAGATGGCATGTGAGATGCGACAATTCGATACATGTATTCAACTTAGAATTGGAATACAATGCAGTTAGTATGATGCGCCGAGCCCGGTGCATGCAATACAGATGAATGATGCAAACATGCATAGCATAAGGATACTAATTGAAACGTGCCCTAGAACTAACCATCGTAAGCGGTTAAGTAAAAGGGAGAAAAAAGTGGAGGTTGGAAGACATGCATCATACACACGCACGTTTATTACACAATTGCGCCCTCTCAACAGAGGGACCAAAAGAATAATACAAATTACATAATTAAATAACTAACAAGCTAATTAATTATTACACAACACTTAACTAATTAAGCAAATCAATTAAGCTATGAAAACAGTAAAAACAGCCTCGGGAAGAGGGATGCATGCGTGCTCGGATGGCTTCGCTCAAAAATCCATCGTCATGCCACATGTTGCCTCTGTTTACACTGTTCTGTACCTCTAAAAACTATGCAAACTTCTGTGACACTTCTGAACCACCTTGGGGACTTTATGAGAGTCCACCGGTCAAGAGATAGGGCCACCAGCCATGGGAAGCTGGTGATCGACCAAATGTAAAGCTCTCGGCCAACAATTCTTAGCCGACCGGCACTGAAGATGGCCGACCGGCCATATCTTCCTGCAGAATGCTGTGTTGCTACAGCAGAGGACAAACAGAGCATTGCAATACATTTGCAAGACAATGTTTGCACGACCACTCTCCCTATCATGTTATGAACTCAAGGGAGTATAGTCCTCGACCCTCGGACCACCAATCATGCATTTCAATGCATGATGGCCAAAGGAGCCGAATGTGCAATTTATATCAAATGAAATGCACATAAATATATAAGGGGCCCCAACCTCTATCATGGTTGATCAAGAGGCAAGGGATGCAATCATGCAAGCAAAACTAATGCAACATGAAGCATGTCATGGACAATGCCATACAAAGCTAATGGTAATAAGCATGCCAAATGCAATGCAACCTAAACAAGCATACAAACATGCAAGGCATGTGACAACATTCAAGGATAGGCAAGCATGTAACAACATGTGGGGCAAGCATGCAACAACATGCAAGGGACAATACATGCAAACATGCAAAGCAACTTAACCAAAGGGGCATGCCAAATGCGATATAACTCAAGCATACAACAACATGCAATAGGCCAAGTATGCAACAACATGCAAGGCAAACATGCGATAATTGTCTTAAACCAAAATGGACAACTCTCAAATAGGTCCAAATCAGTGGCCAAAATGCAATGGAAATGGGGACAAAAATACATACAAACATGCATGCCAATTGGCCTAACACTTAAGCATAGTAGAACAACTCTTAAGCACCCTTAGGAGAGGATGAACATGGACATGTGACAAACATGTTAAGCTCTGAAATCATGTTAGGAGAGGTGCCAAACCGACCAAAATACATAAGCAAAGCATGCAAGAAAGCTTAAAGCTTGAAACTAGCCAAAGGGTTCAAACCATGGCTATACAAAGCAAGCCCCGAAGGGCCAAGAGGACCTAAAACAGTCCTAAGGTAGGTCCAAACAAGACCGAAAGTAAGCTCAAAACTAGCCAACACAAGCTAGAACACAACGTCAAAACATGAGGCATGCAAGGCTACCAAAGAGGGTGTTACACTACAGCTATCAAAACCAAATATGGCATGATTTAAGCAATGAAAAACAGAGTTATGGCATGTCAAATTAAGCCCAAAAACTCACTTAGATGGCATCCCAAAGACCTAAGCATGGTGGCATACACAACGACACATTCATGAGGCATAAAACACAAACCCTTTAAAGCATTCAAGGAGTGACAAATGCAAGTACATAAGCATACTATATGGACTGAAATAATATTACAAGTGATGCCAAACCACTGAAATGATCCGAATAGAGCATGCTAGTGACTCAAACACCCAAAGCTAACAAGCTAGATTGCATGGTAGCTATACAAAACAATGTAAGCATGACCAAAACAATGAAAAACAGAGCTCAAGGACGTTAAAACAATGCTAGAAGCTTCATGGAGTTGAGCCAAAACATGCAAGCATGATAGTCTAAATGCTAGATACATGTTAAGGCAAATGAGGGGATTGCAAGGTAAGTATATGGTGCATGCAAGAGACCACTAAACCAACTTTAAATAGAGGTAAATCATGGCAAAATAACACCAAATACTTGTTGAAATGAAGCTAAAACAAGCTAGGCATACAAGCTACCAACATAAGCCACTTATGCTAGTATTCAAGACAACAAGGAGAGGGGATGACCCTCTCCTATTTAGGACACAAAAAACTACCTCTCCACCACTAAAAATCCTCTGGATTTCAGTGGTAGAGAGGCCATGCAAAGCTCTAAAGCAAGGGCCAAAAAGGGATGGCCTAAAACAAGGCCTAACAAGGCCTTGAAGGGGGTAAACAACCCCAAACCTCAAAATGACCTTAAACAAAGTTCAAAAGCAAGTAAAAATAGAACTTTTATCAGTTAATAGCTAAGCTTAAAACAATAACCAAGAAGGGCTAAAAGCCTAAGCAAGAAAGGGGTATCTAAAACAAGAATGCTCACCTTTGAAGAACACCCTCAAGAACACAACACCAGCACCTTTCTCTAATCAAAAACCACTCCAAGAACCCTAACAACAACTCCTTAGAGCCTCAGCAACCAAGGATGGTGTGATGCTAGGTGTTTGTGTGCAATAGTGTGAACAAAAATCACTTTAGGTCACAAATACACACAAATGATAGAGATAGGGAGATATAGAGATAGAGAGATACAACTTCTTCTAACCCTAATTTCAGAACCTCTGAGAAGGGAGGAGGAGCTCCCTTCTTATAGAAATCCAATGTCCAAAGCTTCTTGGAGAAGCTAAGCAAAGGGCAAATCCCTCCATACACATGTATGAAGGGGTTTAATTGTGCTAGCTGTACCAGCTGGTACAAAATATCTGCATAAAGCAGATGAACAGGGTTCGGCCACCAAAAATGGCCAATCGACCAACATAAGTGCCGGCCAACCAAATAAAGTGTCAATCGGCCAATACTTTTGGTCGATGGAAAGAAAACAGGGCCGATGGCTTCAAGCCTTGGCCAGTGGGTTGAGGGTATGGCAAACAAGCCACCCTCTTCCCTTAGAAGCAAAAAACACAAGTGTTTGGTCCACAACCAAGCACAAAACAGACAAGTTGAGAGATCTTGAGGCAAGGCGCGTAGCCGAGACCTCTGAGAACTCAAAATGAACACAAGCATGGATGATCATCGAGTGTTCAAACGTTGACGTCCAACTCTCGAGGACGGTCAAAAATGGGATGTCTACAATGTCTAGCATATTATTTTTCAACAGTAGAGGTGAAAGAAAAAGTTTGGTAGAACTGGACAAGGAAATGAATCGTGGAACAAGTGGTGTAGCTTCCCAAGCGAGCACTATAGCGTCGGAGGAACGGGAAAGACAACGTTCACCCCGTCGACGAAGTAGGTCCCCAAAAAGGAGTGAGATGGAGAGATCAGCCAGAGGTATGGAGCAGCAGCAAAAAGGTAACACCAAGGCTACAACTGCACAGGGATCCGTGCAACATGAACCCGAGTAGACCACTGCGCCCTCTAAGATTTGCTGTCTTTGTTCACAACAGGCCTATGACCAAAGCAGACTCAATTATTAATGATCCAAATTGTGGCGGTGGGACTTTACTCAGGAAATATTTCACCCGAAGTACGGCAATTGATGATCGGGTGGGGTGACTATGAAGTTTTCAGAGATGGTGTGCACGGGTTAATCAAAGGACTCTACTGTGCATATGAGATCGGTATGCGGCTTTTGGCCGCTCAAAAGGAAATCGTTCAAAAGGATGGATAGATTTGAGATTTGGAATGCCTTGCATAGAGAAGGCGGAGAGCGAACTGCACAGAGCCAGATCTGCCAAAAAGCAGCCCTTAAGGTCAACAAATACGGCCGTTATCGATAAAGTAAACCAACGGCTGATCGACCATGCTATAGGCCGATCGGGATACAGTCTCCGTATTTAACAAAGAGGCCATACAATCCCGAGCTTATGAGCAAGGCTTCTTTGACAGGCGAAAGTCGGCATGGAGAAGACCAGGGAGAAATTGGCCGATGATGTTTTGCCGATGCAAGAATCGTGGTTTCAAACACGGATGGTTTAAGGCTCTTCAAACTGTAGGCATTGACTCGGCATCGCCCCTGTACGAAAATTATAAATTCCCATTCGAAGCCTATGACGCCAAGAAAATGGATGACAAAGAGGAGCATAGTAGATTTGTAATTTAATAATTTGTAAATGTTGCCGTTAGTTCTAATAAACTTTGCAGTTTACTTTAATGCCTATTGTGTTTGTTTCTTTAATGCAAAATAGTGTATGTTATTGACAGGAATCTTAGACTTAATTTGGAAAAGTCCATTGTATAAGCAGAGGGCCCTCCTATAGCTGCTTGTGCCAAACGCAAGGGGCGCTCCAAATTCGAAAGTCTTCTTAATGGCCAATTGTGCCAAAGCACAAAGGGCGCTCCGAATCCGGAGGCTTATTTGGCTAATTGAGTCTAGCATAAGGGCGCTCCAAATTCGGAGTCTTTTTTAATGGCCAAATATGCCAATGCACAAGGGGTGCTTTGAATCTTGAAGCTTAGTCTGCCGATCGCGTCTAACACGAAGGGCGCTCTGAATTCGGAGTCTTTTGTAATGGCAAATTGTGCCAAAAGCACAAAGGGGCACTTCAAATTCGGAGGCTTTATTCAACAGATCGTGTCTAGCACAAAGGGCCCTCTGAATTCAGAGGCTTTTGTAATGGCCAAATGTGCCAAAACACAAAGGGCGCTCCAAATCTAGAGGCTTATTCGGTCCGATCGTGTCTAGCATGAATGGCACTCCGAATTCAGAGTCTTTTGTAATGGCCAATTGTGCCAAAGCATAAAAGGCGCTCTGCATCCGTAGGCTTATTTAGCTGATCATGTCTAGCATGAAAGGCGCTCCGAATTCGGAGTCTTTTGTAATGGCCAATTGTGCCAAAGCACAAAGGGCACTCCAAATCTGGAGGCTTATTCATTGGTCATCAGAATAAAATCTAGAGCAAATATGAGCCAGAAAATTCATTGATGAACTGTGTAAATACATTCATGGAAAGAAAACTGGATCATTACATAACAAAAAGCTATTCCCCATGCTATCTAATGGTAAAATTAGCGGAAGTGAGTCGCATTCCATGATCGGGGAAGTTTCTTGCTGGCCATGTCTGAGAGCCAATATGCTCTTGCCCCAGCAATTGAGTCGACCTTGTAAGGACCGTTCTAGTTGGAGCCCAGTTTTCTGTCTACAGGATTTTTGGTGGTAGGCACCACCTTCTTGAGAACTAATTCCCTTGGGGTGTAACGGCGCTGTTGCACGCACTAATTATACGACTTGGTGAGTTGCTACTGATAACGCGCCATGTTCACGAGAGCTTGATCACGACCAGGAATGGCAACGGGCAAGGCCGGGGATCACACTCCCCATCCCCAATCCCCAATGGTAAAAAATTTCCTTGTCCCCCAGCCACCAATCCCCGATGGAGAACCTGTCACCGTCGCCCCATCCCCGCCCCCTAACAAGGATAGGGTTTCCCTGACCCCGAAAATTGCTCCGCGCCCAAATCTGTTTCAACATCATCAACAACTTTCAACATTAACAAAATCATCAAGAACATCATCAACAAAATCATCAATAAAAAGTGGTGACAAAATTATCATCAACAACAAAATCATCATCGACACTACGTGCATCCACTACCAAAAAAAAAAAAAAAAAAAAAAAAGACAAATAGAGACACACATGTACATGTATTATATATACACATATCAACATAGATTTGAATGCATCATTAATCAACACAGATCTGAGATCTGTGTGTCATCAAACAGATCTGAGATCGGCGATGGTGATTGCGATGGATGACAGAAGTTGACGACGGTGACTGTGACGAACAACGGAGGAGGACGACAGTGTGAGGTGACAGATGCAGTGGCGTTGAGAGAAAGGAGAGGTGCGAGAGTGAGAGAGAGACTCTGAGTGAGTGAGAGGAAAAGAGAGATGAGAGACGGTGAGGAAAAGAGAGATCAGAGGCGGTGAGGAAGATGAGAGAGAGAGAGTAGAGGGAAGAGAGAAAGTATATAGATATGAAATGAAAGAGAGAGAAAGAGAGAGAGAGAGAGAGACAGACAGACAGACAGACAGACAGACAGAAACACTACATAGAAAATATTACATATATATATATTACGTAAGGGACAAACGAGGCGGGACCAAGTCAAAGCCGGGGGCCGGGGCTTAGACACTTATCACTCTCCCCAGCCCGAAATTGATCGGGGATTAATTTTCTGAATACCATCCCCATCCCGTCGGGAGTATTTTTAAGGAAAAAATCGTTCAAATCGGGATCGGGGGATCGGGTCCCTGTCAGGCCGGTTTCAAATTACCATCCTTAGTCACGACGTTCTTCATTCAGATTGAGATTTAAGGCCAACATCATATCATTTTACTCTGTGTCAAAGGCTTTTTGATCTTAGAGTAGGTAGGCCGATTTCGAAAGGAATAATAGTTTATGTACCAAAGCATAAGGTGAATAGTGTTTCGCTAGTAGGTCACCTTGGTGTGGTACGATGGGCCCATAATACACTGGGCAGTTCTTCGACCCACTTCTCTTTGGCCTTTTGCAACCACTTTTTGATTCCATCTAGGATCACTTTATTGGAGACCTCGGCTTGGCTGTTGCTCTACGGATAAGCTGGTGAGGAGAAATACGGTCGTATACCATATGTGTCGCACAGTTCACAATAGACACCGCAATCGAATTAGGTGTCATTGTTGGAGATAAGTGCTCGCGATATGCCGAATCGCGTTATAATGTTTCCTCATACGAAGTGTTTGACGTCTAGGTCTCGGATATGTGCCAACTGTTTCACCTCGACCCACTTCGTGAAGTAATCCGTGGCGACAATCAAGAACCGTTTACTTCCTGGAGCTCTTAAAAGCGGTCCAACAATGTCCAGCTCCATTAGGCAAAAGGCCAGGAGCTGGTGATGGCATTCCATTTTTTCGCAGGTAAATGAGTCAAGGAGGAGAATTTCTGGCATTGTTCACATTTCTTTACGTAATTCTCTGCATCAATTCGCATAGTGAGCCAATAATACCCCTAGGTCACGGCTCGATGGGCCAATGAAGGTCCTCTAGAATGGGCGCCACAACTGCCCTCATGTATTTCGACCAAAAAATCCTCCACTAGATCTTTATGGACACATTCCAAATACGGCCCTGAAAGAGACTTCTTATAGAGCTTTCCGCGAGGATCCAGATAGTAGCGTAGGGCTTTGTTCCGCAGCTTATAGGCCTCTTTCTTATCTGTTGGCAACTATTCTGAAAATAAAAATGCGGAGATGGGATCCATCCAACTCAGCCCCAGATCAATGATATTGACACTAGCGGATTCCGGTTGGCTAATATTTGGTTCAGGGATGTTGATACTTGGCTCAGAGACGAATCCCATCTTGATCGTTCGTTTAGCTTCCGAGTTGATGGCAGAAGCCAAGCAGGCAAGAGGATCTACATGGGTATTTTGATCACAGGCAATCTGATTCAACTCGTGGTGATCAAACTGTATGAGCAGTGAGTTTGTCGTCTTCATGTAAACTATAATTCGATCATTCTTAGCTACGTACTCTCCCTTCAGTTGATTGATGACCAGCTTTGAATCGCAGAAGACCTGTAATCATTTGGCGCCGAGGAGAAGCATGTTACGGAGGCCGATTAACAAAGCCTCATACTCCGCTTCGTTATTGGATGCGTTGAAACCGAGTTTTACCGCTTGCTCGATTACTGCACCTTCAGGGGTCATAATCACTACTCCTACCCTGCTACCACACTGGTTAGATGAACCATTGCAGTACATCTGCCAAATATCCCCAACATACATGCTCCACTCCTGTTGGGGTCAGGTGGCTGGCTGTTCTGACTCAAACTCGGCATGACAGCTTGTGAAACTCGGCAACAAAGTCAGCCAAAACGTTGCCTTTGATAGGCGTCCTAGGAGAGAATTTGATGTCATACTGGCCGAGTCCTAAAGCCCATTTCAACACGTGCCCTGATGATTCCGCACTGTGAAGTACTATTCGAAAGAGGGGTAGTCCATCAAGACTGTTATTGTATAGGCTTGGAAATAGTGCATTAATTTTCTAGTAGCCACCAAAAGTGCCAGAATCAGCTTTTCCAACGGTAGGTACCGAGTCTCGGCGTCGACCATTGCCTTGCTGACATAAAAGATGGGCCTTTGCTCGCTTGACTCTTCTTTTAGCAACACAGTGCTGACCGTGTGATCTGGTACCGCAAGATACAAGATGAGTGGGTCGTTCGACGATGGAGTTGTTAAAAGCAATATTGAACGAAGATAAGCTTTCAGTCCATCTAAGGCAGACTGGCACTCGGGGCTCCAATGAAATGCCTTTCCCTGCCGAAGGGTGTGAAAAAATGGTCGACAACGATCCGAAGAATAGCTGATGAATCTGTTGAGAGCTGCGGCCATCCCATTAACTTCTATACATCTTTGGGCGATTAAGGTGAGCTGAGTTCCAGGATAGCCGTAATTTGTTTTGGGCTGGATTCTATTCCATGATGGTTCATAATATAGCCAAGGAATGTACCAGATCTGATGCCGAATGCACATTTTGAGGCGTTAAGTTTCTTCATCTGTACTTTCGAAGAATGTCAAATGTTGTGGACAAGTCGGCCAGGTGGGCATGCTTCTCTTTGGATTTTACCACCATGTCGTCGATATACACTTCCATGGTATGGCCGAGTTGCTCTTTAAACATTGTAGTGACCAGCCTCTGGTAAGTTGCCCTAGCATTCTTCAGGCTGAAGAGCATGACTTTATAACAATAAGTGCCCCTTGGGGTGAGGAATGCCATTTTGTCCTGGTCATCAGAATGCATGGTGATTTAATGATAGCCCCTGTATGCATCCTAGAAGCTCATACGTTGATGGTGTGCAGTTGCGTCAACTAATTGATCGATTTTGGGGAGAGAAAAACAATCTTTGGGACAGGTCTTATTCGAGTCCGTGAAGTCCACACAAATACGCCAAGACTCGTTTTTCTTCATAACCACAACAATATTGGATAGCCATGTGGGGTAATTCACTTCGCGAATTGCTCCGGCTTCTAGAAGTTTATCGACTTCGGCGACAACGGCTGAAGTATGTTAGGCTACAGATCGGCAACTCTTCTTAATGACAGATTTGGCCTTTGGGTCAACATTCAAACGATGTTGTGCCACGCTAGGGTCCCACTCCCGGTATCTCATTATGGCGTCCCAGGCGCATACATCAATGTTGCCAAGTAGGAAGGAAATCAACTCTTGACAGTCATCGGCAGTGAGCGAATTGTCGATCAGGAAGAATTTATCTAGTTCATTTGCAAGTCCAATCCACTCGAGATCCTCACTCACCTTATCGGTGGGAAGTTTTCCAACATCCTCTAGGCTTTCTTGGCCTGGAATTTGAATAGAGTTTACTTCCATCTCCTTTGGCTTTTTTGCTGATGCAATAAAGTAGCATTCATTAGCTGACTTCTGAAAGTCGTGGAGCTGCTCAATGTCGTATTGTGTTGGGATGCGGAGTAGCTGATTGTAAGTACTTAGTATGGCCTGCATCGCTTGTAACCAGGTCCTACCTATGATTAAGTTGTATGGGGATGTAAGCTTTATGACCAGAAACTTCACATCGAGTGTCCTAGTGCCTGCGCACACCGCAACCCTGACCTTGCCCAGAGGGTATTCAAGATTGGCATTGTAGCCGAACAAGGGGGAATTCTACTAGCAAGAGGTCTGACTCTTTGAAACTGAGCTTAAGAAACGTCTTGTAATACATTATCTCTGATGTGCTCCCTAATCAATCAAAATGCGTTCATATAACATACTTGTTCACACGTAGCTCGATAACGAGAGGGTCGTCGTGGGAAGGGTCAATCCCTCGAGATCTGTGTCGTCGAAGCTAATCTTGCCAGTCTAATGAGATCGTTTGGCTGGCGTGGATGGCTTGGATGGGCATGGTTGAGACCCTTGAGATTGAATCACATGGATGCTATTTGCAAGCAGTAGGACTATATATCATATGAATTACACCCAGTAGAGGTAATTCCGGGTGCAGAGCCATCGCATTGGGTGTGTTATCTTTATGGAGAAGGTATTGATACCAGTCAGTCATCCTGTACCAGCTCCTCGAGGTAGTCTTTCAAGGCGTAGCACCTGTCGATTTCATGCCCATGGTCCCTATGGTATTCACATCATCCGATCCTCTTCGTCTTATGTCAGGAGGTCCAATCATCTTGGCCAACCACTTAAAGAAGGGGTAGATGTTAGACTTTGGGAAGTAGATCTTGCTAATCGGTTCAGTCAATTCGACATATTTCTTGTCAAACCGCCTAGGGCGTCTGCTTTCCATTTCGGTATTGCTCACTTGATCGGCATGAATGTTGATCTCTTGATCGGCGTCGGTCTCGGCGACTTTCTCGTTTTGGCCTACTTCATGGCTTGGGGCTCCTATTCGATGAGGCTACACTTATCGACTTATACCAAGACAGGGTGCCAGCCGTTTCCATGACCTTCTAACCTACCTTGACGCGGAGTGCTCTCATCATCCACCTTGCAATACTCTTCACCCTTCTTCATCAGGGCCCATACGGTTTTTTAGAGGTTGCCTTGTTAACGAGCTCTGGAGCAGACTATCAAGATGCAAGCCCATCTTGAAGGCAGTGATTGCCTTGGAGTCGTTGCAAGCATCATCAACCAGGTTGAAAACATTCCTTGTAGCGCGTCGAATACTGGCGGAGGGTCTCTTCCAACTTGATTTGCATCGCCTAGAGCGAGTTGGCTTGCTTAGGCTGAACCTCATTGGTGATAAATCTTGCCAAGAAAAACTTTTGGAGATGATGAAAACTCTTCACCGAGGCTGGTTATAATACCACCGAACTGCCAATGGACCCAAACAGCTTGGAAACATGTGACACATAAGTCTGCCTCATCATCAGTGTGCAACGTCATTTGCCTGCTTATAATGGCGAATGTGATCCGTAGGATCCGATATACCATCATACAATGTAAACGTCGGTGCCTTGAATTTTTTAGGCAAGATGGCCCTCGCAATCTGTCGTGCAAAAGGATTATGTTTGTCTTCCCCGTCTGAACCACCACATTTTCCTTGCCTATGTTGCATATATGGACTCCCATCAGATGAACTGGTCGTGCCAACACACCCCTTTTTTCTGGGTACTTAAGCTGACGAGTCGGAGGCAGTGCTACTATCATGTTTCCAATGTCAGTGCCATGGATTATCCTTCATCTGTTCTGGCAACCGATCCCACTTGTGATGCGGTGCGGTCTGCTGATATTTGGCTAACTCCAGAGCCAGCTCTTTACATAAAAGTTCGTTGTCTGCTGCCATCTCTTCCAGTCATTGTTCATTTCTTTTTGCTTGGTCCATTATCGTCTATATGGTTTCTTACACTAGAGTCGAAGGTGAAGACTGAGTGACTAGATCGATTGGATTGAAATTCAAAGCTCTTCATGCGATGATATTCTCCGGACCAGCCAGGGTTCTTGGTGTAACATCGTCAGCAGTGAACGAGGGATCATTTGATAAGTCTACCATGAACGTGCTAGAGTATTCCCATAGACGGTGCCAATTGTGTTGAAATGGATTTAAAAATACTCTCTCGTTCAAGCAACCTCCCCTATCTCTTCTATCTCACCCATTTTATACTGCCCTTCATAGGTCCTCTCAGGACCCACTACCCCCTCCTGGGCTTTAACTTCATTCATTGGCCTTTTACATAGCCTACGGGTTACACGGCTCTCACAGCCCTTCAACTCACTGGACCTAGCATGGGCCGACTTATATGCGGCCAGCTGATGGGCCTAATATGGGCCATGGCGTGGCCAACTTGTATGCGGCCAACTTATTGGCATGGCATGGACCGACTTGTATACGGCCCGTTCATGAAGCTCAAGACCGTATTTATTCGGCCATCACAATATTATTAAAAGTGTGAGTGAAAAATTGCTATTATTTCCCTTTCGTTAGGGAGAATTATACAATGATCTTGGAATAAATCTATGTGATGACACATTTTGTGTTTTATTTGTTGAACAGTATGTCCTGTTACTTTTATGTTAACTTTTGAGGAAACAACAAGTGAAATGTCCCATTGCAAATGATGTGAAATAATGCTTTAAGATCACCAAATAATCTCTCATTTGTTAGGCAAGTCGATGGAAGTAGCTAGAAGATTTGAGTTGTTATCAAGTTAAAAAGATATAATTTAACAGTAATGATAGATACCCCCCACAAAACACAACCCCCACAACCTCCAAAATGATCTGGACTATTCATGTCACTGTCAAAGATAAAAAATAAAAAATAAAAAAAATCAAACACATCAATGGCCAATACATCAGTGGGAGTCGTGGGGTCCTCATTTGTGGGGGTCCCAAACATTTTTCATAATTTAATTTTAAAATATATAGTGTTTAATTTGTTAAACGTATTAAATTTTAGGATAAATTATACTGAACTCGCTCAAACTTTAGAGAAAATAGAATTACAATTTTGATATAATTATACTGACGGTTAAAGAGATAAAACTAATGCAAATGGTATGAAAATATAAATATTTACAAGATAAAATATACATTTTAATGTTAAAACGATGATATCATCAAAAAAAAATTTCATTCATACGACTAATAAATTTCTAATTAAAAATAGGTCAAGTATTATATGAATTAAAAATTTAAGAGAGTTTAATATAATTATGTCAAACTTGTGATTCTTATTATTATTTTGTTAAACCTCAAGGAATGTCGATGTAATTTATTCTAAATTAAGGCAATTTTTGTATTTTTTGTAATTTTTCTTTAATCTCACAATTTGGGGGGTGTGTGGTGTGGTTTAACAAGAAAATTATAAACCAAATCGTGAATAACGGATTGGCAAATAAATAAACCATGGTTTGGGCGGTTTTAATTTGCTAGTTGATTGAAGAATATTCTTAAATAATTATTTACCATTTACATAATATATAACACTATTTTTTTTTTCTAAGATTATACGATATTAGTTTGTTAATAAAGTTAGATTCTAACTAATGAGGTCGCCGATTCTCCATCGTCTCGAACCCCAAATTTTCCCCTCACCACTGCAAGATCACTGGAAACTAAGGCCTCATTTGGCAAGAGCTAAACTCACTAGATGAGCACAAAATGACAAAATAAGTTAATTTGGTTAATAAGACAAAATGTCACATCAAATCATAATCATTTCATTTTTCTCTTACAATTATTACATCCAAACCAAAAAAGATAAAATAAAACAAAACAAAACAAAAGTTCTTCCCAAGCGAAATTAATTGAACTAGGCTAAATTAATCAAAAAATTAAAAAGTTAGGCGAAATTATTTCTTCCCAAACGAAGGCTAATTTGACATAATCATGCATATAACTACTAATTTACAATATATTTCACAGTTTTAATCTCTTTTATACTCATTTTTATTTTGATATTTTATTAGAAATTAAAAAATTATATATGTATTAATTATAGTGAAACGATATAATTTTTAATGTGAATTATAAATTTTAAAATTTAATTCACAATTGACAAAGCGAACCTGTTAGCGGCGGTGGCAATACTGATTTACAGCGTAGGGAGACCGATGGTGCTGAGGATGCGTGGTTGTGAGGTTTGATCGCCATGAGGTTTGTTGATTTGTGGTGGTGAGGTTTGCTAAGAGAGAGGTTATGTGGTTGTGGTGTATACACAGAGAAGGTAAAAGTGTGAGACAGAGGCACAAATCAAAAATTATTCTCTCTATAAAATTTTGAGCTTCTATGACTAAATGATTTATTTACCTGGAAACGTATATAAAGAGTAAATAATTTCATGCCATTTGGCGACTAAATATTATTTTGGTTGCTAAAAGGGGTGCGAAAAATCTGACTAAATATTATTTTAGCCTAAATTATATACTATCACCGACTAAAATTTTTTTACTAGCCTATGAAGGAATATTTAGCGATAACAATATTTTTTGGTTGCCAATTCGTTGAAATATTTTGCGGACTAAACGTTTGGTCACAAAACATGAAAAGTAATTTTTTGTTTTCCATTCGTCGACTAAATAATTTTAATTGCCAAAAGTAACTACACAACGACTAAAAATTGTTTTTGTCGCCAATTGGGGAATATTTAGCGATTAAAAATTTTTTTAGTCGCCAATTATGACATTTTTACCGATTAAATTTTTTTTTAGTTGCTAATAATCAATATAGTCTGACTAAAAAAAATTAATAACTGAATCTTATACTTTTACCGACTAATATAATTTTTGGTTACCAATTCTACAACTTTTGGTGGCTAAATTTTTTTTAGTCGCCAAATTTAATCACCAAAAATGTAGTTTCCTGCTGTGAAATGAATTGTTACAAATAAGTAAGGATTGGACGATTTTAGGGTTGGTTTTGAATGTTCTAAATAAGTGTATTTTTTAATTTTTTTATAAAAAGATGTATAGAACAGTAGAGAGGACATATTAAGGGATCTTTTGGGAAGCAAAAAAAGCTTTTAGCTTTTACTTATTTTGAATCATATCACCTCTTATATTTTTTATTCACAAAAAAAATAAAATAGACTAAAAAAATCAAAATGTTAACCTTTTTACTAATTTCTCAAAATATTACTAATTAATATAACCGAAATAAATACATTTATATAAAAAAATATATACTTATATAATTTAACCCAAACAATGTTTTAGTATATTATAGTCTTAAATCACAGGTCACTGTATTTTAATTTTGTAACAAATAAAAATGCCTCTGTAACATTGCCGTCAACTCACTGTCATGGCCTGCAGGAAAACACTGCCCGAGGCAAAAAAAAAAATAGGGAGGGGGAATCAAAATTCGTAATTCTGATTTGATCTTACACAACTAGGTTGGTGGAATGAGAAAGAATTGCCACAACCTAATGGAAAAGACAAAGAAAAAGATGAAAGTGTAGAGCATACGTCCCACCATCCGCCCAGTTCCCAAGTTTCAATCTGCAAAGGAAAATGTTACGGGTCAAAATTAATCTAGGATAAGGGATTATTTGGGATGATCTAAATAAGTATATTTTTTGATTTTTTACGAAAAAATATGAAATATGGGTTGGGTTTGAAGTGATGTGATAGAGAGATGATGTGATTTAAATAAGATGATGTGACTTAAATAGGATAATGACTTTTTGACTTTTTAACTTTTTGGGATTATGCCAAACTAAGCCTAAATTACAAGAAAAATGCCTAAGACTCCCGGCGCGGGTCATTGGGGGTTGTGCGTGTAGATCCGTGATTGGTTCAAAAAAAAATTTTTTTTTTTTTTTTTATTTCAGCAAATGGTAGTGCGCCACGTTACTGGGGTTGACCCCACTGGAGGTCGGAAGCAGCGCTGAAATTACAAACATAATACTTGAGGTTTATTTTAATTATAAACTATTTTTTATAATTTTAAAAATTATATTATGTTTTTTAAAGTTTATAATTTCATAATAAATATATTTTTTTATTGATAAATTATCAAATTAATTAATAATTTTTAATAATATTAAAATTTTATTTTAATTAATAATTCAGATAATTTTATTATTATATATGTAAATAGTTATAAATTTCATTTTTTTAATTAATTTTGTTAAATAAAAAATTCTGACAGGGAGATATTTGTAATTTTTTAAATCACATGAGATAATTCGTATTTTAAACAAATCTCAGGGAATGTATTTATAATTTATTCAATAATCTATTTAATTTTTTATCACATTTTTCATAAGATATGAGACTCACACAAATTTAAATATATATATATATTTCAATTTCATAATCATATAAAAAATTTAATAAATTATTTAGCTCTTAACATAACTCGCCTGCAAAATCTGTGACTAGCCTTGCTTTGCCGTGGCCCATAATTAGGGTGACCTAGAAACCGTCTAACGGGGTGATTCAGCAATCAAATAAAAAATCTGTTTGTAGTTTTTTACTCATTATAAGATATATTACCTTTCACATTTTTTATTTATAAAAGAGAAAAGTTAAGGATCATGAAAATTTTTTCAAGAAAATAATCATGAAAAAATTATAATTCTTGAATTACCTTGATTAGTGTGTGATGCTTTATTCTAAATATAATCCAAGGATCACAAAGCTTTCATGATTATTTTCATAAAAGGTTTTTCATGATACCTAACATTACTGTTTATAAATGATAAAATAGATTAAAAAAATTAAAAAATTAACTTTTTATCAACTTTTCAAAACACCACAATATATTAAAAACATCTAATTTGTTCTGCTTCTTTTGTCAATTACGGATTTGTTTGAATTACAACTTAGGGATGGTTTGAAATGTCCTAAATAATTATACTTTTTATCTTTTTGAACTAAAAAGTTGAGGAAAAAAATATGAATATTTGGGTTAACTTTTTGATTTTTTACGAAAAAATATATATTAAAAAATCGTATAAATAAGTGTATATGAGAAGTTAATGATGTAGCCCGTACAATCTGGCAGAGTAGTGGGCAGATTAGAAGATAGAAAATGATTGCTTCCTTTTCGGGCTTGAATTGGACGGTATTGTTCGGCCCTTGGGGGCCCACCATGGGTCCCATTTTGCTAATCAAAACTGTTCAATGTGTAGAACTCGTCGAGTACTATATGCTTGTAAAAAATCACGGTGATCGGATATCAATAGCTATCTAATCGTGTTATTTTTTTTGTCAACCATTAATTATAACACCATCTATTTTTTATATAAAATTGATTTGATCATATAGTTAGGGATATCCGATCAACGTGATTTTTTACAGGTATATAGTACTCGACGAGTTTTACACATTGACGGTTCAGATTATCAAAACGAGACCCGTGATGGGCCCCCACTGGCCCAACATTACCCTCCAGTTTAATGAATATATATATGTAATTTTCTTTTCTTTTTTTCCTTTGCCAGCCTACTTCCATCAGTTCAGTACCAGTCACGTCAATTGGTTGATTTGTATTAAAATATTGTGTAAATTAATTTTTTGTATTTTTAATTTGTAAATAGTAATAACTTTTTAACCTTTTTAGTAACTTTTTGGATTTTTAAATTTTTTTTAGGATACCAGACCAGGCCTTAAAATTTGTAATTTTTCTTTAAAATAGTTTCATTTCATCACAATCAACACACACAAACATATATATATATATTTAATAAAATATCAAACTAATAAAATAATAAAATCAATGTAAAAGAGATTTAAGATATAAAATTTGATACAAATTACTGTTATATATATAATAAATATTATATAAAATCAATTAGTATTGTATATATAGATTTTGCAAATTAATGTTATATATTATGTAAATGTCTGATAATTATTTTAGATTATTCTTCAATCAATTAATAAGTTAAAATTACTATACAAATTGCAATTTGGTTAGAACATATTCAATGGTTTGTCATTGGAACTGTCAAAACAATAATATAGCAGTTGTGTGTGAAAACTGGTTACTTCAATGGTTGAATATAACAACTGTCAAATTTGACAAATGCCAAATGTACCAACTCAGCCAAAACCAACCATATCATTCCCTTTCTCCCTCCCTTTCTCATCCTTTCCAGCAAATCAAATAATTTTTTTCAAAACCAAATTCACAATTTTTTTTTTAATAGAATTCACAAAAAATTTTAGCCGATAAATTTTTTTAAGACAAAATTCACCTTTTTTTTTTTTTTTTAACAGAATCAATAACAACAATCAAGTAATTTCAAACACATTTGAAGCAATTTCAACAAATCTCAAGCAATCTAAAGCAAATCTCACACAATATGAAGAAAACTTTAAGTAATAAATACCTAGATTTGTCATTTTTTATTCATATTTAAGAAGATTTCAGCAATCATCTTCTTCGTCTCCGTCTTCATCTTCTCTATTGGAAAGTTGATTTGAAGGAGTGATTCCAAGGGTTTGGGGTTAGTATTTCAAAATCAAACATAAATATTTGGTTTAGGGTTTCAAACTCTTTCTCTCTGTTCATCCCTAATTGTTTGTTTGTGATCTTGGTGGAGAAGAGGTTTAGGGCTTTGTGATCCGTGAGTAAGAGAAAGGTTTAGGTTAAGAGAGAAAGGGGGATCGGTTGTGACGTCCCCAAAATCTAGAACATCAATGAATATATTAACAAGTAAATGCAGGCTTTTCTAGGGACAAATCCAAAAATAAATAATGATACATTAGAGTTAAATGTATTATAGACAACGTTGCTCTAATTTAATAAATTATAAGTCAAAATAAAATTTCAATAGCGAGATAAAAAATCCAACGTCAATCCACACCTACTACAACTTCCCAGGCTTTTCTATAACATCTTCTTCGCTAGTCATGTGGCACCCCAAAATCTACACTAAGAGTCTTAGTCAAAGGAAAGTCACTAATGAGTCCTATGATCAATGACCAATTAAGATCCCAAATCACTGAAAGAGTTAAATTAACCTCTATTCTGAGTCCAGCTTTCTTAGGTAGCAAGGCTACCCTTTTGACAAATCTTAAGAGCTTTTCTAGAATAACCAAAAGTCTTTGAAAGTTTTCGGCTCGTCGTTCTCTACTGTAAAATCCTCTTCAATACCTGGCATGAAACACCATGAAGTTTCAATGCCCAGTAAACGCGCACACACCCAGTTCTATTTTCCCAATCTAATACACAATAGCAATTACAACAATAGGGGAAAGAAATATGATATTCAAGTAAATAACAAGAATTACAAGGTTAGTAGTTAGTAGTCTAGAAATCCCCCAAAGAGATTCCATCCTCCCAACCATAAAAATCGAACACAGATTATTCGGCATGCCCCCCTTTTTTTGCTGCTTTGCAGACTTTAACTCGGATGCCTACCAACGGTTACATAACGCATAGCGCCAACCGAGCACCTCAAAAGAGACTGTAAAATAAGGGTCTTGCCCATTCCCTCCACACACCAAAATCACCTAGAGTCCAAATACAACCGCTCCGTTCAAGGGTTCCGAAACAACCACTTGCGCAAGACTTTAGCTTTCAAAATGGAACACGTCGTGCTAACCAATTCAATGTAAACATAACCTTATCTCATAGCAATACTCATGTCATTGAAACCCCATTAGCCACCCCATCAAGTTTTCTGTTTAAATTAATGTTTTCAGTTAGTTAGCACAAGCAATTGAAATAAAATTTTCATAGATATAAGTATCATCAAAGGACTAAATAAATGGTATATTATCATAACACATGCAACATCATATCAAGACATGATCATATACTAATAAGCATACTCATGAAGACGAGAGCATAGAACACCAATGCAAAACTAAATTTTCAAATTCAATACCATTTAAAGATTAAAATCAATATGACCATTTCAGATTTTTCCTGAGCCTGGCCTTCCTATGGTTCATAGAGAATTTTATCTAGTTTTCAAAACAATTTTCAGAAAGGGAATAGCTTTTATAGATTTTTAGTTATTTAAGAAACACTCCAGCATTGTTTAGATTCATCGACCATTATGAAAATTAGATTTTATTTCAAACCGCTCACTCTTTTTTAATGAAACCAATTTTCCTTAAAAGATAACTCTTTAAGGAAGTTTTTGAAAAAAAAATTGAGGTCCAAGAGATTTTCCGCCATTTTTTTAGAATTTTTGAAAGTTGGCTGTAAAAATTGGTTTTTCATGCATAATACTCAAAATAAGAAGATTAGTGAGAAAAGAGGCCAACTAAGTGGAATTTTTCACTTCTTTTGTGATGAAAACATGCTAAATAATGTATCAATAATTAGATTTTTAGAGTGATGTTGTGCCTTTGAAAATAATGGGAGATATGGAAAGAAAAAGGTAATTTTGCATCTATTAAGAGAACATATGAGTAGAAGAAGGATCAAAGTTCAACTCATCAACACTAAACATATGAACACCATTACAACACATCTAAAAAAATGATTTTAAACTTCTAATAACATGTATTTGAGAAAAGAAATAGAAGGAGAGATGGTGATGTGACTTACTTGAGGCTTGGTTGAATTGCTAACAAAACCTTCTCTTTCTCTCCTTTCTTTCACCAAGCTCACTCTCTTGCGCTCTCTTTCCTCTCAGCCGAATATGTAAGTGTGTGAGTGTGTTTTTGTGCTCAAAAGTGTAGAGAGAATTGGTGTATTTTATAGAAAAATTTGTGTGGAAAGTCCAAATTGCCCTTTGGTTGGAAATGAATTGGATATTTTGGATTTAGTTTGAATTCAATGGAATGTAGAATGATTATGAAGCCTAATTGTGTACCAAAACATGATATAGTCAGGGTTAGGGCTTAAGTAAACTAACTTGGTTACAAGTACAAGACATAATACGTAATGCATTTGTAGCTTGGTCAAATATTCTTCCTAAAATCAAATAATTTGTCTCTAAAGTACATATATGTATCTAGGGGGTGACCGGTCCATTGTGGGGTGGATTTGAGGGGATTTTTATTTTTATTTTGTGTACAATTTGTATACAATTTGTAGATATTTTTGTGTACAAAAGATTTAAATAAGTTTAAAGGTACAACATGTATATATTTATATATAATAGTACTAACTTGGGGCTATTAAAAATGTGAGGCCTTTGCCTTTAATTTATAAATTGGAACATTTATTAAATTAAATTAGGGTTAGAGAATCTAATTCGGTTAGATTTCCCGTTTCAAATAAAAAGGCTATCAATCGACGAATATGATGAAAGCTAGAAAAATCTAGGGTTTCAAGTGGTAAATCCATATTTAGGGAGTCATTTAATTAGTATTAGGGTATTAGAAATAATTCCTAAGTTATCGAAATCGATTTGGGTTTGCGAGTTTTCGCTTCTAGGGTTAAAGTTTAAATTATTTAGGAAATCAACAAGGGTCTTCATTTCAATATTCCAAAAGTAAGGGACTTTTAAGAAAATAAAATTTTTAAGGGCCTCACAACTTATCCCTATTAAAGCAATTTCATTCTCGAAATTTAACTATACATCGCTTTCAACACAGTGGGGGTAGTTTGCCATCATCAAATCTTTGTGTTCCCGTGCAAACTCTTCAATCCTTTGATGATGACAAAGAACTTTTATTAAATGAACCATCTTGCCCCTAAGTTTCTTCTCTCGACCATCTTGAATTGTTGTAGGTCCTTCTTCAAAGGTAACATCCTTGTCGAGACTGATTCCTTCCCAGTTGACGACGTACGATGGATCTGTGAGGCATTTCTACAACATAGATACATGAAAGACATTGTGTATCCATGCTAACTACGGGTGTAGAGCTAGTCGATATGCAACTCCGCCCACCCTCTCCAGTATTTCGAAAGTTCCTATATACCATGGTGATAGCTTTCATTTCCTTCCAAAATGTATGATCTCATGCCCAGGTTACACCTTTAGGAACACATGGTCACCTACTTCGAACATCAGTGATCTTCTCCTCCTATCCGTATAATTCTTTTGACAATCTTGAGTAGTCTTTAACCATTGTTGGATCAGTTTGACTTTCTCAGTAGTCTCTAGGACAAGTTTGGTACCTATTAGATTTGCTTCACCTATTTTAGGCCAACAAATTGGCGATCTACAAGGTCGCCCATACAATGCTCCAAAAGGCGTCACACCAATGCTGGCTTGAAAACTGTTGTTATAAGAGAATTCAATTAAAGGTAGGTGTCGCTCCTAACTTCCTTAAAAATCCATTACACATGCTCTCAGCATATCTTCGAGTGTCTGGATGGTGCGCTTAGATTGTCCATCTGTCTATGGATGAAAAGCAGTGCAAAAACATAACTCGGTATCCAAAACTTCATGCAAACTTCCCAAAAATGAGAAGTGAATCATGGATCGCAATCCGATACAATGGATACCAAAATTACGTGTAGTCGAATGTTTTTCCGAATATAGAGTTTGTACATGGACTCTAAAGTTCCAGTTATCTTATAGGGTATGTGAAATGTGCTGACTTTGTGAGGCGATCCACTATTACCCATATACCATTACGCCCTATGGGTTCCTAGGCAACCCGGTCACAAAGTCCATCGTCATGTGCTCCTATTTCCATTCAACTATTAGCAGGGACTGCAATGGTCCTCCTGGTTTCTGATGTTCTACCTTCACTTGCTGGTATGTTAGGCATCTTGCTACAAATTTAGCTACATCCTTCTTCATTCTGCTCCACCAATACTATCTTTTCAAATCTTGGTATATTTTAGTCCCTCTTGGATGTACCGCAAATACAAAGTGATGACATTCCTAAAGTACTTTTTCTCTAAGCAACTTGTCATTTGGCACAAACAATCTACCTTGATATCTTAAACTCCCACTGGGGTGAATTGCCCAATCGATCATTGGTTCTCCTGATTCCAGACGTGCCTTAACATGGGTTATTTATTGATCATGCTTTTGGGCCTCCATGATCTCACTTATTAACTTAGGCATCACATTTTGTGCACCAAGGCATACCTTCGTGTCCTAAGTGTTTACTTGAATTCCAAATTCATTGAGTGTCTTAATCATATCCCATTCCTTTACGGCTAATTTTGCTATCATTTCCCTACTCTTGCGACTCAGCACTTCTGCGACTACATTGGCTTTACCAGGATGATATAAGAGAGTGAACTGGAAATCCTCAAGGTACTCCACCCACCATCTCTGTCTCAAGTTAAGGTCCTTCAACGTAAATAGATACTTCAAGCTCTTGTGATCTGTGAAAATCTCAAAGTGTTTCCCATACAGGTAATGTCGCCATTGCTTTAGAGCAAAAACTACGGTCGCCAATTCCAAGTCATGCATTGGATAGTTTCGCTCATGTGGTTTGAGCTGCTTGGAACCATGTGACTACCTTTCCATTATGCATGAGCACACAACCTAACCCTTCCTTAGATGCATCGCAATACACAGTGTACCCCACTTCTCGTTCCAAGATGATCAAAATTGGCACACTAGTTAATCTTGTCTTTAGCTCTTGGAATGATTTTTTGCAAGCTTCGTCCCATTCATATTTTACTCCATTCATATTTTACGTCAAATGAGTCATTGGTCTGGCTAGTTTGGAGAAATCTTGAATGAACCTTCGATAATAACCAGCCAATCCTAAGAAACTGTAAATTTCTGACACAATTTTCGGTTGTCTCCAATCTAAGAATGCTTTTACCTTGGTTGAATCCACCGCAATCAATCCTCAGACACTACATGTCCTAAGAATTTCACTTCTTTTAACCAGAAATCACATTTACTTGCCTTGGTATATAACTGATTGTCTCTAAGAACCTGAAGAACAATCCTTAAATGTTGCTCATGCTCTTCCTCAGACCATGAATATACCAAAATATCATCAATGAACATCACTACAAACTGGTCAAGATATGGTGTGAAGATTTTGTTCATTAGGCTCATAAATACTGTCGACATGTTGGTTAGTCAAGGGCATTATTACAAAATCATAGTGACCATATCTGGTTCAAAAGGCAGTCTTTTGTATATCCTCATCCTTGACTCGTAGTTGATGGTAACCCGACCTGAGATCGATCTTTGAATAATACTTTGAGCCTCTAAGTTGATCAAAAATATCCTCAATCCTTGAGAGTAGGTACCGGTTCTTGATCATGACTCGGTTGAGTTTACAGTAATCGATGCATAGTCTCAATGACCTATCTTTCGTTTTAGCAAATAGAGCGGGCGTTCCCTACGGTGAAGTACTTGGCCTAATAAATCATTTTTCGATCAACTCCTGCAGTTGTGTATTTAATTCTCGTAGTTCTGCCAGTGCCATATGATATGGGGCCATAGATATTGGAGTAGTTCCAGGTTGTAGCTCAATACTAAAGTCTACCTCCCGGGTGGGTGGCAATCCTAGTAATTCCTCAAGAAATACATCTGCATATTCGCATACTACTCGCATGAGTTCTAATTCTATTTGGTCCTTCTTATTTAAAATCAAACTTGCCACCCTTCCCATAAGTTGATCATGCCACTATGTCCTACATTTCGTTGAAGTCAGGGAATCTTGCCTATCCCCCTTAAATTGGAAGTGTGTTCCATCAGACGCATAAGCCACTACCTTCTTTTGACGGTAATCGATCACCATTCGGTGGGTGGACAACCAGTCCATGCCTAAAATGATATCGAAGTCCGATATCTCCATGACACGAAGGTCGCAAGTCAGGCGTACGTCCGAGACTTCTATCTCGCAATCCTTTCACATCAACCCTATCCGAACACACCCTTCCATTGGTGATATTACACTTAAGGCAGTGTCTAAGGGTTCACATACAAGTTCTAATGACTTAACATGAGCAGAGGATGTGAGGCCCCTAAAAATTTTATTTTCTTAAAAGTCCCTTACTTTTGGAATATTGTAATGAAGACCCTTGATTTCCTAAATAATTTCTACTTTAAACCTAGAAGCAAAACCTCGCAAACCCTAATCGATTTCAGTAACTTAGGAATTATTTCTAATATCCTTATACTGATTAATTAACTCTCTAAATATGGAATTACCACTTAAAACCCTAGATTTTTTAGGTTTTTATCATGTTCATTAGTTGATAGCCTTTTTATTCGAAACAAGAAATCTAAACCGAATTAGATTCTTTAATCCTAATTTAGTTTAATTCTACATTTAAATAAATGTTCCAATTCATAAATTAAAACCAAAGTCCTCACATTTTTATTAAATTACTAATTGACCCCAAATTAGTACTAATATATATATACTTATACTTTTAAACATATTTTATACACTATATTTTGAAATTTCCATCAATTGTACACAAGAAAAAATAAAATAATCCCCTCAAATCCACCCCACATGGCTGGCCACCCTAGGAAAGGTAAATGTATAGAACCTTTTCAAACATAATCCATGAATTCATAGAAAAGTTTGCTAGTACACCCAAAACAAGGAACTTTGTTTACACCCCAAGTTCCATCCTAACCAAAGTCTAACTAGATCATGATTAATTGCATAATTAAGGCCTCTAATCATTCAATATTCCATTAAGTTCCAAGTAAATCCAAAATATCCAATCCATTTCCAACCAATGGACAATTTAGACCTTTTGTACCAATTTTAGTACAAATAAAACCCCTCCCTTTGCATTTTGCACACAAAAACACACACACACAAATACCCTATTCTGATGAGAGGAAGAGAGGGCAAGGGAGTGACCTTGGTGGAGGAAAGGAGAGAAAAAGAAGGTTTTATTAGTAAACCAACCAAGCCTCAAGTAAGCCACATCACCATCTCTCATTTTATTTCCTTTTTCAAATACATGTTATTAGAGATTTAAAATCATATTTTCAGATATATTGTAATGGTGTTCATGTGTTCAAAGTTGATGAATTGGGCTTTGATCCTTCTTCTACTCATATTTCTTCTTAATAGATGCATGACTACATTTTTCTTCCCATATCTCACATTATTTCCAAAGGCATACTATCACTCTAAAAATTTGAGTTATTGATATATTATTTAGTATGTTTTCATCACAAAAGAAATGAAAATCTTTCCTTAGTTGGCCTCTTTTCTCACCAATCTTCTTGTTTTGAGTATTGTGCATGAAAAACCAACTTTATAGCCAACTTTTGAAAATTCTAGAAAAATGTAGAAAAATCTCCTGGACCTCGGTTTTATGTCAAAAACTTTCTTAAATAGTTAGCTTTCAAAGAAAATTTCTTTCTTTGAAAAACGGTGGCGATTTGTAAGAAAATCCTATTGTCGTAACAGCCAATGAATTTGGACAGTGCTGCAGTGTTTCTTAAATAACTAAAAATATAGAAAATCTATTCCATTTCTGAAAAATATTCTGAAAACTAGATGAAATTCTCTACAAACCATAGAAAGTCTAGGCTCAGGAAAAATCTGAAATGGTCCTTTTGACTTTAATCTTTAAATGGTACTAAATTTGGAAATTTAGTTTTGCATTGATGTTTATGCTCTTGTCTTCATGAACATGCTTATTAGTATATGATCATGCCTCGGTATGATATTGCTTGCGTTATGGTAATATACCTTTTATTTTGGTCCTTTGATGATGCTCATACGTATGCAAATTTATTCTTTTGTTATTTGTTTGTGCTAACTAACTTAAGGCATTAATCTAAACGAAAAACTTAATGGAGTGGCTAATAGGGTTTCGATCACATGAGTATTGTTATGAGATAAAGTTATGTTCAAATTGAATTGGTTAGCGGAACGTGTTCCCTTTTGAAAGTTGAAGTCGTGCGCAAGTGGTTGTTTCGGAACCCTTGAACAGAGCGGTTGTAGTCGGACCCTAGGTGGTTTGATGTGAGGAGGGAATGGGCAAGGCCCTATTTTACTGTATTTTTTGAGGTCCTCGATTGGTGCAACATGGTATGTAATTGTTGGTAGGCATCTGGAGTAAGGTCAGCAAAGCAGCAAAATATGAGGTCTACTGAATAATCCGCGTCCGATTCTTGTGGTTAGAAGGATGACATCTCTTTGGGGGATTTCTAGACTACTAACAACTAACCTTGTAACCTTTGTTATTTACTTGAATGTCATGTTCCTTTCCGCTATTGTTGTAATTGCTATTGTGTATTACATTGGGAAAAATGAACGGGGTGTGTGTACATTTACTAGGCATTCAAAGCTCACGGTATATCATGCTAGGTGTTGAAGAAGATCTTGCAACAGTAAACGACGAGCTAGAAACTTTTGAAGGCTTTTGGTTGTCCAAGAGAAGCTAAAATGTTTGTTGTTTTGTAAAGTCCATCTGGAATTTTATTTTTGGATGTAATATTGATGGAACTAACTTTTATAACTAAGGATGTTTTATATCTATTCTCTTATTATTATATGCTTGTATTATTATTTTTTTAAACCAATATAGTTACCCCACGTTGCTTCTAAGACCTTGCATCAATGCCTTTTAAGATCTGTCAAAAGGGTAGAGTGCTACCTAAGAAAGCTAGACTTAGAAGGGAGGCTAATTTAACTCCTCCGGCGATCTGGGATTTTACTTGGTCGTTGACCATAGGACTCATTAGTGACTTTCCCTTAACTACAAGCCTTAGTGTAGATTTTGGGGTGTCACATAGTACATAAAAGAATGTAATGCACTAGTATCAAATAAAACATGCACCCAAGAATTATATAGTACTAAATTACCCTCATTACAGACGGGTCCCCCTCCTCTTCTTGTAAGGCAAAGACTCTGCCGATTGCCTTCTGGTTGCCACTGGTCCTATCATTCTGAGTTCTTTCACTCTTCTGGTATTGTTGCCCGGTAGATCCCGTCTTGTTTAACCAGGGCTTCTGTCCACCTACTGCCCAGGCATTTGCTCCAGAACCTCCTCTATAGTATCCTGATGGAGTGAGTTAGGGACATTCGCTCTATTTGTGCCCTAACTGCTGACAATGAAAGCACTGGATTTGTCCTAGTTCTTCCAGAATTTGATGCCCAAAATTATTAGGGACATTGGCTTCTGCGGGTATGGGTCCATGTTGAGTTCCGGAACGGTTTCGGGCATTGTTACTAGTCTCTGAGTAGTCATTAGTTCATGTATCCACCATTCTGTTCATGGTATAGGATAAGTTGGTTTTTAGATTTCTAGCAAGAGGTAATCTTTCTACTAGACTTGAAATTAAGGTTCAGTTTTCTTAGGGTGTTGCAAAATATTAAAGCAAGTAAGAGTCAACAGATATAGATCAAATTATCACTTTATATATTTATAATAGGCATTAGTACAAAAGGTTTCTAGATCAGAGTTTCATTCAGAAGGTGCTTCATACATCATAGTCACAAAGTCACTACATATATCTTAAGGATCCCTACTATAAGTAGATCTTACAAAAGCCTAGCTTACTACCCCTAGATTAACTCTCATCCCTAGACTAGTCGAAATCTTCTTCAAGATCCTTATCTACTGAGTCGGTTGCTTGGCCAAGAGAGCGGGGTGTATACATCGGTGAAAGAGGAACATGCTCCGATGACACTTCAATTGGAAATGCTAGGGTTGTTCCCGACTGTACCGGTTATTGCTCTACCTTCATTGGCTGACTATTATTCTACCTATGATAGTGAGATTCGCCACTCTCAGCTTACACTAGGTGTCGGTGTGGTGCTTTGTCTGCCAAGGCTTAGCGTATCAAGGCGTCTATCTTCCGGTTATCCTGCTCCTTATGGATTGCGCTCTTTTCTATGCGACTCTGGTATTGCAGGCAACGTTAAACCAGAGATCTCTTTTCTCCTTTGTATAGTAAGAGTAGTCTGTCTCCACTTTTCGTATCTCCCAGATGATCATGCATTCAGTGGAAAATTCACATCGTCTGCAGCTATCGTAGGTATTGATGGACAGGGCCCTTCTAACTTGCATGCGAAAGGCTCCCCATTTGTCAAAGCTAAGGTCGGTTGTTTGATGGGTTTCCAATGACATCCTATGGTAGAGGGAAAAGTTTTTAACTGTTAGTATAATAGTGTGATAGTAAAAATACACTAGTGTACAGGGGTAAAGGATTCTAGAGTTGTGTATTAGGTTACGCAGGCTAAAGGTTGAACCTAGGCTCTGATACCAAGTTGTGACACCCCAAAATCTACACTAAGGTTGTAGTCAAGGAAAAGTCACTAATGAGTCCTATATTCAATGACCAAGTAAGATCCCAGATCGCCGGAGGAGTCAAACTAGCCTCCCTTCTAAGTCTAGCTTTCTTAGGTAGCAAGGCTACCCTTTTGACAGATCTTAAGAGGCATCGACGCAAGGTCTCATAAGCAATGTGTGGAACTATATTGGTTTTAAAAAAGACAAGCATATAATAATAAGAGAATAGACACAAAATATCCTTACTTACAAGAGATAGTTCCATCGATATTACACCCTAAAAATAAAATTTCATATTGACTTTACAAAACAAAAAAAAAAAAATTAGCTAGCTTCTCTAGGACAACCAAAAGTCTTCGAAAGTTTCCGGCTAATCGTTTTCTACTCAAAATCCTCTTCGGTACTTGGCATGAAACGCCATGAGTTTTGAATGCTCAGTAAACACACACACACCCTGTCTCAGTTTTCCAATCTAATACACAAAATCAATTACAACAATAGGGGAAAGAAACATGATATTCAAGTAAATAACAAGGGTTACAAGTTAGTTGTTAGTAGTCTAGAAATCTCGCAAAGAGATTTCATCCTCCCAACCACAAGAATCAGACACAGGTTATTCGATATACCCCCTCTTTGTTGCTTTGCAGACCTTACCCCAAATGCCTACCAACGATTACATACTACGTAGCGCCAACCGAGCACCTCAAAGAAAAGATAAAATAAGGGCCTTGCCCATTCCCTCCTCACACCAAATCCACCTAGGGTCCAACTACAATCGCTCTGTTTAAGGGTTCTGAAACAACCACTTGCGCAAGACTTTAGCTTTCAAAATAGAACACGTCGCGCTAACCAATTCAATTTAAACATAACCTTATCTCATAGAAATACTCATGTGATCGAAACCCCATTAGCCACCCCATCAAGTTTTCTGTTTAAATTAATGTTTGAAGTTAGTTAGCACAAGCAATTGAAATAAAATTTTCATAGATATAAGCATCATCAAAGGACTAAATAAAAGGTATATTACTATAACACATGCAACACCATACCAAAACATAATCATATACTAATAAGCATATTTATGAAGACGAGAGCATAGAACACCAATGCAAAACTAAATTTCTAGATTCAATATCGTTTAAAGATTAAAATCAGAAGGACCATTTCATATTTTTCCCGAGCATGGCCTTCCTATGGTTAGAGAATTTTATGTAATTTTCAGAATATTTTTCAGAAATGGAATAGCTTTTATAGATTTTTAGTTATTTAAGAAACACTCTAGCGCTGTCTAGATTCGTCGACCGTTACAAAAGTTGGATTTTCTTTCAAACTGCTCACTCTTTTTTAATGAAACCAATTTTCCTTGAAAGATAACTCTTTAAGGAAGTTTTTGACATAAAACTGCGGTCTAGGAGATTTTCCTACATGTTTCTAGAATTTTTGAAAGTTGGCTGTAAAAATTGGTTTTCCATGCATAATACTCAAAATATGAAGATTTGTGAGAAAAGAGGCCAACTAAGGGAAATTCTTCGCTTCTTTTGTGATCAAAACATACTAAATAATGTATCAATTACTCATATTTTTAGAGTGATGGTGTGTCTTTGGAAATAATGGGAGATATGGAAAGAAAAAGGTAGTTTTGCATCTATTAAGAGAGAATATGAGTAGAAGAAGGATCAAAGCTCAACTCATCAACTATGAACATATAAACACCATTACCACACATCTTAAAATATCATTTTAAACTTCTAATAACATGCATTTGAAAAAGAAAATAGAAGGAGAGATGGTGATGTGGCTTATTTGAGGCTTGATTGAATTGTTAACAAAACCTTCTCTTTCTCTCCTTTCCTTCACCAAGCTCACTCTCTTGCCCTCTCTTTCCTCTCAGCCGAATATGTAAGTTTGTGAGTGTGTTTTGTGCTCAAAAGTGTAGAGAGAATTGGTGTATTTATAGAAAAATTGGTGTGAAAAGTCCAAATTGCCCTTTGGTTGGAAATGAATAGGATATTTTGGATTTAGTTTAAAATCAATGGAATGTAGGATGATAATGAAACCTAATTGTGTGCGAAAAAATGATCTAGTTAGGGTTAGGACTTCAATAAACTAACTTGGTTACAAGTACAAGACATGTTCATAATGCATTTGTACATTGATCAAATATTCTTCCTAAAATCAAGCAATTTGTCTCCAAAGTACATATATATATATATATATATCTTCAAGGGGGTGGCCGACCCATGTGGGATGGATTTGAGGGGATTTGTATTTTTATTTTGTGTACAATTTGTATACTATTTGTAGATATTTTTGTGTACAAAAGATTTAAATAAGTTTAAAGGTACAACATGTATATATTTATATATAATAGTACTAACTTGGGGAATGTGAGGCATTTGGCTTTAATTTATAAACTGGAACATTTATTAAATTAAATTAGGGTTAGAGAATCTAATTAAGTTTAGCTTTTCTGTTTCAAATAAAAAGGCTATCAATCGACGAACATGATGAAAACTGGGAAAATCTAGGGTTTCAAGTGGTAAATCCATATTTAGGGAGTCATTTAATCATTATTAGTGTATTAGAAATGATTCCTAAGTTACCGAAATTGATTTGGGTTTGCAAGTTTTAGCTTATGGGTTAAAGTTGAAATTCTTTAGGAAATCAAGGGTTTTCATTACAATATTCCATAAGTAAGGGACTTTTAAGAAAATAAAATTTCAGGGGCCTCACATGTGAATTATTTCAAAATCTGGCATTAATGCCAGGGCAACGAAAGTAACCATAAGTTGTGACGCCTAGTAGAAACACATACCCCCCCCAACTTTTTTTATAACCCCGAATAATACGAACAAGTATACACAGTATGAATAAGTAGAAATACAACATATAATTTGTGTAAATAAACAATGGTAGAGAATTACGAACAGTTACATCAATCCGCAATCATAAACAACAACTAGAAATAATAGTGATAAGTCACAATCAGTCAGTAACACTTAACAATAATGAGATCAAGGCGACTAGAGTCCCCCAAAGAGACCCATCCTCCCAACATCTAGAACTGGACATCAGACTATTCAGAACTCACCGTTTTGTTACTTTGCAGACCTTCTCACGGATGCCTACAACGATTATATATTGTCCAGCGCCATCGCTGGACCTCAAAAGAGATGGTGAAAGAAAGAAGTTTTTATCATCCTAAACCCAACCTTATCCCTCCAAAACAAAAAGGTTTTATCCTCTTAAATGTCCCATGTGGACCCATTCTTATCTCACTAAATCAAACTACCGCATAGAGTCCGCATATATTCGTTCCATCTTAGGGTACCGTAACACACCACACTCTAAGCTTGTCTATAAGCAAACCGGTACCCTTCCTAGTCACAACCCGTCAACCACAAGAATTCTCATTTGTGTTCCGATCTACCACAAGAATTGTCATCTGTGCCACAAGAATTCTCATTTGTGTTATACAAGACCTTCGCACGGCTGATATGAAGGATCATGTTTTAAACCTAAGCCAACTTGATTTCCATGAACGACTTGAACAAGACTTAACTCAAAGGGAACACATCCCACCATATCTCATTACTGTGTCAATACTTACAAATTACAATTATCTTTCCAATTTATTACCAGTGAACGCAAATCCATTTACTATACTACTTAAATTTCCCCTTCTTAAATTTATTATGTTTCCAGTGATAACAATGGATAATCGCAATAGAGTTAACCAAAGTTAAACATGAGACAATCAAGGCATGATAAAAATAAGTTCACAAAATAAGCATATATGATATCATAAAACTAAAATACACAAGAGATATGGCATAGATATGATAATCCATAATTTCAACAATAATTTTAGATACTTTCTTAATAATTACTTGGACTGTTACAACACATCCTTTTAGACTTTGTCAAAAATCACACGTGCTATACGTACACCAAATAATGTCTTGTTTAAACAAATTTTGATTTCATAATTATTTGTTATTTTAACAATTTCAAAAATAGTAGGGACAACTTACCAAATAAATAAGAAATCATATTATAATCACCAATCTTATGCATTATATCATTACTAGCGCATGCCCGTGCCTGAAGGCATGATGTAAATAATGTTAGGATTATAATATAATTGTAATCCCAACACTATTTAAATTTATTTTTTAATTTGATAAAATCAAAAATTTATTGTAAAATTTTGGAGTTCTCACAAAACTCCTCACGAAAACTCGTTTTTGCTTATATAATATATAGCTAGATAGATGTATGTGCCTAGCATAAATACAATTTCCATGGCCATATATACAATATTGCTTTTACTTATATATTTATATGAAAATTGTATGTATGCCCGTAATGTCTTAGTGTATCACGAGCATTCATATATTGTATGGAAATATGTGTAAAATATATTGAACAAAAAGGAGAAAATAAAAAAAAATAAAAAAACAAATAGAGAGAAAAATAAAAATGGAAGAAAATAAAAAGAAAAGAGAGAGCAAGGTGGAATCATGGGATCATGGAAAGATGTGTGAGAAAATGAAAAAGTAAGAGAGAGAGAGAAGCGAGAAAGTAGAAAATGTACATGTAAGGCATTTTTTAGAAAATATATCTCAGCTATTGTTTTATAATTTAAACAGATCTGAGCCATCCAAATGTCCTAATAGGACAAAAATATGTTGAAGATACAAAAACCGTCCTGCTTTATTATATAGATGTTGAAAATCCATATGAGGTCTAAATTTATAAAGTCTATCAAGTATTTGATATATTTAAAAATAATAATTAATTATTCAAATTCATTTAATTTGTGGACTATAAAATTCATTAATTTAATCTCCACTACACAGTAAAATCTAACTCCTAATTCTGGGATCGCAGACTTTTTCATATAATATGAATAAAAATAGGTAAATAAAAAGGAGAAAATAAAAAAAAAAAAAGAAAAGAAAAGAGAAAGGAATGTGGAATCATGTGATCATAAAAGGATGTGTGAGAAAAATAAAAAGTAAGGCAGAGAGCCGTGAAAGTAGAAAATATACATGTAGGACATTTTTTAGAAAATATATATCAGCCATTGTTTTATAATTTGAACATATCTGAGTCATCCGAATGTCCTAGTAGGACAAAAATATGTTGAAGATTCAAAAACCCCATTCTGCTTTATTATATAGATGTTGAAAATTCATGTGAGGTTTAAATTTATGAAGTCTATCAGGTATTCGATATATTTAAAAATAATAATTAATTATTCAAATTCATTTAATTTATGGACTATAAAATTCATTAATTTAATCTCCACTACACACAGTAAAATCTGGCTCCTAATTCTGGGATAGCAGACTTTTCCATATAATATGAATAAAAACAAGTGAACAAAAATGAGAAGAAAAATAAAACAAATAGAGAGAAAAATAAAAATTAGAGAAAATAAAAATATAAAAAGAAAATAGAGAGGAAGATGGAATCATGGGATCATGGAAGAATGGGTGAGAAGAAAAAAGTAAGAGAGAGAAGCAGAAAAATAAAAAATTTACATGTAGGATATTTTTTAAAAAATATATCTCAACCATTATTTTATAATTTGAACAGATCTAAGCCATCCAAATGTCTTAGTAAGACAAAAATATGTTGAAAATTAAAAAATCGTCATGTTTTATTATATAGATACTATCTAACCAATATATAATATCACATATATCACCATCTACCTAATAGAGTAAAAGAAAAACACAAGATAGAACAAAAATAGTAGAAATGAAAGGTTCCCAAGAGTGCTTATAGTAGTTAGGTTGTTAACAGTTTATTGTGCAACTTCAATTTATGATTCCGACCATTGGATACGTCCGTCCTAACTCCATAATCATCCTACTAAAATATCATGTCAGTCGGATACGATTTCACCGTAGGCCTTCCATTTGATTCTGCAAAGTTTTTTGGTTGTTTATCTCGATCTTGGACTTGGAATTTGCAAAATTTGACTGCGAAAAATGGATTTTACACGTCAAAAAAACTTAGAGCAGTCACTTAAGAAGTCATTGGACCACCTGATTAACACGAATGCACCGTAACACCAATGGCCAAGAAGCATTGGATAAAAGCCAGCTTCATCTTCTCCAACCGGATGCACGCGTGAATAGAGACCTAAAAATTTCAGATTCAAATCCACAATTTCAAATACTTATGTCTACTTCGTCGTAATTTCATTTTGTCTCATTTTTACATCGTTGGATTTATCTCACAGCTTAATTTTTGTAACATCCTAGATACGTCTCATTCCGCCTCTTTCTGCTTGCCATCAGAGCTCTAAAATTTGATCAAAATTAAGACTTTTCTTCCTGTTTCGGACTTTTTTTCAAGCCATCTATTGGAGCTCATATCTTGCTTTTTACTTCATCCTATGTGACCTCGTTTTCTCATTTCTTCCCGAAAATGGGTGATTTCGGTATACAAAATTAGCCTGAAAATCAACTTCAAACATTCCAAGAATTTTCATCTTTTGTTTCTTCCTCCTCCATCTTCATTCTTATTCTTCTCTACATCTATAGCACACTATAGACAGTGGTTCACGATGGTAACGGAGTTAAGCATTGGTGGTGGTGGCGGTCCAGTTGTGGCGACGGTGGTGGAGAAGCTTGCGGCTAATGGAGGTGATATTAATGGAGGTGGTAATAATTATGGTGATGGTAATGGTGTGAGTTAAAGGTGGTGGCTATAAAGGTTGGAAGGTAATGATGATGAAGCTCACATGGGTAGTGGGTTCAGGGTCACGGTGGCTCTTGAAGGAGAGGAGGAGAGAGAGAGAGAGAGAGAGAGAGAGATATGGAGATGGAGATGACATGCATGTATAGATTTATATGTATGTATAAACATAAATAGATAGATAGCTACGCAGATATTATAGCGAGAGAGTGAAAGGGCAGAGAGGTGAGGGAGAAGTAGGGGGGATGGCGTGGGGCTCCAAGCCAGAGCCGTGGGCTGCAAATTGAGTTTTTGACATAGAAAATATATATTTTAGTGTAATTTTGTCAAAAAAATATATATATATATATATAATAAAAATATTATAAAATAATATTGAATAATAATATAAAGTTAAAAATATTTTTTAAATACATTTTTAGTATAAAAATATACAAATTATAAAACTCAAAATAATATGAATAATTATATAAAAATATTAGAAAATATATTATTTATTTTGGTATAAAAATACAAAATTTCACATCGATGATGAAGGATGAAGATGAAGAGAAATGAGCAATTTGGGAAACTAGTTAAAAGTTAATTTTTTAACTTTTAACTCATTTTAGATCATATCACTTCTCATATTTTTTCACATATAAAAAGATAAAAAAAAGTCAAAAAATAAATAAAAAAATAAATTTTTAACTAACTCCTCAAATCACTCCAGAGAAACGGTTGGTTTCCTGATGAAGATTTCCTAATGAAGAATAAAGATGGTGTGAGAGAGAGTAATTTCAGAGAAGAGAGAGACTGAAATGGGTTTCAAAGAAGAGAGAAAGGGGGGGAGGGGGGGGAAAGGTTCTAAAATGAGAGGGTGACGAGATATAAGGCTAGTTTGGGAAGTTGGTTATTTTAATTTTTAGTTATTTTAGTATGTTAAAATATTCATGTTTGGAAAGATGGTTAGATTTTTTTTGTAGTTAAGTGTGAAGCTTGTGAAAGAAAAAATGAAATGATTATGGTTTGATGTGACATTTTATTTTATTGACTATTTTACCTTAAAAAGCAAAAAAAAAATTATTTCCCAGGCGCCCCCATAGTGTGGTTTTGATAAAAAAAAAATAAAAAAATTATGAAATATTTTTGAGGCATTGATGTGATTCAACGGCTATAAAATGGGTAAAGTGAATGTGAATTATATTTATATATATATATATATATTTTAATTTTTTTTTAATTTTTATATTTGTTTAGTGGGATATAATGATATTTAATTTTTTTTAAAGTTTCAAAAAAAAAAAAAAAAAAAAAAAACCCTTATATCTATACATCACCTACAAAATTAGAAAGAAAGTTAGTTGGAATTTGCTAAAATAATTTTGTACCACTGGAGCACTATTACTGTAATTTGACAATTTACTATTATACCAAGCCAAATTATAGCTTTGGTAATGCTACAATACCATAATCCAGTGGAGATGCTCTTATGGATAGCAAATTTGTCAACCTACCATCCACAATTTGATTTTAATTCTTTTTCTCAAATCACATTAAATCACACCGTGCATGCCCCTATCTAACATAATAACAAAAATGTTTAAAAATAAAATTAATGTTATTATAGTGTTAAAAAAAATTATGAAATTATTTTGGGTGCTCGGGTGATCAACCAATTTTGGATTTTCTTTAAATGTCCAAGTGTTGAAAAACTTTATCTACAAGGGTAAGCTCATGTAAAATGATCAAACTATTCATATATATATATATTATTTTCTGTCTCTTTCTCTCCAATGTCTATCTCCCTCTCTATTTCTGCACCCGGAGCCTCTTTTCCCCTTACTCTCACACCACCACTTCTCTTTACCCTCCGCGCCTCCACCACCACCACCTTACCCGCGCTGTGATATGAATTGCCACTACTGCCGCGCGTCTGTTGTCCTCTGCCACTCCACCGTCCGTGTCGCGCAATCTCACCATTACCATCACCATCACTATCTCTCCCACGATTGCTACCACAGGTGGCAGTTGAAGCTGAGGCCAACTAGAAACTCACTAAAAATATCCCTCGTAGCTCGGCAATGGTGGACTGCGGTGGTTGTAGATCTAGATTCTCCTCGACTGCGATGGTGGTGCAAGGGTTTCTCAACATCACAAATCTACCCAATCACGAACTCAACAAGGTCGCTGGAGATTGGTTGCCGTTGTGGGTCATATTTGGAACATATGAATGATGGTGGTGTGTCAGATAAGAGTTTTGGATCCAATACCATTATAGAAGCTGCCATTGTTGTTTGCTTGCATGCTCTCTCTTTCTCTTTGAGATTGATCTAGATCTATCAATATATATGTATATATATATTTCTAGTAGATCTTGTTGTTGTTGTGTTGATTTTAGATCTAGCAGTGATGAACAAATCTAGTGTTTTTTGATTTTGATTTTGATTATGATTATGTGGACAGAGAGATAGAGAGAAAAAAAGAAATTGTTTGAACAGATAGTGAGAAATGGGTTTGTGGAGAGAGTTTGAACAGATAGGTTCAAAAAAATGCAACAGATTAAAAAATGATTTCAACATATAGAAATTTTGAACAGATAATTTTCACATATTGGAATTTTGAACAGATAGAGCCTAATTGAAGATTATTTGTTAGAAAAGTCTGCTGATAGATTTAAACAGATTGGGAAAAAAATTGACAGATAATATAATTTAGACAGATATTTGAACAGATAGGTTAAAAAATTTGTACAAATAGATATAATTTGAACAAATAAAAAATAATTTGAACAAATAGTAAAAAAAAGTCAACATATAAATTATGAGATAAAATTAGAAACAAAATATTCTTCAAAGCAAATAAAAAGATGTCTCACCAAATTATTTCACAAAAAGTGAACATTTCACCAACAAAAAATATTTACTAGACGTCATCTTATACCCTCATTAGGTTAATTTTTCAATAATTTTCTCTATATAATAAGTATTTTGGCCTTTTGTTATTGTTATTAACAGCTCTTGAGGCCATGAGCAGAACCCTTAATAATTAGGGTTAACTTTCATAATTAGGATTATCAATTTTTGATTTACAAATGGTAAGTCAAGCATATGACTTTGTTCTAATTGTAAGTCTAATTTTAAATTAAACCATCTCACATATTAAAACATCAAATTCAAAATCAGTTGATTTTAGCCTTTTGTTCTTCTTATTAACAGCCCTTGAAGCCATGAGCAGAACCCTTAATAATTAGGGTTAACTTTCACAATTAGGATTATCAATTTTTGATTTACAAATGGTAAGCCAAGCATATGACTGGTTCTAATTGTAAGTATAATTTTAAATTAAACCATCTCACATGTTAAAACATCAAATTCAAAATCAGTTGATTTTAGTAGAAAGACCAAGTATACTAATCAAACTTAGCCTTGGTTTGGCTATTATTTTGGGGATAAAATTGGATAAAATGACAAAATAAGTTAAATAAGTTAATAAGATAGAATATTACATCCAACCCTTAATAAGACAAAATATTACATCTAATTCATAATTATTACACTTTTTCACCTACAAAAGTCAAAAAAAATCAAAAAATTCAAACCAAACGAGATTTAAAAAGTCGGGTTCAAAAAATTTTAACACAAAAAAATTGACTACATTAACCAATACCAAACGAAGCTTTAAGCAACTTACATAGACTATGTAAAACAAGTCTATCACAATGTACAGAAGATTTACATTATTTACAAATCATACATATACAAGCTAAACGCGTAAGATGCACATTTTATTTTCTTGTTCGCGACCCATGGGATTGAAAAAAAATACAAATTTGGAAGTACTCAAATTAATTAAGTCAAAGGGTTCAAAATTGGATGAGATAGTAATAAATATTATAAAGTTATAGTTATATTACACTCGCGAAAAAAAAAAAAAACTGCATGATATCTACAGAACAAGGCCATGTGTGCTTTGTCATTTAGAAAAAAATATAGATTTTTTTTTTTTTTTGGTAAAAAAAGAAATTAATTTAATAAAAAAATATGCAAAAAGATATTTTTAAATTTAAAAAAAATATTTTTGACTTCCCAAAAGTTAAAAGTATATAAAAAAGTGTCTTTGATTTTTTTTTTTATTTTTAGTTTTTAAAGAAAAATTTCTAAAATAAATATCTTATAATGAAACCAAATATGGCTCAAGTGTTCTGAATCAATTAATGAAGTTTAGTTTTCACCAATAGCGTATGAAAGACAAAAATAAATAAATAAAGAAAGAAGGAAAAAGGAGGGGAGTCTTGAGAAAGGAAAGAAGGAATGCAAACAAGCATTTGATTCCTAAACCACTACTGAACATAACATTTAGCAGTAGAAAGCTTGGAGAAAGCTAAACAAAAAAAAGAAAACTTAGCTCCCTCTACATTCCTAAACCAACATTAAAGCAACGAATAATGTCTTCTCAAAACACAATAATAGAAAGTACATACGTACGATGCGTGTCTGTGTTTTTCTAAACAGAATCCAAATCTAAATCCAAACCCAAATCCTTCGGCTTTTGGTTTTGTTTTTTCAGCCCCGTTGCCACTTTGCAGAACAGTTGCAGTAGACATAGGCTAAGCTAAGACCTCCCTTGGAAAGTTTGATGAGACCATGGATGGTAATGGTCGGCATGGGGGGTATTCTCTCAATAGTATAAAAGAAGTAGAATAGCAGTGGTGGTGACTTTCCACCAATTGAGGCTTGGTTTTTTATACTTCAACATTGAAGGTGCCGACGATCCAACAGACCTGTTGCAAGATACTACATACATAAATACTACCATTGAGTTGAT
Organism: Camellia granthamiana; assembly: GCA_036172215.1. Lineage (NCBI taxonomy): Eukaryota > Viridiplantae > Streptophyta > Magnoliopsida > Ericales > Theaceae > Camellia > Camellia granthamiana. The sequence goes on along the minus strand of CM069909.1, from coordinate 17,846,619 downwards.
TAAGAAAAGCAAAACAGTAAAAGAAAATTTAAAAACTTAGTTTAACTATGTCAACACCATTCACTTACTCTGATGAGGCATAAACACACTTCCCATAACCTGTAATCCGACAATAAGGATCAATTAGAATTAATAGTGACTTTTGTATAAACAGCTACCTCCACCCCACACAAAGACACGAAGTGACAGGCCCAACAGAGCTATACCCAGGCCCTTTGTGGGGGTACGGGGGCATTGGCCCCGGCCGAAGATTTGGTGATAAATATTGTTATTTTCGGGAAGGGTTTTACAGTGCAACAGCAGAATAAGAAAGAGAGCTGCAGAGTTCTTGTAATTCTTATTGAGTATAGTAGATTTTGATTCTTTCTTTGTCGTGGACGAAGGCATCTTGCCAAACCACGTATATTTTGTGTTTTTCTATGTGCCCTTGTTCTCTGTTATTATTTATTATGGCTTATTTTGACAAGTATGTCAAAAGCTGTTTTTTTTTACTTTTTTGATTTTTTTTTTTAAATATGTAAAAAAAGTAAAGAGGTGATGTGACGCCAAAAAGTCAAAAAACTAACTTTTAGCCGAGTTCCCAAAATAGGCTAATGTGATTGAAACTACATTCTTGCATAACAAAATCATTAAAAATAAATAAATAGATTCATATTGCCACAAATTTTTCTCAATTTCGTATTGAAACATGATACATCTTCTTACTTAATAGAAGACACTTTGTGCTTGCTTATAATCTAATCCAACTGTGACACAGTAATTTTGTTTTGATGGGTGTGTTGGGAAGCAAAGCAATAAGTTTAAAGATGGAGGACTTACTTGGGTTAGATTTTGTTAAAGTAGCAGTGCCACCAAAATTGCAAGCAATATCAGAATTGCCATTCTGTTGATAATAGTAGTTGAAAGCGTAAGAGGCATGCGATAAAAGCGTATCCGGTTCAAAGCATGCACCCCCAGATTGAATAGGACCGCAATCTGCCATTCCCAATCCACATGCCCAGTCCAGGGCATTCTGCAAATCAACTTGAGGCACCCCCGCAAGTGCCACGCACCAATTTGTGCCATCAAGGAAGGTTGTATTCCCTTCTGGAGGTGATAAGGTTGTCATCGGAATTGACGCCTCCGCCTTCTCTTGCATCATCGCCTGCACCCCTGCAAAAACTAAACTAAACTAAATTAAACAAATCATTGTAATGTATTTGTATTGTATGCATAAAAAGAACATGGTGGAAAGAGTGATTGATATCTTCACTAATCTATCTAGTCATTTACAGAATGAGACAACGGTCTTTAACTACCAAAACTTTTACACTAAAAGAGGATAAAAAATGATAGCTCAAGAGGCTACCCTCTAATGTAGGGGTTGCAACGGAGAATATAAATCATGCAATATTGACCAAGCTCCACTAATATGGTGATGAACAACTCAAGATTTTAACTCAAGCGATGCTCATGACAGCAGTTAAGATCACAATAGATTTAAGCAGTTGGCATTTATATATTTTGGCTCATAAAAAGACACAATAATACTGAACCCGCCACAATTTTTGGTTATAACTAAGATGATAAACATGGTTTCGGAAAAATCGTTGAAAAGATTGAAAAGAGCCCCAAAAGGTGGACTTTTATAAATTATATGGTCCAAAGCAATCAGCCCATACAATGCTCTACTGGCATGGTTCACCTAACTAGCACAACATTACCATTTCTATGAAGCTGTTACTAGCCTCAAAATATTGTCATAATAATAATAATAATAACTCTACAAGATAACACTTTTGACCATGGATGTCCTGCTTTAGAAATCTAGGTGATCCCTAAGATAGAACACCAGCATAACTGGTTTTGGAATCTAGCATAATATTTGAAGTGGACAAGGAAGAAAAGTGTGTTTCTTCTTTTTTCGATTATGTATTGTATTTTTTATTTTAGCAAACTTACACTTCAAGAATCACTTTTTAACCCCAAATTTTATTTATTTATTTTTTAATACATACAATGCTAGTTTGATTGCCTCTCTGAGATAGACCATTTGGTTGGGAAAGTATTTTATTTGGGAGTTTCTTAGATGGAAGATGTGAAAGGATAAAACCATGGCATCATCAATGAGAGGAAGGCCAAGAGAGATCAAAATACTGTATAGTGTTTGAATCCAAATCCTCTCAATGGCCCGTTTGATAGAGCTGTGGGAAAGCTTATAACTTATAACTGTGAACATAAACTGATTTTTGACTTATAAATTAAGCTTTTCCTTCCCCCCCTCAAAGAATAAGTTGATTTTTGACTTACAAAAAGTTATAAACTGTATTGTTAAGCTAAACCAAACACATCAAAATAGCTTAAATTAAGTTAAAAACTTAAATAAGCCGGAAATAAACCCTACCAAACAGGGCCAATGACAATTTACATAGAGCTATATGTAAATAGGAATCCCACAATTGGCACTAGACCATGATACTCATGGTTTCTGGAGTGGATACAAACATAAATCACAAAAATAGGATTGTCCCATTCCCAGTCCCAGATATGAATGAATCAACTAAGCTTAACTCTGTTCTGTTATGTTGTCAACTGGGATTATCTTCCACCTGGGACTCAAATCTGATCTGAGACTGATTTATGAATTTTCCAACCTTTTTCAAATAGAGCGAGAGAATGAATATTCACAAAGCTATATATAATGACAATAGGGGTCGGGCAAACTGATTAATTAACACAAAACATTCATATTCTATAAAAGAATTAAATAATAATGATAGCAGTAGAACTGTATGCCCTTTCGTTATTTGTTCTTTGTTCTTTGGTTTGAAAAAAGAAAAAAAAAAGGAAAAAAAGAAAAAGAAAAAGTAGAACAAGAAGTAACATGAAGATAGAGCATGCCTTTACGTCTAAATAATTCATTTATCGTTTTTTTTTTTTAATCTCCCTAAACCTCCCAAAGGAAACAATAATATACAATTTTTACATCTATAGAAAAAACAAAAACAGAAAATCTTGTTTTCGGATTAAGTTTGAAATGTTCCGAATTTTGAGACCAACTACAAGTGTGATTGGATCCTCTAAACTGTTCATTTTTTTAAAATAAAAAAAATATATATATTCATTTTATAGAATTATCCATGTATACAACCATGAAAAAATTAAATCAATACAATAATCATAATCTTTTCATGGATTTATCATTGAAAAAAAAAATACTGGGTTTGTAAAAATAAACAATCAATTTTTTTTTAAGAAAATTACGATAAAATAAATATATTACAATTATGAGATATGTTAAAAACACAAAATTTAAACCCCAAATTCATGTAGTAAGGGAATTAAACTCCATATATAATTAAATGTGTAATAAATAATAAAAACATTAGCCTGTCATGTTTAATTTGGTAGACTTTTTAGGTGTCAAACATTTTCTAAATGGAAATTGTGGGTTTACTTAGGTGGTGTTTGACAAGGGGTTTTGGGATTAAAATAGTCATAAAAAATAAAATAAGTTATTTTAGTCATAACAAACAAAATATCACATCCAATCCATTATCATTACACTCTTTTCTAAAAAAAAATCAAAAAAGTCAAAAAGCTAAAAAATCCTTCCCAAACCAAACTTTTTAACACAGGCTAAAATAGCCAAAAAAGTCAAAAAGCCAAAAAACCAAGCCACTTTCCAAACGGAAGCTTAGCCTTTTTTGGTATCTTAATCTTGGGTTAAAATAGTCACAAAATGATAAAATAAGTTAAAAAATTAATCAGATAAAATATTACATCTAAATTATAATAATTTAATTTTTTTTCTTATAAAAATCAAAAAAATAAAAAATAACTCAGTCCAAACGAGGCTTTTTAACACAGATTAAAATATTTAAAATAAAAATAAAATAAAATAACAGCGTTACTTGTGAGATTGGAAAATAAATTTATTTATTTGTTTATTTTATTTAAGACTTTACTTTTTATCTCCCATTCCATTTCTAGACACAGAAGATCGGACTTGGTAGCTAAAAACTAGCCGCAAAGGCTACAACCAATTAGTTTTTATTTTTATTTTTTTAAAAATATGTAAAATACTTTTTTAACCATTTTAAATAAAGTGGCAGGTTTGTATGGAAGAGCAAGCAACTGGCTGAGCATGAACGTTTAAATGAAGAAAATGAAAAAATATATATACATATATTGAAAGAAAAAAGGAAGAGTCATTAACAAAAAATAAATTTTTAAAAAAAATGTATCTATATTATTATATATATAGTCCGAGTGAGTACAAAAACCAACAAAGGCAGACGAAGAAGAGGAGAACAGAGAAACATACCCAGATAGTATTCCACCATTACTACTACTATCACACTCTGCAAAATCCATATTCCCTTTCTCATGCTCATCCCGCTTCAACCTCGCCACCCACTCTAACCAACCACTATATGTCTTCTTCACTCCGCGCGCGCTCTCTCTCTCTCTCTCTCTCTCTCTCTCTGTGTACTTATATATATATATATATTATATCTCTTATAAGTTGGAGAGACAGGGACGAGTAATGATGGCTCTTTTAAATCAGGAGTCTTTAGTATTTGAAGAATCGGCCGTTTCTTCAAACAAAATTTACTTCCTTTTGTATCCCGCCCCTTGTCCCTCCTCTCTCTCTCTCTGTCTCTCTCTCTCTCTCTCTCTCTCTCTCTCTCTCTCTCTCTATATATATTTGAATGTCTTTTGTCTTTATTGTCGTGTGATAGCAATGAAATCAACTGAGGAAGCTAGTATTTTGACAGACTGAAAGCACTTTAATCAAAGGAAAATATTAAAGATTACAACAAAAATAAAAGTAATAAAAACAAAACACTTCAACAATACTACCCATATGTATAATTTTATATTTGTCAACTTTTCATTTTTTACTTATTTAGAGGTTGTTTGAGATATTCTAAATAAGTATATTTTTTGATTTTTTATAAAATATAGGTTGGATTTAAAGTGACCTGATAAAAATGTGATATAACTTAAATAAGATGATGTGATGCCAAACCTAACCTTAATAGACTTAGCTCTCTTACCATGAGGTGTTTTTGACAACACCAAAAAGCCAATTGCCAACTTTTAATTTATTTTAGGTCATATCACTTCTCACATAAAACTGTAAAAAAGTCAAAAAAGTCAATATTAATTGTGTGAGTGAATTTTCGATCACACTGCCCTTCTTAGTAAATCAGCTGTAGAACACAGGCAGAATAGATGGCACCCTGCTGTGCTGCACAGAAAGAGAAGGCTCCGGCGGTGGTTCTTCCACCCGGGGGTACTCCGACGATCAAGTCAGTATATCTCTCAAAGATAATCAAGTATTCAACTCACAAGATTGAGTGTATAAAAACATACCTTAGACCCATGGGAGTGCCTCTCTTTTATAGCCAATACAATCCTAGTCCCAATAGGAGCCTAACTCCAATAGACTCAAGATTACTGCTAATCTAGAACTCCCAGTGGGATTAGGATAAAACCCTCTAAGAGTTTTATCTTTACCCAAACTGAAGTCTTCCCTCAATCTAGGACTCTTGTCTCTTATCCGCTTATCTCGGATTCCAATATCTTCGGAGATAACCTCGGCACCTCCGTGATTACCTCGGCGTAACTACCACGACACGCGGCACCTCGGTTGACACGTCGGCGTCGCCTTGGCACGTGTTGGTACTCAGAAAATATATCCCCACAACTGCCCCCTAGGTTCTATTACCTCGGCATTCTGAGGTGATGGAACCTATATTGAACCTCTTTCTCGTACGTCGGCTTAAGAACTTTCTAGCCGAGGTCGTTTCTTTTAGGCCGACACGTCTTCTTTTAAGAACAAGAATTCAAATGAACTCTTCCATGCGCATGAGCTGTCATGCATCACTTCTTAACTGCTTTACTTGCGCGTTTTACCCTTATTGGCCCGTGCTTGTGACGCGCCTGTAAGCCGTCTCTCCTCTGTCTGCGCCGTCTGACGTCTGCGTTACTCCAGGCGCAATAAATGCTTCTGTTTGCCGCCGTTTCAAGTTTTTGACAAAACTTTTCCATCTTTCTTTTTTTCTTCACTTTTGTATATCAATTTTCTCTTGCTTTCTCTCTCTCTAAACTCGTTCCTTTGAATCCGCCATTGTTCAAGCTCCAGGCTCTGCAACTGTTCTCTTTTTCCCACTCCAGTGAAAGTTTTTGAGATTCTGTCTTGTCGGCGACACTCATTCCGGCTTCAATTTTTTCGGTAAGCCACTTTTCTTTGTGTTTTCAACTCTGTTGTTTACCCTTTATTACTTGCTGCCTTTACTACTTTGTTGAAACTTCCGACCTGTGAATCATTCATTTAAATGCATTTTACTCATGATTTTGCCCTTGCCCATGTCTTGAACATTCGCACTTTTTCACCATTTTGCCCCTGTTCTTGAGCCTCTATTTCTTGTTTTCTTTACGCTTTTGAGAGCCCTACCTCTGTTCTTGATTCTGAAACTTTGTCTTGTGTCTTGTTTTTCTGTGTTTTTCCCAGATTTGAGCCTCCAATCTTTGCTTTTATAGATTTAGGTTTGGGATTTTGCATATAGAACCTACCAATTCTTTAGGAAAGAACCGAAACAATCCTTACCATTACATACCTAGGTTTAAGCCGAGGTCCTAGTAACCCTTTAAGAGCACCTTCTTTCTGTAGTTAAGTACCTTTACACCAAAATCATGGGTATGTGGAGACATAGGGTAAACACCCCAAAGAAACTTGAATTTTTTAGGCAAGAGTTCTCTATTCCTGATGATGTTCACCTTAGGCTAGCTGGGGATGACGATTCCATCATGCCTACAGACAATACGATGCCTTTTCCTATTGTAGCTTTTGTTGAATGTGGACTCCGGCTTCCACTTGATCCCCTTTTCCGTGAAGTTCTCCACTACTACACGTTGAACCCTATGCAACTTACCATCAACTCCTATCGAGTGATTAACGGTATCATAGCCTTAGCTAGGCAGGAGAACGCTAGAATTACTCTTACCGACATACAATACTGTTACACCATGTGTGCCCGTAACCTAAAGGAGAAAGGCTATGTCTATTACCTCAAGCCGAGGTCTACTGAATTCAAAATCGTAGCCGACCTCCCAGACTCCAACAAGGGGGCTGGAGATGACTACATTATTGCTTCTGGAAATTGGGAGTTTGGCCCAGACGAAGATGTTCATCTTTACTCTCTTCCCTGAACAGTAAAAGAGGGCAAGGGTAAGAGCCCAGTATCAATCACTTAGTTGTTTCTTTTTTAAGTCCTCAAAACGTTGCCTGTTTCTAACGTCTTGCTCTCTTTGCAGATGTTCATAAGCCACCAAAGAATTTTCGCCAATCTTACGTTCCCAATAAGGATCTGAAAAAGCTCCTGGACTTGCCAGTTCATAAACAGAAAGCCCCTCTTTCTACTCAACTTCATCCCTACATACAAATCAGTTTTGCTCGATGTCCCGAAAACGAAGAAGAAGAGCTTATCTCCTCCCTCTGCTACCACTCTACAGACCGCATCAACATCTCGGGCTAACCAAGGGTCAACCTCTGATCCAGCCGATCAACCATCAACTTCAGCCCCATACTTAATCCCAATACCAGAAAGGAAACGTCGGCGACGACTCGTCAAAACTGCCGAAATGGTTCGCCCAAAGCCTGTCGCCCAAGATCTCCTAGCCGACCTCCCAACCGATGTCGATGCTATTCCGACCCAATCTATGCCCCCACCAAAGCCAAAGAGAACCAAGAAGGCCCAGCCAAAGGCAAAGCCACTGTGGCTGAGACTGAAGATACCCCTGCCTATTGCACAATTGGCAGAGAGTAAGAGGACTGCTTCTACTTCTGCCAAAAGGTTTGCTGAGGCCCAACCTTCTGAGTCCACAAAATCGAAGAAGCTGAGGTCGTCTTCAGCAACCACATCGGAATCCAACAAACCAGATGTTCCCTGGGCCCCCCAAATTACTTTGGAAGACAGGCCGATAATGACTAGTGAGAGTGCCGATGACATAAATGTCGGCGTGGCCCTCAGCACTGCACTGCTTCTTCCTAGTGATTTGGAGCAAAATGCTGGATACAGTGAATATGAGAACTACGCGCTAATGCTCCAACACTCAGTTCAAGTAAGTGTTCTGGCTTGGTACTTGTTCTTTCTTTCTGTTTCATACTTAGTATATTTTCTAACATTTCTGTTTTCTTTCAGGCCATCCAGCATGCCCACTCCTTTTCAATGCAGTCATTCAAAAATCGAGAAAAGTTGACCGAGATGAAGAGGGAGTTTGCTTCCCTTCAGAAGGCCACCAAAAGCCTTCAACAAAAAATGAAAAAGCTGGAAGATCAAGCTGAGGCCTGCTACTAAGGCCCAACAGATAGCTGAGGAAAAGGCTGAATCAGCTGAAGCTATAAGGAAGGTTGCTGAGGCCTGAGAAGAGGGAAGCTGAGGAGAAAAAGACCCAGGCCGAAAAGGAGCTTCAGGAGGCCTTGGTAACTAAAGAAGCTGAAATAAAAGAGGCTGATGAGAAGACTTATGCCCAGGGCGTGGCCGACGTTACTGAAGACTACAAGCTTCAAGTCAGGCAGGCATGCAACAGGGGATTCTCCCTTGGTTGGATGTCCTTGATAAAAAAGCTTGATCTCCCTGCTGACTCGTCTTTTCGCAATGTTGATGCTATTCCTCTTCCATTGCCTCCTCCTCCACCTCCAAGTCAGGCTGAAGAAGAATCTGAGTCTGAGTCTGAGGGTGAAGATAATGACTGAGGCCTTGGTGAGGAAATCCAAGGATGCTGCTGGGGTCAAGTCTCCTCCTCAGATTGAGCCAATCTTGGACTTAACCCAAGATGAGGAGATTGAGGAGGTGCCAAAGGCAGCTGATATAGGGAAATTATCTTCCGACCTTCTTCTAGCTGAGAGAAGTCTTGATAAAACACTTGCTGAGATTGACGCCGAGTTGGCTGCAGAAAAGGCTGCCGAAGTAGTTCCTCAAGAATCTGCCAAGGTAGTTCTCCAAGAATCTGCCGAGGTAGTTCTCCAAGAATCGGCCAAGGTCCAGACCCAAATTGGTCCTGAAACTGAAGAATCATAACTTTGATGTTCTCTCTTTTCTTCTTTTTTGTACCTTTTTGGTTTTCTGGACAATGTATGCTTCCTTTCGTGGCCGGTGTGCCTTTCTTTGTTATTTCGAAACAATTTACTTTTAGTTAGGCCGTAGTGCCTTCTCTGTACAAAATTGCAACTGTTTTTCTCTGAACGTTTTAGTCTTTAATTTCTCTTGATTACTTCTGCATGGTTCTATACTTAGAATATTTGGCATGCCTTTCATACTTTGCCTCCTTTGTGCAATCTTCTCGGGGTTACGTACCTCGGGTATAGTAACTACAAGTTTTACTTCGGCAAGATTCTGACCTGCAAGCTTTTCATGAATTTCAACAAGTGTAAAACATATACTATTTAATGTTAACTTTGCAAATTTTCCTCAAGTGGCAATAAATGTTTAACAGTAAACTCAGTCTAACCTACTTGTAAATTGCTACAAATTTCAACAAGGACTTAACATATACAGTAAACTTTTCTCAAGTTATAACAAGTGTTAAACAGTGATCTACTTGTAAATTGCTACAAATTTCAACAAGGGTTTAAACAATATACTTAGCTTTTACCTCAACCTGTAAATTGCTGCAAATTTCAACAGATGATCATATGTCGGCTTAATTTCAGTTTGTAAATTGCTACAAATTTCAACAAGTGTTAAGCAATGATCTTTGGTTTAACCACCCTGTAGATTGCTATAGGTCTGTAAGCAATAACATCGGCTTCGCCTCGACTTGTAAATTGCTACAAATTTCAACAAGCGAAGAGAAATAGTAATCTCGGCTTAACTTCAACTTGTAAATTGCTACAAATTTCAACAAGTGAAGCTAAGGAACCATCCCAGCTTAACTTCAACTTGTAAATTGCTACAAATTTCAACAAGCGAAGTTAAGGAACCATCTCAACTTAACTTTAACTTGTAAATTGCTATAAATTTCAACAAGTGAAGCTAAGGAACCAACTCAGCTTAACTTCAACTTGTAAATTGCTACAAATTTCAACAAGTGAAGTTAAGGAACCATCTCAGCTTAACCTTAACTTGTAAATTGCTACAAATTTCAACAAGTGAAGCTAAGGAACCAACTCAGCTTAATTTCAACTTGTAAATTGCTACAAATTTTAACAAGTGAAGTTAAGGAACCATCTCAGCTTAACTTCAACTTGTAAATTGCTACAAATTGCAACAAGTGAAGATAAGGAACCATCTCAACTTAACTTCAACTTGTAAATTGCTACAAATTTCAACAAGTGAAGATAAGGAACCATCTCGGCTTATCTTCAACTTGTAAATTGCTACAAATTTCAACAAGTGAAGATAAGGAACCATCTCGGCTTATCTTCAACTTGTAAATTGCTACAAATTTCAACAAGTGAAGATAAGGAACCATCTCAGCTTAACTTTAACTTGTAAATTGCTACAAATTTCAACAAGTGAAGATAAGGAACCATCTCGGCTTATCTTCAACTTGTAAATTGCTACAAATTTCAACAAGTGAAGATAAGGAACCATCTCGGCTTATCTTCAACTTGTAAATTGCTACAAATTTCAACAAGTGAAGATAAGGAACCAACTTGGCTTAACTTCGACTTGTAAATTGCTACAAATTTCAACTAGTGTTAAGCGTTTTTGTCTCTTCTCTGCCCCCAATGTGAACCTGAGTTCCACTTGGGTTCTCATTATTCATGTCTCTCAGAAACAACATTATATGTCTTTAACAATCATATGTGTGTGAAGGATTTAAAAAAGATTTTATTGATGACATCGGCCAAAAATAATGCACATCTAATAATAGAAAAATTTCAAATTACAAGTGTTCCAAGGTCTTGGCAATGCTTTGCCCTCGTTATCTTCAAGCCGGTAAGCTCCATTGCCTAATACCGAAGTAATTTTGTAGGGTCCATCCCAGTTTGGGCCAAGCTTGCCCTCTCTGGGATCCTTCTTGTTGCCGACGACTTTTCTCAGGACTAAGTCACCGACTTGAAAATCTCTTGGATTGACCTTCTTGTTATAAGCTCTGGCAAGCTGTTGCTGGTATACTACAAGCTGGATTGCAGCCTTCTCTCTTCGTTCTTCCAAAAGATCCAGATCTCGGACTAAGAGTATGTCATTAGTCCCATTCTCAACTCCCTGGGTTCGGATCCCTGGGATGCCGACTTCCAGTGGAATTACTGCTTTTGTGCCATAAGCCATGGCAAAGGGGGATTCCCCTGTTAATCTTCTCGGCGTAGTCCGATATGCCCAAAGTACGTTGGGCAATTCGTCTACCCACTTTCCTTTTGCTGCCTGTAGCCTTTTCTTTATTCCATTCAAAATTACTTTGTTGGAGGCCTCTGCTTGCCCATTGCTTTGGGGAAAACTTGGTGTTGAAAAGTAGTTCTTGATCTTGAATTTAGCGCAAAAGTTCTTGATGAGTTTGCTATCAAACTACGTTCCATTGTCGGCGACTATGGCTCTGGGAATGCCAAATCTGGTGATAATGTTTTTCCATATGAAATTCTTGACGTCCACATCTCGGATTTTGGCAAGAGGTTCTGCCTCTATCCACTTTGTGAAGTAATCTGTTGCTACCAGCAAGTATTTTCTCTGCCCAGTTGCTTGGGGAAGTTGCCCAATAAGATCCATGCCCCACTGGGCAAACGGCCAGGGGCTGGATACTGGGTTCAGGTCGGCAGCTGGCTGATGAATCAAAGGTCCAAACCTTTGGCATTGTTCGCACTTCTTCACATATGCTTCTGCATCTTTTTGCATGTAGGGCCACCAATACCCCTGGGTAATGGCCCTATGAGCTAATGATCTGCCCCCAGCATGGCTTCCGCAAATTCCTTCATGAATTTCATACAAGAAATCCTCAACCTGCAAAGGATGTACGCACCTTAAAAGGGGTCCAGTGAAGGACCTTCTGTAGAGATGTCCGTTTGCTGTTAGGATGAATCTTGCCGACTTTAATCTGACTTTGTGTGCCTCATTGCAGTCTTCTGACAGCTTTCCTTCTTTCAGGAATGCAACAATTGCATCCATCCAGCTTGGCCCCATGTCCACACACATTGCTTCATGTTTTGCGTTCTGTGGTTCTATGCTTGGGCCCGACATATATTCGATCATGATAGTTCTTGTCTTTCCAGTCTGTATTGAACTTGCCAGGTTGGCCAACGCGTCGGCGTGGCTGTTATCATCTCGGCTTACTTGGAGAAGTCGGCAGTTCAGAAATAAGGCTGCCAATCTGATGACCTCTTTTGCGTATGCCGACATCCTCTCGTCTCTGGCTGCAAATTCCCCTGTTGACTGGTTAACAATAAGCTGAGAATCACAAAAAACTATTACCTCATCTGCTTCTGCTGCTGCTGCCAGTTTTAGTCCTGCAATTAATGCCTCGTATTCTGCTTCATTGTTTGAGGCCTTGAACCCCAAACGGATGGACTGTTCTATTATTTCTCCGTCTGGAGATATGAGCAGTATTCCTGCCCCCGCCCCTTGCCGGTTTGAACTTCCATCGACAAACAGTCTGAAGGAGTCTCCGATGTAAATGCTGCAGGGTCTGAGCTTTTCCTCCCTTTGTTCTTTTGTCTTTGGATGGGTTTTTCCTTGCTTGCTTGGACATCGTTCATCATGGCTCAACGGAGCCCGATGTTCTATTGATTCTGGCGTGAACTCGGCCACGAATTCGGCCAAAACTTGGCCCTTAATTGCTATTCTCGGCCTGAACTCCAGGTCATACTGGCCCAAGGCCACTGCCCATCTTGTAATTCTTCCTATTAAGTCTCCTTGTTGTAATAGGGACTTCAGTGGGTGTTCTGTTAGTACCACAATCTTGTGTGCCTGAAAGTAATGGTTCAACTTTTTTGAGGCCATCACCAAGGCTAGCATTAATTTCTCGAGTGGTAGATACCTTGTTTCTGCGTCGGCCAAGGTTTTACTTACATAGTAAACAGCCTTTTGCTCCCCTTTTTCTTCTCGGATTAATACCGCACTTACTGCGTGTTCTGAAACAGCTAAGTACAAGAACAGCTCTTCCCCAGGTTCAGGTGTTGAGAGGACTGGAGCTGTAGTCAGATACTTTTTGAGGTCGGCCAACGCGGCCTCACATTCCTCTGTCCAAAGGAAATCCGTGGCTTTCTTCACTAGGTTAAAGAAAGGTTTACATTTGTCTGAGCTTCGGCTTATGAATCTGTTTAGGGCTGCGGCCCTTCCGGTAAGTTTCTGTACCTGTTTTGCCGATGTCGGGCTCTGTAAATCTAGGATGGCCTTGATCTGATCTGGGCTGGCCTCAATGCCCCTTCTTGTCACCAGGTACCCCAAGAATTTACCAGATCCGACTCCAAACGCGCACTTTGATGCGTTGAGTCGGAGCCGATATGTTTTGAGTATCTCAAATACCTCTTTTAGGTCGGCAAGATGGCCCTTAGGATCCTTGGTCTTTACGACCATATCATCGATGTAGACTTCTACAGTTTGGCCGATCAAGTGCTTGAACATTTTGGTTACCAGCCTTTGGTAGGTTGCTCCTGCATTTTTCAGCCCAAAAGGTATCACCCTATAACAGTACAGGCCTTTTGGGGTGATGAACGCTGTCTTCTCTTCGTCTGGGGGGTACATGGCTATCTGGTGGTACCCCCTATAAGCATCTAGGAAGCTCATCATTCCATGTTCAGACATGGCATCCACCAACTGGTCAATTTTGGGCAGAGGGAAGCTGTCTTTGGGACAGGCTTTGTTCAGGTTTGTAAAATCTACGCATACCCTCCATTTGCCGTTTTTCTTCTTTACTACCACAGTGTTTGATAGCCATGTCAGATAATTGACTTCTCTGATGGCCCTGGCCTCTAGAAGTCTGTCTACTTCCTCCTCCACTGCTTCAACGTGTATCAACGTTGGTCTTCTGGCTCGTTGTATTACAGGTTTGGCCGACCTGTCAACGTTCAGTCTGTGGCATGTGACATTGGGGTCAATGCCAGGCATTTCATAAGGTGTCCAGGCGAACACCTATATGTTTGTTCTCAAAAAGGCTTCCAGCTCCTTTTCCTCTTCTTCGGCTAAGCCTGAGCCGAGAAGAAAGAAGCGCTCTTCATCGCCCTCCTGGACGAGGATTTTCTTTAGTGTTTCCTCACTCTTCTCGGTTGGCTCCTTACCGACATCATCTAGGACCTCCATGTCCTTATCTTTAATCTCTGCCTTCCCTGGTTCCTGTATGTTGCAGGTTGTTTTCATTGCTGCCATGGAGCAATTTTTTGCCTGCAGCTGGTCTCCTCTGACTTCTTCAATTCCATGTTCTGTTGGGAACCGCAATAGTTGATGCAACGTTGAGGGAACTGCCCCCATTGCATGCAACCATGGCCTTCCCAAGATGATGTTGTATGGTGAAGGTGTGTCAATCACGATGAACTCTGTCCTGATCTTCTTAGTGCCGGCTTGTACTTCCAGGTTTGTAGCTCCCAGTGGCCATGTCGGCGTTCCATTGAAGCCGACCATCGGGCCGTTCGATTGCTCCATGTCGTCTGGGTGAAGGCCCAGCTCCTTGTAACATCTAACATACATGATGTCACAAGAGCTTCCTTGATCTATCAGGATGCGTTTCACTTGGCACTCCCCGACCTGGAGGGATATTACCAAAGCATCGTTATGTGGGTGCTGGACCATTTCTAGGTCGGCTTCGGTGAAGGTTATCATCGGGTCTGGGTACTCTTCAGGCCGAGGTCTTTTTTGTCCGACCTGGTTCACGTGCTGCAGGTGTTTTACTCTTTGGGTTTCCCCCCGTATGTCATTTTCGTTTACCTTGGACTGAATTACGTTGACCACCCTAGGCCCCCCTCCCTGTGGTTGCTGTGCTGGGGGAGGCGGGGTTGCTAGTGCTTGAGGCAACCTTGCCTGCTCCTCTCTGGTCCTTGCTTCGTCGATAAGATCCCTCAGATGACCTTGTCTTACTAAGTCCTCTAAGTATGCTTTTAGGGCTCTGCAGCCCTGAGTTGGGTGCCCTTCTTCATTGTGGTAAGCACAACGCCTACCAACGTTCCTGCCCATGTATTCCCCTGGGGCCTTTGCTGGTGCTCTGAAATAGGGTTGATTTCGGATTTGATCCAGGACTTTGTGGACCGGGATTCGGAACATGGTCATCACTGCCTGTTTGCCCCTCAATTCTGTCTCTACTTTGCTGAATCCGTTGTTACTTCGGCCTCGCTTCGGCGAGCCGTTCCCTTTTTCCTGTTTTACCTCTTTATTCCCCGATGTATCCTCTTCGGCTCTGGCGTACTTCTCGATTCTTGCCATGAGCTCCTCCATGCTCTTCGGTAATGTCTTCGCCAAAGATTTCCGCAGTGAACAATCATCTTTCAGGCCGTTCTTGAAGGACACGACCGCCACTTCTTGGTTGCATTCGGGTATTCGATTGAACATCTCGTAGTATCTTTTTGCATAGGCCCTAAGGCCTTCATCCTTGCTGATCTTTAGAGCCATTAATGCGTCCACCCTTAATGGCTGCAGCTTGTTTGTCACGAACCTAGCCACAAACATCTCGGCCAGGCCTTCCCAAGACTTCTCGCTTTCTTTTGGCAATTTGTGGAACCAATCTAATGCAATCTCCCCAAAAGACGAGGGGAACACTTTGCAAAACAACGGCTCGTTTCCACTATATAAAGCCATTGAGTTCAGAAATAGTCCGACGTGGAAGTTAGGGTCTGACTTACCATCGTATATTTAAAACCTCGGCATGCTGAATCTCTTTGGTGCCTCAAATTTGTCCAGCTCTACCGAGAATGGTGTCCTCGGTTTGACGGGTGAAGTAACCTCGGCTTCGGCATTCTGTTCCTTCCTCTTGAGGTAATTTCTCAAGTCTTCTTTACTCCTTCCCGGAGCTTGGCTATCTTTCGACTTTAGTCTTTTCGGCACGCTACTTTCGGCCTCGAGGTGGGCCCGTTTTGATTTTTCTCCATGGGTTATGTCAAAGCAGAGCGCCTGTCCTTGGATGTGCCAATGTTCTCTGGGCTCTGGGTCCTTCGTGTGATACGTTCTTTGGGACTTCTCTTGTCTCGGCTCCTCTCGTGCGATTTCCCTGGAAGGTGGGTGAGAGTGCCTTCCGCTCCTGGTGTGCCGAGGTGCTAAAGGGATCTGTCCCCCCTTCTGGGTATTGGCTGCTGGGACTGGTGTGTCATGCAGTGGGAAGGGTGGCTGTATGACATTGTTTTGCATCATGAAGTTGACGACCGACTGTAGGTCTGCCAACTTGTCTGCCAGTTCTTTCACTTCCTCATCCCTCCGTAGGCACCTATCCCTCCATACCTGGAGGTTATCTTCGTTGTAGTATCTGTCCTGGTCTGGCTTCTTTGAAGTGTCACCCTCCTGGCCGACGTTTTTTCCTCCGAGCCCCTGGTCGCGGGCTTCTTTGTTGTGGTTGTCTCCTTCAATGTCAATGTCGATAGGCCTGCCGCTCCCAGCGGGAGCATCGTCCCCAACCTTTGCTTTCTGTGTGTCATTGGCCATCTATTCGTCTTTCTTTCCCACAGACGGCGCCAAATTGTGTGAGTGAATTTCCGATCACACTGCCCTTCTTAGTAAATCAGCTGTAGAACACAGGCAGAATAGATGGCACCCTGCTGTCCTGCACAGAAAGAGAAGGCTCCGGCAGTGGTTCTTCCACCCGGGGGTACTCTGACGATCAAGTCAGTATATCTCTCAAAGATAATCAAGTATTCAACTCACAAGCTTGAGTGTATAAAAACATACCTTAGACCCATGGGGGTGCCTCTGTTTTATAGCCAATACAATCCTAGTCCCAATAGGAGCCTAACTCCAATGGACTCAGGATTACTGCTAATCTAGAACTCCCAGTGGGATTAGGATAAAACCCTCTGAGAGTTTTATCTTTACCCAAACTGAAGTCTTCCCTCAATCTAGGACTCTTGTCCCTTATCCGCTTATCTCAGATTCCAATATCTTCGGAGATAACCTCGGCACCTCCGTGATTACCTCGGCGTAACTACCACGACACGCGGCACCTCGGCTGACACGTCGGTGTCACCTTGGCACGTGTTGGTACTCAGAAAATATATCCCCACATTAATCATCTTCCAAAAACACTCTCATATCATTGTAGGTGAATTTTTTATATATAAAAGCGTAAGTCTCCAATATCACTCAATCAAATTCAACTATTGTATATGAAAATTATTTTAAGGTATAAAGTAATTACGTAACCATGTTTCTTATCAATCATAATACACTTCGCTATTATGTGGCCATAATCTAGAACGACCAAATAACTTCTAGTTGTATATATATATACTTAGAGACAACATATGTTTAAAGGCACTCTCAACAAATTTTTTTTTTCAACAATTGTAGAGGGCCCTAATTTCTGTGGCTCAAATGGCTCGAATTTGTCAAAACGACGTCGTTTTGAGTACAAAACAACATCAAAATTGCCAAAACAACGTCGTTTTGGCAATTTTGAGCCATTTGAGCCACAGAAATTAGGGCCCTCAAACATTTTTTTTTTTTTTTGATACCACACACTCCACACAAATCAATTAAAATAAATTAATTCAAAATGACGACAATTCCACTTCACAAAACTCAATTATAATAAATCAATTCAAAATAATAACAACTTTACTGTAATATAAAACTTCACACATAATATATCATTTAGCAAACTTCAGAATTAATGTTTTAAAAGTAAATTTTAGAAATAAAATATTACTATGTTCAGCATAAGTGAAAATATCCCAATTAAAATGACACATGTATAGGGACAGCCTTTAATATAAGAATATTTCTAAATTAGTATCATAACTGCGTAATCCTTCACTTTATCAAATTTCAATGCATTCAAGAAATGGTAAATGAACATTTTGGTATACAAAAATAATCATCCTAACTTTAAAAAAGAAAAAAAAAAAGGCCTAATCATCCAATTTAGAATAAAAAGAGACAACCATCACATACATAAAAAGAGAAGCAACATAATCCCAACATTTCTAATGTAGATCAGTCACATGCAACAAAATCACTCCAACGCTTGAATTCACTTTAAAAAATTAGTTAAAAGAAATTATAACATAAAAAATCATATCAAAATACCTATGAGAAATAGGAAACCAATGGTTGTAAGGTTTCATTTGGCTATCCCCGTTAGGACCAAAAAAAATACAAAAGATAAAATAGGCTAAATAAGTTAATAAGACAAAATATTACATCCAAACTATAATCATTCCACTTTCTCTCACAAAAGTTTTTTTTTAAAAAAAAAAAAAGCTAAAAAAATTTGCCAAATGAACTTTTTAGTCCCAAGATTAAAAAAAAAAAAAAAAAAGTCTCAATGCCAAAAAGTCAACTAAAAACATTTTTGCCAAAGGGCGACTGTTACGTCTCGAATTTACACGGTCCGACCCATGTGAATATGCCCACAACCAACAGACAAAACGACAATAAGATATATCAAAGTAACATCTCTCATGTGAATGAATACTATAGAGTCATACAGTAAATGAGTTCTTTCGATTCATACATCCTATATACAACATTTAGGTGATATGAATGTTCATTATACTAAACATACAATGATGTTAGTCATCAAGTTGAAATGCTACAGGCTTACATCACATATAGATGGTGTAACCTTACAAGAATGGCACATGGCCTAATAAAGCAAGTAAATGGCCCATGGCCTACAAATATAGGAACCATCCTACACGGTTCCGAACACAACTTCACGTTACAGTCCACATCCACACATGTATACCTGAAAAAATTTTCAGTCACGTAGGGTGAACATCAAGCCCCGTAGAGAATATTTCAAAAACTAAATATGTTCCGATAGCATAAATGATCATGATGCAATACATATATATACAATATGCCAAAAGCATTCTCAAAATCCGTCTGATTTTCCATCAAAACCCTTTTTGTTCCAATCCTCTAAATCATTCGTTTATTCAAAATGTTTTCCAAGTTCAATATCAACCAACAGATACATTTCTAAAGGAATCCAGGTATCTCAATATCAACCAACAAATACATTGCTAAATCAGCTGCGAATACATCGCTAAACAACAACAAATACATTGCCAAAACCTTTTTCAAAACATCATTTCAAGCCAAAACAATAAAAAATAAAATGGGTAAATCTCCAAGGCTAGTGTTCATATGAGTAACTATACAAGTCATAAGGTCATTTTTACTGGTGCTAGCCGGAAGGCTCGACACCTACTGCACGGGTTTAAGTCTTTCACCATGGACACTGTGGAGAAATGGTTTGGAAATACTCTCTAATCTAGGTAGACACTCTTTGATCCTCTGGAAGCTACCTGAAATGAATGAACACTCCGATCGGGGGTGCTGGAATTAGCACTCCGACGGGCAAGTTAGTATTCTTTCAAGCTTACTTCTATTTCAAGTTATCTTATTCTCTTTTCACATACCTTTCTTCTGACTAATGTTCCTCCTTTTATAATACTCTTCTAGGGCCCACCTTCTGATTTATGGAATCCCTGTCCTTATAGCTAGGCCCTCATTTACGTCGTATGATCCGCAACATACTCGGCTATATAAGTAAGCTTACTCGGCCGAGGCGGGCCACAGTTAGTCAGCTGGTAAGAACCGACTTGCAATTAGCTCCAAATTGTAGCTTTTTTATTCGGCCACCACAATTTCCCCCCAAACATCCGAGTATAGATTATGAGGATCGGCATGTTTGGTTGACTTTGGCTTTCAAGCCGAACAAATCCTTGAAAGTTGGAAATACGGCGGTTGCACACTTTTTGGTACTCATTCGTTAGAGCAGATGCCATATCGCAATCATTTCAACTTTCTGCCCATTCGCTTTTGACAATCATTTAATGTTCGATTTGAAAACTTTCTTCTGTATATTTTTTTGCTCAAGAGACTTGCAACTTCTTCTGGCATCCTTTTCGTCGACCTTCTTTGCGACCTCTGTGATTCTGCTTTCTACTGTTCATCTTCTCCTCCAACCTATAAGTTTCCCTCTCTCTTTTCTTTCAGTTCTCATTCCAGCCCCTTGCTTGTTTTGTTTTTATTTAGTGTACGTTTGGTTCATGTTCCGTCTTCAATAGCGAGACATTTGAAAGCCCTCATCTTAGAGGATCAAGTCTCAGCCTTCCGCCGTCATTTTTCGATTCCAAACGACATACACCTGTCTCTTGTTGCAGACAGTGTGTTGGACATGGAACGGGCTGATACAAACACCATTATTTTCCCCCTTTTGTCCATCGCTGAGGGTGGAGTACAATTTCCCCTCCTCCCTTTCTTAGGTCGGTCCTGCGTTACTGGGGTTTTACTCCCTCCCAACCTAACGTGAATTTCTACTGCATAATTATGGAAATAGTAGAGTTGAATAGGCGGTTAGGACTTAACCTAGGAATCCCATCTATTCGGCATTGTTACGTCAAGGTGAAGTTGTCCAGTCAGCAGGGTCGTTATTTCCTGAGAGCTAAATACATTGATCATCACTTGGTGACCATGTTGGCCAGCTCAGAAAAGAGGGTTGATGATGTCATGGTTGCTGTCAAAGGCAACTGGGAATTCGGCGAAGGAGAGGATCGCCAAGACCCAGTACTGAGGCAAAAAGGAAAGCCAGGTGGCCAACTAGATTGTTATAATATTATTTTTGTAAACTGTGAATTCGGCGTAATTCTTGTTTTGATCTATGGTTGTCATGCAGGTAACGATTTAAAAAGGGCATTGACATCAGCAGACGAAGCCGTCCTTGTGTAAGTGAAGACTGCTCTTAACTAGAAAGGCCGCGCCAACTTCCAAGAGCAAGGGCACGCAACCTATGTCCTACTGAGATATGACCCCACCTACTCCACCTTCTCGGCTGCTGACCATATCCTAGTGTTGAGAGGTGAACAACATCTGACTGCATTTATATTCCCTAGTTTCAAAAGCCTAAGGGATGTTGGTGTTAATGGTTCTAACGTCGACGAATCTATCATCGATGACACACAGTTCGACGATCTTGCAGAACCAGAATTGAATTTAGAAATTGAATTGGCTTTGGAGCGCATCAGCCCGGACAATCAAGCCGACTAATCATCTACCTCTAGCCGAGTGGACCTCTTAGCTCCAGAGGATAACATTTTCATCAGTTTAGAGAATCTTCCTAGGGCCAAATCCGAAGCCGACGAGATGAGCGAAGAGTCCCTTGCTCAATTCGGTAGAAGAGGCAATGCCGAGAAGATGGTGGCAATGAGGCAGGTCGGCGATTCTGGGATGAGTCAGGTCACTCTAACACGCCAAGTTCCCAGAGAAGAAACGGCCCTCGAAACAATAGTGGCCGAATATGTTTCAGAGGAGCCTCAACAAATCGTGGAAGTCGATTATACGGGACAGAAACGACAAGTCAAGATCGTCCCTAATTTAATTGAAGCGCCGACAGATAAATGGCAAAGAATTGAGATGCTGTCTTCCACTGATGAGGTGTCTGAGCCATTTGTTATCCAACCACGGATGAAAAATGCATCGGTTCTCTCCAGTGGATCGGCCATCAAAGATCCTGTTGTGGCCTTGAATGTGGCTTCAGCTCTCTCTCTGCCAGCTGATAGGACCGCCTTCCGCGTTGAACCAAACGTAGTCTCTATTGCGCTGGCAGCATAGTCGGCCATATTGGTAAGTTTCGACCCCTTGGATGGTATAAATTATTTCCAGTGCCAACTAATAAAACTTGGTTTATTGTTTTCATCAGGCGACAGGGAGAATTGCCAATATCGGCCGTCATCACCATGACGCCGTAGAAAGACTCGGCGTTTTTAAGGGCCGGCTTGAAGCTGAAAAGAGGAAGGTCATGGCTGCAATTACCGATTTGGCTGTGGCAACGGCTAAGGCCGAGTTTGAAACCTCTAAGGTAGAGGAAGAGAGGAGGAGGGCTGCTGCTGCGCAGGAAGAAGCTCAACACATCGATCAGTTATGTAGGGATGCTGAAGAGTAAGCGAACTTGCTCGACGGCTTCCTTAAATCGGCACAAGAAGAAATATCTTGGCTCAAGGCCAATCTTGAAGCTGAAAACAATGCGAGGGAGCTCGCTGAGGCGAACACGACCAAAGCTTTTGAGGCCGACCATCTGAAGGCCAAGGAGATGTATGCTGATGAAGTCTTGAAGTTTGAAAATCGAGGCTTCAAGCACGGATGGCTAAAAGCTGTGGCAGCCACTAAGGTGCCTCTCGATGAGTCGATTCCTTATGAACAGCTAGAGGTCGAACTGCTAAAATTGGATCCAGAGGAGTTAGACTTTTGATCTGTGGTTTTGTAATGAATGTTCAGTCATTATTGGTTTTTGTTAGCTTTGTTTTGCAAGCTTTTCTTAGTTTTTGTTAGCACTTTATTTTAGATGTAGCTCATTTTCATGTCTAAAGTGGTTGTACTCAATACAGTTTGTTAATGAAAATCTCCGTTTTGTTAATGAATGAAAATCATTAAGTATTGATAATGAAAATGTCTGTTTTGTTAATGAATGAAAATCATTATTGAAAATGAAAATGTCTGTTTTGTTAGTGAATGTTAATCACTAATTATTGGAAAATAGGAATGTGCTATATCAATTGAGATCATAAACTTTACATCATAATTCGGCAAAATGCTTGAAGATAAGTCGAATATATTCATAAATCTGCCCTTGTCCCAGCTAATCAAAGCATGACCACTGAATATACAGACTAAACGTTCATGGGATCATATGGGACATTATCTTTACTCAGCACAGTGCTTGGAGATAAGCCGAATAGATGCATAAATTTGCCCTTGCCCTAGCTAATCGCTGAACATGACCGCCAAATATACGAACTAGACGTTCATGGGATTGGATGGGACATTATCTTTACTCGGCATACTGCTTGGAGATAAGCCAAATAGATTTATAAATTTGCCCTTGTCCCAGCTGATTAGAGAGCATGACCGCCGAATATCCAAACTAAACGTTCATGGGATGACATGGGACATTATCTTTACTCGGCACAGTGCTTGAAGATAAGCCGAATAGATTCATAAATCTGCCCTTGCCCCAGCTGATCGCTGAACATGAACACCGAATGTACGGACTAAACGTTCATGGGATCGGATAGGACATCATTTTTACTCGGCACAATGCTTGAAGCGGTCGCTTCGTAAACGCTGTATCCGTAATTAATAAGTGGTGGGGGGCCAGGCGCATGTGGGGCCTGTGTTGACGTTAAATATGTTACACTCAAATGTGGCAGAGTGCGAGAGGGAAAAGAGCACTGTGTCGTCCTGAGTAGATTCACATGCAAGAAAAGTATTGTTTAACCGCAAAGGAGAGGGCAGGACGCTAGTTGAACTAGATTTAGAAATGAACCGAGGAGCTAGTGGCGAACCCATCAGAATGGATAATAGGATGTCGGAGGAGCATGAGAGGCATCGCTCCCCCCGTAGACGAAGCAGGTCTCCAAGGGAAAAGCAACAATGAGGGAGCTCCAGGACTCGGAGTGCTTATGCCCTACCGTGAAACGAAACCAGCAGGTCACCTAGCCCGTTGAGTTTTTCAGTTTTTGTTGGGAATAAACCGATGACTAAAGCGGACTTGATTATCCATGATCCAAACGTGGCAGTAAAGTTCACTCAACAAATTTTTCTGCCTGAAGTCCAACAATCAATGGTTGGTCAGCCTGATTACGAAATTTTTTGAGATGGCGTCCATGGAGCGGTTAAAGGACTTTACACCTCTTATGAGATCGGCATGTGCCTTCGTGCTGCGTGAAGAGAGATCGAATAGAAAGATGGCCGCGTTCGAGACTTGGAGCGCCGCACAGAGAAGGCAGAGAGTGAGCTGAAAAAGGCCAAGGCAGCTGAGTCTCAATCGGCGGGTCAAACGAACCCAGTTATGATGGACATAGTAAATCAGTGCTTGCTTGATCATGCCATAGCCGATCGAGATACAGCAAGCATGTTCGCACAAGAGACGATAAGAATGCGGGCCTATAACCAAGGCTTTTTTTACGGCAAAAAGACCGGTATCCAAAAGACTAGGGAAAAGTTAGCGGATGATGTCTGCCGATGCAAGAATTGTGGTTTCAAGCACGGATGGATCAAGGCTCTGCAAGCCACGGCCGTCGATTCGACGTCACCACTATTCCATAATTACAAGTTTCCCTTCGAAGTTTACAACGCTGAAAAAATCGACGACGAAGAGGGTGCCGAGTCAGAGAAGACTTAGATATCAATAAACTTGTTATTGTACTTTTTAATCTATCGAAGGCCATGTGTTTTCACCTTTTTGATGAAATAAATAAATATTTGTCATATTGGTTTGTTTAATACTTGTATCTACTTGTGTGTTGATTGCATATTTGTTGGCCCATGCTGCTGTATTGCCAAATACAAAGGGCGCTTCAAATTTAGAGGATTACTCAGCCGTTTGTGGTCATACACGAAGGGCGCTCCGAGTTCAGAGTCTTGTTGGCCAATCGTGACATCCACGAAGGGCGTTTTGAATTCGGAGGCTTATTTGGCCTAAGCATGAACATGTACCAAGGGCACTCCGAATTCGGACGATTATTCGGCCATTCATGGTCATGTATGAAGGGCGCTCTGAGTTCGGAGTCTTATGGGTCAATCGTGAATAAGCACGAAGGGCACTCCGAATTCGGAGGCTTTTGTATTTTCCGATCGTGATACAATTAGGAGGCTTTTTCGGCCCAAACGTGAATATGCATGAAGGGTGCTCTGAATTTAGAGGCTTTTTTGGCCCAAACGTGAATGTGCATAGAGGGCGCTCCGAATTTGGACGTTTTTTTGGCCCAAACGTGAATGTGCATAGAGGACGCTCCGAATTCGGAGGCTTATTCGGCCCAAACGTGAACATGCACGGAGGGGGCTCCAAATTCAGAGGCTTTTTGTATTGGCTAATCGTGATATCCATTAAAGGCGCTCCGAATTTGAAGGCTTATTCGGCCCAGACATGAGCATGCACGAAGGGCGCTCCAAATTCGGAGGCCTTTTGTATTGGTCAATCGTGATATCCACGAAAGGCACTTCGAATTCGGAGGCTTTTTGTATTGGCAAATCGTGATATCCACGAAGGGCGCTCCGAATTCGGAGGCTTTTTGTATTGGCCAATTGTGATATCTACGAAAGGCGCTCCGAATTCGGAGGCTTATTTGGCTTAGACGTGAGCATGCACGAAGGCGCTCCGAATTCAAAGGCTTTTTGTATTGGCCAATTGTGATATCCACGAAGGGCGCTCCAAATTCAGAGACTTTTTGTATTGGTTAATCGTGATATCCACGAAGGACGTTCTGAATTCGGAGGCTTTTTATATTGGCCAATCGTGATTTCACGAAGGGCACTCCGAATTTGGAGGCTTTTTGTATTGGCCAATCATGATATCCACGAAGGGCACTTCGAATTCAGAGGCTTTCTCATTATTCAACCATTATTAACGAGATGGCGATAAAAAAAGGCACTGCATTACGAAATTCGTAGATGTTTACATGCTAGCCTAACAGCAAAAATTAGAAACTAGCACGCCGTACAAGTTTGCTTAATGATAAAATTTACGCAAATGTGTGGAATTCCAGGGGCGTGGGAAACTTCTGCCAACCATGTCTGAAAGTCGATACGCCCCTGTTTCGGCAATCCAATCAATTTGATAAGGACCGTTCCAGTTGGGGCCTAATTTACCGTCTACCGGATTCTTAGTAACAGGAAGCACTTTCTTGAAGACCAGTTCTCCAGGTGTATAACGACGCAACTGTACGTGTTGGTTATATGATTTGACGAGCTGCTGCTGATACCGCGCGATAGACACAAGAGCACGATCTCGGCGTTCTTCAATCAAAGTCAGATCTAAGGCCAACATCATGTCATTACAGCCCATGTCAAAAACCTTGGACTTCAGTGTAGGCAAGCCGATTTCAAGAGGGACAATAGCCTGTGTCCCAAAGCATAAAGTGAACAGCGTTTCTCCAGTGGATCTCCTTGGAGTGGTGTGATGAGCCCACAACACATTGGGCAATTCTTCAACGCACCTACCTTTGGCCTTTTCCAATCGTTTCTTGATGCCGATTAGGATCACTTTATTAGAGGCCTCAGCCTGACCGTTGCTTTGTAGGTATGTCGGCAAGGAAAAGTAGGGCCAGATACCATATGTATTGCATAACTCCCGATAGACGCCACAATCGAATTGCGTGCCGTTGTCAGAGACAAGTGCCCTCGGTATGCCGAATCATGTTATAATGTTTTTCCATACAAAACGTTTAACATCAACATCTCGAACATGTGTTAATGCCTCTGCTTCAACCCACTTTGTAAAATATTCTGTTGCGACGATCAGGAATCGCTTGTTCCCTAGAGCCCACGGTAATGGTCCAACGATATCAAGTCTCCATTGAGCGAACGACCAAGGACTAGTAATGGAATTTAATTCTTCGGCAGGCAGATGAGTTAGTGGGGAAAATTTTTGGCATTGTTCGCACTTCTTTACGAAGCTCTCAGCATTTGTCTGCATAGTCAGCCAATAATACCCCTGCATTATGACTCGGCGGGCCAATGAGCATCCTTCAGAGTGGGCACCACAGCTACCTTCATGTATTTCAGCCAAGTGTTCTTCAACTCTGTCTGGGTGAACACATTCCAGGTACGGCCCAGAGAGAGATTTTTTGTAAAGCTTTCCTTGCGAATCCAGGTAATATCGCAGGGGTTTATTTCGCAGCTTGTGGGCCTCTTTCTTATCCGTTGGAAGTTGTTCTAAGGAAAGAAATGTAGCGATAGGGTCCATCCAACTTGGTCCTGGTTCAATGATGTTAATCTGAACTGGTTCAGTAGTGATGCTTGGCTCTAGGATGTATCCTACTTCAATTATTCGTTTGACTTCTGAGTTAATGGAGGAGGCTAGGCAAGCAAGGGCATCCGCATGTGTGTTCTGATCTTGGGTTATTTGATTCAACTCGTGGTGGTCGAATTTTGTGAGCAAAGAATTCACCGTTTTCATGTAGGCTGCCATGCGGTCATTTTTAGCCTCATATTTCCCTTTCAATTGGTTGATGACTAACTTTGAGTCACAGAAAACAAGTAACTGCCGTGCACCAAGGTGAAGTGCGTTACGAAGGCCGGTTAGCAATGCTTCGTATTCGACTTCAGTATTTGATGCATCAAAGCCCAGTTTGACTATCTACTCAATTATTGCCCCTTCGGGGGTCATGATTACTACACCTACCCTGCTTCAATGTTGGTTGGATGATCTGTCACAGTACATCTGCCAAATGTCTCCAACATATATTCGCCAGTTGGGTTTAGGTTACACTTGATCAGACTTGAAGTCGGCATGGCATCCCATGAATTCGGCTACAAAGTCGACGAGCATTTGCCCCTTGATGGCATTTCTAGGAAAAAACTGGATATCATACTGGCTGAGTTCCAAAGCCCATTTCGAAACTCGCCTTGATGCTTCCGTGCTACAGAGCGCTGACCAGAGGGGATAGTCCATTAGTACCCCTATGGTGTGAACCTGAAAAATAATGCATTAACTTTCTTGCAGCATCATGAGAGCAAGGATGAGCTTTTCCAGTTGTAGATATCGTGTTTCGGCGTCAACCATTGCCTTGCTTACATAGTAAATTGGTCGTTGCTCCCCTAGTTCTTCCCTTAATAGTATGGCACTGACCGCTCGGTTGGATACCGCCAGATACAAAATGAGCGGATCACCTACCGAAGGGGTTACCAAGAGTGGTACTGATTGGAGATAAGTTTTCAAGCCGTCCAGCGCGGCCTGGCACTCGGGGGTCCATTCAAATGTTTTGCCTTGCCGAAGTGTGTGAAAGAATTGTTGATAGCGATCTGAGGAACGGTTGATAAACCTGTTGAGGGTAGCGGGCATTCCTATCAACTTCTGAACTTCTTTGACCGAATGAAGGGAGCCGAGTTCTAGAATTGTTGTGATCTTCCTTGGGTTGGCCTCTATTTTGCGATGGTTCACAATATAGTCGACAAACTTGCCGGATCCGATGTCAAATGCACATTTCGAGGCGTTCAGTTTCATCTTGTACTTTCGTAGAATGCCGAAGGTCTCTGTTAAATCGGCTAGATGGGCGTGCTTTTCCTTGGATTTCACCACCATGTCATCGATGTATACATCCATGCTGCGGCTGAGCTGTTCTTTGAACATAGTGGTAACCAGTCTCTGGTAAGTTGCCCCCGCATTCTTCAGCCCGAAGGACATGACCTTGTAGCAATAGGTTCCCCTTAGGGTGAGGAATGCGGTCTTTTCTTGATCCTCCGAATGCATGGCAATTTGGTGATAACCTCTGTAGGCGTCCAAGAAGCTCATGCGTTGATGACATGCCGTTGCGTCTATGAGTTGATCGATTCTGGGAAGAGGAAAGCAATCCTTAGGACAAGCCTTGTTCAAATCCATGAAATCCACACAAACGTGCCAAGATCCATTCTTCTTCTTTACAACCACGGTATTGGACAACCATGTAGGGTAAGTTACTTCATGAATTGCCCTAGCATCAAGCAATCTGTCAACTTCTTCAACAACGGCCGAAGTATGCTCCGTGGCTGACCGTCGACTTTTTTGAATGATTGGTTTGAATTTTGGATCAACGTTTAAACGATGTTGGGCCACAACTGGATCCACCTCCAGCATCTCGTATGATGTCCACGCAAACACGTCGAGGTTGCTGAGTAAGAAGGATACTAGCTCGCTTCTATCAACTTCGCTTAGGGAGGTGCCGATCATGAAGAATTTGTCAGGACTTCCATTGATTTCGATCCGATCAAGGTCTTCAGTTGCCTTTTCGCTGGGGATTTTCCCAATGTCCTCGAGGCTCTCCTAATCCGGTACTTTAATCGAGTTCACTTCCAGTTCCTTGGGCCTTTTTGCAGCAGTAATAAGATAGCATGCCTGTGCTGATTTCTAAGAACCCTGAATTTGTTCGATGCCATACTCAGTTGGAAAGCGGAGTAGTTGATGGTAGGTGCTCGGCACAGCCTGAATAGTATGCAACCAAGTCCTTCCCATGATGAGATTGTATGGGAACGGGAGTTTGACGACTAGAAATTCTACGTCTAATGATCTGGTGCCCGCTCGTACTGCTAGTGTGATCTTACCCAAGGGATACTCGGGGTTGGCGTTGAAGCCGAACAACGGGTAATCGGCCGGCAACAAATTCGAATCAGTAAAGCCGAGTTTACTCCATCTAGGTCGGTGTCATCGAAGCTAATCCTTCCAGTTTCATGGGGCCGTTTGGCTGGTGTGATTGGCTTGGGTAGGCTAGGTTACAACTGAATTGTATGTACCTTGGCTAATGACGGTAGGCTGTATATCATATGAATTACACCAAGTGGAGGTGAATCCGGCCGTAGGGCTACCATGTTTGATGGACTGTTCTTTTGAACGTGTTGCGCCAGCCGGCCATCTTGTACCAATTCCTCCAAGTGGTCCTTTAGTGCATAGCAGTTGTCAGTATCGTGGCCATGATCCTTATAATATTCGCACCGCTTACCCCTTCTCCTTGTATTAGGAGGCCCTATCATCTTAGACGGCCATTTAAAAAACGGAAGATGTTGGACTTTGGACAGGATCTTACTGATCGGCTCTGCCAATTCCGTGTATTTCTTGTCCGAACGTCTTGTGCGCCTACTATAAACTTGATATTGTTCATTTAAACAATGCAAACACTAATCGCTTGAACAGCGCGAATCATGCCTTTTATCTCGTTTAGCCTGAGTCTGAGGTTCGGGGCTCCTTGATGGCACAACACTTATCGGCTGAACTAGACCAGATAGATCCGACTTAACGATTTTCTGTCTGGGCTTGACGCTCAGGGCATCGTTTTCCACTTTACAGTATTCTTCAACTTTCTTCATTAGCGCCCAAACTATTTTGGGAGGCCGTCTGGTCAATGAACTGCAGAGAGGACTATCAGGATGTAATTCCATCTTAAAGGCGGTAATGGCCATAGAATCATTGTAGGCATCATCCACCAGGTTG
Organism: Camellia granthamiana; assembly: GCA_036172215.1. Classification (NCBI taxonomy): domain Eukaryota; kingdom Viridiplantae; phylum Streptophyta; class Magnoliopsida; order Ericales; family Theaceae; genus Camellia; species Camellia granthamiana. Next base: position 17,816,592 of record CM069909.1, on the reverse strand, counting down.
AAACATTCCCAATAGCGCGCCAAATACTCACGGAGGGTCTCTTTTAGTTTAATTCGCATTGCCCAGAGAGAGTCGGCTTGCTTTGGCTAAACTTCGTTGGTGATGAATCTTGCCCTGAAGGATTTTTAGAGTTGATGAAAGCTTCTTATTGACACCGGCTCTACTTTATAGTACCATCTGACCACCAACAGTCCCAAGCTACTTGGAAACATTCGACACATAAGGGCTTCATCATCAGCATGCAATGTGATCGCTTGTTTATAATGACGAATATGGTCAGTGGGATCTGATTTTCCGTCATATAGGGTGAACATCGCTGCTTCGAACTTTTTAAGCAGCACGGCCCTTGCAATGCATTGTACGAAGGGTCGTGCCTGTCTTCTTCATCAGAATCATCACTGTCTTTCCCTTACCTATGCTATACATATGGACTTCTTTCGGATGAGCTGGATACATCGACTCGTCCCTTCTTTCTGGGTTCTTGGGATGGTGAGTCAAAATCACTACCATTATCATGTTTTCGAAGTCGACGTCATCGATCATTCTTTTTTTCTGGGGTTCGACCCTGGTCATGGCGTACGGCCCATTGGGATTTGGCTAGCTCCAAGGCCAATTCCTTATGCAAGCGCTCATTCTCAGCCATCATATCTTCCAGACGCTGTTCATTTTGCTTTGCTTGATCTATGATCGTCTGTACAGTCTCTTGCACAAAAGTTGAGGGTGAGGTTTGAGCTACTGGGTTGAAGTTCAGGGCCCGTCGCGCGGTGATATTCTCTGGTCCAAGCATGTTTCTAATGACATGTCTCCCCAAGGCAGTAACGGGGAGGGGCTTTTGGGAGCAAGAACTTCTTTCTTTTGTTGTATTCTTTGTATAGCTAAGGGCTTTAATTGTATTGAGCTAGGCTCACTTTTGTTGTAACCAAGCAATGACTTGGAAAGATATAAGCCTATAGGGCATATTATTACCTGTTTAGCTTTTAATTCTCATATCATTGTAACACATGCTGTAGATTTAGGATGAACATTTATGAATGTGTATCGCATGTGTTATCTTTTGCATATGAACTCTGATGTATGAAAGCACATTATTTCTATTATCTTTCCGTCTATGGCATGTATTTATTGTATATTTTTGGTGGCGTTATAGAAAAATTCCCAAGTACTTACCAAAGAATTGGGAACTGAAAGTGACAGCTATCCAAGAAGCCAAGGATCTCAATACACTCGGTTTAGATGAACTTCTTGGGTCATTAATGACTCATGAGATTTTGATAAAGATTGACGATGATGACAATGATAAGAAGAAGAAAGGAATTTCTTTCAAAACATCAATTAAAGAAAAAGATGAAGAAAACGACAACCTAAGTGATGAGGATGGTGACATTGTGATGGTTACTAAAAAATTTAAAAATTTACTGAAAAGAGATAAGTAATTTAAAAGAAGTTTTCACAAAAAGTCATTTAATAGAGATGAAAAAGAAAAGAAAGACCAAATAATTTGTTATGAATATAAGAAATCGGGACACATTAAATATGATTGTCCCAACCTAAAGAAGATAAAGTAAAAGAAAAAGAGCAAAATAAGAGCTATGATGGCAACATGGGGAGAAAGCGACTATAGTAATTTAGATAGCGAGTCAAGTGACTTGGAAGTGATAAATCTTTGCTTCATGGGAATTGACGATGATGTGGTAACTGAAAATTCTTTTTCCTATGAAGAATTGCTAAATATTGTTGGGCAATTACCCGGTTCAACTTTCGGTAGTCAATACAAAGTCCCACTGTGCCATCATTCTTCTTGGCAAAGGGAGCCAATGCTCCAAAAGGTGAAGTACTATGGCAGATAAAACCCTTATCTAACAATTCCTGGAGTTGAACCTTCAATTCACTCAACTCAACGGGTGCGAATCTATACGGTGCCATGAAAATTGGTGTCATACTAGGCACTAAATAAATAGAGAACTGTATCTCACGGTGAGGTGGCAAACTAGTGAGATCCTTGGGAAAGACGTCTGAGTATTCACAAACGAGCCTCGGTAACTCAACTCGGACCATATCACTCTCAACATCCAAAAATGTAGCAAGAATGAGACTAAGCTCACCCCGACCACACGGATCACACACTAGCAACAAGGCTCAATCAACTCAATCTCCCAAGAAATAAAAAACAGTCACCACTCGATGTACATATAGTAACCCTCTGACGATAACAGTCTCTAATAACCCGGAAAGATAACAATCAATCCATGCCCAATATAACATCAAAGCTCAACATATCAATCAACACAAATGCAAAAGGAAATTGGCGACAGACAACCTCCATCTCACAACCCTGACACCCCTGGTCCAATACAACCTCTCCACCAACCAATGACTCTATCCTAAGTGGAGATGCTAACCAAGCCACTTCTAACCCCAATGCCTATGCAAATGCAGATGAGATAAAAGAATGTGATGCACCCGTATCAATCTACACATTGGCAATAAAATTACATAACAAGATGTTACCTCTCACTACCGAAGGCGTTGGCACTAAATCTAGCGTGGTGACAGCATACACACGCCTTGTAGGTCTCTGCTCTACCTGCACACCCCTCGAAACATAAGTTTGATACACGGATTGAGCTAAAGAGGCTCCCTAATTGGCCCTTGAGGCCTGAGCTGACTGTATAGACTGATGGCTCTATGTCTGCCTCTAGCCAAACGGACACTAGATGTGCCACCCGACTGAGGGCAAAACCTCCTCACATGCCTTGATTGCCCACATTGATAACAAGTAGGCAGCTGCCCTCTCCCCTGACTCTGGCTTTGAGAACAAGCCGCTGCCGATGCAGACTGTTGTCCCCGTTTCTTCTGCGGGCAAACCACTGACTTGTGCCCTAGCTGACCACACTTGAAAGAAGGGATCCCTCCCTGACCACCTTTTCTTGACCCATAACTCGGTATAGGAAAAATGGACCTAGACTGTGCTCCTAAGACTATTGTGGGTTAGAACCCCTCTGCCTCTTACTGTCTCAATTCTCTCCCTAAACCTCCTGACTCCACTGCTTGGAGCCTCTCATCCTCTCCTCCTCAGTCTGAATCACGATCTCTAAGTGAGCTGCCGCCTCATCAAGACAACGGTAATCCCTGATATGGACACGGTCACCTTGAAAAGCAGCCTGGTCCTCAATCTCTTCTCGAACTCCAAGCAACCTCTAGTACAAACCTCGACAAACTCGTGAAGGTAGCCTCAAAATCGGACACCGGTGTGTTCAACTATTTGAGCTTCAAGAACTACTCCCTCAATTTCTCCCTAATAGTGGAACGTAAAAACTTGTCCTGGAAGGCGTTGAAAAAGGCCTCCCAAGTCACTTCGATGCGCCCCCTGACAAACTTCCACCACTGACCCACATCTTCCTTCAGCTGGAAGGATGCCAAGGTGACTCTCAGCCCATTGTCCTCGATGCCAAGCATCTTGAACGTTTTCACCATTTGCTCGAGCCATTCATTCACTTTCAAAGGCTCTTTAGGATCCCCTAAAAACTCGTCTGAATTAGACCGAAAGAACTCACTTTTCAAGAAAGAGGGCCTTGTCTCAGCAACATAGGCTTGGACTTGATTCTTAGCCTTGAGAATGTTCATGGATTCCTGCAAAGCTCTAGCGATTTCACGGGCCAAAGCGTCCATGGCCTGTCGACCAACCGATTCTGCTACATTGGCCTAACCAACTCCTTCCTCCTTTGTCGGAATTTCATTTGGTAATGGTACCTCCTGCCGTCTAGGCCTGCCACCCCTGTAACCACCACGTCCATGTACTAACATCCTAATGAAGGTAACATTGAAGATTAGCACATTTACAAATGTGCTGAAGCCAATTCACTTGTGTCCAAATGTAGTGGACAACAGATAATTCACTCCACATAAGCACATAATCACATAAACACATACGAACTTCTTTTCTAGATAATGATTGTCCTGTGGCGCTGCCAAAGTTCCAGTTAAAAATAGCAATGACCAAGTGCTCTTCTAACAGGACTTCTAGAAACCCATAAACCCAATCAACATCTTAGAAATTAAATTCCATACCCACTTAGTCATATAAGTACGTTAGTACATAGCATAGCATACCATACATTCAATTGTCTCTATCAAGTGAGATAAACCCATTATAATAAGAACCACTTCCCACGTACCCAAAGTATTCACACCCGGTATGCTCTGATACCAAGTTGTAACGCCCTGAAATAATTACAATAAAACCATCGACAATATTAATAAATAATCATACCATTCTGAATACAGTGTCCTTCCATTCCGTATGGTCTCACAGTACAAAAGATAACACATGCAGTTATATATTCATAAGTCCTAACCCTAAATCTATAGCATATGTTACATGTTAAAGATATGAAATACAAGTTAAACAATTAAGAAATGACCTGAAGGCTTACAACTTTCCAAGACTATGCTTGGTTACAACAAAATGGATATTAAATCCAATACAGTTAAAGCCCTAAGCTTGTACAAAAAAAAATACAACAAAATCAACAAAATGAAGCTCTTGCTTCTAAGTCCTCCCAAGCTATTATCTTGGTGGAGACATATCATCAGTACCTGAAAATGGTTTTCCCACATAGGGTGAGCTAAAGCCCAGTCGAAATAATCCAACACAGTTTATGAATCTTGACAAAGACAGAAGGTGAATGTATATGCAATGCTCGCGCCAAAACATTTTGATTTCTCTTTCCAAAACTGTGCAATGCCAATCATATATCTCAAATCATGATATCATGTCCTTTACAATAGAAAACAGGGCAATGAATACAACACTGTGAATCTCTAGGACGTGTGTGCAAGTAGGCTACAAGCACTACCAAATTGTCATTTTTACCGGTATTAACCGGAAGGCTCGACACCTAACTGCGCTGGTTTCTGGACTTTCACCAAGGACACACATGCCAACTTAATACCATAACTACACTCCTATCCAGATTCACCAAGGTATTCACCCATTTTTCTCAAAACAACAACATTTTCAATTATGTTAAGTATACAACAATGCTCGATGGAATGGATGAAAAAATAGTTTCAATTCTCCTAATTCTCAAGCAATTTTTACAACAATTATAGCTATCATACACCGATAGCCCAAAACAGATATCTCTAAACAGATAATTAATTTACGTAAACTTAAACTTTCCAAATTCCAATAGTGAGTGATAATACATACCCAACTCCACTATCTTCTTCAATATCAATCCAATTTCACATTTCCAACATCAATTCCATTATTTATACAACATCAACATTTGATGTATTTAGGGCAAAACCCCCTTTTCTTCCAGCATCAATTCCATGTATCAAAACCAACCATTTTACCACAACTCAATCTCATTTTTAATCCCATAACCATTTTCAAGAATCCATTTGAAAACCCCTCTTTTGAATTTTAGCTAAAAACCCTAAATGTGTTCAAAACTTTCCCAAATCACAATATTGTTTCAAAACAAAAATAGCTAAGTTAAAAATCATAAGAAAGTTTGGTGAAATCCCTACTTTAAAGCTAGAAGACCAAGGATAGAGAGAAGAAACCACAACAAAGCCGAAATCTAACTTTGCTCCGATTAGAACGAAGCTCTAGTCATGCTCTATCTTTTTATCAAAGGGACACGAGTGAAGAGATCCATGGATCTAGGCATATTTGTAGAGAAACGGAAAATTTTAGAGACAGAGAGTGAGAGAAAATAGGGTTTTGAAATGTTTAGAGATGAAAAAGTGACTCAAAAAGGTGACTTTATGATCTGATATGCACGCAGACTGATCGAGCGCAAGAAGTGTGGCTCGAGCGTCTAGACACAAAAACATGGGACTGCTCGAGCGCATGAATTACTGCTCCAGCGAAGAATACAATCTCCTAGAAGTTTTGCAGATAGAAGACCATCGCTCAAGCTCAACAAATGTCGCTCAAGCCAACACTGCTCGTGCGCAAGAAGTGTCGCTCGAGCGAAGAATGCCAACTCACAGTATCTCTGTTGGCCTGCAAAAGTATTGAGAGTTCACAATTACCGCTCGAGCACAAAAAGTGAAACTCGAGCGAAGAAGCCAAAATTTGGGCAACAACAATTTGGACCAACAAGCTACCAACCTATTCCAAACACAACCAAAGCACTCCAACGGCCAAACTCAATGAGGAAGAAGTGAAACCATACAAGAACAACTATATGAGACAATGTAACCCGGATCTGAAACATCAACGGATTTGGTCTAAACCAAAATCATTATAAATTGGCTTCTAAGGATTTTTGAATGCAGAGAAAGAAATGTTAAAGCTCAAAAAATACAAAAATGGCTTTCAAATGAATAGTTAAGAGTAAATGTAATAACCCTCCAAAAAGAATGATAGGCTGGAAATCTCACACTGGTTATAATCTCCACATTAATTATCAAGATGTTTAAGTCTAAATCCAAATATTAATCAAAGAATATTTAAGCGGCTATGTGCATGTGCAGATCATCTGAATATAAGATAAAAAAAAAGAATTATTATTAATCAAAAGATAATATAATTAAAATGCTAAGGCAATAAAATTAACAATTAATCGTAAAACTTTTAAAAAACACCACATGCAACACAATATTTTTTTTTAAAAAAAAAAAAAACAAAAACAAAACCATACACACTGGCACACACAAAGAATATATATAAATATATATATATATATTTTTAACATAACTGCACCCAGAAAGAAAAATAAATGTACAAAATAAAAGAAATTGCAATAAAATAAATTTTAGTAGTCAGAAGTTAGTAGTCAGTAGTTATTTGTGCAATAAATGTTTTATTCAAATCATGTTATACAATTGTTTTTACTGTTGGGTATTATTTAGACGAGTCATACCTAATAAGACGAGTCGTGCATCAATCATAATTTAGTTTAGTTTAGTTTAGTTTTGTGGTGACAATTCGTGCTACGTGAAGATGATTCGTGCCTTTTTGTTTTTAATATATAAATCATCTTGATGATATATATCTAATCAATTTACATCATATTATCCAAACTAATAATTTTTTGAAAACTAGTACAATAACTCATGATTATATGATTAGTGGTAGATTCAAAACCCTGAGATATTTCTTATGTTATTTTATTTATTTTATGTTTTATTAATTTTAGTTTTAATATTTTCAAAATCTATCTTTTTAAATTACTTTAATTATTATTATTTTTTTATGAAAACAACTCGATTAGTCCCCGAGGATCGACACATGGTCTTAATCGCTATACTTCGGAGTAGTAGTTATTACTTGGTTTTAAATAGAATATTTTGGTGTGCAAATGACAACATCAAATTTTTGGCACCATTGCCAGGGACTAAAGTTAAGTTGTTTGATTTAGAGGTAATTTTTATTGTAATTCATTTATTTATTTTAATATTGTAGCTTGCTTTTCGTGCTCCTTTCAGATAAGATTAGCCCTACAATTTGGACTCCTGTGGTTCTGAATTTGATTTCATAAGTGCAATGTGAAATAGATAAACACAAATGAGTCCAAATCCAACAAATCTTTTAGAAAATCGATGTTAGAATCAAATGCCAAAAATGGACAACTTTGCCATATTTCAAAGTCACCACCTAAATATTTTTTTGGAAAATTTAGGAAACATGTGACTCGTGCCAAGGCCACTTATCCGTCATCACCAAAGTGTCTCAGCTCGGGAACTTAGGTATGAGAGAGGAATGTCATGGATTGAGCACCCCACTCACCCGATCAAAGATCAGCCTCTACTAATCATGATGTGATTTTTATTTACATTATATGTTCTTGTTCCGATTATTAAGTTAACATTACTAGGTGTTGCACACAAGTATAGACTAATTTGCAAAAGTTGGAACACTTTGATTTCATGCTTGTTTGAAAATTATTTTGAATACACATCACTTGAAAAAGTGAGTTTGTATATACATTAGTCACTTTATCCCAATTTTGGCAATTAACTTCCATCCACCGGCATTAAAACAGGTATATCACTTAAGCAATTAGCCTCATAGAAAGCATGCTTGATATGGAGACAATCACACGCAATGCAAGATGCTAAAGAAATAAACTCTCACCTAGTACTTCAAGGCAATCCAACAAAACAAAAGAATTAGAAAGCATGCGTGCCTCTAAACAATGCAATACGACTAATGTGACACATGCAATCATGCAAGTAAATAGGCCCGGCTACTAGCATGGTATATCATCCAATTCAAGACATGTGATAAATCATGTATTCATTTAAGAGAGTTGAATATGATATTGGTTAGTATGATGAGCCGAACCCAAATGCATGTGAGACAAGTGTATGCAAACATGGGAAATGTTAATGAAACATATTTGCTCTATGCTACGATTATAAGCGAGTAAATAAAAGGAAGAAAGAAATGAGAGTTGGAAGACATACACTATTATTACATATTTTTGCCCTCGCGCAGGAGGGTCCAAATAAGTGTCCGAGTGTTCGGATTAATAGCTAACTATTATAACATCAAACAAGTGAATTGAGCTAAATTAACTACTCATTACATATTTGAATGAACTTGAAATTAACTAGTTATCTAATTTTATTACAACAAGGGTATTATAACAATACTTAATTCCAACAATAATATTAATACAAGCAAAAATAAGGCACAACGTTCGCATGCACAGTGCCCAGAAGCTGTTTTGTCTACCCGACTACTCTGTCTCACCCTCAGCCATTGCCTTCTATTTCTGCCAAAAGTCATTGTCTACCACACATTGGAGGCCGGTCGGCCCCAAATGAGATCCGGCCGGGTCCAAAAACAGCCGGCCGTGCCCTAATTTTATGCCAAAAATGTTTCTGTACTCTAAGGTGAGGACAGTGCAGACAGAGCCTTTCTAGGCCCTGTTTGTCCCTTCTGCTCTTTTATGTCATGTTAAACTCAAGAGAAGAACAAATTCGAGTCCGAAATGACCAATAAGCACAAGTTGATGGCTTGATGATCCCGAGCACGTTTGGACAAAATTGAATAAATGTAATGAAAAAAAAAAAAACACCACCCCTCCCTCATATCATGAAGGCTCAAAGAGGGAAGTAGATACGCTCTAAGTCTCATCAACGTATCATAGATTGATAAGTGACAATTCTCGGAGCGATGGTCTTGGTATAACATCTAGCCAAATCCAACCATCTAAACATTTTCTTTAGGTCGGTTTCATGCATTTTAAACCAATTTTATTAATCCTTTCCATTCTTTAATCAATTTGACCAAAGTGATGTTTAAGTCCACTAAATGAGAAGAAATGTCAAATGAGAAGCGATTCTTAGCGTGAAAGAGAGACTACACCTTGACGATGAACCTCCGTAGAGATTAAGCCATTCAGCATAGATCTCTTTCTCATACCTTGAATAATAATCAATCGTTTGAAATAACCCTCAAACGAAAGAAAAGAAGAAAAGAGGGAGAGCGCAAAAATGATCACGCGAACTTGATTATTAGGATGAGACTCTTGATATGAAAACTAAGTAAAGCAAAGCCTTCAACTCAAATGACTCGGTGTCTAAGGCCTAAACAACTGAAGCCACGAGGACTTACAACACAACAAGCTAGATATTCAAAGCATAAACTAATTAAATAAATTAGGACAGCCCTAATCATCCTCTAATATGTGAAAAATAGTGGCTAAAAGTGCACAAAAAGAGAGGAAGAATGAAGAGACACAAAGCTAGTAAACAAGAGCAAGGAGAGGTGGCTAACCTCTCCACTTTTTGAGACTTTTAAACCATGTTTCCAGCCCTTGTAAACTCTGAAAATCAGTTTGAAAGCCAAAGAAAAGAGAGCAAGAACAAGAGGTATGAGCTATGAGTTAAGGCACAAGAAAGGGTGTTAGCCCTCTCTACATTTGGTAGCTATTCAACCCCAAGTTCCAACACTTGAAATGGATCCAAAACAACACAAAAATACAAGAAATAGATAGAAAGAGATAGAAATAAATAAAAAAAGGAGAAAGGTGGTAAGCTTCTCCCTCTCGAAGAGGACAAGCTTTTGTTGTAAACCAAACTCAATCCAAAGGCCCTCTCAAATGTGAATTGGGATTCACAAGTCTCAACCAAGGCTCTAAGGCTTTGTTCTAAGATTGTATACGGTGTATAGATATGGTGCAAGGATGACAAAATATCTCAAAGCTAGCTTGCACAAGAAGAAGGAGCTCACAAGGGTGATTTAGCTTCTTTGAAAATTTTCTAACCCTCAACACAGTGGCTTAGGCTCGTATTTATAGAATTTGAGCAAAATAGGTCGAAAATATCTTAAAAAATGGACAGCTGGCTGATTCCCGCCTAGAACAGTGTTTCTCGCCAAAGAGACCCGGCTGGCCCCAAATGGCCACGGTCGGCTCCCAGTGGGGCACGCTGGCTCCTAATGTGCTCTCCTTGTTCCTTTGTTTCAAGCTTAGTGCAAGTCAGCACAAGGTTCAAAAATGAAATTCTGGGTTTAAACAGTGTAAATATGAAAGGTCTAGGCTCATCTCGAAGCTTGAAATTAGATCATTCATTGAGAATTTGAACCACCCTCAATGCAACTTTCATCATTGAGTGCGCAGGGCAAAGCGTCCAAGTCTTGCGGGTGGTCAAAAATGGGGTGTCTATAGTTGCCCCTCTTTGACAAAACTCGAAGTCATAGAATGATGTGAGTAAATGTCAAAGCCCAGAGACGACCCATTTGATGAGGCCGTAAGACTTGGGCAAATAAATGAAAATACAATCGGTTGAACCCGAGGGTTGCCTACGTATCCCTTTGCAAGGAATCAAACTTGCATAGTTCAGGGGCAAAATGTGAAATGATATATAAATACATTTTGAAAACTGGACTTATACGCCTCGCGAAGCCGGCTGCTTTTGAAAATTCATGAGCATACAAGACAATGCAATAAGCAAAAGCAAAGTAGCAGCACAAATCAAAAGCTCCAAAACAAATCCATTCGTGCCTCACACAGGAATGAGTAAGCAATTAACAAGATGGTACAATCAACAACCATGTCTCCCCGTATCGCACACGGAGAGAAAGAGAAAACCTTAACCAAGGAAAATCTGAACTCGAGATACTAACGCGTCTTACGCGAAAGGAGGAAAGGTGGTGTGAACAACAAGTGCACCTGATGTTTTTTAACCGAGTGAACTCGAGATCCTAGTGCGTCTCACGCGAAAGGAGGAAAGGTGATGTGAACAACAGGCGCACCTAATGTTTTAACCGAGGTAAACAATCCTAACACGTCTCACACAATAGGAGGAAAGGTGGTGTGAACAACAAGATCACCTGCTATTTTTAACCGAATGGAAACAATCCTAACGCGTCTCACGCGAGGGGGGGAAGGGTGGTGTGAACAGTAGGCTCACCTGCTGTTTTTAACCGAATGGAAACAATCCTAACATGTCTCACGTGAGAGGAGAAAGGGTGGTGTGAACAAGAGGCACACCTGCTATTTTTAACCGAGGTAAACAATCCTAACGCATCTCACGCGAAAGGCTAAAACGTTGTGTATACAAACAGGCACACCTTCTATTTTTAACTGAGGTAAACAATCCTAACGCGTCTCACGCGAAAGGAGGAAATGTGGTGTAAACAAACAGGCGCACTTGCTGTTTTTAACCGACTGAAATCGAGATCCTAACGCGTCTCACGCGAAAGGAAGAAATTGAACTTGCAAAATAGCAAACAAAATTTCAGAACTTGGCAAAGAGAAATTATCTTGTCCTGGGAAGGCCTTGGAGAATGAAGCCCACAGAGATAACCAGTCAAAGGGCCAAGTTTTAACAAATCAAAATAACATACAAATCCAAGCAACGCTCAAATTAGACCATGAATTAATGGAACAAAACATGAATTAACGGAGCGAAATAATAGAACAAATTATGACTTAGGCGGAACAAGCGGAACAATAAATCAACGAAACAATTTACAAAAAAAACTATGAGTCAAGCAAAACGAATTATAAAGTAAACAAAACAAATCATGAATTCAAACCAATTAAGAATTTAAACAAATAAAACAAAACTCTCTTTTCTTTTCTTTTTTTCTTTTTCTTTTTCCTTCTTTTCTACTCTCTTTTTGGTTTATTATTTTTGATTTTTTTTTTTTTTTTTTTTTTTTTTTTTTGTTTCTTCCCCTTTTTTTTCCTCTTTCTTTTTCTTTTTCTTTTTTCTACTCTTTTTTCCTTCTTTGTTTGCCTAGACCTGAAGCAAGGCTGAACAACACACAACACAAAAAACCTAGATTGCACTTAGGGCCAGCCAGGTTTCAATGGAGCACGGCGAGGCCCAAAAAGAGTCGGCCGGCTCGCGATGGCGCCTGGGGGCAGAATCGATAAAACACAACTCATGGCTGCTTAAAGTATTTTGAGACCTTTATTTCACACACACACCCATATCCGAAAACCTTCTCCTTCTCTCTCTAGGATCCTCCTCTCTGTAGATTTTCCTACCATTCGCATTACCCAACGGTTCTTGCAAAATTTCCTTTGAAAACCCTTCTAATCCTCTACATTTTGAACTGATTAGAATTTGATTTGGTTGAGTTTTGGGTTTCTCCTTTTTTTTTTTTTTTTTTGGTTCATTCTCACGATTTTTCCTGTGATTTCCTCTACCCCCTCTTGATTTTCAACTTTTTCTTCATTTTACCCATTTTTTCACTTCTTACTTTCTTACTTTCCCTCTATTTTCCCTCATGGCTGGGGGTGAACTTTCCATCCCCGACCCCGTTGTTGATATTGGAGCCATCCTAGGTGGGGACATAGAGGTTGGGGACGTCATCCCTCTCATTTCTAAGCCCGTATTGTCTCCCTTTGCCGATAGGCCTTTCAACGTGGCCACCTACCGGCCACGCACACATGCTCTGACCCCTGGCGACATTCTGCGAGTTGAGGGTCTTATCCCTGGGATTGACGAGGACATTTTACTACGAGAGCCTACGGAGCACTTGTCCGTCGATGCCTCCACGGTAAGCAATTTCTTCTTCTTGTTTGAACATATTTGAATTCCTTTCAATGTATTGTGGATACTGACAACATTCCCACACTACAGGTGATATCTAGGAGGATTAGAGGTTACGGGTCTATTTCTGGCCCCAGGCACTGGTACGAGAGGCTCCCCGCGGAGGTCTGCACATTGGTTGACGCGGCCAGCTTCGGGCCTTTCTATTTAGGACTGGTGCAGATGAGGGCTGAGCCATTATTACACAGGGCCCTGGTGGAGAGATGGTGGGACACCACAGACTTGTTTCACTTTTCATCGATCGGGGAGCTGACTCTAACCCCGTATGATTTCTCGATGCTCACCGGCCTGCGTGTCGGGGTTGGCGGCCTGATCCCTTTTGATCCCGACATGGCGTAGTGGAGAGCTGCACAACTTCACCTCCTTGGAGCGATTCCTGATGTTGCTAGTCCTGGGATGGTGAGGTATAGTTGGTTCTTGGAGCACTTCTCCACTCTTCCTGGAGCACTTCTCCTCGGTCCACATGCCAGATACTCCAGAGGAGGTCGCCCAGTACACTTATGGGTTTCTCCTGTATCTCCTTGGTACTACCCTATTTGCAAACAGGAAAAATACTGTGGGGTTGTACATCCTAGAGGCATTGGTGAATCTGTTGCGGGTGGTGCTGGCTTGGCCACCCTGTACTGCTATATGAGCTTGGCCTCCCGCCGAAAGGCGGATATACTCGGCGGTTACTAGAGAGTTTAGGAGGTACACTTTACACTTCTTTTTCGATTTTACTTTGTATTTCCTGTTTATCTCAATTGCTTTACTTACTCACTTGTCTTTTATATTCTTGCAGCTATGGGTTTACATATATTTCACTTCCCTCGCTCCGGTCCTAGTGAGGTCGATTGAGTTGTCAGTACCCTGCTCCCGCTACTACAACTCTCGATTCGAGCGGCGCTGGCATGTGGACCGAGACTTCCCTTATTTTCGCCGCTTCTTCGACACCGTCACCACAGATAGGGTAACAATACTATCCTTGATCTTTCATTGGTTTTGTTGTTCTCACACTGTTGTTTCCATACTGCCCTATCATTCCCATACTATTCAACCTTATTCATGCTTTGCACCTTCTGTTCAAAGATTGACTGGCACCCTTGGGCGAGTATCCCTCAAGCATTGAGGGTGCTTTACGATGCTGCATGGGAGGCCACCACCACGCGAATTCTCTTCGAGAGCCCTTTCGACAGGGCGTACTATTTGGGAGAGCGGTTCCTTAGCCAGACCCAGGACCAGGCTGATCCTAATGTTCTACATCCTCCTCCTTCTGGCATGAGGATTGCCGATGATCTCTAGGACGGGCCCCTGATCGATCACCTGATACAGGGAGAGGACGGTGACCGGTACCCCGAGGCCGATGACTTCATTACATTCTTATAAACCCGGTTGATGGCTTCGCTTACCAGGGGTGTGGCCCGCGTACTTCCCAAGGTTGTTGTCGCTGTTGCCGAAGGTGCTCCCGCTGCAACTCCTATTCTCGAGCTTCCTGCAATTCCTACCAAGGTCGTGTACATGGGACCAGATGGAGTGATCAAGCAAATCCCTCTTGAGCATATCGAGTAGAGGGACTGGAGGCTGGTGATTGCTTCCGGCATCGAGTAGGTACACGCTTCTTTATACTTCTGTCTGCTGTACTTTCTCATTTCTTTCCATGGTGCTTTATTGCTTTATCCCACTGTACTTTATTACTTCTGCTCACTGTACTTTATTACTTCTACTCATAGTCTCAAGTCACTTTACTTTTGTAGGTGCTCACGGAGTATGTTGATGATCTCCTCCGGACAATTGACCGACTACTTCTGATGGTGCGGATGAGGCAGACTGCTCTGGTTACTCACGGGATTGAGGTATACTTTGTTTATAGTTCACTTTTGTTTACTGGTTTTGCAATCTTGTCCACCATTTTGTTGAGTCTATATTGATATCGATGTTATTTTCAACTTGAGCGGGCGTCAGCTGCACCTGCAAGACCTCCTCTAGCTGGGGGGAGAGGGAAACAGGGCCCAATGAGAGGAAAAGGATGGGCCGACTGAGGGAGAGGCAGAGCGAGGTAGTGCTCGCCTTCTGAGGATTCCTTTGATGGGTACACGACCCCTGAGAATGAGGGCGACGAGGTTGACATGTTGTTCAGCAGCCCCAGTGATGACAATGACTCACCTCCTCCGCAGCCGAGAAGAAAGATAGCAAGGATGGGTTGATTTTGTACTTTGCTTTTCTTTTCTTTTGCTATGTAGGTAAAAATTAGCTTCAGATAGACCCTTGTATTTTATTTTTGAAGACTTTTTTTTTTCTTTTTTTGTTTTTGTTTTTGTAAAACAATGATCGGGGTTGGACCCTTTTGTTTATGAAAAGACTATTTTGGATGATTTCTCTTGTATTGCATTGCATAACATGTGATGACTAAATGGCACAACCGTTGCATGATAATCTTGTACAAGGATTTAGAACTGTGAATGCTTTCTTTTGAATTATTCTTGAATCGGATATCAACCTACAACCGGACAATGCAAAATACAACTCGAAAACAAGAAGAAAAAAAATGAAAATAACCTAAAAACACTAAACAACACTTGATAAAAACAAGACAAAACTCAAAACACAGCTCCGGTTTGCCAAGGTGAGAACCTGCCTTCTCTACAACTGCTATAGTCTGGGTAGTCATTGAGAGTCAGTCGGGCTCCAATGAGGCACGGCCGGCTCTAAAAGTGATATCGGCCAGTGGGATCCAGCTATCATGCACTGCTCCTTCTCAAAGTCTATAAAAGGTAATCCCAAGCTGTTTTCCTAGAAGAATAACAAAATTTTGATATTTTGCTCTCAAGATGGAGATTCTTCTCAACAATAGGCTCTGGGACGAGATTGCCACTTTAGATAGCTAGAAAAAGATGAATTTTCATGGTTTCAGCATAAACGCTCTTTTTTCTTTGAGCCACACTTCGCTTTGCTTTCCGTTCCTCCATGCCGTAACTCGATGTTGGAACCCAATTACACATGTATTTCACTTCGACTCACAAGAAATGTGTCCGACACTCGAAAAATTTCAAGCATTGATACGAGGAGATCGTGCCTCAGCCCTATTTTGGCTATGCACGGGCACTTGGTCAGATGTGTGGGTTGACATTGCACGAGGCTCGGTCTCTGGCTCATGATAGGGAGTTGGATATCCCAAGTTTAGTGCATCGGTTTTCCGCCATTGGAGATAGAAGTGACCTTCTTTGGCAAAGCTACCGACAACATGCTCTTTGTTTATGCTTACTCGCGCACTTTCTTCTTGCCCCTAGTTTCGGCAGAGCCAGCATCCGATTGATTGAAGTGGCCCAATATCTGAAAGAGCGCAAGAGTTGCATGGGTTTGGCACTAGTCGAGACCTTGATGGGTCTAGATGCTTTCCTTCGGCGAGAAACTAATCGATTGGCAGGGTGTCCACTTCTTCTCCAAGTATTGCTTTCCACCCTCCTTATTTATGATTCTCACATCACTCAACACTCAATCTCTATTTTTTCCTCTCAAAATCTCTTTCTTATTTTTCCCTCGTCGTACACCTCTCTAATCTTTAATCTCTCTTATTTTCATCCCTCACCAGGTATGGTTGATGGATAAGCTGAAAGTGGTGGAGCCTTGCCCTGAGTATTCAGCTGGGGCTTACTTCTTTCACTAATGGCTAGTGGACTTCCCTTTAGAGGGGTTGTGGTGTGACTGGATGTGTAATCGGTTCACAACTAACATAGCTTGGCGTTGCCCCTAGATTGATTTGACTGAGATGAGTTACAACATTTCCCAACAGTCAGGTGTAGAGTTAATTGGCCTCACACACTGCGTGTTTTATTTCCCTCTCTGGCTCAGACGCCAGTTTGGGCATGATCAGACTCGTCCAGATAAAGCGGTGGAATACATGGCTTCATTTTCAATTCATGCCTCACACTTGCCTCGGTATCTTGCTGCTTGGAGGACGAGAGAGGTTCTGGCCCTTGCTGATAGCTTCAGTTACACCCTGTCTAATGAGTGCTCGGCTTGACTCGAAGATAAGGCAGAGGTTAGGCCATCTTTAGTTGCAGAATCCTCCACGAGGGCGAGCAAAAGACATAAAGCCACCTGACTTATCTGTACCCCTAGTTTTATTGCTTTGATCTTTTTTCTTTTTCTTTTTCTTTTTTAATGTAAAAGCAACTTTGATTTACTCAAAGAGTTGGAGAACGCACTTGTGTTGAAATCAATGTAATTAAAGTTGCGAGCACTGAAAATTTTCCTTTTTGGTCTAAAATGGTCTAAGTTGTAAAGGTAAAATTTTGAGGAAAATCAATTCATTAAAACTTTTCAAAATGATTTTCGGAACTGATCACCACCTGACAAACACAGAATCAATCCTTAAGATGTAGAACCCCAAATCAGAATATCATAACTGCCCACAATTGCATTCATCGTCGCTGCTTTGACTTTGCAGCTGACCTTTCTGCCAAAATAGAGGTAACACAACCAAGCTAGAAAATGATGGACAAAGATGGCCTAGTTAAACAAATGGATAGGATAGTTGAGTTGGAGATGGTTATGGCCGAACTTCAGGATAAAATTGCCTACGTATCCCAAAGATGGGAATCAGGCCTTACGTAGTTCGGTTCAAGTTCAGTCAAGTATTAACACTCTCCTTTTGTGCTCTAACTTTTGCTAAAGCCGCCCTTTCTGGTTTTCGACCTTGCGAGCTCTGTTTTTCTTTGTTTCTAATTTTCCATGCTCTAACTTTTACCTAGGTCGCCCTTTCGAGTTTTCGGCCTAGCAAGCCTCTCAGGGATATTAATTGGCTGTGAAAACTCCAAGCCATCTAGATCCATAACGATAATCGCTCCTCCCGACCAGATAGATTTGATGATGTAAGGACCAGTCCAATTTGGTCTGAACTTGCCCCGAGGATCATGGATGAGGGCTCGGTTGTCTTTCAGTACCATATCTCCTTCATTGAGGTTTTTGGACTTCACTTTCTTGTTAAAAGCCCTAGCAATTCTGCGCTGATAGCCCTGGATGTGATACAATGCCTTTAACCTCCTCTCATCAAACAACATCAATTCTTCGAATCTACTCTGTTGCCAATCCGCCTCCGCTATCTGACACTCAGCTATAACTCGCAGTGATGGTACTTTAATTTCAATTGGCAGAACAACTTCCATCCCATACACTAGAGAATAAGAAGTAGCCCCTGTGGATGTCCGAATTGACGTTCTGAAGCCCCAAAGTGCAAACGACAGTTTATCTGTCTAATCTTTGTAGGTCTTTACCATCTTCCATAGGATATTCTTCACATTCTTATTGGTGGCCTCAATAGCTCTGTTGGTCTATGGTCTATACGTTGATGACTTGTGAAAAGCCACATTATATTTCTCAAGCAAATCCACTACCTCTTTCTTGAAGTGCAAGCCATTGTCTAAGATGATCTCGTTTGGCACCCAGTACCTGCAGATGATGTTGTTCTTGATGAACTTGGCCACATGCGATGCCTTCAACATAGAGTAAGACTGAGCTTCCACCCACTTAGTATAGTAATCAATCGCCACCAAGATGAACTCATATGCATTGGACCCTTTTGGCGAGACTGCCCCAATGACTGCAAGTCCCTAGACTGAGAAGGCCATGGCGAAGTCATGTTGTAGACCTTTGACGGCGGGATATTCATGGGATTAGCATAGACTTGACATTTGTGACATCACCACACAAAACCAATACAATCCTCCTCCATAATGGACCAATAATAGCCTTGTCTAAGGATTTTTCGAGCTAGCATCACACCATTCATGTGTGCTCCACATTCTCCACCATCGATGGCCTCCATAAGACGCTTTGATTCCTCTTTTTTGACACACAGCTTGTGCATTCCTAGATGGCCTCTTTTGTACAGCTTACCCCCGCAAATAATGAATTGGACGGCCAGGCGCCATATACCCTGTTTATCTTTGGCATTTGCCCCTAGTGGATATGTCTCATTTTCCAGAAAATTCCAAATGTCGTAAAACCAGAGGTTTTTGTCTTGCACCTCCTCTATTACGGCGATGGTCTGATAAGCAAGCGTATATTTCTATTCGATGATAATTGGACGCATCTTCACCACAGGTGGTATGTCTACCATGGAGGATAGAGTTGCCAATGTATCAGCGAACCGGTTGTTCTCTCTCAACAGATGTGTAAACGTCAACTTTTCAAACCTTAGAATCAAAATATCCAAGGCCTGATGATAAGCCTTCATGTTTTCTTCCTTGACCTTCCAATCCCTGTTAGCCTGAGAAACAATCAGGTTCGAGTCTCCGATGATGTCCAACCTTATTGCCCCTAGTTCTAGGGTAGTCTCCAAACCCGCAATGCACGCTCATATTCTGCTTCGTTGTTGGACACTTTGAATCAGAGTTTGAAAGCTAAGGGTATATGGGAATCATCGGGTGCTATGAGCAGCACACCTATCCCATAACCATACTGATTAGATGCTCCATCAAAGTACATTGTCCATGTTTTCTCTTCTATCTATAGAATGTCTTCATCTAGGGAAAGGTACTCTACCACCTCATCTCCCTCTACTGGGTGGTCTACCAGGAATTCTGCTACAGCTCTCTCTTTAACCGACTGGCGTGTGACATATTTGATATCAAATTCAGAGAGAAGAAGAAACCAACAAGCTAGCCTACCCGTAAGCGCTGGTTTCTCGAAGAGATATTTGATGGGATCTAATCTCGAAACCAAGATTATAGAGTGAGCTAACAAGTAGTGCCTCAACTTCATAGTAGCCCATACCAAGGCTAGGCAAGCTTTCTCTAGGGAAGTGTAACGGGTCTCGTAGTCTAGTATCTTATTGCTTAGGTAGTAGATGGCCTTCTCCACATTGGTTTCTGTAGACACCCCATTTTTTACCGCACTTAAGACTTGGGCACCTCAGGTTGATCACTCGATGATGAAAGTGATACTGTACAAAAGTTTGATTTCTTCACTAAGAAGAGCTTCTAAATCTCAACCTTACACCCTATTTTGACCAAAACTATTTTGGACCAAAAATATTTTAGACCTTAAAACCATCTTTTTTAAAAAAACATTTCCAAATATTTCTACGATGTTCTGAGACTTGCATTTCGTTTAAAATATTGCACTTTTCGGTAAACTGAGTAAGGACAAAGTGGAAATAAATGGAAGGGAGGTGAAATCTTTGAAAAATATTTAAAAACATCTTATTTATAAGTTTGGAGTTGAAGAAAATAGGAGGAAAGGGAAGAAAACTAGTTGGGGAAAAGGTTGGGCATTAATCCGTTAAGATAGAAATGAGCAGCCTTCACTAAAATAGGAATATCTTTTTGTAAACTTAGAATTTAGATATGATTCTACCTCCATTGGAAAGTATACTTCCAGGGCTTCAATTTAAACTTAGGAATCACCTAAAACCGAGTCTAGATGAGGGAGATATGCTTGTTTGAAGTCGGGGTTGAAAATAGATTTTTGTCTGGCTGGCCACTGAAGTAGCCAGCCAGCCACTAAAAGTGTATGGCCAGCCAGTTGTGAAAAATTAGGCCATTTTGAGTGGATTGGCCAACCAAGTGTCCCCCAAGTGTACGGCTGGCCAGAAGAAGTGTACGGCCAACCACTTGTGTCAAAAAATAGATTTTTGCAAATATTTGTTGCCAGCTGTTCCTATAGGTGCATGCATTGCACAGCTGTCTATATACAGATATTTCCAACTGAGGCACATGTTTTTCTATCTGTAGATGACCACTCCTCTTGAAATTAGGTTAGAAAAAATTCCGAAAACTCCAATACTTGCATAGCACTCTCTCTCTCTATCTTGTAACCTACACACTCTCTCTCTACACTTTCTAAACCAAAAATTTAGCTCTTCTTGCTGAGATTCTTGAGCTCAAATCTCAGCCCTTGAGAGTGAGAACTTGCGGGTTTGTTAACAAAAGAGTTACCTTGCTTCAAGAGGTATAACTTTGACTATCTTTACACTACTTTTTTTTCTATCTTTACATGCTATTTTTGGGCTATTTTTCAACTATTTTTATAGGCTAAAGCTTGTGGTTTAAGGCTATTAAAGGTAGAGGGGTTAATCACTCTTCTTTGTACCTTGTCTCCTAAGCCTTTTCCCCTTGTGTTTCCCATCTCTTCCTCAACTTTTTTTCAACTTTTTACCACTGATTTTCAGAGGTTTTCAGAGGCTAAAAAATTGGTTTTGAAGCCCCATAAATGGAGGGGTTAGCCACCCCTCCTATGTCTTGTTTTCTAGCTCAACTTCTCTATTGTTTTAGCTAACTTTTTAAAAGCTTTTCTATGTTATTTTCCAACAGTATTTTAGCTTATTTTAGGATTGTTTTGTATGTGTTTAGTTCATTTATGCTTTGCATAGTTGGATTGTAGTGTAATGGTCCTCACAGGTTTGGTATTTTAGGCCTTAGACACCAACCTATTTGAGTTGATAGCATTTATTTCTTCTTTTCCATACTTGTGTTCACCTCTAATCACCTCTACACTCCCTCTCTTTTCTTAGCATTTTATTTGTTTTAAGAGTTGCTTCAAAATGAGTGTTGTTTAAGCTTGAGAGGTGACCTTGTGCTTAATGATTTAATCTCTTCGAAGGTTCATTACCAATTGCATGACATCTCTCTCATGCCCAAAATAACCCTTTGTTTGACACTTCTCTCCATTAGTGGACTTAATGCTCATTTTGGACTAAAATGACTAGTGAATGGAAAGGTAATTAAAAGAGGCAATAAAACTTGGACTAAAATGGAACAAGATAAGAAAATGGTTTGGGGTTTAATCAGGCATTAATTGAACCCTTTGAGTTTTGGGCCATTTCATACTCTTTTGTGATGACAATGGTTCAAAATATCAGGTCAACCACTTCCCTTGATCAATTCCATGATAGGAAGAGGTTTTGTTGGTCTTGTAGCTTCATTTATTAAGCTATTGTCCCTTGCTTTATTGACCATCATGCAATGAGTTTGCATCGATTGATGGTTTGTAAACCGAGCCTACCCCTGCTTTGATCTGTTTGATGATAAGGGGAGACAGGGTGGACAAATATCCCCTGAAAATACTATGTTTGTGCTCTGTTTCACGTATGTTGCAGCAGGGCAGGACTAAACATTAGTGGTCGGCCGACCACCTTTACTGTATGGCTGTCCATTTCTTCTGGCTAGCCAGCCACCATTTTCAGCCTGGCAGTATTATTCTTCCTGCAGAACAGAGCAAAGACTGAGGTGAACAATAGTGCAATTTTTTGATTGCACAACATAAGCATTCTGGCAACAGAACAGAGAACATTTTTGGGTGGAAATCAACGTTCATGCATGAGTCATCCTTTTTTTCTCAGGGCCCATAATAGTTAATTAACTTAATTTCGTATTATGCTTAATTAGCTTAATTCTAATTGCTAGTTGTAATAGCTAATATATCCTAATTTGTAATAATTAGCTAGTGTAGTTAATTTATTTCATTTGGTTTGTAATAGTTAGTTAATTCGTAGTAATTAGCTAGGACATTTATTCGGACCCTTCTGTGCGAAGGCAAATTGTAATAACGTGCATATCTTCTAACCCCTATTTCTTTCTCCCTTTTATTTATCCGCTAATGCTGGATAGTACAGAACATCATGTTTTTTTTAGCATTTTCTATGACTTGCATCCATTTGCAATCTTGTCCACATAGGGGTGATAAATCGAATAAACTCAACAAAATGGTGGACAAGATGATTGCAATAAATACCTTTTAGTATCGGGTAAATACTAAAAGGTATTCAACAAAGAAACATGATGTTCTAGAAAATGGTGGCCAAGATGTCATTAGAGGTGATAAATCGGATAGATTCCAAAGCTAGGACAGGGTAACCCTCCCCTCTCATAGGGGTGTTTTGGCTCTCTTTACTTGGTATGCGCTTTACAGTGAAACTGTACAGGGGTGCTTTATATCAGTGGTACAGTTGGGCTGAGGTGCTGTCTATTTTCTCTTTTGCTAGGTAGTCCTAGAACCATAGCTTCAAAAGGCTACGATATCCCCCCAGTACTCTAAACTTGTGTCGATAGACTTTGTGTGGTTAGAGATTTAGTTCAAGAGCAGCCAATGTTTGCTTCATTGTCACTAGTTGCAAGGCGAAGAAGAGTCAAGCAAAGTTCACCAGTTCAACAATTTCAACAATCACCCCTCAGCTCACCTATACTTGGTCCACCTCAAGCACTGCCATCTACTCTTAGAATGGCTTAGTATCCCTTATCAGATTTGGAAGAATTACTACTCCATCTGCAGTAGTCAGTCAACTCACTCTAGCACAACATAGCCCGCCAAGGCGAGGTCACGAATAGGTTACAACATCAACAACAGCAGCCGGCTGCGGCTTCTGCTTCTCATGCACCTAACGTGGCTACTCCTATACCAAGCACTGCTGCCAATACAGCCCAGGATCCGTCGGGTGTTCCTATTTCTCTAGTCTACACAGATCCAGCCTCGGTTCAGATGTCTAGAGCTCTAGCCAAGGCACCTTTCGAGTTTGAGTTTGACCCGACCTTGCTCAAAGTCAATAAACTTGAAAAACTATTCAAGAAAGTGCAAGGGGTTAGCTCCATTTCGGGTATTAAGGATGGATATACTGAATACGCCATTACTTTGCCGAAGCGGTCAAGATGCCGCATATTAACCGTTTCGATGGCTCTGGAGATCCAATGATGCATCTGCGTCTATTTTCTAACATCCTGCGACCAATGGGTTTGACTCGAGTTTAGAAGTTGTCACTATTCGGCCCAAACCATGTCTGGAATAGCTGACATCCGATATGTGAAATTAGAGGACTCTATGAAACAGAGCTAGCAAGAGTTGGCTGAATCCTTCGTTGCTCAATATTCCTACAACACACAGATCGAGGTCACAACTCGTGATCTGGAGGTAATGCGTCAGGAACCGAAGGAGGGCTTCTCAAAGTTTGTTATTCGATGGAGGGTAAAGGCAGCTATGATGGAAAACAGACCTCTAGAGAAAGAGCAAGTTCATATAACTGTTAGAAATCTACACGAAAGGCTATTGCAAAAATGGTAGTCCTCCCACTATTTAACTTTAAGGACTTCTATGAAATTGGGGTTCAAATCGAGGACGCCATCATGCAAGGGATCATTGTGGAAAGTAATGAGCCTATGAGGAAGAATGTTGTTCACGTTCCAATGCTATTACTAGTGGTAGCGCACAGCTGCCAAATGCTTAGAAGTAAACACTGTCACCACTCCCATCAAAAACCATTTTCCTGATAATAGCCAAAAACCAACCACTTCAACTCGGCCCCAAGCCTGAAATTTCATCCTCCTTACCTGAGTCTCTCTCAAGCCTTGAAAACGCTGCTAAAAACAGGACACCTAGAGCTCCTAGAACCTCGACCCCTTCCAAATCCTCTTCCACCAAGACATGACCCCGCTAAATACTGTGCTTTTCATCAATAACAACGTCATAATACAAACCGTTGCATCCGCCTTCGTCATAAGATTCAAGATCTTATTGACGAAGAGATCATAGCTCCACCAAAAAGACCTTAGGCCACCACTAACCCACCTTCACACCTCAACCTATTCCATACACTACCATCTACCTACAACCCCATCATATACATCACCCCGGCCTATTTACCCAAGCCTGAGGTGTTCATTCCAGAAAGCACGAACTCGTGTATGATGGATGCACTTGAACCCCAATCATCTCAAACCCATGAACCCGCTACTTCTGAGCTAATGAGCATGATTGAAGATCTTCAGAGAACTGTGGAAGATCTAGCCTTTGGGATATTGGCTCCAACATCGACCACATCAAATACCAAAAATTTCAAGTCAAAAGGCTCCCCAATCTTAGGACGAACTGCATTTGAAGAAGGCCAACCCCGAAGTCGTTTCAAGTCTGGGTGACGACATGTCAACAACAACTAGGTCTCGCCTCAACATAGCCACCTAATGCCTTGGCAAAGCTGAAGCAAGTGGCAAGAACAAGGCTGGGGAAAGTATTCATCCTTATGTACATCTTTGGTGGGCTGTAGAGGCTTTCAAGGTCAAAGGGCTGAACAAATAGCGAGTGCTTGCATTTGTTGCAAAAATAGTAGATGATGCTTTTGTCGCTCAGGTTGAGGGCATTTTGGATCAAGGGGTAAGCCAGGAAACACCTGCCGACCCCTCTGTCAATCTTGTCAGGACTGGTAACCGCGCCTTCAATCCGCTATTCATGACTATATCCAAAGCTCTCCAAATCCTCATAGGACAAGGCCATCTCAAACCCCTTGACCCTCGGCCTCTCCCTAATCCTCTTCCAGCCAAGCATAATGCTACCAAGTACTATGCGGAAATCAACAAACCGGCCATGACACTGACTGTTGTTTTCGTCTTCGCCATGAAGTTCAAGATCTAATTGACAATAAGGTTATCACTCCACCAGGTCCTATAAAGTCTATCGGCGCTGGATAAATGAACTAGGGGGATAATGTGGCTAATTTTGTGATCGGGAGATGAACCACCTACTGATGGCACTCATTTTACTCCGGGTACGGTGGATGGCACACATTGTTTTGTGGCAAATTGAAAATGATGTTTTTACTTTCTGAACTAGGTGTTGAGTCAGTCTTGTTATGTCAAAGTCAAGTGATTTCGGGGGTGTTACCTTGGACATCACTGTCTTGTTTTGTTTGTTTTTTCACTTATTCTTTTTCGTCTATTTCTATCATTGAGCCAGTTGAGACAGAAGATCTGAATGAAACAGTAGTAATTTTCACCTGTGCCTTTAATCATTGCATTGACCAAAGTTTTTCAAAACTGTTTCCAGAACTATGGTGAAAACAAAGAGGGAGGAATTCCTCGAGATTTGTAAAAATTTGATCAACTGAGAGGAAAAGAGGCGTGCGCCCTTAATAAATGAAATCATGTCTGTTAATGTGAGTAGTGAGGAGGATCCTGGCTTGGTCCAGATTGGTTCTACATTGTCTTCAGAGGAGCACGAGCGACTGGTCACTTTATTAAAAGATTTCAAAAAATGTTTTGCATTGTTCCACGAAGACATACCTAGAATTGATCTTGAGATTGTACAGCATAGGATCACTCTCAGCCTCGAGACTCAACCCTTTTGCTTTCAAACCTTGAACCTTTTAGAATGATCAACGATCAACCAAAATATGAGGCTTGCACGGTCAGATTGGAAGCAACCCTTGAACTAGGGGCAAGAAAGTCAAATGTGATCAAAGGAAGCTTGCATAGTTGGATGAGAAGCAGCCCTTGAACTAGGGGCAAAACATGTCAGATGTGATCGAAGATTCAAAAATGGGTCATTTCTCAAACCAATGAAGACTGGAAAGAAAGCCAAATCCCATAATCGGAGAAAAGAAAATTTATTGCTAAAGGACAATCGGGTTCCTATCCACGACACTAGGGGCAAATTCAGACCCATTGGATGGGCCTTTACATCATCAAGTCTACATCATCAACGAACAACAGCCATTCTCCTGGATTTAGATGGCTTAGAGATCTCAAAGCCGATCAACATGAACAAGTTAAACTTCCCCATCCTTGAGAGGCTCGTTGGGCCGAAAAACCCGAAAGGGCGACCCAGGCAAAAGTAGAGCATGAAAAAGAAAAAGAACAAAAATCAAAAATGGAAACAAAGAAAAAGAAAAGAAAAAGAAGAAGAAAGAAAAATGAAAAGGAAAAAATAGAGCTCTCAAGGTTGAAAACCCGGAAGGGCGGCCTTAGCAAAAGTTAGAGCACAAAAGGGGAGTGTTAATACCTGAGTGCACCTTAACCCGGGAACTACGTATGGCTTGATTCCCATCTTTGGAATACATAGGCAACTTCATCTTGAAGTTTGACCCCAACCATTTTCAACCTGCTTGTCTCATCCATGTTAGTTGGCTTATCCTTATTCAAACTCAGCTATCCTATCTATGTGCAAATTGACTCATCTTCGTGCTCATCTTTGTTCAAAATCGATTGTCCTATTCCGTTAGAAGATTCAGCTGCAAGACAAATCAAGTTCAGATCTGAGGTTGTCTATCTTAAGAGTTAATTCCTCATTGGTCGGATAGTGGCTATTTGCAAAAACAGTTTTTGAGGATTTTTAGTAAAGCTGACTAATTTTCTCAAAAATTATTCCTTTTTTTCCAAAACTAGACCATTTCTTGGACCCAAAAAAGAGAAAATTTTCAGTGCTCACAGCCTGACTTACATGATTTCAAAGCAGAAAGTCGAACAAGCATGTTAATCTAACTCTCATGTTGGTCAAAATTGTTTTAGCAGGAAGCCAAAAAAATAAAAAAATAAAAATAGTCAAAATAATGAACTAGGGGCATAGTCGAGTCAGGTTTTCTGTCTTTTCCCCGTTGTCAATGTACTTGCCAAAAAGGGCACAACTGAAGTTAGCAGTAGAGGCCAAAAACTCTTTCATCCTCCAAGCAGTGAGGTATCGAACTAAGTGTGAAGCACGAAGTAGAAATAAAGTTGGATATTTGACCCCCCTCATAAGGTCCACAACTTCCAACTTATCCATCAACCACACCTGGGAAGGGATAAAAAATAAGAGATATTAAATAATAGAGAGATGTACGCTGAGAAAAAAAGTAAGGCAAAGGATTTTCAGAGAAAATAGAAATTGAGTGCCAAAGTGATGTGAGAATCACAAATGAGAAAGGGTGGAAAACAATACTTGGAGAAGCAGTGGGCTCCCTATAAACTGAGAAGTCTCCCACTGGTGGTAAACATCCAAGTGTTGTGTTTGTGGTTTTTGTTTTGAGTCTTGTTTTGAGTTGTTTTGATTTCAGTAGGTGTAAATAGACATGTTTAGGTTGTTTTTACTTTGTTTTTCCTTTGTTGAGTCGTGGTGTACTGTGGTCAGTCATAGGCTCAATACCCGGTTAAGAATTCATTCTTGGTTCCAATTTCAAGAAAATAAATTGTTTTGTGCTCAAAGTGTCGTGCCATTCCCACCATGATGTGCAAAACAGGATCCTTTCTTTCATCAACTGCAGGGTCCAACCCAGATCAAAAGAGAGAGTAACAGAACGATGACCTATCTGAATCTACATAGGTTCCGAACTGCAAAGCAAAAGAAAAGAAGGAAAATTGGAGCATCTGAGCAATTTTCGAGTTTGCATTCTGGATGTGCCTTCTCAAACCTTGTCATTTCTCCGTAGTGTGAGTGTACCTCGACCTCAAGCTCAAATCCTACTTCAAGTCAGAATGGCGATCAAAATGCTCTCCTTGAACACTATTTCACATCAAAGGCGTCTTGGTTGTGTTTGCAATGAGTTCCTAGGAGACCAACTGCGACGGTGGAGACTAGATTTCGAATGGCGATGCCTAGAACACAAAGGTTTGGAATTTCCGAGACTAAAATCTAGTTTAAATACCCAGGGGTGCATCCCCGGCTTGAAATTTCTATGGCAGCCTCATAGGTTGAGGTAGCGTGTATGCGCCACAATTTTGGATACAGAACCAACCTAGTTTGTCACCCTGTTAGAGAATAGGAAAAGTTGTGAATATGATTAGGAAGAAAAGCAGCATCCGTGGCTTCTACATGTAGAGGTTAACCCTTGTCAGCATTTGAGGGCCTTTCAACTGTAAGTTGAAGGTAAGAGTTCGAAGTACACAAGAGGGAGATCCCTGTCAGAGTAGAGCGGTTCATCGCCATTCACCCCGTGAGGTGCTTTCTAAAGCACTGCTTTGTTTTTTTATTGCATTCTCTAACATCATTCACTACATTGCTTGTCACAAACATATCATATTATCTATCACACTTATTGCATTCATTTGCATCTTGTATCATTTATCCTTTTACGCTGAGCAGGGTTTAAGATCATTATCCCCTGGGGCTTTTCTCAGGACACGTGAGACGTGTTCCTGAGTGGTTTTTTTATCTCAGGGTGTGCGGAGCATGACCCTGATCGGTTTTTCTCTTCTCATGATTTCAGCATGGTTAGAGTATCTCAAGGCATGCAGGAATGCAACCCTGAGTTGTTTTCTCCTTCCTCTTCTTACGATTTTAGCGTGGTTAGAGTATCTCAGGACGCGTGAGACGTGACCTTGAGCGGTAAGACCTCTTCTCACGATTTCAGCGTGGTTTAAGTGTTCCTTTCCTTACACGATTTCAACGTGTTTGGAATTTGTTCTTCCTCCCCTCACGATTACAGCGTGGTTGGAGTATGTCACCTTATTCATCTACTACATTATCTATTGCATCCATTACATCATATCATTTTATCACCTGCATCTTTCCCATGTTAAGCTTAGTCTGGCATAGGCTCATACCTTTCACTTGTTGAAACATAGTTATGTCAATGTAAGTACCCATGTTGCGCTGAGGCCAATATTGAGGGTGTCAACACCTTTTCTGTGTTATACGTGGTTTATTTTGTGCACATGCCCTTTCTAGGTAAGACGTAGTTCAGCCTGCGCCCTTATTCACTGCATCCATTGCATCCATTGCATTATACTTTGTCTTGTTGCATTCAACATTTAGGATCCTTATCTTTCCCCCGCAGATCATTCCTTACTTATATCATACCACCCAATTACTTATACCTTCTCTACGAAAAACATAGTTCTGCATGTGCCCATACCTCTTTCACGTTGAAACATGGTTCTGTTATGTGTAAGCATCCTGTGATACCCCTGTTCCGTAATTTGTTAACTGGTCCTTAATATGAGTATGATTATGTGTCTGATATGATTTTGTGTGCCATTATGTGAAAATATGCGGTTTTGAATTTCTATCTGTTCACCGTAGGAATATCTATTTAATTATTTGCTTTGGAAAATTAAATTGAAGGCCTTATCGGCCACTGAAACCAAAATTGATTTCGCCATTGTGATTGGCATAATTTTTAGAGCCTACGGTGAAACCTAATTGAAAAATTGATTCGGGCCAGATTAAGTCGTTAAATTGTTGAATTAGTGCCTAATTATTTATTATTATTAAATAAATGTTAGTGGGGCTTGTTGTATGAAGGCACCACACTCTCCTTTAACTCTTTTGAGCTCAAAAATCTGAGATATACAATTGTGAGAGAGAGAGAGAGAGAGAGGGCCGGCCATAGTGAGAGAAAGGGAGAGGAATTGTGCAATTTTGGCTCAAAGCTTGGAAACCTTGAAGATTTCCCAAGAAATTGTTATAGATTGTGAGAATCGAGGCTCCTAGGTGAGTATCTCATAGATTTTGTTTGGAAATTGTAAATTCAAGTTTGATTAATGGCCAAGAACATGAATTAGTTTGATTATAGGGAAATTGAGTTAATTTTTGTTGAATTTGAAGTCATAGAACACATGCATGTAGAGAGTTGCTATGGATTTCCATGTTGAGCCTAATTTGTGTAATCTATGTTGAAGTTTGATTGAAATCCATGTGTATGACCATTTCTTCACCAAATGAGTTGTGAATAATGTGTATTTCTCACATGCAAGAATAGATCATGAAAGAGTAAGCTTTGCATGTTGAATTTGATGTGTTGGTGATGAATTTGGATTAATTTGAGACATGCACGTAAGTAATATAAGAAATTGAGCTCCATGATGATGTGTTTTGGTGTTTATATCATGTTAGTACAAGTATATATGAATTTGGGGCCATAGTATGCAAGAAATGGTGGTTGGAAGGTTGAATTCGAGCTCCAGAACTTAGCTGGAAAACCTAGAATTTTGATGTCCGCTCGAGCGGGGATTTCGAGCTCCCAGTATTTTTCTTGCAGACATGGTGTCCGCTCGAGCGAGGAAGTTCACGCTCGAGCGGGGATCTTGTAGAATGAACTTCCGCTCGAGCGTCCGAATTCACGCTCGAGCATAAAAATGATGCATCCAGTACTTTTTGCAGACATAGCATCCGTTCGAGCGGGGAAGTTCATGCTTGAGCGGGGAGCCATGTTGAGAGGCCTTCCGCTCGAGTGCCAGAATGAACGCTCGAGCGTAAATTTCACCTATCCAGTACTTTTGCAGGCCTCAAGGGTCCACTCGAGCGGGGACCCTGTTTTCTGAAATTTTAAAAATGCATTCTGTGTTTTGTTTTTTGTTCTCTTTCACTTCTAAGCACTCTTAGGCATGCCTTGAGCATTGTAATTGAGTTAAAGAGATAAGAATAAAGCCTAAAGAGGAATATGTGAATTAAAGAACGGATTGAATTTTTTGTGACCCATATGTGTTATGTGATATCTAGGGTCAAGCTCCAGGGCAACTCCACAAGCCGATCACTGTGAGTAATATCTGACATATGTTATTATCCAATTGCTACTTTTATGTAAGTTTTGTGAAGTTTATTAATTTGAATGGTGGACACAGTTTGATCTGAAAGTCTGAAAGGCCTATGCGCCAGTTTGATATGAAAGTCTGAAAGGCCTATGAGCCAGTTTGATCTGAACGTCTAAGAGGCATATGTGCCAGTTTGATATAAAAGTTTGAAAGGCCTATGAGCCAGTTTGATCTGAACGTCTGAAAGGCTTATATGCCAGTTTGATATGAAAGTTTGAAAGGCCTAAGAGCTAGTCTGATATAGAGGCCTAAGAGCCAGTCTGATATGCAGGCCTGAGAGCCAGTCTGATATGAAAATTTGAAAAGGCCAAAGGCCAGTTGTCATGAATGAATTGGGCCCAAGGTCGTCTGTTGTATAATGTTTCAATGCATTTCCCTTACTTGATATTATTCACTGGGCTTTCGCTCATGCTCATTCATGTGTTTGTAGGTGAGCCAAGAGAGGTCCAGACCCAGCCTTAGTAAAGCCTCAGTGGATCAACATAGGTTTTGGAAAGTCAGCCCTCGTGTCTCACGCACGAGACCCATCGTCGCCCTTTTGTTATGTATTTATATTTTGTCATGTTGGCGAAGTTTTGTATATGTCTGTATATAGTTCCATGGGTTGACTTAGTTTTGAATGATCCTGCCTGAACAGAATTTTATAGCACTGTATTTCAGTTGTGAGTTATTAATATATATATATATATATGTATGGTTTGTTTTGATGTGCCATGTAAGCACACCTCTATAGACAAAGTTTTGAATCGCTTCCGTTTGGCTCCCATTAACTCTGTTAAAATACGTTTGGTTTGGTTTGAGGCCGTAGGTAATCTCATGATTACTGGCCAGTTATGTCCTTAACCCACGGGGGCGGGTTCGGGTCATGACAAAGTGGTATCAGAGCACGAGTTAATAACTCACACACTTGTCCAAAAGAGCAATAAGCGTCTAGAAAAGACCTAGGATGCATTCATAAGTATGAATTTGGAAGCATTGGGAATATGCTTAACTGTTTTAATACGAACAACTATGTGTTATAATTTGTGATTTGCTTGCATTACAATTAATTGAATCTGTATGCTCTCGTCATATGCATATTTGTGAACTCTTTGTATAAACAATAATGCAAGTTTAATCAGATGGTGAGAACAAGAGGTGATGAGATAGAGGAATCTTCTACTGCCAAACTGGATAGAATGGAAAGACTAATTCAGGAAATGGCACAAACATTAAGACAACAACAAGAATGGCAACAACAGTGGCATTAACCACATCCTCCACCACCACCTCCGGCACCTCCTGTACCAGATAATCAGAATGACGACCGAATCATAGCTCTCACCAAAGAGTTCAAGAAAATGAAACCACCATAGTTTCATGGTGAATTGGATCCTTTGAAAGCTGAAGCTTGGGTCCTTGGCATTGAAAAACTGTTTGAAGTATTTCTGTGTTCGGATACACAGAAAGTGCTTCTAGCCACCTTTATGCTAGAAGACAAAGCAAGAAGATGGTGGATGCTAATGCGTAAGAATTATAGAGATGCTGATTAGGCAAAATTTCTGGAAATCTTTTATGACAAGTACTTCTCGCATTGTGTCCGGGATAGGAAAGTGGCAGAATTCATGGAACTGAAACAAGACAGTATGACTGTAGCCGAGTATGAGGCCAAATTCACTGAATTGGCCAGGTTTGCACCACATGTAATTGATACTGACTATAAGAAGGCGAGACATTTTGAAGGTGGGCTTCGAAGTGACATCCTTGAAAGAGTGAATGTCTTAAAGCTAGAATACATTGGAGTGCTAGACAGGGCCATCATATCAGAGGCCAACATAGCTAGACAAGCCAAGCCAACAACAGAATGGAAAGGTAACAAAAGACGAGGCTTCTTTTCAAAGAAGAAGTTTTTGAAAAAGCAAAACACGGGCTCCTCAAACACCTCGAATTCTTCCTAAGACACATCTCCCATGTGCAACATTTGCAGCAAAAGGCACCGTGGGGTTTGTTACCGTGTGTCAGGGGCTTGTTTCAAGTGTGGTAAACAAGGGCACATGGCCCGAGATTGTAATCAAAATGGAGGAAAGAAAGCTGCTAGTTCCATTGCATCGATCACAAAGCCAGGAGACACTTTAAGATCCACTACCACCGGGGATACCATGAGACAAGGGAGAGTTTTTGCGCTTGTTCCGGGCGATACACGAAATGCCAATCCAATTGTCTCAGGTACTATTTCTATATGTAATCAGGATGCTTTTGTATTAATTGATTCTGGATCCACACACTCCTTTGTGACATATGCATTTGCATCTAGACTGAATAGACCCTTAGAATTACTGCCATATCTGCTATGTGTGTCTGCTCTATCTGGGGAATCTGTATTGTGTGAATCTATATACCGGTTTTGTGATATGCGTGTTGAGGATGCTACCCTATATGTAGATTTGTTGCCCTTGAACTTTAGGCATTTCGATGTAATTCTGGGCATGGATTGGTTGACCAAATATTGTGCCACCATTGATTGTGTGACAAAACGAGTTGTATTTAAACCACCAGAACAGAAAGAGATTGTATTTGTGGGTAATGGGGTAGTGCCTCAACCTTATTTGATATCTACTATGAAAGCATGTAAACTAATCAGGAAAGGGTGCCAGGGTTATTTGTGCTATGTGTTGACTGAACAAACTGTGAATGTTGAATTGAATGATATCCCTATTGTTAGAGAATTTCCGGATGTGTTTCCAAATGAATTGCCAGGGGAATTGGTAGACAGGGAGATAGAGTTTACAATTGAGACTATGCCAGGCACCCAACCTATTTCTAAAGCTCCCTACAGAATGGCTACTGCCGAAATGAAAGAATTGAAAGAGCAGTTGCAAGACCTGCACCAGTTTTGTTTGTAAAGAAGAAGGATGGAACCTTGCGTTTATGCATTGATTACCGGGAACTGAACAAGGTAACGATAAAGAACAAATATCCCCTACCCCGTATTGATGACTTATTTGACCAGTTGCAGGGGTCACAGGTGTTTTCTAAGATCGATTTGAGATCCGGGTATCATCAGTTGAAGGTAAAAGCAGAGGATGTTGAGAAAACCGCTTTCAGAACGAGGTATGGTCATTTCAAATTTCTAGTTATGCCGTTTGGAGTAACTAATGCCCCAGCAGCATTTATGGACTTAATGAACCGAATTTTTAAAACCTACTTTGATGAATTTGTTGTGGTTTTTATTGATGACATTTTGATATATTCCAAAGATAGACTTGAACATGAACATCATTTGAGAACTGTCCTACAAATACTTCGGGAAAGGAAATTATTTGCTAAACTAAAGAAATGTGAGTTTTGGTTGGATGAAGTTGTTTTCTTAGGGCATGTGATCAACAAGGAAGGAATTTCGGTGGACCCACAGAAAATTGAGGCGATTGTAAATTGGTCTACACCGACTAATGTGACAGAAGTTCGTAGCTTCATGGGCTTAGCTGGGTATTACAGGAGGTTTGTGAAAGACTTTTCAAAAGTAGCTGTACCTCTTACTCAGCTGACACGCAAAGGGCAACCATTTGAATGGAACGAAGAAAGAGAATCAGCCTTTCATGAATTGAAAACAAGATTGACCACTGCACCAATTTTGACACTACCTTCAGGTACGGAGAATTTTGTGATTTTCAGTGATGCGTCTTATAAAGGTTTGGGTTGTGTGTTAATGTAGAACGGAAAGGTTATTGCCTACGCCTCCCAACAGTTGAGACCACACGAGAAGAATTATCCAACGCATGACCTAGAATTGGCCGCAGTTGTTTTTGCTTTGAAAATCTGGCGGCATTATCTGTATGGAGCAAAGTGTGAAGTCTATACGGATCACAAAAGTTTGAAATACTTCTTCACGCAGAAGGAGTTGAATATGCATCAGAGGAGATGGCTGGAATTGATAAAGGATTATGATTTAGAGATTCAGTATCACCCCGGGAAAGCTAACACAGTTGCTGATGCCTTGAGCAGAAAATCAACGGGGAGTATGGCTTGTTTGCTTACTGAATAGAAGGAGATTCTGCAAGATTTTGAGAAGTCTGAAATTGAAGTGGTATTGTGTGAAAAGGGCGGATTGATAGCCGCTATCTCAGCTGAACTAGCAATCATTGATGAAATCAAGCAGAAACAGAAAGAGGATGAATTCCTCAAGAAATTGATTGATGAATTTGAGACAAGTCCGAAGGCAAAGTTCGGTATTGAAAGTGAAGTGTTGAAATTTCGAAACCAAATGTGTGTCCCAAACATTCCGGAACTCAAGAAGAGGGTTTTAGATGAAGCCTACAGATCCGTGTTTGCTATGCATCTGGGCAACAATAAAATGTATCGGGATTTGAAACAAACTTATTGGTGGCCTAAAATGAAGAAGGAAATTGCAGAATATGTGTCCAAGTGCCTTCAATGTCAGCAAGTCAAAGCTGAACATCAGAAATCGGGCGGCCTACTTCAACCTCTCCCTATTCCTGAATGGAAGTGGGAGCATGTGACTATGGATTTTGTTGTTGGTCTACCTCGGACTTCTCGAGGTATGGATTCTATTTGGGTTGTAGTTGATAGACTGACTAAATCTGCACATTTTCTGCCTGTCAAAACTACATTTAATGCTTATAGATTGGCTACTATTTATGTTGATGAGATTGTTCATTTACATGGAGTCCCGGTATCTATTATGTCAGATAGAGATCCGAAATTTATGTCAAGATTGTGGAAAAGTTTGTGGGAAGCCATGGGAACGGAACTAAGGTTCAGTACTGCCTTCCGCCCACAGACAGATGGGCAATCAGAACGAATGATACAGACTTTGGAAGATATGCTTCGCGTGTGTGCTTTGGATTTTCAGGGGAGTTGGGAAGATTATTTGCCACTTACAGAATTTGCTTATAATAATAGCTTCCACTCCAGCATCAGTATGGCACCATACGAGGCTTTGTATGGTAGAATGTGTAGATCACCAAGTTGTTAGACAGAGGTCGGGGATAGGGCCTTACTTGGGCCTGAAATTGTGCAAGACACTTCTGAGAAAATCAAGATTATTCAGCAAAGGCTCAAAACAGCTCAAGACCGACAAAAGAACTATGCAGATGTTCGGAGAAGACCACTTGAGTATGAGGTTGGTAACCATGTGTTCATTCGTGTATCTCCGATGAAAAGCCAAGTCAGGTTTGGAAAAAAGGGCAAGTTGTCGCCCTGTTACATTGGACCGTTTCAGATTTTGGAAAGGCTTGGTCCAGTTGCTTATAGAGTTGCTTTGCCGCCGGGATTTGAACAAATCCATAATGTGTTTCATGTGCCGATGTTGAGGGGTTACCTCCGAGACCCGTTTCATGTGATTGATTATCACCGGGTAGCTATTGATGAGACTATGGAATACGCCGAATGGCCGGAACGAATTGTTGATCGGCAAGTGAAACAATTGAGAAGCAAGTCCATCCCAATGGTGAAAGTAGAATGGAAGGAACATTATGGGACGGATGCTACATGGGAAAAAGAGGAGGAAATGCGACTACACTATCCACATTTGTTTCCCGACGAAGGTAAATTAAGTTTGGAGGGCCAAACTTCCTAAAGGGGGGAAGACTGTGATACCCCTGTTCCGTAATTTGTTAACTGGTCCTTAATATGAGTATGATTATATGTCTGATATGATTTTGTGTGCCATTATGTGAAAATATGTGGTTTTGAATTTCTACCTGTTCACCGTAGGAATATCTGTTTAATTATCTGCTTTGGAAAATTAAATTGAAGGCCTTATTGGCCACCGAAACCAAAATTGATTTCGCCATTGTGATTGGCATAATTTTTAGAGCCTACGGTGAAACTTAATTGAAAAATTGATTCGGGCCAGATTAAGTCGTTAAATTGTTGAATTAGTGCCTAATTATTTATTATTATTAAATAAATGTTAGTGGGGCTTGTTGTATGAAGGCACCACACTCTCCTTTAACTCTTTTGAGCTCAAAAATCTGAGATATACAATTGTGAGAGAGAGAGAGAGAGAGAGGGCCGGCCATAGTGAGAGAAAGGGAGAGGAATTGTGCAATTTTGGCTCAAAGCTTGGAAACCTTGAAGATTTCCCAAGAATTTGTTATAGATTGTGAGAATCGAGGCTCCTAGGTGAGTATCTCATAGATTTTGTTTGGAAATTGTAAATTCAAGTTTGATTAATGGCCAAGAACATGAATTAGTTTGATTATAGGGAAATTGAGTTAATTTTTGTTGAATTTGAAGTCATAGAACACATGCATGTAGAGAGTTGCTATGGATTTCCATGTTGAGCCTAATTTGTGTAATCTATGTTGAAGTTTGATTGAAATCCATGTGTATGACCATTTCTTCACCAAATGAGTTGTGAATAATGTGTATTTCTCACATGCAAGAATAGATCATGAAAGAGTAAGCTTTGCATGTTGAATTTGATGTGTTGGTGATGAATTTGGATTAATTTGAGACATGCACGTAAGTAATATAAGAAATTGAGCTCCATGATGATGTGTTTTGGTGTTTATATCATGTTAGTACAAGTATATATGAATTTGGGGCCATAGTATGCAAGAAATGGTGGTTGGAAGGTTGAATTCGAGCTCAAGAACTTAGCTGGAAAACCTAGAATTTTGATGTCCGCTCGAGCGGGGGAATAGCCACTCGAGCGGGGATTTCGAGCTCCCAGTATTTTTCTTGCAGACATGGTGTCCGCTCGAGCGGGGATCTGGTAGAATGAACTTCCGCTCGAGCATCCGAATTCACGCTCGAGTGTAAAAATGATGCATCCAGTACTTTTTGCAGAGATAGCGTCCGCTCGAGCGGGGAAGTTCACGTTCGAGCGGGAAGCCATGTTGAGAGGTCTTCCGCTCGAGCGCCAGAATGAACGCTTGAGCGTAAATTTCACTTATCCAGTACTTTTGCAGGCCTCAAGGGTCCGCTCGAGTGGGGAAGTCCACACTCAAGCGGGGACCCTGTTTTCTGAAATTTTGAAAATGCATTTTGTGTTTTGTTTTCTGTTCTCTTTCACTTCTAAGTACTCTTAGGCATGCCTTGAGCATTGTAATTGAGTTAAAGAGATAAGAATAAAGCCTAAAGAGGAATATGTGAATTAAAGAACGGATTGAATTATTTGTGACCCATATGTGTTATGTGATATCTAGGGTCAAGCTCCAGGGCAACTCCACAAGCCGATCACTGTGAGTAATATCTGACATATGTTATTGTCCAATTGCTACTTCTATGTAAGTTTTGTGAAGTTTATTAATTTGAATAGTGGACACAGTTTGATCTGAAAGTCTGAAAGGCTTATGCGCCAATTTGATATGAAAGTCTGAAAGGCCTATGAGCCAGTTTGATCTGAACGTCTGAGAGGCCTATATGCTAGTTTGATATGAAAGTTTGAAAGGCCTATGAGCCAGTTTGATCTGAATGTCTGAAAGGCCTATGTGCCAGTTTGATATGAAAGTTTGAAAGGCCTAAGAGCTAGTCTGATATAGAGGCCTAAGAGCCAGTCTGATATACAGGCCTGAGAGCCAGTCTGATATGAAAATTTGAAAAGGCCAAAGGCCAGTTGTCATGAATGAATTGGGCCTAAGGCCGTCTGTTGTATAATGTTTCAATGCATTTCCCTTACTTGATATTATTCACTGGGCTTTCGCTCACGTTCATTCATGTGTTTATAGGTGAGCCAAGAGAGGTCCAGACCCAGCCCTAGTAAAGCCTCAGTGGATCAACATAGGTTTTGGAAAGTCAGCCCTCGTGTCTTACGCACGAGACCCATCTTTGCGCTTTTATTATGTATTTATATTTTCTCATGTTGGCGAAGTTTTGTATATGTCTGTATATAGTTCCATGGGTTGACTTAGTTTTGGATGATCCTGCCTGAACAAAATTTTATAGCACTGTATTTCAGTTGTGAGTTATTAATATCTATATGTATGGTTTGTTTTGATGTGCCATGTAAGCACAGCTCTATGGACAAAGTTTTGAATCGCTTCCGTTTGGCCCCCATTAACTCTGTTAAAATACATTTGGTTTGGTTTGAGGCCGTAGGTAATCTCTTGATTACTGGCTGGTTATGTCCTTAACCCACGGGGGCGAGTTCGGGTCATGACACATCCATGCTACGCTGAGGCCAGTATTGAGGATGTAGGCACTTAGAGTATGTTAGGCGTCGTTTGGCTGTCCCCATTTCTTTTCTATATAAAACGTAGTTTGATTTGCATCTTCATTCCTTTATGGTATTCGTGTGTTTTGCACTGCTTGTGGTTTGATTATTTCATTACATTGTATATCATTTACATTGTTTTGTTACATTATGCATATCATTTTGCATTTTGCCCCTGAACTACACTAGTTTGATTCCTTGCAATGGGATACGTAGGCAACCCTCAAATTCAACCAACTACATTTGCATTTTGTTTGTTTGCCCAAGTCTTACGGCTTTGTCAAAATGGGCCGTCTTCGAGCTTTGACATTCACTCACGTCATTTCATGATTCTGAGCTCTGTCAAAGAGGGGCAACTGTAGACACCTCATTTTTTACCACCCTTAAGACTTGGGCACCTCAGGTTGATCACTCAATGATGAAAGTTATGTTATACAAACGTTCATTTTATTCAGCAAGAAAAGCTTCTAAATCCCAACCTTACACCCTATTTTGACCAAAAATATTTTAGACCAAAATTATTTTAGACCTTAAAACCCTCTTTTTCAAAATATTTTTTCAAATGTTTCTACAATGTTCTGAGGCTCGCATTTTGTTTAAAATATTACACTTTTCGGTAAACCAAGTAAGGACAAAATGGAAATAAATGGAAGAGAGGTGAACTCTTTGAAAATCTTTAAAAACATCTAGTTTATAGGTTTGGAGTTGAAGAAAATAGGAGGGAAGGGAAAAAAACTAGTTGGGGAAAAGGTTGGGCATCAATCCGTTAAGATAAAAATGAGCAGTCTTCACTAAAATAAGCATATCTCTTTGCACACTTAGAATTTAGATGTGAGGCCACCTCCATTGGAAATTTGATTCTATTAACTGTTTCTACTTTCTTTAATTATTCTATCTTGTCGTTATCAATTATGTAATGCCTCCAACATTTGTTTCTCTAGAAGGACAATAGACTTAATATGTTTCTCTGCTTCAGGTAACAGCATTTCTACCCTTGATGATACAGTTACAAAG
This sequence comes from Camellia granthamiana, assembly GCA_036172215.1. Lineage (NCBI taxonomy): Eukaryota > Viridiplantae > Streptophyta > Magnoliopsida > Ericales > Theaceae > Camellia > Camellia granthamiana. The sequence goes on along the minus strand of CM069909.1, from coordinate 17,776,140 downwards.
ACAAAGGCTGAAGGAGGGGAGTTTGGATGTAACATTTCCCATTTAGCAAATTATTCTGACATAGCAGAGAAATCAATGGAAAAGTTTGTTTCTATAATATCATCATTCAGGTGCTCCTCATCTGGTTCTCATGCTAGTGGACTCCGTGCCCCTCTAAAAGATGTGCAAAACACATGTACTAGTAGGTAATGTTGTTTGACCTTGATGCTAAAGTTTATTGCCCCTACACAAATCCTTTTATGAGCATCTTAGTAATTTGTATGTGTTTGTTGAAGGTCAAATGTTGGTGTGGATTTAAACAAATTTGCATATGCACCAACTAATCGGAAGGCTTCCTCAGCACAATGCGGATGCTAAGCTTGGATACATATTTAAACAGAAATTTGTTCTGGCACAACTCATGGTTTTTCAATTTAGTTAAAGCCACACTCTTAAATGTTGTCATTCTTTAGTGTCTGTAAGTCTGGCATTTCCTTTGTTATTTCTTTTATTTATTTATCGTTCCACTTTTATGTTAGTTTAAACTATTTCTGATATCTTTTATGTAGAGCTTACTACAATCAAAGACTCATTTTGGATTTGTCGAGGCCTTAGATTATGCTGCCACCTGTGTGATTCACAACCTTCGCATCATAAGCTTGTAGGTTGAGATATAGCAATGCCTTCTTTTTGTATATTCAATTATCTAGAGCTTATGGATAAATACAAGGTAGTACTCTCTCTGTAACTGTTACCATGTATGCATTGTAGCCTCTTGCTTCACTGGGCTCAAAAGATTGCAGTTTTCTTTAAAAGTATTTTGTTTGTTGTCAAGTTATATTGTCTCTTTCACTCCTAGATTTTAGGGTGTCATTCATGCATGCTAATGGCTAACGATCAAGAGCTTGTATTAAATGACATTTTTCTATTTACAGAATTTTGTGCATGACTACTGTGATAGAACTATTAGAAAGGTCCTTGTTTGAATATTGTGGTATTACTAAATTTTTGTTTATTAAACCTTTTTGGGCAAAGACATTTTCCTAGTTTGAGGTAACTTGGTGTGTAATGATAGTGTTATTGAAAATTAATGGTTAAATTCTCTTTGACCAAATTGTTATTATTTCAATAAACAAATCACTGCTAAATCTATACCATGAGAAACGTAAATAAATGACTTGTTTGTGGACAGGAGTGGAAGGCAAAGCCATGTATACATTGACATTAATCAAGGTTGGCTTTTGTTTATTTGGGCTCATCCTATTTAGTTGCTTCCCTAAGAACTTTGGAGGCCCAATTATTTTCCTTTTCAAATCAAACTTAAGAACCCTAGTACAGTTGGATATTATTGTTGAACTTTGGGTTAGGTTGCTTTCTCAGAAAAACCATAAATAAATCTTACACTTTCAACGACTAGCGCAACCCAGTTTACTATAAAAGTATATGTATCTATAACAATAATGCTACAAACACCAAAAAGTCAGAAAAGTGCACATAATGCAGTGATTGGTTGTTATTAAGTCCCCAATTGTTTAAACAGCACTGATTCAGTGCTCTAAATTTGCACCACTAATGCCAGCTCTAATGAGTTGGCAATGTAAGGAAGAAAAAAAAAAAAAAAAAAAAAAAAAGGCCAAACTATCACATCAGTGGTGGGTCTACATCAGCGTCACATCATCAGTGGTCTTCAATTAGTGGTCTAAAGCATTTTTGTTGTTTAAAAGACTTGGGGGTTTTTGGAAATGGGTCTAATAATGCATATTTATGTGCAACCTCGTCTTGCACGCGATGTAAACATCCATACATACAGAAAAGAAAGAATGCAAACGGGGACCAAAAGACCTTCCCCAACTTGAGTTTTGATGTCATGTTAAGTTACCAGTTGTCCCAAAAGTTAAAGATTTTAGGAGATGGACCCAATAATATATATCAAGCTCACCAACAATGACAACAAAGCATTCTTCTTGGTGGAGTGTTGACTCCATCTGGGATGAATGCAGTGTTGAGATAACTGTATTTTGTACTCTTCTGTGCTGGTATTGTTTTCCCGTCTATAATGAATCTCTGAAAGTTGTTTATGATGATCGGGGTTGTAGATTATTGAGCAGGGGATTGTTATCCCTAACTTCAATTAGAGTGGAGACAATTAAGATGGATGTGTTACTTAATCCTGTCATTCAAGCTTAAATCTTTTGGGAACTTAGGTTTTAACTTTAGGTCTTACTGGATGTCTTTCGAGTGTTTTTGGAAAAAAAGGAGTTGATTGTCGAGGGACTTCTAAATCACTCTATTTCATTAGACGAGGTTGGATTATCATGTCAAATGGTCTTGATTCAAAGATTTCAACGATTTTATTATCGTTTGATCTTGTTTTTGTTTCAAGAAATTTGGTCAATTCGTGAATTGTTTTCCAACGAATAGCCAGATCATGTGAATTAGATTTCATTCCTAATCCTTGTGTTTTAATTCTTATTCTGATTATGTCTTCAAGATTAGGATCATTTATGGAAATAAAAAAATTTGGTCTAACATTAAACCAAACCACTTCATTAGCCAAATTAGGTTGAATTCCTCCAATGATTGCTTTCATTGGGTCGGAAAATCTTTTATAAAAAATTACTGTCAAAATAGGAGTACCTATCCCTTGGCGGACTAAGGCTGTTATGGTTACCTGTATCAATCCAATATGAATATATTGAATATCAGGATATTTCTTTTTCCATCTTGCAACCTTTTTCTTATAAAAAAAAAAAAAAAAAGGAATGTCAATATTTCCTTCTTTTGACCATTTTGCTTGAGTGTTGCCACTGTACTGTTCAAACACTCTTGTTGAAAAGAAGTTGAATTTTGAAAGTTTATAAATTTCTGGCACAGTAACTTCTTGTATTTTTCAAATTTTGCTAATTCTTCGTCGATAAAATTTTTTTCTTATCTGATTACATCTCCAAGTCGAATTGCTTGTAATTCTTCTTGAGATATACTATCTGTTTCTTGAGATATTTTTTGACTATCTATATTAGTCATCATAAAGATTAGTTCTTCATCTGAACTTTCTTTATCACTAGAAATTTCGTATAAGATTTTTTCTTCATCAGAAATTTCTTTGCCATATATTATTTCAAAATCTTGTTCTTCAAGAACTTTGATTATTTTCTTTACACTTTTTTTTCCCTTTTTGGGCATTCGGGTGCATAGTGACCCTCTTCGTTACAAATGTAACATTTATAAGTTTTCTTTTTTTGAAATACTTGTTGGTTTTTTTTTTCAAATATACTTTTTCTTTTTTGAAAAAGTTTTGTTCTTTTTCCAAAGTTTCTGTTTATATTTTCTGCGTTTTTTGAAAAATCCTTTTCACTTGGGAAATGTATTACAACCAATTTTCCAATTTTCTTTCGAAATTTTATCACAACATTTTTTACTATATTGTGAGTTGGAAATTTGATTTTTTATTTGTTTTTTCGCCTTTGCTTCTAGAAACCGATCTACTATCAGTCTTAGGTAGTTGGCTTTGATGTGTCAAAGTCGGGTAATTGGTTTTGATGAGAACTTATCCTATATTAGGTGCTTACTTTTGAGTGGCTACCGAGAGTTTGGTATGCCTTTTGTTGATGCTTGTGGAATTCAATTGTTTGTGTACAGTTCGTTCATTGCTAAACTGATCCCTTGAGAGAGCATATTATAATAACAGTTTAGCTTCAATTGAAGGGTAAGCTCTGTAGGAAAACATATATGTGCAAACTAAGAAAGAGTTAGAAGGTTTGTTGGAGATTTTTTTGCTTGAGATTGCTTCTAAAAGTCTTTATTGACTATCAAGAGACGAAAAAGATCCGTATAATCGACCTCACTTGATTGAAACGCAAGGTGTAATTTGATTTAGTTTACTTCTAAAAGTCACCCTCACCTTATGCTTCAAAACTTCTTTTTTCCTTCTCTTATCTACCAACCAAGAGTTGGGATTGGCATTTTGTGAGACTTTGAGAGTTAGATTTGAAGCTTGAGTTGGCTCAATTCAATTATGGTTACTACCTGCTTAGAGGCTTTTCATTCAATAAGAGTTACCATGTTAACCTCACCCCACTGTCATTTATTGCCAACCCTCCTGTTAGGCAAATTTTATTTTTAGTTTATGTAGCTTGAAATTTAAAATACTTAATAGTTGTATTTTAAAAAGTTAAAAAAGTGGCTGATAAAACTTTCTAAGTTTTCAGCTTATTTGTTCAGCTCAAAAATCAATTTTTTTTCTCCTATATAGAAGTTTTCCAAATACAAAGTATAAACGACTAAAACTTTGTTACAATGATTAATCATTCGTGTGTTTAATTCAAAACATTGTCATTTAGACACTACTCTATAATTTTGTTGGGTTCTTTTGTCCATTTGTTTTGGAAAAAGATAGAGGCATCACATTTATCACCATATTTAATATACAAATGCTAGACCTTTTTTTTTTTTTTTTTTTTTTTTTTTGATCAGCAAAGAAAAGGAAATTTATTGATGAAATAGATAACTCTTACATCAATAAAAGAAAGAGAAGGATGGGTGCTAAAAACCTAATCACAAGTTAGTGAGAAACCAACCACAAACACCAAAAACCACCCCACCCAATGAAACACTAACCAAAACTACCAAACAGCAATACAAAGTGAAACAGACAACCAAAACTAGTTGACAGCTCAACACATAACAAAACAGCAGTCCAAGTATAGCAGCAAAGTCCACCAAAACTGAGCAAAACTACCAAACATTTCACCATCTTCAGTAGCCCATCTTCACCAGTAGTAGCCCATCTTCCTTTAGTAGTAGCCCATCTTCACCAAAACAGAGCAAAACTACCAAACATTTCACCATCAGCATGCCAGCAGCAAGAGCAGTAGTAGCTCCACATTTGATTTGAAACATCATCAAAAGAGCAGCCCAGAAAAAACTAGCAGCAGACCTCTCACTTGAATCAGATCAGCAATAGCCCCAGAAAAATCCTAGACAACATATTAGATTAGCGTAGCAAGACAAACACCACAGCAATTCAGCTCTCCACACTACAACAGTTCAGGCCAACATTACAATTCAGCAACAAAACAGTCCTACAAATTAGAACTCTTAACTCAGTCTATCAGTACCCACCAAAACTTTGCATCCTTCATCCTTCCAAACAACATCAGATGGCTCTACGAACAGAATTAGCACAAATAGGAAATCACTTCAACCAGCAATACCACAACAATAAACATAATATACACTGCCAGCACAACCCAGATCCGACATTAACCTCAGCAACCAAAAGAATCCACCCAGATCAGAATCTAACCTCAGCAACCTGATTCTAATACACAAATCAGTCATACACACTTCTTCTGGAAATGCACCTTCTCACTTGCCTAAGATTTATCACACAATCCTGAACTGTAAAACAATGGACTAAGTAATATTGTCTCAACCATAGTGCTAGTCTAACTTTTATCACTTCACATAATTCAGCCATATTAGGGATTGAGGCATTGAACACCACATCATTTCTAAGCTTCCACAAAGACCACAACACAACCAAAGTAATACCCCTACAAATCTTTTGCTCCTTCCTGCTGAGCCTTTCCCCATCCCACCAAAGAAGTAACCCTTCAACAGTTCCAGGTAAGGCCCCTTGAACATCCCACTAATTCAGCATTTCAGCCCACATAAATGACACAAATAGGTAGGACACCATGACATGGTTCACAGATTCAATCTCAGCTTTGCAAAGTACACATAAAGTTGATGCATTGCTTTGAAGCACACCAATTCTTTGGAGAAAGGCTGACGTCTTTAATCTACTCTGCTATGCAAGCCACCCCAGAAATTGGACTTTGGAAGGCAAGTATTTAACCCACACTAGCTTACAAATACTCAATTGAGGACTTGCAGTAAAAGAAACCCCATTATACAAAGAGGACACTGAGAATACCTCTGCTGCTGCTGCTAACCACAGTGGTCTATCAACCTGATTCACCACCAAAGTCGGTGCAGTACCCAGGAGATTTTAAGCCTTGTGACCTCACAATCTTCCCAACCATATAGTTTTCTTCTAAAGTTAAACACCCAGACCCCTGTAGTTTCCTTTCTCTCATACATTGTTCTTAATGAAACCTCCTTATCCAAGGTTAAAGAGAATAGGCCAGGATATTCTTCTCTGAAATAGGTGGTATGACACCATTTATCCAACCAAAACCTAACTCTACTCCCATCCCCAACCTTTAACTGCCAAGTATTCAGGTAAAACTATAGAAATGGGCTATCAGACATAGCAATATTAATTATACCTTCCATATACTAGAGACACTAGGCCTTATGCAAGAAGTGGGCACCCAATCACTAAAGTCCACCTTATACTTGCTACAGATAACCCCCCTCCATAGTGCATCTTTTTCATATCCAAACCTCCACCACCATTTGATTAGAAGACAGTCATTCATCACTTTTACTCTTCTCAGCCCCAGTCCTCCTTGATCCACACTTTTTGACAAATCAACCTATTTGACCAAGTGTATCTTTCTCCTTACTTCAGACCCCCCCCCCCCCCAAGGAATGAAACTTGCAACCTGTCAATCACTTTTGCTACCCCTTGGGGTAATCTAAGCAAGGATAGATAATATACCGGTAACAATGCAGTTACAGATTTGATTAAAGTTAGCCTCCCTGCATAAGATAAAAGCTTTCTTTTCCAGCTAGCCAGCCTGCTACGAATCTTGTCCAACACTAGTTTCCAAGTTTGCTTTCTATTAGGATTTGCTCCAAGGGGCAGACCTAGATATTGAATTGGCAGCTTCTTGATTTTGCAATTCAAAGTAGATGCAAATCTAGCTAAAGATTCATCTGAAACACCCACTCCACAAACCCGACTCTTATAATAATTAATCCTCAGACCCGACATCACCTTAAAACACCTCAAGATCCTCTTCAAGCTTCTGACCTCCTCCTCTTCAGTCTCACAAAAAAGAATAAAATCATCCGCAAATTACAGGTGAGACAGCATCACATCATCTATACCAATTTGCACACCTTTAATAATTCCCATCCGGTATGCTTTGACAGTAACATATTGAGACCTTCAGCCACCAAGTTGAACAGGAAGGGGGACAGTGGGTCACCTTGTCGAAGACCCCTTTGAGGACTAAACTCTTCAGTTAGAGACCCATTTACAAGTACTGAAATTCTAGCCGTGCTAACACACTCCATGATCCATTTCACCTATCTTAATCCAAAACCAAACTTCAGAAGCATAGAGTTTAGAAACCCCCAGTTGACTGAATCGTACGCCTTCTCAAAATCAAGTTTAATGATCACACCCTTCTTCTTGGATTTCTTCCACCCATCTACCACTTCATTGGCAATCAAAACCCCCCCTAGTATGTTCCTCCCTCCTATAAAGGCTGATTGGGTCTCACTAATGATACAGGGTAGTACTTCCTTTAATCTTCTTGACAGGACCTTAGTTAGGACCTTGTAGACTGATCCTACTAAACTTATTGGCCTATAGTCTGATAAACCCACAAGGTTTTCCTTTTTAGGAACAAGAGTAATAAATGAGCTATTTAAACCCTTCACCAATCTGCCATTCCTATAAAATTCCTTCATAAAATTGAAAACTTCCCCTTTCATCACCTTCCAAAATTTTTGAAAGTATACCATATTAAAACCATCTGGGCCAGGTGCCTTGTTTCCTTCACAATCCTTTACTGCTGCCAGGATTTCTGATTCTGAAAACTCAGTTTCCAACATATCAAAATAAGGACTGTTACTCACTGATGTGAAGAAGCCTCCTAACTTAGGTCTTGACACCCACTCCTCAGAATACTGCTTCTTGAAGTGCTCAAAGACTGCAGATTTCACTAGACTAGGTTCCTCAAGCACTAAACCACCATATGCAATGGATGTTATTTCATTTCTACATTGTCTACCCTTGGCCATCACATGAAAAAATATGGTATTTCAATCCCCTTTCAAATTCCAATTCAGTCTTGATTTTTGTAACCATGTCCATTCCATCATTCTATGAAATCTCCATACCTCTTCACTGGCTGCTCTTCTTCTAGCTTTGTCATGCTAGTCCAGCTCTCTACTTTTTGCTTGAAGATCAAGGTTATGAACTTCCTCCTCTATTGCTTTCAATTTGTTAGGCACCGACCCATACACCTCCTTATTTCATTGCCGAAGAGCTAATTTCAAATCCTTCAATTTTTTCTGTAATATGAATCCAGCCCAACCATTAGTCTCTAACTCCTTCCAAACTTTAACCACAAAAGAGGAGAAATTTTGATGTAGACACCAAGCATTTAGAAACCAGAGCAGCTTTGGGCCCCAGCCCCTTTCATCTTCCATCAAGAGTAGTGGACTGTGATCTAAGATGAGCCTAAGTAATCCCCATAATTTTAATTGAAAACCCTCCAACCATCTTGGATCCACCAACACCCTATCTATCCTACTCCATTTCCCCCCATCCCTGGAATTACACCATGTGAACTTTCTTCCTAATAAAGGTAGATCTTGTACTTTACTATTCTCAATGAACTCATTAAGCTCAGTCATACCCCTCTCTCTTCTGGAACAGCCTTTCCTCTCACCAATATGTCTAATTTCATTAAAATCCCCACACAGACACCAAGGTGTAGGAAAACCTTGTTTCAGCTTAAGCAGACTATCCCAAAGCTTTCCTCTACCACCCACATCATTCGGTGTATAGATATTCAGTAAAACACACTCAAAATAATTAAATATTGTACCTGATAAGAGTATGAACCTTCTATTACTACAGCAAGCACCAAGCTGAAATACCTCCGGGTCCCATATACATAGTAATCCTCCAGCTGTACCTTCAGAATCCACTGACATGAACTCCATTCTAGTCCTCACTCACATTTCTCTGACTACTCTTTCTGTAATAGCAGTTTTTTTTGTTTCTTGAATCAACACTATATCAACATTTCTGTCCTTCACCAACTTCCTTATCTTTCCCCTCTTCTCTTGCCTTCCAATTCCTCTAATATTCCAAATCAGTATCTTCATAAGAAAACATTATATGGCTCCAATGAACACCCACCTCCACACATACCCTATGCCATTGCCCCATTTTCCGCCCCAAGCTTCTCCTTATCCTTCTTTTCCAGTTCTACTATTTTGTTAACAACTTCCTCTTCTGTTCCATTATACTCCAGACCCAATATATTGCCCAACTATACTGTTGCTTCAACTTCAGTAAGGATTCTTTTGCCTCCATCATTCCCATTCTCAATAGATGTCGATAGTGAGGCTTCTAAAGCTACTGCTCTCAGTAGGGCATGTTTTGGAGCTAGTTTGCTTGTTGAGGCACCCTTATGTCCATATCTCCTCACAAGATCAAAAAAGCCCCTTCTCTGAGGTTGCTGCCGACAATGGGATTTTTTACTCCATTTCTTCTTCCCTTTCAACTTTGTATTTGCATCACTCTTACTATTATTTATTTGGGCTTTTAATCCACTTAGCTCACTAGGCCCATTCTGTGAAGAAGAAAGCCCACTCCAAGCATTAGGCCCCTGATTCAGATCCAACTGCACTTCTAAGTTCACTCCGAACTGAAGCAAAGCAGACCCACTTAAGCTTTGCATAAAACCAGGCGTGAATACTTGATCATCACAATTCTGACCCTGTTCTGCACAGCCGAAATTCGGCTCACCTACTGCCATCTCGAGCTCCTGCCCCACTCTTCTACTAGACTCTGCAACTACTGTTTCACTTCTCCCGTGCACCTCTTGTTCCACCCCAACTCTGTTCAGTGGTCCATTTGTCATGTCCCCTGTTGCCATGCCATCATTGCTTCCAAATACCTTTGCTGACTCAGCTGCCCTGTCATCGGAATCGTCTCCGTTCCTACTTCTTTCCTCCATAGACTTACCTACCAGTTCATTTGCACTGTACACATCATCTAAGTGCATATGCTTCTTACAGACACAGGTCTCTTTCATTGTTTGGACAACCACCCTCTGTTCTTCACACACTCGAACGGGGTAGAGCACTCCTTTACACTCCATATTTATCATGTTATTTATTGGCTCCATACATTTAGTGGAGATCTTTATCTTTCCACAGTTGAACAATTGTGGATGGCTTACCTCTTCCTCAGTGCTAAGAATCTCCCCCCATAAATTCCAAATCCTATGTAAATTGGTTCTATTCCACAAGTTTAAAGGGACTCCATAGCAACTTAACCACACACACCGTTCTTGTTGTAGCACTTTCCCTGCATCCCCTGTGACTACCTCTTCACACCAGTCCCCAAACATCTCATTTACATCTTTCATTTTTAATTCCATCTCCTCTTTTGAATTGAAAGACAATATCAGGTCCCGTCCTCCACCCTTCCTCACCATAACTTCCTTCATTCCTCTAGCTTCAAGTTCCATCTTCATGTTAACAGTTGCAAACTTCGATTTCAAACGTAGAATCAAACTCTCATATAGCCATCCATTGCCTATTTCCTCAGCCTTTACTATAACAGTCCCCATTTCACTAGTATTTCCCCCTTTTACTGCCTGCACATACGGTTTCTGACCCACATACTGATTCATTCCTTTACCTGAGTCATGCCATTGTGGCCTTTGTACTCCTTGTCTCTTTGCCTGTGGCTGCATATAGCCTTTCTCTTGCTTCTCCCTACCAAAGTCAGCACTTTTAACCACTAGTACCTTATCATCTACCCACAAACCATTAGCTTTTTGCACTGTGACATTTGCTGCTACTTGACAACTAAATCGCACAAAGCCAAATATGGAGACAGTTATTCTTCTTCTCTTTTGTGGAATGAAGACATCATTCACCACTCCAAACTTCTTAAACAGGTTGAACAGGCTCTTAGGATCCATACTTTGCGGAAGGTTATCCACAAACAGTATGTAAATACCTGGATGATTATCAACTCTCCTTGATCCATGCCCCCCTCTTCGCTTCACAGCAGGGATCCAACCTCCTCAATCCATGAGGCTCAAATCTACAAATGCTAGACCTTAAAGAAATGATAAATTTTTTTACACAATACTTGTATAGGTGTGAGATTTACATCATATGCGTCAAGCATCGTTGATCTGTTTTCTATTTGAAGGGTGTAGATATGGTTCTTAAAACAGTAGGACAAGGTTGGTAGTTTTAATCATTCCTCCTTAAACAAGTGTGGCAATTCTAATCGGCACGTAAATCAGCTGTTGACTATCTTTTGATGTTTTACTTTTTGCCCTTTTTGATAGCTCCAACATTAATTCAATGAAAAGGGTCTCATGGAACATGTTATTATTGTGGAACTCTTTCGTTTTGAACCGAGACGCTATTAGTCCTTCTAAAGCAGTGATTGGTTGGTAGTCTTTTTATCTTCAATTTCTTTACCAAAAGCAATGAAATGGAAACATTGAAAATAGTAGATTTGTCCTTTTTCAACCAAAAAATTTTGGATAAATTATCAACACTGTTTAAAGTTTGTTTGAAATATTAGTTGTTTTTGTGATTTTAGAAATTATAAATATCTTTTTATTAGAATTTTTTATTTAATAAAAAAAATAAAATTTTTAATTATTCTTCTATACAGTAATAAAATGATCTAAATTATTAACTGAAATATATTTATGATAATATTAAAAAGTGTTAATTGATTTTATTATTTATTAATAAAGAGGATAATTTGTATTCGATTTAAAACTTAAAGGGACATGATGTAATTTTAAGAACCACAAAGAGCAATCTGTATGCTAAGCAAACTTTAGGGGGGTGTAATTGTAATTTACCAAGAAGTTTATTTTTTTTATTATTATTTTGGATAAATTACAGATATACTCCCTAAAGTTTGCTTAAAATACGATTTGCCTCCTGTGATTATGAAAATTACATCCCGTCATTTTAAAGTGCAAATTTTATAAAAAAAAATGACCAATTTTAGTAATAAATTATGAAGCCAATTAATAATTTCTGATGATATCATAAATTTATTTCAATTAATATTTGAGGTAATTTTATTATTGTATAGGAGAGTAGTTAGGAATTTTATTTTTTTAATTAATTCTGTTAATAAAAAATTCAAATAAGAGAGTATTGTAATTTTTTAAATCATAGGAGACAATTTATATTTTAAACAAATCTCGAAAAATATTTTTATAATTTACTTTTTTTTTTTTTCCTAAAGAAGGATTGTCAAGTTCTACTTTTAAGGCCCACTACAAGTTATCCATTATTGTCTTGTTATGATCATGCCATATAAAATTGCGGCGTTTTCACTCAAAAGAAGTTGACAAGATTTTGACTTTTTGCATAAAACCAAAAAATTGAAGGGGAAAAAAAAATCAAACCAATGATTGTCAAATTTTGTTTCAAATGTTTTCACTGCCTTAAATTACATCCGAATTAGATATTTTATGCCGCACGAGATTTCCTATATAATTTTTGTAAATTATCTTTGGAGATTTTTACATTTTACACTTCGAAATGCATTGGGGACAGGAAGACGGAGGTTTTGGGTATAGTAGATCCATGACCTGCTAGATGTCAAGCATGTGAACTATTTATTTGATTGAACTTTTTATTTTTATTTTTATTTTTATTTTTAATATTCAATTGAATTAAAAAAAAAAAAGCAAATAATTATATCATACTTTATTTAGACACGCATATAACTGTTGTGAAGGATTGGATAATACAGCAAAAATAGGTGGAGATTGAAGTTGGAAAGCAATGCATTAGCCTAATTTTTGCAAATATCAAAGATTAATACCTAAATATCAATGAGATAACTTACCAAATTAGTGAAGGATATTCATATTTATACGCGGAAAAAAAGAATTGGCTTCATATAATTTCTAGTGAAACTAGAGCACTAGCTAGTAATATTAAAAAAAAAAAAAAAAGGCACAAAAATAGCTAGTAATATTAAATACGTTTTATACTATTAGCATTTCTCGATTGAATAATAATCAATATTTTTCATGCTTTATATATATAGCACAACATATCCATATTTATCTCAAATTCTATTCTTTTGATGTCGAAAGGATAATAATAATTGAAAAATCATATTATCCCAACGTATCTGTCTATCATCCACCTTACTTATTTGTGTAAGTGTCATTTATTTATCTACCTATCTGTCCATATATTACCTATCTGTTCACCTACTCAACTTATCTATTCATATCATTACCACCGCCTACCGTCATTGGCCCACTTTCGATGATTTTTCTAGTGAACTTTTCGGCAATTTTTTCAGTGATGACAAATTTTCCGGTGACTTGTCGGTGGTGGCGGTTCGACAATGGTCTAACAACAGTGGGGTCAAATTAAAAAAATAATAATAATAAAATTCAAAACAATAATTTGTTCTTCTCACTAAATAATTTCATTAAACATGTCACTATAACAAAAAAGATTAAACCTTAGACCAAATAACATATGACACATTTGTGTGGATTTTTCACCATCTCTTTATTTATTTTAGCAATACTAGGGATCCCAAAAAAAAAAAAAAAAAAAAATTCAAATATTCTATAAAATATTCACATAGGTGTGAGACTTACATAACACTCATGTGAATATTATGTAAAATATTTAATAATTTATTTGGGTCTAGCATTTTTGATTTTTTTTATAGTCTCCAACTGTGTTTGTATCCATAGTTACACCATTACGTATGTCACAACAAATATAAAATTTATTTATTATTATGTAAATTTATCTATATCCATGTTACAGCAGTACATATGTCACAACAAAATCTAGATTTCTGTATTGATGGACTGCAAGTTGAATATGCCTACGTCATAAGAGTAGCGTTGTTGAATATGACATCCATGTATTATTTTATGGGATAAATGCATCCCAGTGGGATTTTTTTTATTTATTTTTTATTTTTTAAAAAAAGAGGGTAAATTAGTCTCACATCTTATGAGATTTTTTTTTAATATAGATTTTCTTATCACATCTGAAAAATTATATTTCCTTCTTGAGATTTGTAAATTTATTACAAATTACCTCCTAAATTATTGATGTCATATTCTAAAATTTTCTAAATGATTATCTTACTCTTTTTTCTACCATTTCTTCTTTCTATCATCATGATTACATTCTATAACTTTCCATCATTAAATTTTACCTGAGCATATTCTTATTTTGCGATGATACATAAACATAAATTTTATACAAAATTTTCAAACACGAAACAAAACATCCATAAACATGATTTATATTTACAACAATATCACTATCAAAATATTTTTATGATATTTTTTGTATAAATTTTTATATATGAATATAGTTTTTCATTTTTATTTCCACCATTATATCTAGATTAGATCAATTTCTTTTAGATATATTTAAAAAGTATGAAATTTATACAAACAAATTTTAAAAAATTCATTGAATACAACAAAATAAGAAAATGTACTGAATTTTTATATTTTATATATATATTTTTTTTGTATTAGGTGAATTTTAAAAAATCACAAAATATTATACTTCTTAAGTATATCTAGATTAGGTGTATTTTAAAAAATAAAAAAATTATTTAAAATATTAAAAAAATTCAGTAAAAATAAAAAAGCCACGAAAAATTATTAAAAAAAAAAACTCAATTTTTTGTGCGAGTTAAACCAAAAAAGATGATTGTTATTTCTCTTGAAATGATATGAACAAAATATCTGTATTATTTTATTATTTTATATGTATAAAAGCTATGGGATAAGTATGTCATTTTAATCTAATAAGAGGGTAGGTATAACTTTTCAAAACATCCATAAACATGATTTATATTTATAACAATATCACTATCAAAATATTTTTATGATATTTTTTGTATAAATTTTTATATATGAATATAATTTTTCATTTTTATTTCCACCATTATATCTAGATTAGATCAATTTCTTTTAGATATATTTAAAAAGTATAAAATTTATACAAACAAATTTTAAAAAATTCATTGAATACAACAAAATAAGAAAATGTACTGAATTTTTATATTTTATATATATATATTGTATTAGGTGAATTTAAAAAAATCACAAAATATTATACTTCTTAAGTATATCTAGAGTAGGTGTATTTTAAAAAATAAAAAAATTATTGAAAATATTAAAAAAATTCAGTAAAAATAAAAAAGCCATGAAAAATTATTTTAAAAAAAAAAACTCAATTTTTTGTGCGAGTTAAATCAAAGAAGATGATTGTTTTTTCTCTTGAAATAACATGAACAAAATATCTGTATTATTTTATTATTTTATATGTATAAAAGCTATGAGATAAGTATGTCATTTTAATCTAATAAGAGGGTAGGTATAACTTTCCAAATATGAGGGGAGATCTATATTAAACAGAATCTCAAGGGTGTTAATTTCTCTCCAAAAAAATTACAAATTCATGAAAAAAATTTCATTTTTAATTATTAATATTTATAATTTTTTTTCCACTAATTTATAATTAATTTTAAAAAGTTAGACTGATTTGATATTTTTCCTTATTTTTATACTATTTGGAATGCTTCTACTTTGGATAAGATCTCTTTTGCTTCTACTTTGGATAAGATCTCTTTTCCTTGATACCCCCCCCCCCCCCCGGGGGGGCGCCAACCCCCAACACAAACAACCAGTTTATTTAACTTTCCAAATATGAGGGGAGATCTATATTAAACAGAATCTCAAGGTGTTAATTTCTCTCCAAAAAAATTATAAATTCATGAAAAAAAATTTATTTTTAATTATTTATATTTATAATTTTTTTTTTACTAATTTATAATTAATTTTAAAAAGTTAGACTGATTTGATATTTTTCCTTATTTTTACACTATTTGGAATGCTTCTACTTTGGATAAGATCTCTTTTCGTTGATAACCCACCACCCACCACCAACCACCCCCCCCCCCCCCCCGGGCCGCGGGCACCCGGCGGCCGCCAACCCCCAACACAAACAACCAGTTTATTGTGTATAAATATTATAAATTTTTGTAGTAAATATTAACTAATTTGGTGATAATGTGATATTAGATATTTTTTGTTATAACAATTGTGATACAATTATGTACTTTTATGATAGTATTATTTATTTATTTATTTATTTATTTTTAAGAAAATATTACTCAAGCATAATAGATTATATCATATTCTAAATTATTGAGCAATAAAAAAATAAAAAACTAAAAGAAGGTGTAACATTATCTTAAAAATACATCAAAAAAATAAAATAAAATAAATATCATATTAATTTCACTTTAGAAACTGAGATACAAGCATTAAGCAACGGTTAGGATAGCTGCAAATTGGAAGGGGGAATAATTAATGGTTGGTAACAGAAAAGACATAAGAAAAATAGCAAATAGAGGGTATTTTGGACATTTCATTGCAAAAATTAACAGTGTCTAAGGAAAAGTTAACAGAATGGGGCATTTGTATATTGTCAGCTAAAGTAAGGGAGGTCAGTGCAATCTTTCAAAACTATAGGGGGAGGTCTCTGTAATTTTCAGAAATCACAAGGGAGGCAAGTGTAATTTATCCTAAAATTTTCAAATAAAAGAGAATTATAATGGAATTTTTTTTTTTTTTTTTTTTTTTTTTTTTTTTTTTAACCTTGAGTCTCTTTGGAAGTAGCTTTTCAATGGCTTTTGATTAAAATATAAGATGAAAAAACCAACATATTTGTTAATGACTTAAGAAAAATATATAAAACGTAGTGTAATGAGGTTGGTTTTTTTTTTTTTTTTTTTTTTTTTTTTAAGACTTGCCCCAGACCCGCCATTATAACTGATGAGTTGAATTATTTATTTTTTTTTTATTTTTTGACTTTTTAACTAAAGGGGAACTTACTGATAAGTCTTATACACAAAGTTCAAAATTCATTTAGTCCTAAAACAAAATATTTGCACCAATTAATCTTATATATTTTTAATTGTTACCAAAAAATCTTATTTTTTTTAAAAAAGACGGTTCTACATCCCATCACCGTCGGACTTCCATCAGACGGTTATTGGAGACTCGCCAGAATATTCAAAATCACTGGAAAGTTGTCAGAATATCATCGGAAATTCGCCAGAGTATCGTTGGAAAGTTCTTAACGTCACCGGAAGTCGTCGGAATGTCTAGAATATTCACTGGAAATCAAGATATCGCCGAAGACTCATCGGAATGTCTAAAATATCGCCCAAAAAAGAAGAAGAATAAACTGAAAAATTAAAGTGAAAAAACATAGCAAAATAAGCTAAATATTGATAAATTGAAAGAAAAAAAGAAACCTAAAAACAATAAACAACAACAGTGAAAAAAACATATTTTATTTTTAATTTTTGTAGAGTTTAAGCAAATAATTTCTAATATTGATCAAATTGAAAAGTAAGCTTTGAAACTATAAAATGTTACAGTTTCAGTTTCAAAGTATAATTCTATTAAGTATTTATCCTTATTAGTCAAACTGAAAAACATGTTATTAAACTGTATAATTTTACAGTTCTAAATAAAGTTATGAAACTACAAAATTTTATAGTTGTAAAGAATGATTCAATTTAACACCAAAAAAATTGAAACTGTAAAATTTTATAATTTTCACTGCCTGTAATTAAAATTTATAAACAACTTGTTTAGAACTTGAAAATTTTCTTTATTATAACATGAAAATAGAAGTATATAGTACCAAAAAAAAAAAAGTATTAAAGCTGAGAGATCGAACGAAAGAGACAGATATAAAGAAATGCTTGTACCCCGACAACTATTTTTTCGTTTAGATCTAGGCGGATCTAATGTAGATATACTTAGATCTGATGTATCTACATCAGATTTAAATAGATCTACTCATCTTCTTCGTCGAAAACTCATCTCTTTCGCCGTCGGTGAACATAAAATAAGGAGTTAGTACTCGGTGGTTGCTCGTGAACCCCAATTAATGATGGTCGCTGATCGCCTGTAACTGTAGATTAGAAAGAGAAAGAAAGAAATGAAAGTGTGGTTGTGGTCATCGCCGATATAAGAGAAAGAGAGATACAAAGAAGAAGTAAAGTGTAACGAAAGATGAAAAGATATATGGGTATAGGACTTTTGAATTTATCTAAAAGATTTTAGGATTAAATAGAATACACATTTTTTAAAAAGGACTTGTAGATAATTTATCCTTAACTAAAATAGTCATTTGTCAAATAGGCCTATTGTATATAACAAAAGAATCATATTCATCTTGGTGTTTTATAAAATTGTTACAATAGATGCAAGTAATCATTTCATATATGTTACCAATATTATGATGGGAGTCTATTGGGAGTAAATTTCAAAATTAATATTATAATAATCATATTTGTATTTTAAAAATTATCTGTCATCTCATTTATCATTATTATACTAGTTTAATTAATTGTAGTTGTCATATGACTCATATATGTTATCAATGCAGTGGTAGCATATAAAATAAAAAAATATTTTTTTACTAAATGACCATCATATATAACAGTAATAAAAATTTATTAAACATAAAATAATTTTTGATAACCACATCTTTCATGAGTATGTGAGAAAAAGTAATTAGGAGATTTCCAATAACCTTACCTTGGGGGGCCATTACTGGGTAATGTACATGCAAAGAACAAACAAACTATAAAGAATTGCAGAAAAATACATGTAAGAGATTTTTTTTGTGAAGTTTAGGAGGGACCAGGCTCGACTTTGAGATTTTCGAGGCCCAAAGCTGATAATTAATTGATAAATTTCTGAGACCCTTCACATTTTTTTTTTCATTGACTGAAAAAAAAAAATTTGAAGGTAAAAGATAAAAGATTTGTGTCAAAATTACAAAAAATATTTAGTATTACATTACAACAACTAATAAGTATCGTTTGATTCTCGTTCTTCTTACATTTTTAGAAGCAAATAAATTAATCATACTTGCATAATATAGTTTTTTTGCAAAATCATTTTCAATGGATAACAATACTAATTATTTTAAATGGACCTTTCAACTTTTAATGAGTCAATTTATTTTAAATTAGTTTGGGCATTCCTTAATTTTTTTTTGACTTAAAAATATACCTAATATATTACACTAAACTATAATAGGGGGACCCTTTTTTTGGGTCTATTGTCATTGGATAACAATGCTAATTTTTTTGAATGGACCTCTCAATTTTTGAATAGGTCAACTTATTTTAAGTTAGTTTGGGCTTTCTTTAATTTTTTTTTTTTTTTTGGGACTAAAAACATACCTAATATATTACACTAAATTATAATAGGAGGGGGCCCCTTTTTTGAGTCTATTTTGAGGGGTCTTAGGCCATGGCCTAGTGGGCTTATACCTAGTGTCACGTCCCGCCAAATTACCTGGACAGAATTACCTACCAAAAGAAAGTCTCATGGAAGGGAGGCTAATGGAATACTCTAGAAGCTCTTGGAAGACTTTGAGAAAATATGATAATATGGTACATAGTGCTATAATGTACACAAAAGCTTCTAGAACTTCTTAGAGTTTTGAAGAGTATTGTACATACTTGTAGATATTTGTAGATCCTTCTAGATACGTATATTCTAGAATAGTTCTAGAATAGTCCACTAAGATGTAGTAGGATGAAGTGTCTAGAACACTCTCCATCCTTATAGTTCTATAGTATTCTTTGTAGTCTACAAAAGGGGGAGTGCCTCATTTGCCCAAACCATCCAAGTGTAATCCAAAGCATTCAAGCAATACAAGCAATCATTCTCCAACAGCTCTCTCTTTAACTTCCCCTAAGCTTTCTGTTGTATGTGAATCTTTCCTAACTCTCTTCCAAGAAGGTTTACTTAGGTGCAAGCAAGGCGTGCATAAGCATCTAAGACCGTACGGTTGGCTTGGAAAAACCAAGGCTGTGACACTAGGGCCGGCCTGGGAGGGGCCACAGCCCTCCTTGTACCCCCAGTCTGCCAATGGATAATTTTAAAGACAATTGCAGTAAAATAGTATTAAGATCAAATATTTATTTATTTTTCATAATTTTATTTGTGAATGATTTTTTTTTTTGAAATTAACAAACAAACACACAAATAAAAAAAAAAAATCCTAAAATATTTATGACAATCCTACCCTCAAATGTTAACAAGGCACTCCTTTTATTCATGTCCAAATTACCCTTCATATTAGGGTGATCCATTGACCATGGATATTAATGTCTACTCAGTAAATAATTATACAAAGTTGTCATGCCTCAAGCATATCTCAATCATGATAACGTCTTTTCAGTGAACAATTATTCAATGTCATCACTGAAATTTTCCTAATCAACATCCTAATCATTTATTTGTATAACATGTATGGCCTTTTTTGGCAAGAAATTAAAAGTACTTTCTTTTAACTTATTTAATCTCTTTTCAGTTACATTTTCTATCTATTCTTTGACACTTTTTTTTTTTTTATAAAAAAGGGAAAAACTAAAAACAATCAAAAATTTATTTTTTAACATACTTTCCAAAATAACCCATATACGACATCTTGTTTGTGGGCATGGGAGACTGTGAAATCTATTAGGGTATTGTTTCGAGCTCATGTCGTTAATCTGAATCGTTTGTATTGCAAAATTTCATCAAATATATCATTAATGCAAAAAATTAGGTTAATCAAACATACATTATTCTACGATCAAATTCCAACTTTTTAAAATACAATATTAAAATTATTCTAATCATTTTTTCTTTTAAAAACAAATGTGGTCTCATTTTGAAGTTTTTAGTTAATTTGATTTTTTCATAAATGATTTGTTCGACGACCCCTATAATATAAAATTTCAAATTAACAATATAGACTCAAGATAAGATTCCATAGACCGTCATAAAACCGTGCGGTGCCTGTAAGGCACAACACGCTTCCAATTCCTTTTTTGGGAATGGCTAAAGTTAAAACATTAATTCGATAATTTCCAAATCTACCTTGAATATCTACACAAATGAATGATTGACTTGTGATTGTGCCAAATACAATAAACCCCAAACAATTTTTTGGTTTTTTGCAGGGTAGGGCTTGAATTCTGCAGCACTGCCAAAATTGATGAATCACTGACAAAACTCTCTCTCCCTCTCTCAAACCAGCTGTTCAGTTCATGTTGGGGGCATTGCCCTAAAAAAACAAAAGCTCATGTGCAAAGAAGAAAGACTCCACGATCAGTGTTCTGTTTTCAAGCAGTGGAACAATGTGCGCTCACAAAACCCTAATGCACCACAATGATACAACTATAATCGTTAAACAACAGACCCAAAAAAACAAAAAACAAAAAAAACAGAGTTAAATTTCGTTTTTTTCTCTTTCTATAAATTACCAGTTTTCATTTTTTCTGCCACAAATGATCCAGTCAATAAGAATTCAGATATAAGCAGTCACATAAAAAACGATGGAAAGAAAACATTTGCATTTCAAGTTTCCAAGAAACCGGTCATCCTGAGAATTGAATCCCGAACTTGGCTCAAATCCCTTCCCTTGAGAGTCCTCCCCTTTCCACTGCACACCGAGAATGCCATTTTTCCCTCGTAAATCCGCCGACCCAATATCACATGTGGCGGCACAACCTCTCCTCCATCGTCGTCGTCGAAGAAATCCGATTCCACGCGCTGAAACCTTGAATTCCCAGAGACCTTTTCCGGAATATTCACAGGAACAGAATTATTTTTCTTCTTCCTCTGCATGGGCTTTGTATTTCTCGGAACCCGGGAATTCAAATGACCTGAAAAGCCACACTTATTAGTGTCGTCATGGTCATCCCCTTCAACATTTTCCGGGAAAATGACCTCGGATTCCTGGATTTCTTTTTCCATGGAAAAATGGAGTGGGAATTTAGAGGGACGAATGGGTTTGTAGAGTTTAATAGAGGATGAGGAATTGGAAGAAAGGAGAGGAATGCAGTGGGAATTTATAGGGAAGGCTGGGTTTGGTTTTACGTCTTTTATCCATTCAAAGGAAAATGTAACGTATAAGTTTTAAATTTTCAAATAAGGAAATGATTAAATATTTTAATGAGTCTATAAAACTATGAAGCCACACTTATATCATACATTTAATTCTTTATTTGGTAAAATATTTCACATCTTTAATGTACTCTCTCTCTACAACCCCCAAACTCAACCACATCCAGTACTCTCTCTTTCTCTAAAAATCTTAGTTTTCTCTCTCTAAAACCCTCACCATCAACGATGGCCGATCTGGCTTCTTCAACTCCTCCCTTCTCAGTACAACCGCCGCTGCCGCTGAACTTCACGGTGGAACACAAAACCACACTTCTTCTCTCTCTCTCTCTCTCTCTTCTGTTTTCTTCGTGACTGTCGCGGCCACCGACTGTGAGGAAGCAACGGCGGGTTCAATCGCCCGTCGCCGGCGAGTTCATTTCTCAGTCCGGCGCTTACTTCGATCTGTTCAGTGAGGTTGTTTTCTAGATGTCAGTGTGCTAGGGTTCCAAATAACAATTCAATTGTATTCTCTTCTCTCTCTCTCTGTCTAGCTTGTATGCAACACATACATATACATATATTTGCATGCTGTATTAAATTATATGTAAATGTTGTCTCAAATTTATCTGTTTCATCGTTCTGTTCAAGCATATCCACCTCTATATATATATATATATATATATGTATAATCATTGATTTCTTGTTTAATTGTTGATTTCTCTTGGCTGCTACTGTCTCGGTTGCTATTGTCTCCACCACCACCGTCCCAAAATCATTGTCATTCGGCCACACCTGGTTCACCGTCGTATCTGGAAGCGCCATCTTCGCGAAGATTTAGACAAGGACGATCGGGGTCACTTTCGATTTCGATGACTACATCGACGATGACGACGAGAACAAGGACGAAGAAGAGGAAGACGAACGTGGGAAAGAGGAGAAGTTGAAGCTGATACTCAAGCTTCAGAGCAAGACGGTGGTGATGAGTCCACTCTGAGTCGGACTCAACGCGTGGAACACGAGCCTTCTGTCTCAGCTTCCTTGTCGGACTAAGGCGATGCCGATAATCCACCACCACTTCTGGCTCCTCTCTCTCTCTCTCTCTGTGGATCTGTACCAGTCCACCTTAATGTTTACGATCTAACCTCCATTAATGGCTGCGCTTACTGGCTTGGCCTCGGAGTCTACCATTCTCGAATCAGATCTGTAGTTTAAAATCGATTCGATTTTGCTTATTGTTTCATATAAATTTAAGAATTTTTGGTTTAGATCAGTAGTTGTTGTAAACCTAGGAGACGCCGGTGAGACTAAGATCACTCTTTCTCTCTTTGATATGATTTTTTATTTATTTATTTTAATGTAAGTTTAGATCTGTTGATAATGATGAAGAAACATATTGCAACAGATTAATTTTTTTTTTTGAACAGATGAGGAGGGGAGAGAAAGTGATTTGAGCAGATTGATTTTTTTTTTAACAGATAGGGTTTGGTTTGGTATTGCAACAGATAAATCTATCTAGCAATTGCACAGATAACTCTCTAATTTACAGATAGGTACATAGATAGATCAAAAAAAATTAAAATATGATTGTTATCTCAACGAATAAAATTGTTGATTTGGCTTGGTATTTCAACCGATAGAAAAAAATGAAAATAAAATTGTACATATAATAAAATTTGGATAGATATTTGAACATATAGACAATAAATTTGAACAGATAGACAAAAATTTTGAACAGATAGTCAATGAAAAGTCAACAAATAATAAAAAAAAAGTGTCATAAATTAAGGTAAAATTAGAAATAAAATGTCATCTTAAAACAACAAAAGTACTTCTCACTAAACTATTGTGTAAAGGGTGAACCTCTCACAAATAAAAAATATTTACTAGACGTAATCTTCTTAGATTAGATTTCTCACAAATTTACTCTATATATAAATAGGGAAGTGATTGAGACCCCCTCCAATCACCACCCCTACCACCCCCACACACACGTGGCGGGTGATGATTGGAGGAGAAGGAAAAAAAGAAAAAGAAAAAAGAAAAACTGGCCCATCAGAGAGAGAGGGGGTCAAAGGGGGTATCTCCTTGAGGGGGTCCAACTCATTTTCCATATAAATGGGAAGTGATTAAGACCCCCTCCAATCACCACCCCTACCACCCCCACACAGACGTGGCGGGTGATGATTGGAGGAGAAGGAAAAAAAGAAAAAGAAAAAAGAAAAACTGGCCCATCAGAGAGAGATGGGGTCAAAGGGGGTACCTCCTTGAGGGGGTCCAACTCATTTTCCATATAAATGGGAAGTGATTAAGACCCCCTCCAATCACTAATTAAACATTCTTTATCCAACCATATTCCCAAACACCAAGAAACTTTTATCTAATAATATCCTATAACTAAAAAAACCTACATAAAACCCACTTCCCAAACAAAAGTAAGGTTTAAAACCTACACCAATGTATTGATAACAAAAGTAAGGTTTAAAACCATACGTTATATTTAAATTTGGGTAAGACTTTATTCAGTAAGTTTGGTGTAGTTAAGGATGTTTTCATTCCAGCAAAAAGAAGACAAGTATCGGGCTCCCGTTTCGGCTCTGTAAGGTACGACTGTGAGGATGCAGCAGACAAGGCGGTGCAACAGGCTGATGGGATTTGGTGTGATAACAAAGCTTTGAAGGTGAAGAATGCAGAATACAAAAAAGGGGATAAGAAACAACCCACAGGAAGGTACTTACGAGGCCAGAAGAAAGGGCAGCATGATCAGAGAGTGCAAACCCACCACACAATCAAAAGCAGAGGAGGTGGGATGATGAGTCAATACCAGCAAGGGAACTCGGCACTGTATCAACTGAAGCATGTGGGTAGATCTTACGCTGATGCTGTACAAAATGGAGGCCTACAGGAGAAGAAGGAAGTAGTTGTAAAGGCCTATGAGTCCGGAAATGGTTGGCTATATGAAAGTCTGATTGTGAAGCTGAGGAGCTTCTTTTCCTTCGATGATTTTAAGCAGGAGTTTGAAAGAAGAGAAATGAAGGAGATAAGAGTGCGAAAAGGATGTGGAAGGCTAGCACTGCTATCATTTAAATCAATACAACATATGAAGGAAGCAAGACTATCTCTAGAAGAATGGATTTTTGATTGGTACGAATCCATAACGGAATGGGAAAAAAGGCTGTATGTAGTTCATGAAAGGTGTATGTGGATTACCTGTGTGGGTGTTCCACTTAACTTGTGGAGTGTCCACACTTTCTCAGCTATTGGTAAACTATGGGGGGAAGTTGTTCAGTTGGATGATAATATTCTTAATCAAAACTCCTTCCAGCGTGGTAAGGTTAGAATTATTACGAACAGTTTAGAGCTCATAAACACAGTGATTAAGGTTGAATGCAATGGCAAGTTCTTCCCAGTTCGTGTGTGTGAAGATTTATCAGTGTTTGTCACTCCTTGTGTCTGTCAACAACAAAGCCAGGGAAGTGAGGAGGTAGCTTCCAAATCTCAGGAACAAGTTGATCAACTGTCCAAACATGATAATGTTGACGAGGATGAGGAGACTGCAAAGGCAAGGAAGAAGGAAATGTCAAGGAAAGATGTTGTTGCAAGCAAAGACCAGGGCATGGTAGTCTCAGATGCAGAGGAAAAGGGAAGAAGCAATCAATGGGTGTCTGAATCAGCCGTAAAAGAGACTGGGTGTGATGTGGAACATCCAAATGATGGAGGTGTCTGTATGGAGGTAGGTCTGCAGCAGGTGGGCAGCTCAAGAAAAGATGTGGCAAATGAAATTCAAAAAGATACAAGTCAGATTTGCTCCACTGGGTTCATTAGGAGTTTTAGTGGGCTAGAAAATTTAAGGCCCAATATCATTTTAGAGGTTGTATTAAATAAGGCACAGTTTGGGGGCCTGGCAGATGGGCCTATCATAGAGTCTTCTAACCTTAGTGATTGTGCAGATCACTCTCAACCAAGTCCACTGGTTACTACATCAGCCGAGCTGGGTGTGAACAAAAGGGGCTTATCGCTGGAAGGTAATTCAGGTGGTGTGGGCCTAGATAATAACTTGGCACTGGCCCAGGACATTGTACCTGCTTCAGTGTCTATTCAACCCACTTTCACCTTAAGGAACACAGGTTCGCAAATGGGAGAGCTAAAACAGAGGAAAAAGCTGGTTAGGCGGCCTAGAGGTACTGTAGCTAGGAGATCTGTGGCGGATACTCTGAGAAAAGGCAGTGGAGGTAGAAGGGAGTGGAAGGGAGGAGCAGCGGCCATGGGAAGCTGGAGCAGAGGTGCTGCCTTCAGAGCAAAGGTTGGGTCGGCTGCAAGATCGGTGTCAACTGGTAGAAGTTCAAGCAAAGAGATGCCTGGGCCGTCAGCTACTCTGGGTCTAAATGGAAAGCTTTCTAATGGTGATAAAGAGGTGTTGGATGAGGCAGTAGCAACAATTCGTATAGGTAAAGCTCTAGGTATATGCTTCGGTGGTAAGGATGAGGAAGTGATCAAAAAATTGAAGGATATGGAAGTCCTAGACAAGGATAGGGCCTTACCCAAGGATATGCAGAGTTGATCTGTTAGTTTTTGGTGGTTTCAGGTGTCATGTTTTGTGTGTTAATGAAGCTCTTATCATGGAATGTTAGGGGGTTCGGTAAAGCAGCTAAGAGGAGGAAGGTAAAGTCTTTAATGAAGGATAAGGAAGTAGATTTCGCCTGCTTCCAGGAGACAAAGAAATCGGAGGTTTCACCACTATTCATAAAGTCACTGTGGCCTGATGATGATATGGAGTTTATGGTAGTTGATGCTGAAGGAAGGGCAGCGGGGCTGCTGTGCATTTGGAAGTCATCTGTGTTCAGACTTTCTCAGTGCTGCTGTAATAGGTACTGCATTATTCTTTCAGGTACTCTCCTGCCAAATTTCAATTGTGTCCTGATTAATATCCATGCCCCAAATGATGTGAATGAGAGAGGCAAATTCTGGAGCACTTTATGTAGACTAAAACCTTTGTTTAGTAATCCTTGGTGTTTAATTGGTGACTTTAATGAAATAAGAAATCTTGGAGAACGAAGGGGGTGTTCAAGGAGGGACAGAGGAATGAAGGAGTTTAATTAGTTCATTGAAAATTTGGAACTTATTGATTTACCAATGATGGGTCGACAATTCACATGGTGTAATGCTGATGAAGGAGAAAGGTGGAGTAGGCTCGATAGAGTTCTTATGTCAAGTGAATGGATGTGCAGGACTAATTTAAAATTATGGGGCCTGGAAAGAAGTGTTTCTGACCACTGTCCTCTGTTACTGTTAGAAGATGGTAGGGATTGAGGTCCCAGGCCTTTTCGTTTTTTAAATGCCTAGACTCTTCATCCTAATTTTGGCACTGTTGTGAAGAAATCTTGGGAGGAGTATGCTTTTACTGGTTGGGCAGGTTTTGTGTTAATAAACAAATTTAAGGTGCTTCGATCAGTGTTAAAAAAGTGGAATATGGAGGTGTTTGGAAATGTCACTTACGCTTTGAAAGTAGCAGAGGAGGAACTTCATGCCATTGATCTAGTGGCTGAATCCAGAAGTCTGGACGAGGAGGAGCTTAAAAGAAGAAGAGAGGTTAGAAAGGAGGTCTGGTCTCTTAGTAGGAGGGAGGAATGGATGTGGAGGCAAAAGTCTAGATTAAATTGGAGTTTAAAAGGGGATAAAAATACAAGGTTCTTCCATATTGTTGCTACTAGCAGACAGAATAAGAACCTGTTGAACTCAATCAAAGTTGAGGGGGAGCTTTATGAGGATCCTTATAAAGTGAAGCAGGAGGTGCTTAACCATTTCAGAAGAAGGTTCTCAGAAGAGTGGAAATCCAGACCAAAGCTTGTAGGTATATTCAGGAACATCGGTCAGGCTATGGACTCTGGGGGGCTAATTGCACCATTCTCAGAAGAGGAAATTTGGAGAGTGGTTAAGGAAAGTGATGGTAACAAGGCGCCAGGACCAGATGGTTTTAATATGTTGTGCTTTCAAAAATGCTGGAAGGTGTTTAAAATGGATATCTTGAGGTTCTTCAATGAATTCTATGCTAATGGGTGTTTAGCTAAAGGCATTAACAGCTCTTTCATAACTCTGATTCCTAAGACAGCCTGTCCCGATGGTATTTCTGATTATAGACCTATTAGCCTTCTTGGTTCTATGTATAAAATTCTTTTCAAGGTTCTTGCATCTCGGCTCAAAAAGGTGTTGCCTAAAATTGTAGAAGACTCCTAATCTGCTTTTATTGGTGGTAGGATCATTTTGGATGGAGTAGTAATTTCCAATGAAGTTGTGGATTGGTGGAGGAAGAAGAAGTAGAAGGGGTTGATCCTAAAACTGGATTTTGAGAAAGCCTGCGACACTGTAAATTGGGAGTGTCTCTTTTCCTTGATGACTAACTTTGGTTTTCAGAATAAATGGATCAGGTGGATAAAGGAATGCCTGCAATCGTCTAGAGTTTCAATCCTCGTTAATGGCTCACCCACCGCTGAATTTATTCCTGGTAAAGGACTAAGACAAGGGGATCCATTGTCACAGTTTCTTTTTAACATTGTGGCAGAAGGGTTAAATATGTTATTCCAAAGAGCTAAAGCATTGGGGCTGATCAAAGGAGCTGTTATAGGCCATAGAGAGATTATTGTCACTCATTTGCAATTTGCAGATGATACAGTGGTGTTTTGTAAGGCTGAGGAGCAGGAAGTCTTGAATGTTAAAAGAATTTTGAGGTGCTTTAAGGTGATGTCTGGCTTGAGGATTAACTTTCATAAAAGCTATGTATGTGGGGTTGGATTACAGGAGGAGGTTTTGGATGGTTTTGCTGGGCAATTAAACTGCCAGAGCCAAAAGCTACCGTTTACGTATCTGGGTTTGCCACTTGGTGCCAGCCCAAAGAAGAGGAGCACCTGGTTGCCGGTGATCAACAAATTTAAATCTAAGCTTGTGTCTTGGAAGAGAAAGTTGCTGTCTTTTGGGGGAAAGCTAACTCTTATCAAAGCAGTGTTATCCTCATTACCAGTTTACTATCTCTCTTTATTTAAGGTTCCTGTTTGTGTGGCTAAGCAGCTTGATAAAATTCAAGCTAGGTTCTTGTGGGGAGGGTCAGATATTAAAAAGAAGCTCCATATGGTAAAATGGGAGGAGGTCACCATGAATAGAAGTCTGGGAGGTTTGGGTATTAAAAGGTTGATGGATTTTAATGAGTGTCTTCTAGCTAAATGGTGGTGGCGATATGGAATTGAAGATAAGGTTTTGTGGAAAGATATTGTGATTAGTAAGTATGGTAGCTTTGGTGAGAGATGGAGACCATTATTGGCTAATGGCGCCCAGTGCTCTAAAATCTGGGGGGATATTCTTGGTCTGGAACACAGTAGCCCCAATTTGTGGAACTTCTTCATGGATAAATCCGCCTATCAAATTGGGAATGGAATGAGGGTTAGTTTTTGAGAGGATCCATGGGCATCTAGTAGCTGTTTAAATGATGAGTTTCCCAGACTCTATGACCTATCAGCAGACAAAGAAGTTAATCTTAAACAGATGATTGTCAGGAGAGGTGGATCAGCTGGGTGGTCTTTCAATTTTAGGAGATGTTTGAGGGCTTGGGAGGAGGATGAAGTGGAACGATTAAGATCCTATCTTACTGCACTTGGGCCTACCTTATCAGATAGAGATGATTCTTTGGTTTGGACTGCCTCATCTTCAGGTTTGCTCACTGTAAATTCAGTGTATAGTAGGAATGATGTGGGTCTAGGGTCGAGGTCAGCCAGGTGGCTCTGGAACAATATTTCCCCACCAAAAGCGCAATTCTTTGGTTGGCTCGCTTGAAAAGGTAGAATTAAATCTAGAGCTTTCCTTCAAAGGGTGGGATGCCTCAGTCAGGAGGCTAGAATTGAGTGTGTTTTCTGTGGCTGGGATGTGGAAACAGATAATCATGTATTGGTACAGTGCCAGTTTGCTTGGAAGATATGGTCTAATATTATGACTTGGTGGGGTATGCATTGGGTGCTCCCTCATAATGCTAAAGGGGTGATGGATTGGTGGAGAGGGATCAAATGGGGTAAGCTGGAAACTAAAATCTGGAATGCCATTCCCTTTGCAGTCTTCTGGTCTATTTGGACTCTGAGAAATGAATGTTTATTTAATGGTAAGCAACATATTTTGGAGGAGGCATGCGATCTGATTAAGCTTAGAGTAGCATTGTGGATCAAAGCCCATAGTAATGAGTTGCAGTACTCTGTTCATGATGTGGTGGAAAACTTGCAGCAGGTTAGGCACTCACTACAGGGAAGATAGATGGTGCTCGAGTGGCATGGTAGGATTGTGACTGTTTTGGCTGCTGCTTTGGGAGTGTTTGGACTGCGATGGTAGTGTGTGTTGCTGCTGCATACTGCTGGTTTCTGAGGATGGATCTGTTAGATGGTGGCTTCATCAGAGAGCTCGCTGCAGTGTCGACAGAATTATTGTGTGTGTCTTGTTGGATTAATTTGATTTGTTCTGCTGCTGATAACTGGAGGGAGGTGTCAACTAGAGGTGACTCTACTGTAGTTATGGGCTAGGCTACATAGTCTTGGGGATTGTTGAAGGTGTCTACTACTGGTTTTTGATTCAGAGCTCTTCATTAGGTGATGCTTTGTGGTGGAACACATAGAGTTGGGCTGCATTTGATCTTTTTTTGATCCTTTATTTTTTGAGTTCCTTTATCTTTCTGTGCTTCTGTTTTTGTTCTTCGTTGGACCCTCACCAACTAGGAGGTTGGAGCTTTTTTAGCTTCGAGCTCCTCTTTATTGATGTAATTTTGCATACTCTGTATGCGTTTCTTTCATCAATAAAGTCTTTTCTTTTGCCGATCAAAAAAAAAAAAAAAAGTAATTAGGAGATTTCCATTAACCTTACCTTGGGGTGCCATTACTGGGT
Organism: Camellia granthamiana; assembly: GCA_036172215.1. Taxonomy (NCBI): domain Eukaryota; kingdom Viridiplantae; phylum Streptophyta; class Magnoliopsida; order Ericales; family Theaceae; genus Camellia; species Camellia granthamiana. The sequence goes on along the minus strand of CM069909.1, from coordinate 17,745,349 downwards.
AATATACATGCAAAGAACAAACAAATTATAAAGAATTGCAGAAAAATACATGTAAGAGATTTTTTTGTGAAGTTTAGGAGGGACCAGGCTCGACTTTGAGATTTTTGAGGCCCAAAACTGATAATTAACTGATAAATTTCTGAGACCCTTCACATTTTTTTTTTCATTGAATGAAAAAAAAAAAATTGAAGGTAAAAGATAAAAGATTTGTGTCAAAATTATAAAAAATACTTAGTATTACATTACAACAACTAATAAGTATCGTTTGATTCTCGTTCTTCTTACATTTTTAGAAACAAATAAATCAATCATACTTGCATAGTATAGTTTTTTTACAAAATCATTTTCAATGGACAATAATACTAATTATTTTAAATGGACCTTTCAATTTTTAATGAGTCAATTTATTTTAAATTAGTTTGGGCCTTCCTTAATTTTTTTTGGACTTAAAAACATACATAATATATTACACTAAACTATAATAGGAGGGGTCCTTTTTTGGGTCTATTGTCAATGGATAACAATGCTAATTTTTTTGAATGGGCCTCTCAATTTTTGAATAGGTCAATTTATTTTAAGTTAGTTTGGGCTTTCTTCAATTTTTTTTTTTTTTTGGACTAAAAACATACCTAATATATTACGCTAAATTATAATAGGAGGGGAGCCCCTTTTTGAGTCTATTTTGAGGGGTCCTAGGCCATGGCCTAATGGGCTTGTGCCTAGTGTCACGTCCTGCCAAATTACCTGGACAGAATTGCCTACCAAAAGAAAGTCTCATGGAAGGGAGGCTAATGGAATACTCTGGAAGCTGTTGGAAGACTTTGAGAAAATATGAGAATATGGTACATAGTGCTATAATGTACACAGAAGCTTCTAGAACTTCTTAGAGTTTTGAAGAGTATTGTACATGCTTGTAGATATTTGTAGATTCTTCTAGATACGTATATTCTAGAATAATTCTAGAACAGTCTACTAAGATGTAGTAGGAAGAAGTGTCTAGAACACTCTTCATCCTTATAGTTCTATAGTATTCTTTGTAGCCTATAAAAGGGGGAGGGCCTTATTTGCCCAAACCATCCAAGTGTAATCCAAAGCATTCAAGCAATACAAGCACTACAAGAAAAAGCACTTTTGGCGACTAAAAAATCACATTTGGTCGCTGAAAGTATAGGTTTTGGCGACTAAAAATGCATTAGTAGCCAAAAGTAAAGATTTTTGGCGACTAAAAAAATTTAGTAGCCAAAAGTATAGGTTTTGGCGACTAAAAATCTGTTTGGTCGCCGATATATGACTTTTACCAACTAAAAAAATTTTAGTAGCCAAAAGTAAGGCCTTTTGGCGACTAAAAAAAATTTAGTAGCCAAAAGTGAGGCATTCGGCGACTAAAAATCTGTTTGGTCGCCAAAAGTGAGGCTTTTATCGACAAAAAAAATTTTAGTAGCCAAAAGTAAGGCCCTTTAGCGACTAAAAAAAAATTAGTAGCCAAAAGTGAAGCATTCGGCGACTAAAAACATGTTTAGTAGCCAAAAGTGAGGCTTTTTGGCGACTAAAAAGAAGTTTAGTCGCCAAAAGTGATAATTTTAGTACGGGAAATTTTTTTTTAACGACTAAAAAATAATTAGTAGCCAAAAGTATAGAATTGGCTAATAAAATTATGTTTAGTCGCCAAAAGTGGTCTCTTTTTTTTTTTTTAACTAAATAATTTATTTTTACAGAAATTATGTTCAATAAAAAATAATTATGTTTATATATATACTTTTATATTGATACGAGTCTAAGTACTATATAAATAATATATGTTGCATATATAACCATATAGTGTTACGGAGGCGTAGTGGAAAGAATATGTTGTATAAGGTTTATGGTATGGGAGGTTGATGGTTCGAATCTCAACAAGAGCATAGTGTAATTTTTTTTTTTCACGAATGAGCTTTTGGCGACTAAAAGGTTTGGTCGCCGATTCCTTGAGTATTGGCGACTAAAACATTAGTCGGTAAATGTATAATTTAAAAAAATATCATTGACTATTGGCGACTAAAAAATTGGTCGGTAAATGTATAATTTAAAAAATATGATTGACTATTGGCGACCAAAGTTTTGGTCTCTAAAGGCTTTATTTTTGGCGACAAAAAGTTTTTTAGTTGCCAGTACCTTTCCTGACTATCTTCTGGCGACAAAACCGGCGACTAAAAAATTTAGTCGAGCAAACTAAAAAACCGACTTGTGGCGACTAAAAATTTAGTCGCCAAATGTGTTTTTTCTTGTAATGAAGCAAGCATTCTCCGAGAGCTCTCTCTCTAACTTTCCCTAAGCTTTCTGTTGTGTGTGAATCTTTCCTAGCTCTCTTCCAAGAAGGTTTACTTAGGTGCAAGCAAGGCGTGCATAAGCATCTAAGGCCGCACAGTTGACTTGGAAAAACTAAGGCCGTGACACTAGGGCCGGCCTGGGAGGGGCCATAGCCCTCCTTGTACCCCCAGTCTGTCAATGGATAATTTTAAAGACAATTGCAGTAAAATAGTATTAAGATCAAATATTTATTTATTTTTCATAATTTTATTTGTGAATGATTTTTTTTTTTTAAATAAACAAACAAACACACAAATAAAAAATATAAAAAATCCTAAATATTTATGACAATCCTACCCTCAAATGTTAACAAGGCACTCCTTTTATTCATGTCCAAATTACCCTTCCTATTAGGGTGATCCATTGACCATAGATATTAATGTCTTTTCAGTAAATAATTATACAATGTTGTCATGCCTCAAGCAATGGATATTAATGTCTTTTCAGTGAATAATTATACAATGTTGTCATGCCTCAAGCATATCTCAATCATGATAACGTCTTTTCAGTGAACAATTATTCAATGCCATCAATGAAATTTTCCTAATCAACATCCTCATTCATTTGTATAACATGTATGGCCTTTTTTGGCAAGAAATTAAAAGTACTTTCTTTTAACTTATTTAATCTCTTTTCAGTTACATTTTCTATCTATTCTTTGACACTTTTTTTTTTTTTTTTTTTTTAAAAAAGAAAAACTAAAAACAATCAAAAATTTATTTTTTAACGTACTTTCCAAAATAACCCATATACGACATCTTGTTTGTGGGCATGGGAGACTGTGAAATCTATTAGGATATTGTTTCGACCTCATGTCGTTAATCTGAATCGTTTGTATTGCAAAATTTCATCAAACATATCATTAATGCAAAAAATTAGGTTAATCAAACATACATAATTCTATGATCAAATTCCAACTTTTTAAAATACAATATTAAAATTATTCTAATCATTTTTTCTTTTAAAAACAAATGTGGTCTCATTTTGAAGTTTTTAGTTAATTTGATTTTTTCATAAATGATTTGTTCGACGACCCCTATAATATAAAATTTCAAATTAGCAATATAGACTCAAGATAAGATCCCATAGACCGTCATAAAACCGTGCGGTGCCTGTAAGGCACAACACGCTTCCAATTCCTTTTTTGGGAATGGCTAAAGTTAAAACATTAATTCGATAATTTCCAAATCTACCTTGAATATCTACACAAATGAATGATTGACTTGTGATTGTGCCAAATACAATAAACCCCAAACAATTTTTTGGTTTTTTGCAGGGTAGGGCTTGAATTCTGCAGCACTGCCAAAATTGATGAATCACTGACAAAACTCTCTCTCCCTCTCTCAAACCAGCTGTTCAGTTCATGTTGGGGGCATTGCCCTAAAAAAACAAAAGCTCATGTGCAAAGAAGAAAGACTCCACGATCAGTGTTCTGTTTTCAAGCAGTGGAACAATGTGCGCTCACAAAACCCTAATGCACCACAATGATACAACTATAATCGTTTCTGGTTCTTGCTGTCTTCTTTTTACATGTTCAAAAAAAAAAAAAAAAAAAAAAACAACAGACCCAAAAAAACAAAAAACAAAAAAAACAGAGTTAAATTTCGTTTTTTTCTCTTTCTATAAATTACCAGTTTTCATTTTTTCTGCCGCAAATGATCCAGTCAATAAGAATTCAGATATAAGCAGTCACATAAAAAACGATGGAAAGAAAACATTTGCATTTCAAGTTTCCAAGAAACCGGTCATCCTGAGAATTGAATCCCGAACTTGGCTCAAATCCCTTCCCTCGAGAGTCCTCCCCTTTCCACTGCACACCGAGAATGCCATTTTTCCCTCGTAAATCCGCCGACCCAATATCACATGTGGCGGCACAACCTCTCCATCGTCGTTGTCGTCGTCGAAGAAATCCGATTCCACGCGCTGAAACCTTGAATTCCCAGAGACCTTTTCCGGAATATTCACAGGAACATAATTATTTTTCTTCTTCCTCTGCATGGGCTTTGTATTTCTCGGAACCCGGGAATTCAAATGACCAGAAAAGCCACACTTATTAGTGTCGTCATGGTCATCCCCTTCAACATTTTCCGGGAAAATGACCTCGGATTCCTGGATTTCTTTTTCAATGGAAAAATGGAGTGGGAATTTAGAGGGACGAATGGGTTTGTAGAGTTTAATAGAGGATGAGGAATTGGAAGAAAGGAGAGGAATGCAGTGGGAATTTATAGGGAAGGCTGGGTTTGGTTTTACGTCTTTTATCCATTCAAAGGAAAATGTAACGTATAAGTTTTAAATTTTCAAATAAGGAAATGATTAAATATTTTAATGAGTATGAAAAATGTAATAACCCGACCCTCGTATGTGATTCTGCTATATTTTAGCCTTTACTCAGTGCTTTCAACTGTTTAATGTGAAACTGCATGAGAATTTAAGTTAAGTATATATGGCTTATGAGTTGAGGCTTTATGAAATGAACATTATCTGTTAGGCAAGAAAAGTATCTGTTACTATTAGAACGTTAAAACAGAAATTGGAAGCCTTAACGGCTTAATTAGCTGAAATTGATTATATATCTGTGATCAGCATAATTTTTAAGTAATATTAAGCATGTTTGTGAAATTTTAATTTTGGAACGATTAAACGATTCATTTTTGTCTTATATGCTTTACTTATGAATATATATATATTGCTAAGACTTCATGAGCTTTGGTCAAAAACGTGAATACCATTTTGGGGGAGAAAATAAGAGAAAGTGAAGAAGAGAAATTTGGGAAGAAGGGATTCAACAAGAAATTTGGGCAAATTGTTAGAAGTTTGGGAGTGAATTAAAGGTAAGCTCAAGATCTTCTTGTTATGGCAACTTAGAGTTGTAATTCATGTTTATATTTGATTCATGTGTGATTCATGTTTGAATTGTGAGGGTTTGTCATCAATTGATTATTTTGACACTTAACTTGAGTGTTATATGAAATTATACTTCAATCTTTGGTTTCATACCATCACTTCATGGAATTATGTGTATATCATGTGTTATGTTTCAAGAAAATGAAGAACTTGAATCCAAAAGTGGAATTTAGGGAAGAGATGGCTTATTTAAGTTCCTAATTTTGCTTAATTTGTCATGTTCAAGATAGAATCCATATTATAGGGATGTTGAGTTGAAATATGGTCTTAGATTCATTTGGAATTGCATGAGAAATGGAATGAAGTTGCTAAATTCGAAGTTCAGAATTTCAGAATTCGCGTGGTCCGCTCGAGCGGCGGGAAGCCCGCTCGAGCGGGAAAAACCACCTCCCAGCAGTTTTGCACATTTTACAGTCCGCTCGAGTGGCCAAAGTGGCGCTCGAGCGGGGGACTAATTTTCAGAAAGAAAATAGGCTTGTTTAGTTTTGCGTGCTTGATTCCCTAATAGTTTTAGAATATGTTTCTGATGATTTTAAGTTGGTTATCAATTCATGTGAAGTGTAATGATACAGGAAATGATTCCCCAATGATTTACGAAGAGAGCAAACTAATTTATAAGTTATGATTGTGTGCAGGGCACACTCCGGAAGAAACTAGCACGCCACCACAATGTTGTGAGTAATAGTACTTCAATGTATCTCTATCCGTTAATAATTATTATTATTGACGTTATGATCCTTATTGTAAGAATCATGTTTGCATGAAGTTATGTGCTAGATGAGAAATATTATGACATTATGGAAACATTGAAAGGGGTTGTGAAGTCATGTACGCTTTGTATGAAATCTTGTGATTTATGGAATGCATCAAAGGAATTGTGAAGTTGTGAACCTATGTGGCCAAGAGCCAATTGTGAACTAAGAAGTTATGAGGCCAAGGGCCGATATGTGAAATATGAATTTGTGAACTTGTGAATTGTGAATATAAAGGGGCCGAAGGCCATTACTAAAGGTTGTGAAATTACAAAACCCAATGGCTCTTTTGTGAATATGTGAACTCCTTAGGCCAAGGGCCAAATTACGAAATGGTGAATCATCAAGTTGTCCTAAAAGTTATACAGAAGCAGATTAACTACATGGTTATTACATGCATGTAAGTACTATTGTTCACTGAGCTTGGCTCACCCTATGATATGTTTGTTCCTGTAGGTAACCAATCAGGAGGTCGATCTTAACTCGGCACCGTCATACTTTTGTCAGCTTAAGCACAGCCAAGTTTTGGGTCGAAACCGTACTTTTGTGGAATTGCTAGACTATTGCTTATGCTCTAGCTTTTGGCCTAGACTGTTATGTACATAATATTTTGTTATACGCCCAACTTTGGGGCTGGATATGTATATGCATGTATATAATTAGCTCTCAAAAGTGTATCTCCTTTGGTTTATCTCTTGTGGGTTATTCATCTTACATGATGTCTGTGATCCTGGCATGGTTTAGTCGCTCAATGGATGTCATATTTTCTTATTATATATTACTCGTTGTTACTGCTTCCGTTTAAGCCCCTACTTTCTATATATATAGCAGGTTAAGTGTCATTTTCTGCTTAGGTCATGCCTAAACTTCCAGGGGCAAGTTGGGGGTGTGACAAAAACTATGAAGCCCACACTTATATGATACATTTAATTCTTTATTTGGTAAAATGCTACAACCCCCAAACTCACCCACATCCAGTACTCTCTCTTTCTCTAAAATTCCTAGTTTTCTCTCTCTAAAACCCTCACTATCAACGATGGCCGATCTGGCTTCTTCAACTCCTCCGTTCTCAGTACGACCGCCGCTGCCGCTGAACTTCACGGTGGAACACAAAACTACACTTCTTTTCTCTCTCTCTCTCTCTCTCTCTCTCTTCTGTTTTCTTCGTCACTGTCGCGGCCACCGACTGTGAGGAAGCAACGGCGGGTTCAATTGCCCGTCGCGGGCGAGTTCATTTCTCAGGCCGGGGCTTACTTCGATCTGTTCGGTGAGGTTGTTTTCTAGATGTCAGTGTGCTAGGGTTCCAAATAACAATTCAATTGTATTCTCTTCTCTCTCTCTCTCTGTCTAGCTTGTATGCAACACATACATATACATATATTTGCATGCTATATTAAATTATATGTAAATGTTGTCTCAAATTTATCTGTTTCATCGTTCTGTTCAAGCATATCCACCTCTCTCTCTCTATATATATATATATATATATGTATAATCGTTGATTTCTTGTTTAATTGTTGATTTCTCTCGGCTGCTACTGTCTCGGTTGCTACTGTCTCGGTTGCTACTGTCTCCACCACCACCGTCCCAAAATCATTGTCATTCGGCCACACCTGGTTCACCGTCGTATCTGGAAGCGCCATCTTCGCGAAGATTTGGACAAGGACGATCAGCTCACTTTCGATTTCGATGACTACATCGACGATGACGACGAGAACAAGGACGAAGAAGAGGAAGACGAGCGTGGGAAAGAGGAGAAGTTGAAGCTGCTACTCAAGCTTCAGAGCAAGACGGTGGTAGTGAGTCCGCTCTGAGTCGGACTCAATGCGTGGAACACGAGCCTTCTGTCTCGGTTTCCTCGTCGGACTAAGGCGATGTCGATAATCCACCACCACTTCTGACCCGTCTCTCTCTCTCTCTCTCTCTCTCTCTGGATCTGTACCAGTCCACCTTAATGGTTACGATCTAACCTCCATTAATGGCTACGCTTACTGGCTTGGCCTCGGAGTCTACCATTCTCGAATCAGATCTGTAGTTTAAAATCGATTCGATTTTGCTTATTGTTTCATATAAATTTAAGAATTTTTGGTTTAGATCAGTAGTTGTTGGAAACCTAGGAGACGCAACTGAGACTAAGATCACTCTTTCTCTCTCTGATCTGATTTTTTATTTATTTATTTTAATGTAAGTTTAGATCTGTTGATAATGATTAATAAACATATTGCAACAGATTAAATTTTTTTTTTTTTTGAACGAATGAGGAGGGGAGAGAGAGAGATTTGAGCAGATAGATTTTTTTTTTAACAGATAGGGTTTGGTTAGGTATTGCAACAGATAAATCTATCTAGCAATTGCACAGATAACTCTATAATTTATAGATAGGTACATAGATAGATCAAAAAAAATTAAAATATGATTGTTATTTCAACAGATAAAATTGTTGATTTGGCTTGGTATTTCAACCGATAGAAAAAAATGAAAATAAAATTGTACACATAATAAAATTTGGATAGATATTTGAACATATAGACAATAAATTTGAACAGATAGGTAAAATTTTTTGAACAGATAGTCAATGAAAAGTCAACAAATAAAAAAAAAGAGTCATAAAACAAGGTAAAATTGGAAATAAAATGTCATCTTAAAACAACAAAAATACTTCTCACTAAACTATTGTATAACAGGTGAACCTCTCACAAATAAAAAATATTTACTAGACCTAATCTTCTTAGATTAGATTTATCACCAATTTACTCTATATATAAATATACAATATTTGTTTTCCTTTTATAAATTATGGCGACCAATAGAATATTTTCAATTCTATCTGCATTTTCTTACACTCAAATATGTAGATAAAGAATGTTTAATTAGTGATAATATTATTAAATTTGTGTGATGATTGAAATTGATATGGTATTGAAAAAAATGGATCAAGCTGGTCTAGTCTGAAATCAAATTGAAGAATACTGTTTGATTTATGGAGTTCATTACGCGTTTAATTTTTTTAATTTAAATTATTTAATGTGTAAGGCTCGTTAGGTAATTCATTCCTTTCGTTAAGTAATTCATCCCTTCAAAAAAATAATGCTAATTGGGTATCAATAGCTACTTAATCTGATCATATTTTTGTCAATAATAAATATAATTTTAAAAATAAATTATTAACAAAAATGTGTTCTGATCAAGTGGTTATTGATATTCCATTAATGTGATTTTTTGTAAGGATGCTATATTCGACGAGCGTTATACATTAAACGGTTTGAATCATCGAAATTGAATCCGTGGTGAGCTCCATGAACTCACATAACACCATCCAATCTGAATCAAAAAAGAAAAAAAAAAAAAAAAAAATTATATATATATATTTCGGTGTTGGTGTTGTTGTTGTTGTGATTGAGAGTTATATACACTTTCGTTCCCTAAAAGCGAAAATCATGAATATGTCCCTGAGTACATACCCATATAGTATTTATTACATGCACAATATTAAAAAAAGAAAAAAAATGATATTTACACTCCATATTTTACTACTCACTTTATTTTAAGTAAATTGTGCCCAAGAAATCAAAGGTAACATATGAATAGAGATTTTATTTAGGGAAAATTATTTATAAGTCCAATTAGGAAGACTTATGCTACATATGGTCTTACTAAAAAATTATGTTCCCATAAGTCCTGTGGGAAGTTTGTTGATACATTTACCCTCAATATTAGTTGTTAATATCATAAATAATAGTAAAACCATATATAAGAAATTGAATGTTACCATAGATCATATCTATATAAACGTAATGTAACGGGACACCTATATAAACGTAACGTGACACCTGTACGTAACGTGACACTTATATAAACGTAACGTGACACCTATGATCTATGGCAACATTCAATTTCCTATATAGGAAATTGAATGTTGCCATAGATCATATTTATATGAAACGTAACGTAACACCAACATAAACCAGCAACATTTTCACATTCAATTTAAAAAAATAAAAACTCATTAAGTTTGCGAAACGTAACGTGACACGTTACGTAATGTATATGTAGGTGTCACGTTACGTTTATGTAGGTGTCACGTTACGTTTATATATGTGTCACGTTACGTTACGTTTATGTAGGTGTCACGTTACGTTACGTTTATGTAAGTGTCACATCACGTTACGTTTATGTAGGATCTTGTGGAATACATTCCTATCTAAATAGGACTTGAGACTCTATAAGAAATTACATAAGACTTAGCTTAGTATAAGTGTCTGAAAAAGGACTTATAAATAAGTCTCCCTTCTATTTATTATTGTTTTATCCATATGGGTAGTTATTTTGTCCCAAATCATGTGGGTGGTTGTGCAGTTGGTTAATTTTGTGATTAAATTTTTATATATTAATTCATGTGTCATCAATGTATTGATTTTTTTGAATTTTTTTTCATAAAAAGACAAACTTTTGCAAAACCAAAAAAACACATCTAAACAAAATATCACACTCAATCCTATAATCATTTCACTTTTTCTCTCACAAACATCACATTCAACCACAAAAAAACCCAACCATCTTCCCAAACACCAAAATTTTTTTATCTAATAATATCCTATAACTAAAAAAACCTTCATAAAAACCCACTTTCCAAACAAAAGTAAGGTTTAAAACCTACACCAATGTATTGATAACAAAAGTAAGGTTTAAAACCATACTGTATATTTAAATTTGGGAAAAACTTCTTTTAAGTTTAGACAAATTTAAATTTGAGAGAATTGTTTGAAATTATGAGCCTTATCAAAGGTTCGTTTTTAATGATCTGAATAGATAATAATCATTACTTTTTGACCTATCACATTCATCTCTAAAAAATAGATGTTCTACTTAAAAATAAAAATAAAACTTTCTCGTCCAATATTTTTAGAGAAACGTGAAAAAATAAAAAGATTATAATTATGAAATTAATCTAATTTTTTCACAAATGATATAAATTGAAGGTCTCTACAAAATGAATAATTTGACCCGCAAAAAAAACTCTGATTGACCCCATGAGCCCAACAGTTCTTTCAATTCATAAATTTAGTTACTACAACATTACCACAATTAATGCTACAATAAAAAAATAAAAAAAATGAAAATGTTAAAAAAATAAAATGCATAAACCTGATTTATTCTATGTGTTATTTGCATCATGTTAAATTTAAATTTACACTAAATAATTTATTTTATGAATTATTTTCTGGACATAATTTCTAAGTTTGCTTTTGTTTTTATTTTTGCTTTTGCTTTGTTTTGTTTTGTTTTATTTTATTTTTTGATTATGTGTCCGCATCTTTTATGTGTTATTTAATTTTTGAGTTTTAAATTTATGGAACCCACATATTGGAATTTGATAGGTAGAGATATGGAAAATGGTGGACACCCATTTTTTCTTGACCTCCACCATTCCGAATATATTGGGATTGTCTAACTTTTTTCTTTTTATTTTTTATTTTTTATTTTTTCCTCTTATCACTCACTGACATGTGTTTGTGGAAGTCAAGAAAAAAGAGGGCCTCTATCAGTAGAGATATATGTGTGTGGATAAGGGGTAATCTTTAAGAAAAGATTATGGGTGAGGGGTAGGAAAGTTCATCTATGGCTTAGGGTTTCATGAAATGTTGTCATTTTTGACTAAATTTTGGTAAGAATGGGCTCATGCATGTGTAATTGTATTACCAAAGCAGCAAGAATGAAGAAAAACCAGTTATGGTATCATACTGACACATAATTTAAAGTAATTAATCAGTGCCAACTATGGTACTACGTGTTGATATTACAAATGGTTTTAAACTATATATTTGTGCGAGGTCATTTTAAATTCACACAAATAAATGGTTCAGATGTATTAATGGAAAAATAGTAAATTATATTGAATAATATTTGTATTAATGTCTATGCACCTATAATGGTCCTCTTAGAGTTATTGTTTGGTATAATTGTAAATATTTAATAATGAAAAATAGCGGAAATTCAAGACTAAGAACAAGAAAAAGTTAGAGAAAATTTTCTAGAATAACGTTATTGATGACGTAATTTTAAACAAATAACTTGCTATAATAAATTTTGAGTCGTGTTACGAATGCTACTTTTCTAAAAACAGCATTTACCGAGTTACCAACAAATATCTTTAAGAAATAATGAATCAAAGAAACTAGGGTATGATATTATGTTTTTTCCAAATAACAAAATATTAAATAACAAAATACTCTTGATTGAAAATTCGAAATCAAGATAGAGAGAAAATTTCATAACTTGTCTTTGAAATCTAGATGTTATTAGATTGAATGTTAAAAAATGACCTGATCACAAGCCTATTTATAGACCTAGATGCACCTAATCAGAAGGATCATGATCTTCAATCGCACTTGATCAAATCTGATTGTTGGATCAAGCTTTGATGGTCTAGATCTTGTCTAAACTTGAATGGGTATACGATAGTGTGCGTAGACGATCAATGGCCATGATCACACCGATCATGATTGACATACAACTATTTTATAGGTTACGTCATCTCATCACGTAGTGCTAATAGTGTCCTACATTAGTGCCACCACCAGTAGACCTAGACCATGTCACATCATCATCACACAACTATTCTAAACCTATCACGTCACTGCTGATTGTGTTCCACATTAGTGCCACTCCAAGCGACCTAGACCATGTCACATCATCGTCACACATTCATTCTAAACCTGCCACTCATTACCACCAAGCTTTTTGGAGCAAATATAAAAGCACATCCATGACCGTGCTAAGTACAAAGTGTGCGCCGTCAAACGCTATACCCCACTGGCCACACCATGTGTGCGCATGTGCAAATGGTGCATCATTCTTGTCGTGACGCGTACACACTAGCACCCTTCCCATAATTCATTATTCAAGAGAATATTCCATGTGGGTGTAACAAGCCCGCGAGGGACCTCGCTACAGTTCGGACTCGATTTGTGCCACGGTTCTAAATCTTGAATCAAAGAGTCCAAATCCGGCAAATCGTTTTGAAAACAGATTTTTTTTTGAAAGAAGTGCCAAACATGGACTGCTTTGCCAGATACAGAGTCGCCACCTAAATATTTTTTAAATGGGAAATTTAGGAAACCCTAACTCGGTGCCAAAGGCCACGTGTCCGTCATCACCAAAGTTGGCTCGGGAACTTGGGTACGATTGGGGAAGGTCACATCGTGAGCACCCCCGCTCGCCCGATCAAAGACCGGCATCTACTAACCATGATATCTGCTTTTGAAAACATTGTATGCTCTTATTCCGGTTATTAGCCTAGGTTACTATGTGATGCTCGCAGCAAACAAGTATAGACTGGGCCGTCTGAATTGGAATAAAACATTTCATGTTTGTTTGTTTGAAAATGGTGTGATGGTGCTACCCGCAGGTAGGCTAAAATGCGGATTTGCCACCTTCAGGTGGGCTTAGAAAATAGTGATGTTGCCACTATCTAGTGGGCTTAAAACAAGCATTTGATGAATTATTCCAATTCAGATAACTCAACCTCCACCCACAGGCATTCAAGGCAGTTATATCACATAAGCACATAGCCTCATGGCAAGCATGTTATTTATGGCAGTCACTCACACGCGTGCAAGGATGCTAAAGCATAAAACTTACCGAGTACTCCAAGCCAAAACAGAAACCAGTTAGAAATCATGCATGAATCCTAAATATACTAAAATGCCTAATGCAGCACATGCAAAATGCAACTATAGCAGGCTCGGCTATTCTAAACATGGTATGTGAAATGCTACAACTAACATGTATTCAACTTGGAATTGAAATACGATGCAGTTTGTATGATGCGCCGAGCCCGGTGCATGCAAAACAGATGAATGATGCAAACATGCTGTCATACTGTATGCTAATTGAAATATGCCCTAATCTACCATCATAAGTAGATAAATAAAAGGGAGAAAGAAATGGGGGTTGGAAGACATACATCACACACACCCACACTTATTACAATTATGCCCTCGCACAGAGGGTCCAAATAAATAATACAGTCCGAATAAAAGAATAATACAGTCCGAATATTACAGATTTCTAATTAATTAATAAATTAACTAAGAAAAACTGTAAACTGGCATGCAAGCCAGGGACTGCCTTGATTCTGATGAATGATGCATGTTTGGGCTGCCTTGCGCGGAAATCCACTGGGATGCCCCAATTAGCCTCTGTTTGCAATGTTTCTCGAAATGCGTGCCAGACTCCGAAAAGTTGCTGATTCTTCATTTTGCTGCAACAGAGAGCAGGAAAGGGGCATAGCAATGTATTTCACAAATATATGCATGCCTCGATCCTCGTGCTACCAATCACGCATACCGATGCATGATGGCCGAGGAGGCGAATTGCACAACTCAATATAGGATGAATGCACATGAATGCTACAACAAAACCTAACTCCATCATGGGTAATCCGGAGTGTCGGTGACTTGGGGATTGAGACCCGTTCCGTCACTCGGAGTACGAAACGTGCCTCGTTTCCCGTGCCCGGGCTAACTCCTATCCCGAACACTATGCAATATGCATGATATGTATGAATGCAACCTAAGATACAACTTAGTATGCGCAATGCAGATGAAAATGAGATGCCTCGAAATGCGTGCACACGGGCACGCAAATCGAGAAAATGTATGAATGCAATGCAAATAGGCATGAATGCGATCTAATATAATTTAGCATGCATGATGCTATGAGGTACCTCGAAATGCGTGTCCACGGGCACGCGAACCGAGGAATGCGGAATGACACACGAAATGCAATGATGGACTTATACCAACATGAGAGGGCCTCAGCCGCACTCATATAGGATGCCGTCGGATAAAAAATGAAGTGCTTTGAAATGCGTGCACACGGGCACGCAAACCGAGGCGGTGGCATACGCAATGCAAATGACATGGAAAATGCAAATCGGGCTTATACCAACATGAGAGGGCCTCAGCCACACTCACATAGGAGGCCGTCGGATAAAAGTGAAGCGCCTCGAAATGTGTGCACACGGGCACGCAAACCGAGGTAATGACATAAATGCATGAAATGGCCTGAAATATGATATACAATGGGACTAGAATGAGGTGTCTCGAAATGCGTGCCCATGGGCACGCAAACCGAGAAAATGGCATACGGAATGCAACAGGACTAAAATGAGATACGCAATGCAATATGGGCTTATACTGACATGAGTGGGCCTCAGCCACACTCACATAAGAGGCCGTCGGATAAAAAAAATGAAGTGCCTCGGAATGCATGCCCACGGGCACGTAAACCGAGGCGGTGACATACAGGCATGAAATAACAAATTGGGCTTACACTAACATGAGAGGACCTCAGCCGCACTCACATAAGCTGCCGAGAGATGAGAATGAGCTGCCTCGAAATACGTGCACACGGGCACGCAAACCAAGGCAGTGGCATACGCAATGCAAATGACATGGAAAATGCAAATTGGGCTTACACTAACATGAGAGAGCCTCAGCCACACTCACATAAGCTGCCGAAAGATGAAAACAAGCTGCCTCGAAATACGCGCACACGGCACGCAAACCGAGGCAGCGACATACAGGCATGAAATGGCATGCAAATGAAACGTGGCATATGGCATATGAAAAATGTAAATTTCAGTGGCTAAAATGATGCACAAATAGCCCCCGAATTATGACAAAATTACACCCGATGCCCGAAATGCAACATTATGCACCCGAAACGGCCTACAGCCCTACTAAACATGCACAATATGGACATAACATGTAAAACAGTAGCAAGGCAGCCCCTAAACTAGCATTTTTTCAGTACAAAGTATGGCCAAACAATGATCACAAGTATGGCAAAAATAGCTTGCAAAAATGGGGAAAAAGAGGAGAATTACAAAGCAAGTGGTATATATAATGCTCAAACTGAAAAGCACAGTTCTAAAAAATTAAAGAGGGGTCAAAAATATGCACATTTACAAGAGATAACATCCCCAAATTCAGTATGTAGATATGCTCAAAATAGCATGCAAAATGAAGCCAACAAAGGCTACCACATGAGGTATCAAAAGAAAGCACCAAACAGATTTGGACCCTTAACAAGACATGAAGAATGGGCTAAAATAAGACACTTTCTAAGCCTGATGAAGGCTGAAAACAGAAGCTAAAGAAGCCTAACAAAGCATGCAATTTGACGGTAAATTGAAGGAATTGTGAAACAAGTATAAGATAGAGTTACCAAAAATAGTTGAGCCCTTCTTCAATGTTTAAGAGGGACTCAAAATAGGCCCACTCATAGTATATTGAATGCTCGAAAACAGATCACTCATGAGCCAAAAATAGCATGCAAAAGTAAGAGTATAACATGAATTCAAAGCAAGTGGCATGCAGAGCATGAAAACAAGGTTGAGCCCTTCTTCAATATTGAAGAGGGGCTCAAAATAAGCACAATATTAGTTCATAAGATGCTCCAAATCAGATCAAAAATAGGCCAAATAAATCATGCAATTTTACGGGAAATATGGAGGATTACAAAGAAAGTGCATGATAGAGAGGCCAAACATGGTTGAGCCCTTCTTCAATGTTGAAGAGGGGCTCAAAATAGGCCCACTCACAGTTTATATCAAGCTCGAAAATGGATCACTCATAAGCCAAACAAAGCATGCAAAATATTGGCATAAAGAGTGATATTGAAAGAGGTGCATCATAGAGGTGCCAAATGGGGTTGAGCCCTTCTACAATGTTATAGAGGGGCTCAAAATAAGCCTAATCTCAGTAGGGGTCGGAGCCCAAAACAGAGAGCAAATAGGGTAAAGAATTGATGCAAAAAAGTGCTAGAAAAAGGGAATTAGTGATTTACCCTTGAAGATCAAACTTTTGTGGCTTCTTGGCTTGAATTTGTTGATCCTCAGCCTTTGAAAATCACTCCTTTGCTGCTAGAATGGAGGTGGTGATGGTGAGGCTTAGGGTTGATGAAGGAATGGCCTAGAACCTTGAAGCTTTTTAGGGTTTTGGAGATGGAAAATGGAGTCAAATGGAGATGACCTCTTGAGAGAAGATTTTGTAACCCTAGCAAAGAGGGGGATCAGCCCCTTAAATGGGCAAGAAAGGGGTGTAAAAGGGGAGGGAAATGCATCCAAGCTTTCCCTCCCAAAATATCCCCCGGAGGACAGGGATATTTTGAAAAGCAGCTGGACAGCTGTAAAGGGCTCAAAAGCAGAAAGCAGGCCGGCCAGGTATATTTCTTGAAGGTGGCCGGCCAGCCACCCCAACTGGTCGGCCAGCCACTCCCCCTGGCCGGCCGGCCATGGCCAAAAAATGAACTGAACAATTGCTGGCCGAACACCATGTTTTAGGGTCCTCCCATGTGTGTAGAACAAGGTTCCAAGGTTGGAATTTGGTAACTCTGAAACAGAAGTCACAACATTGAACTTGAAGGAGAGGCTCAAAAATGAAAATCACAATTACTGGCCGACCACCACTTTTTAGGGTCCTCCCATGTCCCCTCATCACAAATATGTAGTCCCGGCTCGAAGAAAATATCATTAGGGTGTTCAACATTAGCCCGGAAGTGAGCAAAACGGGCGCCGGAGGAGCGAAACTGGTTTTCTGGAACAATTGCTGGCCTCCCACCCTCCAGTGATCTTCCTGATGCTAAAACAGAGGTACCTGCCAAAATTGAACAAAAACCGATGCGAAATGAATGCTCGGGGCCCAAATCACGCAGTTCGGGGTCCCGAAAATGGGCTGCAGACACCGAAAGTGGTGTTCGGCCATGAAGTGGGTATCAGAGGCCCCAGTGTCCCTCGGAATGATAAAACAGAGGCACTTGCCAAAAAAACGGAGAAATCGGAGATGGTTGGGCGGT
Source organism: Camellia granthamiana (assembly GCA_036172215.1). Classification (NCBI taxonomy): domain Eukaryota; kingdom Viridiplantae; phylum Streptophyta; class Magnoliopsida; order Ericales; family Theaceae; genus Camellia; species Camellia granthamiana. The sequence continues at coordinate 17,727,485 of CM069909.1, read as the reverse complement.
CCCGAACCGAGGCACACGGCCTGACGGTCCCGAAAACCGGGAACCGGGCTCCGAAATGGGCAAAATGGCCTACGGCCACGAAAAGTAGCTCACGGCCACTGAGAGATAGTCTACGGGACCACTCCCTCCCCTCAGGAAAGAAAACAGAGAAAACCGAGTCCGGTTCGCAAACCGAGGCAAGGCATAAAAGAGAGTTCGGAAGTCCGGAGGCAGGGCGCACGGCCGCGACTCTGAGACTTCTGAACGAGCACAATATGCAACATCACCGAGCGCTCAATCGGTGACGTCTGAGTCTTAAGGTCGGTCAAAAATGGGGTGTCTACAGTGGGTGTTTATTAACTCTACAATTTTCTCTCATGTTTTTGATGTGGGATAAGTCACAAGGGTAAAAAGAGCTTTCTATAAGCAAACATTGAAGGTTTTGAAAAATAGTAAAAAAAAGTAACCCATTTTATTTTTGAAAATTCTAACATTCCCTCACAATTTTCGAAATGAAAGAAGTCCTAATTCCCAAAAAACCACTAAAAGAGTCAATTTCCAAAATAATCTTATATATGTTCATAGGTTGTTAACTCTTTACTTCCAAGTATGTTCTTGTATAATAGTAGAACAAGTAAATAATTTAAATAATTTTGTTGTAAAATAATGAAATATTACTTGATATTTGAGCAAGCTGTGATTCTGTTATAAATAATGACAAAATTCATGAAAATCGTGTTTCAAACTGAATCAAACTGCATTTTCATAGTTCAGTTTGGTTTATTCTAAGATTTTCATAGTTTGTTTTTATTCCAAATTTTATGAAGCTGTAAATAATGATTTGATCTTTATTTACTTTAAAATGGAACCAAACTGAACTATACTCACCTATTTGTAATTACAATAAGGCATGAAAAATTCCCAAATCCCGACCTTATGGGCCTACTTGTGATTGCAAGCCCTGTTAAAAGACAGACAACCAGGGCCATTGGGTCAATGTCAAAGCCATAATTGCCTTTTATAGTTTTGAGTTGCACATCTAGGCCATGTTTGTCATCCCGTATCATTGCTTGGATTGGACTAATAGTGAGATTGGAACTTTTAAAGTATATTTGATTGAGGAAATTTGTGAGTGGATTATTTGTCTAGTTGGATTGATAATCCCATTACACAATCGGATTAACAAAGCTGGGGAGAGTAGTGAGGGGATTGGAAAAATAAGTGTATTCTAATTTATTATTATTTTTTTTTTTTTAAACTCAAGTGCAGCCTATTATTTGTAAAAAAAAAAAATTATATTTGTTTTAGAAATTTTTTAATATAGAAATAAATATATTTTTATTTTATATAAAAATAATTTAATAATCCCATCACAAACCATCTCTTCTACTATCATCAAAATAAACACACTTTTACTTAATACTCTCACTAATAATCCCTATATTAACAATCTTTTCACTAATTTTCTCCTCACTAACAATCTTATCCAACCTAATCTACCAAGTAAATATATTTGTTACTATAGGCTAGAAATTTTAATCTGAATATGCATTTCATTTGTTATTGGAGGTTTTGGTACCAAAAAAATAAAATAAATAAATATAAAACAAACATACCTGATAATGATTGTCATTATATTCTTACCTCAGCAATTACTGAAAAAAAGAAATTGAAACCCTTGAGGAGAGAGAAAGGAGAGAAAGAATCTATGTAGTTGGGTAATTGATATGAGCCACTATGTGGGCTGATATATTTATAATTGTAACCTTTTATAAATGATGATAAAGAAAAAAAGAAAAGAAAAATATAGATGAAAATTATGTAAATCTTGTAGGTTATTTTGGGAATAAAAATTAAAAAAACCAAACAAAAAAACTAGATCCAAGTCACTACTAAACTCATCCAAAACTCCATCACTTTGCAGCTTTCAACTTGGAATATGAAGATCCTACTTCTGCTGATCAAGATAAAACATTGAGGTTGAGGTGGTCACCTAACATAAAACAAACGTATTATACAACATCAACCTTTGGACTATGAGAAGATTTGAAGTCAGATATTAAAGTTTTTGGCCCCGAGAGTAGAGAAGGTAAGGCGGTGATGGCCGGACTGGTCAGGTAGACATTAGATCTAGGTTAAGAGAAAGATTGAGGGGAGGGAGAGGAGAGGGAGATTGAAAGGTGGGGGGAACCACCGTTTTCTCCCTATCCCCTTGTAGAAAAATCCAAAGAGAAAAGCAAGAGGGATTTAGGGAGAGGTTAATGGACTGTTTGATAACTTGATTCATTAGCCTTGTTTGGGATAAACTAAAAAAGTTAAAAAGTTACTAAAGAAGTTAAAAAGTTTATACTATTCAAGGGTAGCTTGTGGGGGAAGCCACTAGGGCAAAAATATTATTTTGCCCTTTGAATTCAACAACCCAAAAAGTCAAAAGGATAAAATTGTCATTTTGATTTTACTATAATATTTTATTACACATCTTTTCGTAAAAAGTGAAAAAGTTATCCCAAACATACATATATTTTTTTCTCTACTCTTTTAACCAAAAAGTCAAAAAGTACACTTATATAACACATCCCAAACGACTACTTAAAATTAAATGTATTAAGTGATAGTCAATTAAGCCCGATTTGATAACCAAAATTGATCACTTAAAAATTTAAGCATTTCTCAAAATGTAGGCTAAAACTTAAAAAAGTTTTAAGTCATATGAAACTTAATTTTGATTGAATTTATATATAGTAAATATAAGTATTGATATACACTATTATAAACTCACCACCACCACCACCACCACCACACTACCATAATGCCATCGCTACCACCATCACCACTACCACCACCATAATCACTATTGCTACCACTACCACTACCACTACTACCACCACCACCACTGCCATCGCCACCACCACCACTATTACTACCACCTTTATAAGCATTGTCATTATTTCCATAAATACTACCTTTACCATCGCTACCGCTACCACCACCGCCGCCACCACCCCCACCACTACCACTATCATTACCACCTTTATAAGCATTGTCATTATTTCCATAAATACTATCTTTACCATCGCTACCACTACCACCGCCACCACCACCATTAACGCTGTTACTATCGGCACCGGTACTGGTATCGCCACCACCATTATACCATTAAAATTGAAATATAAATCTTAAAAATAATAAATTTCAAATTTGATATTTTATATATCAAGCAACTTATTTTTAGTTAAGTACTCAAATTTTTATTAAATAGCTTTTCAACTTACAAAATTTAGTATTCAGTTTTCAATACTTAATTTTCAGTCATCAGTTTTCAAATTTTCAGTTTTATCAAATACCACCTAAGGGGGTGTTTGATAATCTGATTCAACACTTAAAATCAAATGTATTAAGTAATAATCAATTAAGCTTGTTTGACAGTCACAATTGATATCACTTAAAAATTTAGGTCCCTTAAAATGTAACTAAAATTTTTTAAAAAAATTTAAGTCATAAAATTTACTTAATTTTGATTGAATTTATAAATACTAAACACAAGTATCGATATATACCATTATAAAGTAACTACAACCACCACTACCACCTGTAGACACTCCATTTTGATTGACCCTAAAATTTTGAGCGCTTGTAAGCCTCTCGATGATGAAATGGTAATATCTCCACTCTTGGAACATTGAAAGTTGTTTAAAGTTGCTGTCATACCCTACTTGGCCTAAAAACTAACTTTTTTAAAAAATGACAAAAATACTCTTTAGCCTGTTTTTCAACCAAAAATTAAATTTACGCCCCCAAGAGATAACGGAAACCCGATTGCACTTTGTAACATCGCCCGGGGGTTACCCACGCTCGTTGAACAGTTCAGACCGTCAATTTCTTCGATCTAGTCTCACGAGTGCAATGTGAAACATAGATGATAGTCCAAATTTGGCAAATTTGACAGAAAATCCATTTTATTGCAAAAACCTTTGCTAGAAATGGATTGCGTCATCAGATCTCAGAGTCATCACCTAATATTTTGAAAAAATTAGGAAACCCGTGACTTGTGCTAAGGCCACTGTTCGTCGTAACCAAGGATGCTTGGCCCAGAACCTTAGATATGAGGGGGGAAGGTCATTACTTGAGCGCCTCCTACTCACTCGATCAAAAGATCAACTTCTACTAAACCACAATATGATTTTTATTTACTTTATATATTCATATTCCAATTATTTAATAAATCCTAAAATTTACTATGTGAAGCAAACAATATAGACTATGCCATTCATTTTAGAACAATCGGATTTCATGTATTTTGAAAGAGTTTTGAAGATGTACAACTCAAAGAAATTGAGTTTACGAACATGAAAATCAACATCATTCCAAATTAAGTGACACAACTTCTATCCATCGGCATTCATACAGTTATAATAAGTAAGCAAGTAGTCACATGGTAGGATGCTAAACATAGTAAGGAAAATATACACAAGCTGGATGCTAAAACATAAAAACTTACATATTTGCCGACGTTCCGCGAACAGCTACAAAGCAAAGTTAGTAAAACATGCATGATCTTATATACAAGATTCTAATGCAATACATACATAAAAATGCAACTAAAAATTCGGCTACTAATACATAACATGTTAATCATCTCAAGACATAGGGTAGCGCATAAAATCACATAAAAGATGCAAATTTAGCCGAATCAAGATGCATGAAACATGGATGCAAAGTATGGATATGATGAAAAATAAAAACATGATGCTTATTTATAGATATGGCGAGTAAATGAAAGGGATAAAAAGAAGCGGGGGTTAGAAATGATTGCAACACCGAATACTTAAAATACTGAATAAAAGGCATGGGGTTTAGAAATTATTAACAAACCAAATATACAAATAATAATAATATAACATAGACAAATATATTAAACATAATAATAATAGTAATAGTAGTAATAATAATAATAATATATATATGTACATATATTTAAGAGAAGTGTGTGTGGTGGTTTCACCCACCACTGCACGAAAAACATATATTATTATAGTATAATAATATATTAATATACAACATAATATAATTAATATATTATTATATTATTTACATTATTATTAAAATAAAAAAATATATATATATATTTAAAACAGTAAAAAAAATGTAAGAAAATAAAGAAATTACATCAAATAAATCAGCTAATCATTTCTACCATATTGTATTATATATTTAAAGATAAGAGAAATAAAAAGGAAATAAATGAGAAAAGTGCAAAGACTCACCTTTGGAGGAAAAGATGAATATTCTGATTAACAAATTTTCTTCTTTTACACCCTCACGGTTATGGTGTATACTTTGAAATTTCTACGAGATGTTTCAAGTTCTAACTTTAGTAGAATTTTGGATAGTTGAAAATGCTCTCTTGCTCTCAAAATAACTTAACATTTTTCAAAATCAATTTCTCTCCCTCAAGATTTTTGAAATAAAAATTCTCTTAACCAAAATTATCTCCCTATTTTTGAAACAAAATTTTCTTTCTCATAATTTTCTCCCCTACTCCCTTTTTTTTTTCTCCAAACAACAAAATGAGAGGGTATTTATAAAATTTTCAAACACTCAAAACACATGGCTAGCCATGTGGTACATGGCTTACTATGTGATATCTCAAAACCATGTGGCTTGCCATGTGGTTTGAGAGCTGATTTTCCAAAATTGCTAAATTTTTTGGAAAATGAAAAATTCACAAAAATATTTTTGAATAGATCTAAAATAATTTAGCCAAAATGGGTGTAAGGTTGGAATTAAAACTTAAAACTAATTTTTCTACTGAGAAATTCGTAAAATAGCACATTTCAATTTTCATCATTGGGTGTTTGAAAGAAAGCACCCAACTCTTAAGGCCGGTCAAAATGGGGTGTCTACAGTTGCCCCTTTTTGACACAACTCGAAGCTATTTTATGACGACAGTAAATGTCAAAGCCCGAAAATGACCCTTTTGACAATGCCGCAAGGCTTGGGCAAACAAACAAGACGAAGATGCAAATGCAGTTGGTTGAACCTGAGAGTTGCCTACATATCCTTTTGCAAGGAATTAAACCAGTATAGTTCAGGGGTAACATGCAAATGATATACTTGAAAATTTAATTGAAAGTTGGACTTACACTTTTCACGAAGCCATTTTTTTCTTTTTGAAAGTTTATGATCAATACAATGCGCAACACGTAATATGTGTGGCAAGCCTCGTACAAATGATATGAAACATAACAAAAGATATAATCCAAACACACTCACATAAGAGAAGTAACTATAACCAATGAATAGTTTTAACCTACAACCCAAAACAGGGAAGGTATTAACCGATGGATAGTTTCAAGTAACAATCGAAGAAAAGGAAGGCATTAACCGAAGGTGGTTTGAACCAACAGCCCGAGAAAGAGATAATATCATCATCCCGAAAAAGGGGCCAGTATTAACCGAGTGGTTTTAACCTTCAACCCAAAAAAAGAGGTCAACATTAATTGATGAAAAATGTTGTAATCAAGTGTTGATGTGAATAGATTGTACCCAAGTAATGCAATAATGATAGTTGTAACCATGTAAATGATATACTAATACAATTGAAAGTTGGATATATATTTTTTTCTTTTCTTTTTAAAAATGCATGATTTATGCAATGCAAGATGTAATATATGGTGAGGCATGGCTCATGCAAATCAAGCAAACAAAAGGGGTACAATCCAAACACACTCACAGGAGAGGAGAAAATAAGGTTTTAATCAAACAACAAGACCTAGATCATATCTCGATACGAAATAGGGCATTGATTTCAACCGGGTAAAGAGAAAAATTGTAGCACTTGTGTTCTCTAAATTATTGGAGAATGTATTTAACCCATTTATTTTCATTTTGAGAGTCTTTGGAGTTGTTATATTTTGGTTTTGGAGGAGTACAATTCAATTTAGACTTGTTGGGGTTGTTCTTTCGCGCTTGTTTTCGTTGAAAAATTCTTTGGGAACTTGGAAAATTTGTTCTGGTGCTAACACTAGTCTTCCTGGGGGTCGACACCACCTTTCTGCCTTACTCTTAGTGTCTCTGCTGGTTTATAGAGTCGACACCATGGGTCCCAGGGTTGACCCTTGTCTGGTGCTGTGTTCTGAGTGTTCCTATTGAAATATAGGGTCGATACCACTGCTTCGTAGGGTTGATCCTTGTCTGCTACACACATTAGTGTCTCAAATTTTCTTCTTGAGAGTCAACACCACTGCCTTGAGGGTTGACCCTTGTGAGTTATTTTCAGAAATTTTGATTCGGTTTTGGGCCCAACTTTTTGGAGGTTTGACTTATTCTTTTCTTGGAATTTAGGGCTATTATTCTACCGTTATAAATAGACCCCAAACACACTTTTCTTATTCACTTTTCTTCTCTCGCTCTCTCTCTCTCTCTCTCTCTCTCTCTCTCTCTCTCTTCTCTCTTTAAACCGTGAATCTCTCTCCCACTCTTAGAAACTCAACTTCTCTTGCATAGATCTCTAGATCTACTTGGTTAGAGACATCTTTTCACCTTGGTCCTTTGAGAAAGATTGTAGATCTCATCAAGGACTTTCTTTTGATCCAAGAGTTTCATGGTTTCATCAGCTTTGAGTATTTCCTGAGTTCTCCTCTTCGCTTCAAGAGGTAGGGTCTATTTCCTAAACTCAATATGAGTTCGGGAGCATATTTGTGACGTATTTTTGTTATTTATATTTGGTAGTCATTTGGTTGATCTTCAAATGTTATTGTGGGTTGAGGGTTTGTATAAATTGGGGGTTGTTTGGTTATGATTCTGCTATTAAATCTATTTTTGGTAAACAAATTTGCATTTGATTTTCTATAAGGGAAAAACCCCAATTTGTAGAAAAACCCTAAATGATATTGTTTTGAGAGTTGGATTTTTTTTTTTTTTTGTAAATGATTTGGTTGAAAGAGATAGAAAGGGAATGATTGTTGGATTTTGAAACAATGAGTGTTATTACTCTTTTGGAAAAATATATTTGTATTGTTATCTTTTAATTATTGTGTTAGAGATAAATGTTTTGGCTATCGGTGGAGGATAACATTGCCGTGTGTTAGAAATTGCATGTGGATTAGGCAAATTGAAATCATTCATATCATGGAGCATGTAATGGATTTGGAAATTTGAACTGTATGTTTTGGAAAAAGGTTTTGGAAATTCTTACATTATGTTTTGGAACATTTGCATTGTTTTGGAGAAATAATATTTTGAGTTACATGTATTGTACTATTGAAAAGGGCAAATAAAATGGTGAATTTGGGAAGTAAGAATTGTCTTGTTGAAATAAGTTGGCCTGAGTGTCCATGGTGAAAGTCTTAAAAATCACTCCTACACATGGGTGCCGATCTCGCGAATGAAATGTCTGTGAAATGGCAATAGTAGTGCTTGTATAGCCTACGTTTACATGGGTGCCGGTTTACGATTTCCTGCGGACGAAATTTTCGTGAAAGGTTGTATGTATTTTGGAGATTTACCCATTTTATTTACTTTTATGTTGGTTTTGAAACAGGACGTTTGGAAATGTTTCAAGCAATGTATTTGCTTTTTGTTCAGCGATATAGTCGCATTTGATTTAGCAATGTTTTCGCTGGTTGGTATTAAGATACCTGGATTGGTTTTTGGAAAAAGGATTTTATATCAAAAGGATGATTTGAACTCGGAAAATGTTTTGATTAAACGTAAGGTTTTTGTAATTGGAAAGAAAGGATTTTGTTGAGAAATCAAATATATTTGAAAATGCCTTTGGGCATATTGTACATATATTGCATCATGATCATTTATGTTGGTGGAGCATGTTTAGTTTTTGAAATATTCTCTACTGGGCTTTATGCTCACCCTACGTGGCTGAAATGTTTTTCAGGTTTACATGTGTGGATGTGGACTGTGACATGAAGTTGTGGTTAGAACCGTGTAGGGTGGCTCAGTTATTTGTAGGCCATGGGCCATTTATGTTTTTATTGGCTGTGTACCATTCTTGTAAGGGTTGCACCCTTGTGTATGATGTAAGCCTCTGGGCGTTCAATTTAATTTATTACATTTGTGTATGGAATTTTTTTTTTTTTGGGTTATAGAATATCCATTCAACATAGATGTTGTATCTAGGAATGTATAAAATCAGATAAACATATGTATTGTGTGACTATATTATATTCATTTGCATGAGAGTTGTTCATCGTTGGGTGGGAGAGTTGTTCATCGTTGGGTGGTTTATTCACATGAGCAGGACCGTGTAAATCCGGGCAATGACAACTTGGTATTAGAGCTAACCAGGTTTGAAAACCTTGGGCTCGTGGGAAGTGGTTAGCCATAGTGGGTTTATCATGCTCGGTGAGGACATTTGTATGTTGTGTGTGTAGACTCGACTTTCTTCGCGCACCCCCCTTTCGGAGAGGCCGCGAATTGGTCTCCCACAATTCGGACTCCTGTCATGGTTCTGAATCTAATCTCACAAAGTGCAATGTGAGACTGATAAACACCAAAGAGTCCAATCCGGCAAATCATTTTGGAAAATTAGATTTTGAATCAAATAATGCCAAAATTGGACAGCTTTGCCAGATTACAGAGTCGCCACCTAAATATTTTATTTTTGGGAAATTTAGGAAACCCTAACTCGTGCCAAAGGCCACGTGTCCGTCATCACCAAACTTGTCTCGGCTCGGGAACTTGGGTACGAGAGGGGAAGGTCATGAAATGAGCACCCCCGCTCGCCCGATCAAAGGATCGGCCTCTACTAAGCATGATATGTTGTTTTATAAACCTCATGTGTTCTTATCTAGTTATTAACTAACTTTACTATGTGATGTGCACAGCATACAAGTATAGACTGAATCGCAAGAATTGGAACAAAACAATTCATGTTTGTTATTGCCACTCGCAAGTGGGCTAAAGTACGGATTTGCCACCCTCGGGCGGGCTTAAAAACATAATGATTTGCCACCTCGCAAAGTGGGCTTAAAACTCACATTTGATGAATTGTTCCAATTTAAGTAACAAAGCCTTCATCCACAGGCATTCATGCAGTTTAGCATTTAAGCAAATAGCCTCATGGCAAGCATGCGAAACATGGCAATACTCACACTCATGCAAGTATGCTAAAGCGTAAACACTTACAGTGTACTCCGAGCCAAAACAGAAGCTAGTTAGAAATATGCATGCTTCTAACTATGCGAGATGCCTAATGCAACACATACAATAATGCAACTAAATAGGCTCGGCTATCTAAGATGGCATATGAATGCAACAATTCGATACATGTATTCAAAGAAGTATTGAAATACGATGCAGTTTGAATGATGCGCCGAGTCCAGTGCATGCAAGACAAATGAATGATGCAAACATGCGAGCATAAGGTATGCTAATCAAAACGTGCCCTAAAACTAACCATCGAAAACGGTAAGTAAAAGGGAGAAAGAAGTGGGATTGGAAGGCATGCATACATACACGCACACTTATTACAACAGTGCGCCCTCTCGAAGGAGGGTCCGAACAAATAAGCTAAGCTACACTAAGCTAAGCTAATTATTACAAACCAACTAATTAACTATTCTAGCTAATTAATTACAATACAATTGAATAACTAGCTAATCTAAGCTAATTAATTACAAACCGAATTAATTAATTAAGCACTTAACTAATCAATTACAAAACGACTAAGCTAATGAACTATTTAGCTAAACAATTTGAATGAATGGCCTCGGGAAGCGAGAGAGATATGCATGCTCGATTGCGTCCTCCCGAAAATCCACTACCTTGCCTCTAGATGCCTCTGTTTACACATCTCTGGACCTCTGAAAATTATGCCAACTTCCAGACTACTTCTGTTTAATCTCAAGGATACACTGATGGCTGATCAGCTAGAAATGATGGCCATCAGCCACTACTGATGGCCAGTCGGCTGGCTTTGGTGGCCGGTCGGCCACTACTTCCCTGAAATTCCTCATTTTGCTGCAACAGAGAGAAAACAGAGGCATGGCAGTGTATTTGCAAGGGAATGTGTGTACTGTCACCCTCCTTATCATGTCTCAAGCTCAAAGGAGTGTGGCACTTGGCTCTCAAGCCACCAACCAAGCATTTTCAATGCATGATGGCCAAAGAACCAAGCTTGTACAAGCTTAATGAATGTGCACATAAGACTCGAAAAGCCGCCACCCTATCATGCATGATCAAGGGTGACAACGACCAAGAAACGTGACACGTTTCATCACTTTGAGTATGAAATATGCCACATTTCTTGCGTTTAGATTAACGTCCGATCCAAACACATGCAATGCAACACATATATGTGTAGACGTCCCCGAACGCCCCCGGGAGGATGAGTCCTGTTCCGTTCATTTTGGGCTCACTACAGTTCGGACTCAAATTGTCACGGTTCTTAATTTGAACCAAAGAGTCCAAATCCGGCAAATCGTTTTGAGAAAACAGATTTTTAGAAAGAAGTGCCAAACATGGACTGCTTTGCCAGATACAGAGTCGCCACCTAAATATTTTATTTTGGGAAATTTAGGAAACCCTGACTCGTTGCCTAAGGCCACGTGTCCGTCATCACCAAAGTTGCCTCGGCTCGGGAACTTGGGTACGATTGGGGAAGGTCACTTCGTGAGCACCCCCGCTCACCCGATCAAAGATCGGCCTCTACTAACCATGATATCTAGTTTTGAAAACATTATGCGTTCTTATTCCGGTTATTAGCCTAGGTTTACTATGTGATGCGCACAGCATACAAGTATAGACTGGGTCGCTTGAATTGGAATGAAACATTTCATGTTTGTTTTGAAAATGGTTTGCTACTCGCAAGTAGGCTTAAAATGCAGATTTTGCCACCCTCAGGTGGGCTTTAGAAAAGATGGTTTTGGCACTATCTAGTGGGCTTTAAAAGTCACAATTAATGAATTGTTCCAACTCAAATAACCCAACCTTCACCCACAGGCATTCAGGCAGTTATATCACGTAAACACATAGTCTCATGGTAAGCATGCTATCATGGCAGTCACTCACACGCATGCAAGGATGCTAAAGCATAAAACTTACCGAGTACTCCAAGCCAAAACAGAAGCTATGTTAGAAATCCATGCATGATCCTAACTATACAGAAATGCCTAATGCAACACACGCAAAATGCAACTAAGATAGGCTCGGCTATTCTAAAGATGGCATGTGAAATGCTACAACTAACAAGTTATTCAATTTTGGAATTGAAATACAATGCAGTTAATATGATGCGCCGAGCCCGGTGCATGCAAGACAGATGAATGAATGCAAACATGCTATCATACTGTATGCTAATTGAAACGTGCCCTAATCTAACCATCGTAAGCTAGTAAATAAAAGGGAGAAAGATGTGGGGTTGGAAGACATACATCACACGCACGCACACTTATTACAACATTGCCCTCGCGCGGAGGGTCCGAATAAATAATACAGTCCCGAATAAATAATACAGTCCGAAAAAGTACAAAACCCTAATTAATTAACAAATTAATCTAGGAAAGTAGTAAATTAGCATGTAAGCCTATGGACTGCCTCAGCTCTGCTCCGGATGATGGATGATGCATGCTTGAGTTGTTTTGCACGGAAATCCATTGCGATGCCCCGGTTTGCCTCTGTTTGCAATTAATCTCGGAATGTTGCACGAAGCTCCAAAAGACTGTCGGTTTTTGATTTGCTGCAACAGAGAGCAAGAAAGGGGCATGGCAAAGTATTTTCGCATATGTATGTATACCTCGATCCTCGTGCCACCAATCACGCATCTCGATGCATGATGGCCGAGGAGTCGAATTGCACGACTCAATATGAAATGAATGCACATATAAACACAACAAGACCGAGACTCCATCATGGTTAATCCAGAGTGTCGGTGACTGGAAATTGAGACACGTTCCGTCACTCGGAGTACGAAACGTACCTCGTTTCCCGTGCTTGGGCTAACTCCTATCCCAAGCACAATGCAATATGCATGACATGCATGAATGCAATCCTAACATGCAACCTAGCATACGCAATGCTATGAGATGGCATACACAATGCACGATGTAGCAAGACATACACAATGCTCTAACATACAACCTAACATACGCAATGCTATGAATCGGAATGGCATACACAATGCATAATGGATTTACACTAACATGAGTGGACCTCAGCCACACTCACATTAGTAGCCATGAGATGAAAATGAGACAGCCGAAATGCGTGCACACATGCACGCAAACCGAGGACCGAACCTAAGGCACCAAATGCCACTCTAACAAGGCATGGCAAGGCATGAAATATGGCATACAGACATGCAAATTCCAGCACTGAAACATGATGCAAAGTGATCCCGAATCATGGATATGCATCATACAATGCATGGAATGGTCCCGAAACTCAAAACTAGGCACATGTATTGACTTATAGCTATACAAAGCATGCATTATTTGACTATGAAGCACAAAGACAGAGCCAAGCCAGTCCCAAAATATGCACATTTCCAGTTCAAAGCATGACCAAATGATGCTAGCATGATGGACTAAAATAGCATGCAACTTTGACTAGCAAACATGGTTTACATGGCATGTATATGAAGCACATGAGAAATCATCAAACCAGAAAAAATTAGTGAATAAAATATGTCAAAATATGCCCAAATAACCTCTGAAATGCAACCAACACATGCAAAAATGAGGAGTTCCTTTAAAGGGCCATACAAGGGGTTATTAAGCACATACAAGATAGACACTTAGCATGGAAAAACCAACTCTGGAAATGGAATATGACAGCCCTAAAACTCACAAAATAGGCCCTGAAATCAGCCTCGGAAACATGCAAACAAAGGCCTCTTTGAAAGGCCTCGAATGAGATTCCTCTACACATGCAACATAGACATAAAATATGGCCAAAGGGGCCTTGGACAGAGCCAAGGCAGACCTAAAAGCTCACAGAATGAGGCCTGAAAAGTGACTTCGATGCATGCAAAATAGGGTCTCTTTGGAAGGCCAAACATGCTAGTAAAGAGAATGAGGGGTGAGAGGGTCACCCATCTATGATTTCAAAGCTCAAATCCTCATCAAAGCCACTGAAAATCCATTGGATTTCAGTGGCTAAGAGGCCAAAACAAGACTTATGCAAATGCTCAAATGCAAGGCTCAAAGCATGTAGAAATGAAGCATGCAAGGAAGGAGATGACTCCAAACAAAAAAGTGACCTCAAACAAACTTAAAGAGGAGGTCAAAACAAGACTTTTTTCAGTTTATATCAAGCCTCGAAAATATTCAAAAGTAAGGCTAAAATATGATGCAAAAATAGCCCTAAAAGAGAGATAAAGGACAAGAGGCAGCAGATGGCCTCAAACAGTAAAGAGCCCTTCAACAAAGTTGAAGAGGGGCTCACAATAAGGCACTTTACAGTTTGGCTCGAAGCCCAAAAATGCCCACAAATAAAGCTAATGTATCATGCAAGATAAGTCCTAAAAGAGAGATAAAGCACAAAGGGGGAGTAGAAGACCTTAAACAGGAAAAAGTCCTTGATCAATCATGAAGATGAGGTCAAAAATAAGACTATTTCCAGTTCAGGTCGAAGCCCAAAAATGCAAGCAAAAGGGGCTAAGATATAGAGCAAAATGATGCAAAAGTGGGGAAAATAGGGACTCACCCTTGAAGAGCCGACCTCCAGCAGCTTTTGGTCTAAGATTCTAAGCTTTCAACCTCTGCAAATGGCCTCCAAGTTGCTGGAATGGAGTGTGGAGGTGGTAGGCTATGAGGTGTAGGGTAAAATGGCCAAGAATCAAGGTGTTTGGAGGCTTAGAGGAGATAGATATATGGTTGTATGTATCAATGCCTTAGCTAGTTTTTCTAACCCTTAGAAATGAGGCTCAAGGGTTGGCTTTATAGAGGAGAGAAGCCAAGGGAAAGGGGGGGAAAAACCAATTCAAATTTCCCCCCAAAAGGGCAGATCCTCGGACAGAGGGTCTGGTGCAAAACAGCTGGCACAGCTGTAATGCACCAGAAGGGACAAAAATGGCCGGCCAGGTGCAAAAGGGTCAAGTGGCCGGCCGGCCACCTCCCCTGGCCGGCCGACCAGGGGTCAAAAAGGTCAAGAAGGATTGCTGGCCAGCCACCCCAAAAAGGTGGCCTCCCAGATGAGTGCAACACAGCTGCATGGTCAAAACCCAGAAAATGTGAACCACGAGAGAGAAAAACCAGCTTTTTAGAGGGGTTCAAAAGGGTCAAGAACAATTGCTGGCTGGCCTACCCATATTGGTGGCCTCCCAGGTGTGTACAACACAATGGTGTGGTGGAAATTCAGAAAAAGTGGCTCGGGAGTGGGAAAAACCAGCTTTCTAGTGAAGAAAACGGGCGACGAAGAGCGATGAAGAAATAAAACTGGCTTTTCAGAAAAATTGCTGGCCTCCCACCTTCCTACAACCTTTCTAATAATGAAAATAAGGTCCCTGCCAAAAATGGACCAAGACGGATGCAAAACGAAGGTTCGGGGGCCGAAACACGCAGTTTGGGGCCCCGAAAACAGGCTGTTAGGCACCAGCAGTGGCGTTCGACCACGGAGTTGGTCTCTCGGGCCACAGTGTCCCTCAAAAGGGAGGAAATAAGGTGTGTGCCAAAACCAGAGCAAACGGAGGTAGTTAAGCGGTCCCGAACCGAGGCGCACGGCCGACAGCTCCGAAAATCGGGAACTGGGCTCCAAACGGGAAAAAAATGGCCTACGACCATGAAACGTAGCCTACGGCCACTGAGAGACGATCTATGAGACCTCTCCCTCCCTTCGGGAAGAGAAAACAAAGAAAACAGGGCCTGGTTCACAAACCGAGGCAAAGCACAAAAGAGTCCGGAAGCCCGGAAGCAAGGCTCGCAACCGTGACTCCGCAACCTCAGAACGAGCACAATATGTAACATCACCAAGCGCTCAATCGGTGACGTCTGAGTCTTAAGGTCGGTCAAAAATGGGGTGTCTACAGTTTCCCCTCTTTGACAGAACTCGGAAGTTAAGAAGTGACGGGAGTGAATGTCAAAGCCCAGAGACGGCCCATTTTTGACAAGGCCGAAGACTTAGACAAATAGGCGAGACGAACAGAAAGATGTGCCCGCAGACATGCCCGCAAGCAGGGGGCAAAATGCAAAGCGATGCGCACAAAGCCAGATGTAACTCAATGATCATGCGAAGCAACAAGCTGTAATGAAGCAAATATTCACAATAGATGCAACAATTTTAAGCAAGAATGCAAAGTAAAACTACATTTCATGTAGTTGAAGAATGCGGAGAATCATTGAATTCTCGCCACGTCTCACACGGAGGAGATACAATACCTGTGCGGTTCGTCTAGTCACACCAGCCTCAAATGAACCGTACATATAATATCGTGCCTACAAAAGAAAGAAACTCAACAAGTACAACATAGTTAGCAACATATGTTCAGAGTGATATCGAACGCAGACAAACACGGTGTTGATGGGTGAGTGTCTCGCAATGCGAGAGGAAACGCGTGTGACAACGCAAGTTTAAGCATGGGGGTATGACAATACCCGTGAAACGTGCACAACAGTGCAAGTGGTGTGCATGAGAATGCAGGTGATGTGCACAACAATGTAGAACAAGTGTAAATTTGAATGCACATTTTGAAACGAAACAACGAGCAAAGCAATGCAAGTTTCGACGAAGGTGGCTCAATTGCGACCTCCGGTTTACCTCCCGGAGGGGTCACAACACATTCAAAAAGGATACACCTCACTTTTGACGAGTAACGATGAGACACGCATCAAAAGTTGGAGTTGAAGTTCCCGCGGAGGGATTTTGCGACGAAAAGTGCACTTTCCTTGTACTTTCTCGGGTGCCGGGGACTCCAATCATCACCAAAATTTGCAGAGACCTTGGAGACCACCTTGGGAATGCTGCTGGCCAAGTTTGGTTCAAGGGGGAGGCCACCGGCCAGGTTTGAGGGAGAGGGGTGGCCGGCCTACCAGAAAAGGTGGCCGGCCGGCCACCTAGTCCAAATCCGGGGCATTTTGGTACTTTCATGCTCATTTCTTTAAATATACAAAGCCAAACACTTTATGCTCATAACTCCAAGGCCGAAATTAGTCCCTCTACCTTCCTAGAGCATTTTCTCTCTTAGATCTGAGCTCTATACGCGTTTTCCAACGCCTCACGCAAAGTTGTTTCGCGAAAACTTTCAGTTCTCTTCACTTTGAACCGATTAAATTTTGATTTCGGAGCTTCTTTTCTAATTTTTGCCACTTGAGGTGAGTTTGTTTCAACATTTGGAAGATTTTCTCGGGGGTTGACTTTTGTCGACTTTTTCATTTCCCGAGAGTTGACTTTTGTTGACTTTTTCTAATTTTGGCTCATTTTGCTCATTTTTGCTCCCTTTTGCAGATTTCTTGAGATGGCGGGTCATTTTCCCCATGGCGGAGGTTCTCCAGGTGCCAGAGGTGATCCAGACATCATGTCTTTACCCCCGAGGGTTCGGCCATTCATCCCCGAGAGGTATGACCCTCCGACACATGTCCTTCCCCAGGCAATTTTTTACCATTTCACTGATTTCGATGATCGAGCGCCGGGGGATCTGCTTTTGCGAGAGCCAGAGTCCCACCTCTCTCATCAGGCGTGAGAGGTATTTACTTCACTTTTACATTTTCTGCAATGTATTCTGCATTTTCCGTGCATTTCGGGCTTTCGCTATGTTTATCTGCTCACTCAAGCACACAGCTTGTTTTGAATGTTTAGCCTATAACACCGTATTCTGTTTGCATCTTGAACACACAGTTCGAAAACTCTGACTTTCTGAACACGCAGCTCGTATATCGATTGTGAACACACAGCACACACTTTGAAATCTGAACACACAGCTTAAATACTTGATGTTGAACACACAGTTCGAACTTTGAGATGAACACACAGCCCATTTTTTTGATTGTGAGCACACAGCACACATTCGTTGAGAGTTGAACATACAGCCCAAACTTTGAGATGAACACACAGCCCACACTGATTTGAGAGTTGAACACGCAGCCCAAACACTTGATGTCGAACACACAGCTCGTCGTTGAGGTGAACACACAGCACACACTGATTGAAAGTTGAACACACAGCCCAAACTTTAAGATGAACACACAGCTCGTCGTTGAGGTGAACACACAGCACACACTGATTGAGAGTTGAACACACAGCCCAAACTTTGAGATGAACACACAGCCACACTTTGAAATCTGAACACACAGCTCAATACTTGATGTTGAACACACAGCTCGAACTTTGAGATGAACATACAGCCCATTTTTCTGATTGTGAGCACACAGCACACATTCGTTGAGAGTTGAACATACAGCCCAAACTTTGAGATGAACACACAGCTCACACTGATTGAGAGTTGACCATGCAGCCCAAACACTTGATGTCGAACACACAGCTCGTCGTTGAGGTGAACACATAGCACACACTGATTGAGAGTTGAACACACAGCCCAAACTTTGAGATGAACACACAGCTCGTTGTTGAATTTTCTGAATACGCAGCCCAGATTCTGTATCTGATTTTGATCTTGCACACAGCTTATACATTTCATTTGCACGCAGCTTATTCATTTCATTTGCACGCAGCTTATACATTTCGTTCTGAAACTGAATACATGTGTTCATCCTAAATGCAGGTGACTTCTCGCACTGCGCGAGGATATGGCTCCATCGCGGCGAGAGAGTGGTACGCCGAGCTCCGGAGGCTGTTCGGGATCTGGTTGACGTGGCAGGGTTTGGGCCCTTTTGCACAGGATATCCCGCTGTCCTGCTAGAAGGACGCTGATGGGTGCTTTGGTAGAGATGGTGGGACACCACCAACTCCTTCCATTTCTTTGCCACTGGGACATGACTATGACCCCGTTTGACTTCGCCGTATTGACTGGCCTTGATGTGGGAGGTTGGCAATCCCATATGACGAGGACATGGGCCAGTGGGAGGCCGCTTGGATATACCTATTGGGAGCTCGCCCGCCAGTTGACCGATCTTCGGGCAGAGTCCGATATACCTGGTTTTCTTCCCATTTCAGGAGGTAGAGATGGAGCCTGAGACTCCTGAGGAGGTAGCACAGTACACTCGCAGATTCTTGATGTTCCCCTTCGAGACCACTCTGTTCCCCGATAGGGGGAACACTGTCGGGCTCTATTTGTTGAGTGCTCTAGTGGACCTATCACAGGTCAATCGATATGATTGGGGTGGCGCCAGCCTGGCTACTCTCCATTGCTATATGAGCGCGACTTCCCGCGGACGGGGGAACATGTTTGGCGGCTATTGGAGGGCCTGGGAGGTACTTTCTGCCCTCTTGATTTACATTTCTGCTTCTCATTATTTGTACATTGCGCACACAGCACACTTTACACTCTGTACCTTGCACTTTGCTCTCAGCATTTTGTATTTACATTCTGCACTCAGCATGCTGTATTTTGATGGCTACTGCTTTGTTTTCCACAGCTATGGGTCTACGCGTACTTCCTGACACTAGCTCCGGAGCTTGAGGTAGCGGTGCCCCTCACTACCCCTTACTCACTTGTATTCGAGGGCCAATACCGGCCGAGACCTCGGGAGTCTTTCCTCTACCTACGGCAGTACTTGATACAGTGCGGTCGTCAGAGGTATTTCAGAACTCTCAGTTCTTCATGTTTTCATGCACATTCACAATTTCTAATCAGCTTATGCATCGGTTATCCACAGATCACATGGCAGCCATGGGCGCCTTTAGGTAAAGACCTCCGATTCCAGTTTACCGGAGCATGGGGTGCCTCTCAATATAGGATCCTATTCGAGGAGCCAGTTGGTAGGGCCTGGTTTTTGGGGATCGCTTCTTGCGTCAGATATGGGGCTACCCTGTTCAGGACATTCCTGCGGCACCTCCAAGACGATATGCAGACCGCTGATAGCTCCCTCCCCAGGGTGTCGCTGATGCTATGCAAAGGTACCGATGCGTTACTGCATTTGGAGCAGGGGGAGTATGCGACCTACCGTCACACATACTTGATGCCTCCATTGACGGGAGTCCGTACTCCGACGAGGAGGTCTGCTGGTATGCCATCATCGAGCCGGGCTCGGACTGCAGATGTCCCTTCCACCAGCAGGGCTGGCACATCTAGGGGTGGGGGTGGATTGGTTCCCCCGATTCCTCCGACTCATTTTCATGCTGGATGGCACAGAGATCCCGACTGAGTTGACGGGATGGAGATATGGGACTTCCTACCCGATCCCGATAAAGCCTCCGGTGCCTGGTCATCGATTTGTCAGAGACCCCGACTCGCCACCGGTATGTTTTACAGCTTTGATTTATCACTCCGATACTCGGACACTCATTCATTTACTGATGATCTTGCATTTGCATTTGCAGCCTCCCGTCGAGTATATGGATGACATGCTCGGATTGGTAGCCTCACTCGAGGGCATGGTCCTACGGAGAGAGGCGCAGTTGTCCATCATGGGTTTCCAGGTACACTTTAGTTTTCTTGCATTTATCATACTTCTGATGACATACTGATCTTGAACATCTTACTGCATTGATAGGCTGCCTGTGTAGAGCATATCTGACACACACCATATTCATGTACTATATCTACATACATCTACTCTGTGTAGTTTGCTTGCATCTGCATCTAGTATACGTGTTTTGGCTGATGTATTCAAATTGCATTCTTCATTCTCAAATGCCTCCGGTGTACGCTCAGTCACAGGCCAGACCATCCAGGCCTTCCCGAGGAGCTGGGCCATCTAGGCCTTCTCGAGGAGCCGGGAGAGGGGAGTCATCTCGCGGACGAGGCGGGCGCAGGGCGCACATCATAGAGGAGGAGTCCAGCGAGTAGGAGGAGGCTGCAGATCCCCAGTTAGAGACATTCTGCTGACAGAGAGGGTGCTTCGACCCTGGTTCCGAGAGTGGAGGTGAGACCGAGGAGGGCTCCGAGGATGGCGGTTCTGACTTAGACGATGATGATGGTGATGATGGCGTAGAGGCTGTTCCGCAAAAGAGGACGAAGAGGGCCTCTTATTCCTGCTCTTGAGAGCATTGATGCAGCTATTTCCTGCTTTATTTTCTTTTTTACTAGTAGTGTAGTATATTGTACATTGTTAGGCAGTTTTATTTTCTGTAAAACTTGTACCCTTGTTGTAAAAAATGTTGTAACAAAGGAAGCATGATGGAATGAAACAGCTTTTGAAAAAGTGTTGTATTTTATGTTCTTAGCATCGCATCGCATCATTTTGCACCAAAAATGAGATTGAATGGAATTGTGCGCTGTGTATTTGCCAAGTCAGGTAGTGAACCGACGCAACAAACTAAACAACCTAACTTACTAAGAAATTACAAACCTTAGCAAGTTTACAACTCGATAAGCAAAACATAACAAAGTTGATAACTCGATACAACAAAATTGATTAAACAAAGAGTAACAACTCAATGCACGAAACTCGACAGCTCGACAAAACTTAACAACTCGATAAACAAGACATCTCAATAAACAAAACAACAACTCGATAAGCAAAGCAACAACTCGATAAGCAAGACTTAACAACAACTCTATAAACAAAGTGCATTTCGGACGATCTGGGTGACGGAACGCATCCGAAACAGAGGGGAATGGAGGCCTTCGACACTCCCGATACATGGAAATGCTAGGAACTTCCTTCTAGAGGGTAGAACAGGACCAAAGGCACACCTTGCAGTATGGCCGGCCACCTTTGGGAGCTGGCCGACCAGCTTTTTGTATTGGAGGAGAGAGGGGTGGCCGGCCTACTAGAAAAGGTGGCCGGCTGGCCACTTAGCTTAGCAATCACCAGTTCTTCGACACGTGTCCCCCGAACAGTGCCCTATCCTCTTTAAAGTCCCAGCCTCGTGGTTGATTCATTTCATCTCATTTTTGCACCAAAATGGAGGCGTTTCTCGTCGAAAATCTCACAGCTTGGATCGCTTCTCTAGATGGCTCAGAAAAGTTGAACTTCCGGGGTTTCGGCTTGAATGCACTATTCATGCTGAGCCGTACTCTGCTGCACCTTCCCTTCCTTCACGCCGCGGCAAGGTTTTGGAACCCGGTAACACATGTTTTTAGCTTCGGCGGGCAAGAGGTATGTCCAACTTTCGAAGATTTTCAAGTTTTGATGGAATCTGAACGCCATGAAGAATTTTGCCACAGTTTCGCTTTGGTCACGCCCAAGCTTTAGGGTGGATGTGTGGGCTCACCATGCATGACACTTGGTCTCTGATCTGCAACGGGGAACTGGACATCCTCGGCTTGATTCATCGCTTTTCTAATGCCGGTGACCGCGGCAACCATCATTGGCAAGGTTTTCGGCAACACGCTGTAGACACCCCATTTTTGACCGACCTTAAGACTCAAACGTCACCAATTGAGCGCTTGGTGATACTACATATTGTGCTCGTTCAGAAGTTTCGGAGCCTCGACTGCGAGCCTTGCCTCCGAACTTCCGAACTCTTCTGTGCTTTGCCTTGGTTTGTGAACCAGGCTCTGTTTTCTCTGTTTTCTCTTCCCGAGGGGAGGGAGAGGTCTCGTAGATCATCTCTCAGTGGCCGTAGGCTACGTTTCGTGGTCGTAGGCCATTTTTTCCATTTCGAAGCCCGGTTCCCGGTTTTCGGAGCCGTCGGCCGTGTGCCTCGGTTCGGGACCGCTTAACCACCTCCGTTTGCTCCGATTTTTGGTATACACCTTATTTCCCCCCTTTTGAGGGACACTGTGGCTCGAGAGACCAACTTCGTGGTCGAATGCCACCTCTGGTGCTTAACAGTCAGTTTTCGGGGCCTCGGGCTGCGCGTTTTGGCCCCCGAACCTTCATTTTGCATCGGTTTTGGTTCATTTTTGGTGGAGGCCTTATTTTCATTATTAGAAAGGCTGTAGAAGGGTGGGAGGCCAGTAATTGTTCTGACAACCTGTTTTATTCCTTCATCACCCTCCGTCGCCCGTTTTTCTCACTAGAAAGCCAATGTTGACCACCTTTGGGCCACTCTTTCTAGCCCCGAACCACATATTTGTGTTGTACACACCTGGGAGGCCACCAATATGATATGGCCGGCCAGTAATTGCTTCTGACCCTTTTGAACCCTTCTAAAAAATGGGTTTTTCTCTCTCCTGGTTCACTTCTTCCAGTTTTTGACCACATGGTTGTGTTGTGCACACATGAGAGGCATCTTTTTGGCATGGCCGGCCACTAATCATGATTGAACCTTTTGACCCTTGGCCGGCCGGCCATGGGAGAGGCCGGCCGGCCACCTAAACCCTAGATAACTGGCTGGCCATGATCCTTGCACCCTGTTCCTTCCAGCTGTGACCTCCTTTTCCCTCCAGATTCTGTATCCGAGGGGGGGAACTTTTGGGGGGGAAACTTAAATTTGAATCTCCCCCCCTTTTCTCCACTCTTGTGCCTATATAACCAGCCCCTCTCCTTCAGTTCTAAGGGTTACAAAAAACCCCTTTGGAGCTCTTGCATATATCCCCTCTCTCTCCCTCTCTTCCAACCTTAAAACCCTTAATTCTTGCACCATTCCTACACCAACCCATAGCACCACTCCTCCTCACTCCATTCCAGCAGCTTCAAGGCCATTTCCAGAGCTTAGGAGCAATATTTCTTGGACCAAAAGTTGTTGAAGTTTGGTTCTTCAAGGGTAAGTCTTCTTCTCCTCTCTTTGGCCCTATTTTTGCATACAATCTAAGCCATACTTGCTTGCATTTTTGGGCTCCGACCCAAGCTGTAAATAGTCATGTTTTGAGGTCTTTTTCTTGTTTGATTAAGGGTCTTTTCCTTTTTGAGGCTTCCTACTATCACTTGCTTCTTTACCTCTCCTTTTGGCTTTTTTTTTTTTTGCATAGTGTTTTAGGCCTATTTGTGAGCTGTTTTTGTGACGTCCCGATTCTACACCATAGGTTGCAGTCAAGGGAGAGTCACTAGTGAGTCCTATGGTCAATAACCAAGTAAGATCCCAGATCGCCGGAGGAGTCAAAATAGCCTCCCTTCTAAGTCCAGCTTTCTTAGGCAGCGCACTACCTTTTTGACAGATCTTACCAGGCATTGACACAAGGTCTCATAAGCAACGATAAGGTTCATACATAGAATATAAATACATAACAACTACATTTATATTTAATTCAAAAGATTGTTTCATTACATTACATCCCAATAGAAGGTTTAAACTCTACATGAGTTCTTACAAAATAACAAAAAGGAAATTTCTATTATTCCTAAGATAGCCAAAAGTCCTCGAAGGTTTCAGGCTCGTCGTCTCCCGCTATAAGTTCCGTGTCGTCACCTGGCATGATACGCCGTGAGCTTTGAATGCCCAGTAAACACACACACACCCTACCCTTTTTTCCCAGTCCAATACACAATCACAATTATAACATCAAGTAATAAAGCATGATACTCAAATAAATAAATAAAGGGTCAAATTAGATGTTAGTAAACTAGAAATCCCCCAAAGAGATTTCATCCTCCCAACCACAAGAATCGGACGCGGATTATTCGGTATGCCCCCTCTTTTGCTGCTTTGTTGCAGAACAAACCTCGGATGCCTACCAACGGTTATATACCGCGTAGCGCCAACCACAGGGCCTCAAAAGAGACGGTAAAAATAGGGCCTTGCCCGAATCCCTCCTCACACCAAACCACCTAGGGTCCGAATACAACCGCTCCGTTCAAGGGTTCCGAAAATCACTTGCGCAAGACTTTAACTTCCAAATAGGGAATGCATCCCAACAAACCATATATCACATATTCTCATCTTTTCATTCTTCAAGTGCTCGAAAACCCAATACCCACCCAATTAGGTTTCCCGTTGAATTAAGTGTTTTAAGTCATGGTTAGTCCAACTAGACAATATAATAATATCCACATAAGCATGCATCCTCAAGATAAGAAAGATAAATAACATAACATGCACATACAACATCTTGCCAAGATATGATCATAAGCCATTAAACACTTTCATGAATACAAGGGCACAAAACATCCATACATAACAAATTTCCAGATTTAACATCACGTGAAGATTAATACGAAAGGACTACTTTAGATCATCCACCGAACTCGGTCTTCCTATGGTTCGTAGCGAATTTGATCTAGTTTCTAGAACATTTTTCGGAAATGGGTTTGCTTTTCCAGATTTTAAGTTATTTAGAAAATAGTCCAGCGCTGTCCAGAATCTGTCCAGATCCGTCGACCGTTACGAAAACTTGATTTTCTTGCAAACCGCTCAATGTTTTTCGATAAAACCAATTTTAGTTGAAAGCTAACTTCTAAAGGAAGGTTTTGACATAAAATAGAGGTTCAGAATATTTTTGTACAGTTTTCTGGAATTTTTGAAAGTTGACTGCAAAAACAGGTTTTAAGGTAGAATGCCCAAAACAAAGAAAATTTATAAAAAGGGGGTTCCACCATGGGAAAGTTTCATTTCTTTTGTGAAGAAAATATGCTAACTATCACATGTTTAACTCAGAAAATTTGTTTGAAAGAGTGCCCTTGAAATCTTGAGAGATTGGTAATAAAAGGAGATGGTTTTGTGCCAAAAAGGGAAAAATACAAGGGAGATGGAGTCAATACCCAAATCTTAGCATTTTTAACATAAGAACTCTTTAATAACAGATCTAAAAAAAACATTATTTAGAAACATGTATTGAAGAAGGAAAATGAAAGAGAAGGTTGTGTTGTGGCTTACCTACTAAGTTTGCATAAGAAGGCTCTCTTCTTCCTCCCTCTCCTACTCTAGACTTCTCTCTCTTTCTCTCCTCCCTCTCTCTAACCAAATGTGTGTGTGGATGAGAGTGTGTATGTGTGTTTGCAAGCTAGGGAGGTGTGTTGATATTTATAGGCAAACTTTTGAGACAAAAAGTCCTAAAAGCCCCTTAGTTGGAAATGGATGGAAATGGTGGGTTTTGTTTGGATTCTAAGGAAAAGGAAGGGATTTGGGAGGCTTGGTCAAAGATTTAGGCAACACTTAGTTAAAAGGGAACTAGTTTTGAAACTTGCACCCTAGGTCTAAGTCATAGGTTGGTGGTTTTTCCTAGAAGTTCATGATGATGTTTCTTGGAAATTAATTTCTCACTTTCTTCTAGGAAGGCTAGGCATAGGGAAGGGTGAAGGGAAATTTTTTTAATTATTTTATGTCTAGGCACACTCCTCTAGGTGTATATATGTATATATATATTACAAGATTGATGGTACTAATAATATTAGGGTGCATGTACTAGTTTTTTGTGGTTTATTTTGAATTTAATAAAGAAGTAAGGGCTTGGTGTTAAATACATGTAATTTATGTAGAATTAAATTAGGTTAGGGAACCTAATCCGGCTAGGAAAATTTCTGTTTTGAAAAAAAGAAAATAAAATTGCTAACCGACAAGATTCGAAATAATTCAAGTAATCGAGGGCTTTAAGAAAATAATTCATCATTAGGGTCTTAAAAATGAATACATATTTCAGGGGCTTCACAACCTATCCCCCTTAAAACAATTTCGTCCCCGAAATTCAACTATATACTGCCTTCGAAAAGCTCGGGGTAGTTTACCTTCACCCAGTCCTGTCGTTCCCATGTAGATTCCTCAATTCCCCGATGACACCATAGCACTTTCACCTATTGAACCGTCTTGCCTCTAAGGTTCTTCTCTCAATGATCTTGTATTGCTACCGGTCCTTCTTTAAACGTAACATCTTTGTCAAGACTGATCTTTTCCCATTTGAGGACGTGTGTCGGGTCGGCGATGTATTTTCTCAACATAGATACATGGAAGATGTTGTGTATCCTTGCTAATTGCGGGGGTAGAGCTAGTCTATATGCTACTTCACCCACTCTTTCCAATACCTCAAAAGGCCCGATATATCGTGGTGACAGCTTTTCCTTTCTCCCAAAACGTACGACTCCACACCTAGGTTGCACCTTTAGGAACACGTGGATGCCTACTTCAAACATCAACGGTCTCCTCCTCCTGTCTACATAATTCTTCTGACGGTCCTGAGTAGTCTTCAACCGTTGTCGGATCAATTTGACCTTCTCAGTAGTTTCTAGGACAAGTTCGGGTCTTATCAGATTTGCGTCACCCACTCCCGTCCAACAAATCGGCGATCTACGAGGTCGTCCGTATAATGCTTCAAAGGGTGCCATACCGATGCTAGCTTGAAAGCTATTGTTGTAGGTGAATTCAATTAGGGGTAGGTGTCGTTCCCAACTTCCTTGAAAATCCATGGCGCAAGCTCTCAGCATATCCTCAAGCGTCTGGATAGTGCGTTCAGAGTGTCCGTCTGTCTGCGGGTGAAAGGCGGTGCTAAAACATAACTCCGTACCAAGAGCTTCCTGCAGGCTTCCTCAAAATCGAGAGGTGAATCATGGATCACGATCTGACACAATAGATACCGGAATTCCATGTAGTCGAATGATTTCCCCAATGTAGAGTCTGCACATAGACTCTAAGGTGTCGGTTATCTTATAGGGTAAGAAATGTGCTGACTTGGTAAGGTGATCCACTATTACCCATATAGCATCGCGCTCTCTAGGTGACTTAGGCAATCCTATCACAAAATCCATCGTCACATACTCCCACTTCCATTCGGCTATCGGCAGAGGTTGCAACATTCTCCCTGGTTTCTGATGTTTCGCCTTCACTTGTCGGCAGGTTAGACATTTCGCTACAAATTTAGCCACTTCCTTCTTCATTCCATTCCACCAATACTACCTCTTCAAATCTTGGTACATTTTAGTCCCTCCTGGATGTGCCGCAAATGCAGAATGGTGACATTCCTTCAGTACCTTTTCTCTAAGTAACTCGTCACTTGGTACAAACAATCTACCTTGGTATCTTAAACTCCCATCGGGGTGAATTACCTAATCGGGCATGGGCTTTCCTGACTCCAGACGTCCCTTGATATAGGCTACCTCTTGATCATGCTTCTAGGCCTCCACGGCCTCATTCATCAACTTAGGCATCACCTTCTGTGCACTAAGACATGCTTTTGTAATTTGGGACTCCACTTGGATCCTAAACTCATTGAGTGTCTTAACCATATCCCATTTTTTGATGGAGATCTTAGCCATCATCCTGCTGCTCTTACGACTTAGAGCATCGGCTACTATATTGGCTTTACCGGGGTGATACGAAAGAGTGAACTGGAAATCCTCAAGATACTCCATCCATTGTCTCTGTCTCAAGTTAAGGTCCTTCTGTGTGAATAGATACTTCAGACTCTTGTGATCGGTGAAAATCTCAAATTGTTCTCCATACATGCAATGTCGCCATTGCTTTAGGGCAAAAACTACGGCCGCTAGCTCCAAGTCATGTGTGAGGTAATTGCGCTCATGAGGTTTCAACTGCCTGGATCCATATGCGACTACCTTTCCATTTTGCATGAGCACGCAACCTAATCCTTCTTTAGACGCATCGCAATACACAGTGTACCCCTCTTCTCGTTCTGGGATGGTCAAAATTGGCGCACTAGTTAACCTCTTCTTCAGCTCCTGGAAGGATTTTTTGCAAGCTTCGTCCCACTCATACTTTACTCCTTTTTGCGTCAAACGAGTCATTGGTTTAGCTAGTTTGGAGAAATCTTGAATGAACCTCCGGTAATAACCGGCCAATCCTAAGAAGCTACGGATTTCTGACACGGTCTTTAGTTGTCTCCAATCTAATACTGCCTCCACCTTGGTTGGATCTACCGCAATCCCATTCTCTGATACCACGTGTCCTAAGAATTTTACTTCATTTAACCAGGATTTACTTGCCTTGGCATATAGTCGAATATCCCTAAGAACTTGGAGGACAGTCCTTAAATGTTGCTCATGCTCTTCTTCAGACCTTGAATATACCAAGATGTCATCAATGAATAAACTGGTCAAGGTATGGTCTAAAGATCTTATTCATCAAACTCATGAATACTGCCGGTGCATTAGTTAGTCCGAAGGGCTTTATTACAAACTCATAGTGGCCATATCTAGTACGAAAGGCAGTCTTTGGTATATCCTCCTCCTTGACTCATGGTAACCTGACTTGAGATCAATCTTTGAATAGCACCTTGAGCCTTTAAGTTGGTCAAAAAGGTCATCAATCCTCGGGAGTGGGTATCGGTTCTTAATCATGACTCGATTGAGTTGACAATAATCGATGCATAGCCTTAACGACCCATCTTTCTCTTAGCAAACAACACGGGTGCTCCCCATGGCGAAGTACTTGGCCTAATGAATCCTTTCTCGAGCAATTCTTGTAGTTGTGTCTTCAATTCTCGTAGTTCTGCTGGTGCCATACGATACAAAGCCATGGATATTGGGGTAGTTCCAGGTTGTAGCTCGATGCCAAAGTCTACTTCCCGGGTTGGTGGCAATCTTGGTAACTCCATAGGAAATACATCTGCATAATCGCATACTACGTGCGGGAGTTCTACTTCCTCTTGGCCTTCCTCATTTAGAATTAGACTTGCTATTCTACCCGCAAGTTGATCTCGCCACTGCGTCCGACGTTTTGTTGAAACGATGGGGTCTTGCCTATCCCCCTTAAACTGGAAACGTGTTCCATCTTGCATGTGAGCTACCACTTTCTTCTGACGACAGTCGATCACCGCTCGGTGGGCGGACAACCAGTCCATGCCCAAGATGATATCGAAGTCCGACATTTCCATGACACGAAGGTCGCAAGTTAAGCGTAGGTTCGACATTCCTATTTTACAATCTTTACAGATCAATCCTACCCGAATGCATCCTCCCATAGGTGACATTACACTTAAGGTCGTTTCTAAAGGTTCACATTCAAGTTCTAATGACTTAGCACAAGCAGAGGATATGAAAGAATGTGATGCACCAGTATCAAATAAAACATGCACCCAAGAATTGTGTAGTACTAAATTGCAGACGGGTTCGCTTCTTCCTCTTGCAAGGCGAAGATCCTGCCGGTTGCTCCTTTCTGATCCCTCATGAAGTTGGGTCTCCTTTCCACAAGCTCCAAATCCTCTTGGATTCTACCTCCTCTCATTCTGAGGTCAATGTTGTGCCGATTATTTCCACAAAGATGGTAAGACTCTTCCAAAATTTGATTCTTGATAGGGTTCGAGATTTTAGCCACGGTTACTAGTCCATTCTTAAGGTTTCGATTTCCTGGTACCGCATTTCTATTGTTGCTTGCAAGCTCATATTATTACTTGTCTCGAAGTATAGTCCACCATTTGTTGTCCCTTAAATGGGGTGAGGCGTAAGTCAAATTCTAACTACAGAGGTAATTCCTAATTTAGAGTTTAATTATCCTAGGGTGTTCGCACAGCACAACTTCATATACAAAATAATAATTACGAGATTCCTAAAATTGGATTGAAGTGGAGACGAAGAATATGAAGCAGTTATGGTGATAACATCAGGATTAACTGAAATATGGATGAATGGTATGATGTTATGGTTTCGAACTTCAATGTGATCAAGGTTATAGATGTAGTGGCTACATTAGATATTTAACTTGAAACTGCGTTGGCCATCCGCGTTTCAAACTGAATATCCAAGATTCATCACCGAGCAAAGAAAATGAAATTATTTACAAGAAACCTTGAGCTAAATAAAATATTCAAGGGTCAAGGAGGTCAAATTTACAAATAGTGGTATATAAAACAAGACTAGACGAACAAGGCTTAATCTTGAGAAAGGATGACATTGAATAAAGGTTATGAATACAAGATGAGGGTACGACAATCAAATTTACACTTGTGGCATCGTCGGACAAAACCGATACAATCCTCCTCCATGGTGGACCAGTAGTAACCCTGTCTGAGGATCTTCCGTGTTAGCATTACTCCATTCATGTGCGCACCGCATTCCCCTCCATGGATGGCCTCCATTAGACGCTTTGATTCTTCGGCATCGACACACAGCTTATGCATTCCCAGATGGCCTCTCTTATACAGCTTACCCCCACAGATGATGAACTGAACGGTCATTCTTCTGATTGCCCTTTTATCCTTGGCATTTACCCCTAGCGGATATGCTTCCTTCTCCAAGAAATTCCAAATGTCGTAATACCAGGGGTTTTCGTCCTGAACCTCATCTATAGCAGCAATCGACTCGTAAGCTGGCGCAAATTTCTGGTCAATGATGACTGGACGCATCTGGACTCCGAACGGGATGTCTATCATGGAAGATAGAGTTGCTAAAGAATCTGCGAACCTGTTGTTCTCTCTTAGTAGATGAGCAAAGTTTAGCTTCTCAAATCGAGGAATTAACAAACCTAAGGTCTGGTGATACATCATCATCTTTTCTTCTTTGACTTTCCAGTCTCCTTTTGCTTGAGACACAACAAGGTTCGAGTCCCTGATGACGTCCAACCGTCTTGCCCCTAGTTCTAGGGCTGCTTCTAGACCAGCGATGCATGCCTCATATTCTGCTTCGTTGTTCGAGACTTTGAACCGGAGTTTGAAGGCTAGAGGGATACGGGACTTGTTAGGTGCTATCAGCAACACTCCTATCCCATACCCATACTGGTTTGACACTCCGTCAAAGTACATCGTCCAAAATTCGTCGTCGATATGCAAAATGGCCTCATCTGGGAATAAGTACTCAACTGCTTCACCCCCTTCCACTGGATGATCGGCTAAGAATTCTGCTACTGCTCTTCCCTTGACTGACTTGCGTGTTACATATTTCAAATCAAATTCGGAGAGCAACAGCAACCAGCGAGCTAGCCTACCCGTAAGTGCTGGTTTCTCGAAAAGGTATTTGATGGGATCGAGTCGTGAAACCAACATTACGGAGTGAGCTAACAAGTAGTGCCGCAGCTTCCTGGTAGCCCATACCAAAGCTAAGCAAGCCTTCTCCAACGGTGTGTAGCGAGTCTCATACTCTAGCATCTTCTTGCTCAGATAGTAGATGGCTCTCTCCACTTTGTCTTCTGATTCTTGCGCGAGCATACAGCCCATTGTGGTCTCAGTTACTGAAAGGTACAATATCAACAGTTTCCCCGGCTCTGGTGGTGACAACACGGGCGGGTTCTGTAAGTATTCCTTGATCTGTTCAAAAGCAGCTTGGCATCGGCCGTCCCATTGGAATTTCTTGCCTTTCTTCAGGAGACCAAAAAGTGGTTCACAAGTCAAGGTTAATTTTGAGATAAATCGTCTTATGAATTGCACTTTACCCAGAAAGCCTCGCACCTCCTTTTTAGTCCTTGGTGGTGGCATTTCCAAGATGGCCTTGATTTTGGAAGGGTCGACTTCGATACCTCTTTGTGTAATAAAAAACCCTAGCATTTTTCCCGCTGTAACACCGAACGTACACTTCTGAGGATTCAGCCGCAACCAAAATTCTCTGATCCTTTGAAAGAACTTTTGCAAGGCGGTGTAGTGGCCCTCTCTATCTTTGGATTTGACAATCATGTCATCCACATACACCTCAACCTCTTTGTGGATCATGTCATGCAATATCGTGGTCGCAGCCCATTGATAAGTAGCTCCAGCATTCTTCAGCCCAAACGGCATGACTCTATAGCAGTATGTCCCCCACGGAGTGGTGAATGCAGTCTTTTCCAAGTCTTCAGGTGCCATTACTATCTGATTGTAGCCGGAGAAGCCATCCATGAATGAAAGCAAAGCATGCCCTGCTATGAAGTCCACTAACTCATCAATATGCGGCAAGGGAAAGTCATCATTCGGATTGGCTCTGTTCAAATCCCTGAAATCCACGCATACTTGGATCCTGCCATCCTTCTTCGGCACCGAAACGATATTGGCCAACCAAGTCGGGTATTCGGATACCAGCAGGAAACCTACGTCGATTTGCTTGGTGACCTCTTCCTTAATCTTGAGAGCCCAATCCGGGCAGATCCTCCTGAGTTTCTGTTTAACGGGTCGGGCCTCGGGGTCAAGAGGGATCCGATGCTGTACAATCTCAGGATCGATTCTAGACATGTCTTCGTAGGACCACGCGAAAACATCTTTAAAAATCTTTTAATAAAGCGACTAAGCGCTCGCGTTCCTCCGAAGACAACATGGACCCGATCTGGACCAGCTGCGGGTCCTCCTCAGTACCAACATTCACGGTAGTGATTTCATTAACTAGCGGTTTAACAAATCTTTCCTGCTCTTGTTCAATTAAGCGTTGCAAAATCGGAGGAATTTCGTCCTCGTCGTTTTCGTCAAAATTTTGAAAGTCTGAGTTAATGCAATAAATCAAGGGCACAGAAAAGTATTCAGAAACCACAGCTACTTGATTCTCATTAAGCACATCCAAATCGTCCAATTCCTCGGTTACAACATACTCAAAAGAGAAAGAAAAAGACGACCTGGACAAGACTGTGGTATCCGGGTTATCATCCCCAGGATTACCAGACTCAGACTCAGTCGAGCTGGAACCTGATTCCGACTCACAAGACTCGGTGGAATCAGATTCCGGCTCACTACCTGACCCGGTGCTGCTGGACAAAAATCCCTCTTCATATTGCCAAATGAGAGATGGTGCGATAGATGCATCCAAAATAGTTGCTGGTAGGCCCGCAGCCGTTTCATTCCCGATCATGCATACCGAGAAATTATCCCCCAAGCACTTCTGGTCGATCGGAGGATCTGAAAGTAGATATGCCAGCGCTACCCCTATCTCAAGTTCGGTGTCCTCAGACTGCACTTTCTTGCTCTGCTTAGCCTCAGTCAATGGGTCCGTCTGCTCTTCGGCAACATCCTCCCCGGATAACTACAGATCAAAGAAGATCTCAAAACCTGGTATGCGTTTCCTCTCCGCGTTCAGCCATGGCTCTGGAAAGCCACAAAACGGAAAGTCCTCCCCCTCCCGGACGAAGCGTCCGTTTAGGGTACCCTGAATGAGCCTATGCATCAGCTCAAAAGGCTTTCCAGCCTGCTTTGCTCTGGCTCTCCCAGCCATTTCCTTCCCCTTCCTTATCCAATCCTTTTTGGTGGGCAGATAACCCAAACCAAAGGTATGAGGGTTGTGTGGCACTTCGGCCAATGCTGCGACGCCTTTCCGGCCGCTCTTTCCCAATCCCATCCCGGGGATGTGTTGAAGCTTGTTCATGAGGTATACAGATTGAGCACTGACATATACTCCCTCATTAACAGCCATGATGTTCTGCACAATCCGAGCCTCGGCTAAGGTAAACCCTGACATAAACATATCCTCCATGCCGTGCTCAATTTCTAGGACTGGCGTAGATACCTCCGGAGGTGGATGGATTGATGAATTCCCGAAAACAATGGCTACTCCCTTTCCATAGGGGTATTTCACCATCTGATGCAGAGTGGACGAGACGGCCTTCACCTGGTGCAACCACGGTCGTCCCAAAAGCAGATTGAAAGTTGCCGAAACTTCTAAGACGTGGAAGTCTATCTCATGTTGTCCTAGCCCAACCTTGGTCTGGATTTTTACCATCCCTATTACTTCCCGGCTCGTGCTGTCATACGCCTGAATCACCTGGGCTGTTGGTACAAAGTCGACATTCTTTAAACCGACGGCATAGGCTGTCCTTGCCGGGCAGACGTTGATTGCGGACCCTGTGTCAACGAGTACCACGGGTATCCATTTATTTCTACACTCCACAGAGATGTAGAGTGGCCTATTATGGTTTGCACCCTCAGGTGGTAGTTCCTTATCAGAGAAAGTCATCATCGGGGTAGCTCCTCCTGGAAAGACTAGTCCAACTAGCTGCTCTGGTGTGGTATCTATGAAGAGTTTGGCCTTGTCCATAGCAGATAGAACAACCTGTCTGTGCACTCGTGATGCCATAAGCAGTCCCCAGATGGAGATGTCTGCTTGTATCTTCTTCAGCTGCTTCAGTACAGTTTCTTCTTCGATCTGCTTCTCTTTCTGCTTTTTAGTTTCCTTATCCTTCCCAGATGCCTCTGGTTGGTCCAGGTGCAGGGGCTTGAAATACCGCCCGCTTCTCGTCATGTGATCGACCTCACCAATATACCAGGTGTCATCTGGCTGATGGTTTCCCCAATCTTCATCTGTGTGGGCAAGACATAAATCATCGTCCTCCCACCACATTTCATCGGCAGCTGACAGACACCTATCCGGCTCCGGTATGATTATATTCGAAGTACTTTCATCCCACATGCTTGCAGCATCTTCTGTTCTCGTGCTCACAGCACTTTCGGTCCCCACGGGGGCTTTAGCTTTCCTGATCCTCTCAAAATCCCCAGATCTTTCTTGTTCCAACTACGTCAGTACAGCTGGTTGTCCAATATTCCCTGCATTCACAATGCCCTGGTCCTGAGCGAAATTCTTCGTACCGGCGCTCTCCGGCAATGTAATCTGACTTTCGGCCCTTCCGGCCATAACTGATATCCTCGCCCCTGCCAGGCCATGTTCTGGTTAGAACTCTTCCACAACATCTGGTTGATCATCCAGCCATCCAGTAGCCTCTGCCAATTCCTCATAATCAAACCAGTTGACTGCCGCGTCCCCTGGATCCTGGTCATTGAAAAACTGGAGGTTGGCAAAGTCCTCTTCCACAGCTGTCAAATCATCTGCCCTTTGCTCAAGTCTATCCCCCTGGATCACACATAGCTCTGCCTTCTCTGGCAATTCTATACCTAGCCAACCTGGCCTGTTGACAGAATGTACTCACTCGGATCATAGGCTTCCCCAGCGAAACTCCTAGATTGCTCGATTCCAAACTCAACAATTCCACTCTCCTCTGAAACCTGCCCTGTCCCATCTTCGCTGGTCACCACCGTTGGCTCTGGTTGGGTTGTGGAGATATCCATCATGCACAAAGAGTCAGTGCAGTTAGGAAGGAACACCTCCGCCTTAGGTAGGTGGGATGGGGTGATATAGATACTAGGATCGTAAGACACGACCCTAGTCTGGATAAGGTTGATTCTGTTGGGAGGGGGGGATTGGTTATGCGGTGGGAGAGGATTTGTTGTGACATTGGGTTTTTCGGGAGGCGCAATCACCTGCTTGTCAGTAAGATCCTGGATCTCGTGACGCAATCTAAAACAACGGTCAGTGTTGTGACCATGTTGTTGGTGATACGCGCAGTATTTTGCTGGGTCATGAGAGGGAGGGAGTGGATTTGGTAGTGGCCTCGGCTCTAGGGGCTTCAAATGCCTTTTCCTTATTAATACCCCCAGAGCCTTGGACAGGGGCATATATAAGGGCGTGAAAGTTCTTTGGCCTCTGGGTTGGTATTTGGTGGTCTATGTATTGCTTCCGAATGCACCTGAGAAAGGTGTGGCTGCCATGGGTCTTGGAAGGGGAGAGGGAATGGTGGTGACCATGCTGACCTCCGAAGCTCTTGCAGTTGCAGCGCCACTCGGGCCTGCATTGTTGTTACGGTTGAAAGTCCTCCTGGGCTGCTCTCTATCTTGGTCAATCAGACCCTGTTTCATTGCATCTTCGATTTGCACCCTAAACTCGTGCAAATCTGAAAAAGTAGGGAAGGGGAGCCCAATCATTTTTTGCATTAGCTTTGGCTGGAGATTGTGCACAATCATCCTGATTTGATCTTTGTCGGTAGGCCTCAGGGTCATCATTGAAGCCTTCGCCCTCCACCGAGTTACGAAATCTAAGAAGCTTTCTTTAGGCTCCTGCCTTGTTGTTTCGAGATCCCGGGTCGTAATCTCGATTTGGGTATTATAAGAGTATTGTGCGACAAAGGCCTCGGCCATTTCATCCCAACTCCGCTTGATATCATCTTCTAACTTCGTGTACCAGATAGCGGCCACACCCGACAGGGTTCGGCCGAGCAGTGAAAGCTTCTGCGGTCTGGTGAGGCCCATTGGCCATAGTATATCTGAGAAGAGTCGGAGGTGGACCATGGGATCCCCAGATCCGTCGAAGTGATCGATTTGTGGCATCTTGAATCTATCCGACAGTGTCACAGCCACATCGGTATATCCGTCCTCGATATCCGGAATAGCCTTTACCCCTTGGGATTTCTTGAATAGCTTCTCGAGCTTGCTCAATTTCAATGCTGTTGGGTCTATTTTGAACTCGAAGGGAGAGTCTAGGTGGTTGATAGGCGTATGTGCCTTAGACAGTTGAGGTGGAAGCGGGGGCGGAGCTGGCCCCGTTGGAAGGTCTGTGTCCTCCTAGATGTTTTGGGCATTTGACAAGGTGTTTTGGATGTTTGGCAGGACATTCTGGACAGTTGGCGTTTGTTCAGGTAGCAGGACCCCTGGTGGGGGAGGGACTGGATGTGAGGCTGATGCTTCGGCTTGCTGCTGGAGTCTAGTGATAAGCTCGGCCTGCTGGGCCATGATTGTAGCCTGCTGTTTAGAGAACTCTGCTTGGCGAACAGCGTCCTCCTGCATTTGCTTCATGCTCTCTTGGAGCTGGCGCATCATTTCTTCCATCCTGGCAATATTCTGCTGATCTTGCTGGCTGACTGGTATGTGTATCTCTATGGCAGAAACTGAGACCTCAATCTGACTGTTCACTGCTAGGGTAGACCACTGCTCTGGTAGCCTCTGTTCAGACATACTACGCCTTCTTGGCCTCCGTCTAACAACCGGGGGTAGAGAGTGAAACACTGGCTATCCGTCGACCAGATCCTCAGATCGATTGAGTCGATGACCTCTTGTCCAGAGTGCTTGGGGAATATCTGCTTGGTCCGAAACAATTGTGCTAAAACTGCCCTAGCAAAAAGATAAATAAAGCAATAAGGAAATAAATAACCAAACAAACGGACAGCATAACAGCTTAAAATAAACACACAACACACAGTTTGGCGTAACAACACACAGTCGGTAAGCTAAATACACACTATCCTCCAACACTGATCATTATCCCTGAATCACTGTCCCCGAAAACTGAATCTGATACCCGCAGATAACTGATTCTCAAAAATAACTGAACTGATGCCCGCAGGCCTGATGCCCAAACTCGCAAACTGATACATGCATTCCTGTAGAGACGCACTCTAAAAGCACATAACAGATAAGTGAGAGCCAAAACACCCCTATGTTGGGGTAGGGTTTCCCTGTCCTATTTTGTCAGGAGCTAGGATTTCAC
This sequence comes from Camellia granthamiana, assembly GCA_036172215.1. Taxonomy (NCBI): domain Eukaryota; kingdom Viridiplantae; phylum Streptophyta; class Magnoliopsida; order Ericales; family Theaceae; genus Camellia; species Camellia granthamiana. The sequence goes on along the minus strand of CM069909.1, from coordinate 17,689,533 downwards.
TACGCACGCAGCGGCTTCAAACAACCTAAAATCGGGTAAGCAACCTGTCCTAGCTTGGAATGGTCACTATGGATTTAGATATGCACTAGGTCGAATGGTCAAAAGGGTGCCCCGGTAAAACCGGGGTTTGTGTTTCCATACTGGCAGAGCCCGTAACCGATAAGCCTTATGGCACGTAGCCTCTGGCAAACCGCTCAGGAATAGCAGATGGCAAACACGGTGTCCTAGGCGCACCAATGCAAATGCAATGCAAAGAAACACATAAGTGTAGTCAAAACAAGATATCATGAGTTCGAGTCAAGTTCTCTAAATCCCCAGCGGAGTCGCCAGAAACTATAGACGTCCCCGAACTCCCCCGGGAGGATGAGTCCTGTTTCGTTTATTTTGGGCTCACTACAGTTCGGACTCAAATTGTCACGGTTCTTAATATGAACCAAAGAGTCCAAATCCGGCAAATCGTTTTGAGAAAAATAGATTTTTAGAAAGAAGTGCCAAACATGGACTGCTTTGCCAGATACAGAGTCGCCACCTAAATATTTTATTTTGGGAAATTTAGGAAACCCTGACTCGTTGCCTAAGGCCACGTGTCCGTCATCACCAAAGTTGCCTCGGCTCGGGAACTTGGGTACGATTGGGGAAGGTCACTTCGTGAGCACCCCTGCTCACCCGATCAAAGATCGGCCTCTACTAACCATGATATCTAGTTTTGAAAACATTATGCGTTCTTATTCCGGTTATTAGCCTAGGTTTACTATGTGATGCGCACAGCATACAAGTATAGACTGGGTTACCTAAATTGGAACGAAACATTTCATGTTTGTTTTGAAAATGGTTTGCTACTCACAAGTAGGCTTAAAATGCAGATTTTGCCACCCTCAGGTGGGCTTTAGAAAAGATGGTTTTGGCACTATCTAGTGGGCTTTAAACTCACAATTAATGAATTGTTCCAACTCAAATAACCCAACATTCACCCACAGGCATTCAAGCAGTTATATCACGTAAACACATAGCCTCATGGTAAGCATGCTATCATGGCAGTCACTCACACGCATGCAAGGATGCTAAAGCATAAAACTTGCCGAGTACTCCAAGCCAAAACAGAAGCTATGTTAGAAATCCATGCAAGATCCTAACTATACAGAAATGCCTAATGCAACACACGCAAAATGCAACTAAGATAGGCTCGGCTATTCTAAAGATGGCATGTGAAATGCTACAACTAACAAGTTATTCAATTTTGGAATTGAAATACGATGCAGTTAATATGATGCGCCGAGCCCGGTGCATGCAAGACAGATGAATGAATGCAAACATGCTATCATACTGTATGCTAATTGAAACGTGCCCTAATCTAACCATCATAAGCTGGTAAATAAAAGGGAGAAAGACGTGGGGTTAGAAGACATACATCACACGCACGCACACTTATTACAACATTGCCCTCGCGCGGAGGGTCCGAATAAATAATACAGTCCCATATAAATAATACAGTCCGAATAAGTACAAAACCCTAATTAATTAACAAATTAATCTAGGAAAGCAGTAAATTAGCATGTAAGCCTATGGACTGCCTCATTTCTGCTCCGGATGATGGATGATGCATGCTTGAGTTGTTTTGCACGGAAATCCATTGCGATGCCCCAGTTTGCCTCTGTTTGCAATTAATCTCGGAATGTTGCAAGAAGCTCCAAAAGACTGCCAGTTTCTGATTTGCTGCAACAGAGAGCAAGAAAGGGGCATGGCAAAGTATTTTCGCATATGTATGCATACCTCGATCCTCGTGCCACCAATCATGCATCTCGATGCATGATGGCCGAGGAGTTGAATTGCATGACTCAATATGAAATGAATGCGCATATAAACACAACAAGACCGAGACTCCATCATGGTTAATCCGGAGTGTCGGTGACTGGGAATTGAGACACGTTCCGTCACTCGGAGTACGAAACGTACCTCGTTTCCCGTGCTTGGGCTAACTCCTATCCTAAGCACAATGCAATATGCATGACATGCATGAACGCAATCCTAACATGCAACCTAGCATACGCAATGCTATGAGATGGCATACACAATGCACGATGTAGCAAGACATAAACAATGCTCTAACATACAACCTAACATACGCAATGCTATGAATCGGAATGGCATACACAATGCATAATAGACTTACACTAACATGAGTGGACCTCAGCCACACTCACATTAGTAGCCATGAGATGAAAATGAGACAACCGAAATGCGTGCACACATGCACGCAAACCGAGGACCGAACCTAAGGCACCAAATGCCACTCTAACAAGGCATGGCAAGGCATGAAATATGGCATATAGACATGCAAATTCCAGCACTGAAACATGATGCAAAGTGATCCCGAATCATGGATATGCATCATACAATGCATGGAATGGTCCCGAAACTCAAAACTAGGCACATGTATTGACTTATAGCTATACAAAGCATGCATTATTTGACTATGAAGCACAAAGATAGAGCCAAGGCAGTCCCAAAATATGCACATTTCCAGTTCAAAGCATGACCAAAAGATGCTAGCATGATGGACTAAAATAGCATGCAACTTTGACTAGCAAACATGGTTTACATGGCATGTATATGAAGCACATGAGAACTCATCAAACCAGAAAAAATTAGTGAATAAAATATGTCAAAATATGCCCAAATAACCTCTGAAATGCAGCCAACACATGCAAAAATGAGGAGTTCCTTTAAAGGGCCATACAAGGCGTTATTAAGCATATACAAGATAGACACTTAGCATGGAAAAACCAACTCTGGAAATGGAATATGACAGCCCTAAAACTCACAAAATAGGCCCTGAAATCAGCCTCGGAAACATGCAAAGAAAGGCCTCTTTGAAAGGCCTTGAATGGGATTCCTCTACACATGCAACATAGACATAAAATATGGCCAAAGGGGCCTTGGATAGAGCCAAGGCAGACCTAAAAACTCACAGAATGAGGCCTGAAAAGTGACTTCGATGCATGCAAAATAGGGTCTCTTTGGAAGGCCAAACATGCTAGTAAAGAGAATGAGGGGTGAGAGGGTCACCCCTCTATGATTTCAAAGCTCAAATCCTCATCAAAGCCACTGAAAATCCATTGGATTTCAGTGGCTAAGAGGCCAAAACAAGACTTATGCAAATGCTCAAATGCAAGGCTCAAAGCATGTAGAAATGAAGCATGCAAGGAAGGAGATAACTCCAAACAGAAAAGTGACCTCAAACAAACTTAAAGAGGAGGTCAAAACAAGACTTTTTCCAGTTTATATCAAGCCTCGAAAATATTCACAAGTAAGGCTAAAATATGATGCAAAAATAGCCCTAAAAAAGAGATAAAGGACAAGAGGCAGCAGATGGCCTCAAACAGCAAAGAGCCCTTCAACAAAGTTGAAGAGGGGCTCAAAATAAGGCACTTTACAGTTTGGATCGAAGTCCAGAAATGCTCACAAATAAGGCTAATGTATCATGCAAGATAAGCTCTAAAAGAGAGATAAAGCACAAAGGGGGAGTAGAAGACCTTAAATAGGAAAAAGTCCTTGATCAACCATGAAGATGAGCTCAAAATAAGACTATTTCTAGTTCAGGTGGAAGCCCAAAAATGTAAGGAAAATGGGCTAAGATATAGAGCAAAATGATGCAAAAGTGGGGAAAATAGGGACTCACCCTTGAAGAGCCGACCTCTAGCAGCTTTTGGTCCAAGATTCTGAGCTTTCAACCTCTGCAAATGGCCTCCAAGTTGCTGGAATGGAGTGTGGAGGTGGTAGGCTATGAGGTGTAGGGTAAAATGGCCAAGAATCAAGGTGTTTGGAGGCTTGGAGGAGATAGATATATGGTTGTATGTATCAATGCCCCAGCTGGTTTTTCTAACCCTTAGAAATGAGGCTCAAGGATTGGCTTTATAGAGGAGAGAAGCCAAGGGAAAGGGGGGGAAAAACCAATTCAAATTTCCCCCCAAAAGGGCAGATCCTCGGACAGAAGGTCTGGTGCAAAACAGCTGGCACAGCTGTAATGCACCAGAAGGGACAAAAATGGCCGGCCAGATCCAAAAGGGTCAAGTGGCCGGCCGGCCACCTCCCCTGGCCGGCCGACCAGGGATCAAAAAGGTCAAGAAGGATTGTTGGCCGGCCACCCCAAAAAGGTGGCCTCCCAGATGAGTGCAACACAGCTGCATGGTCAAAACCCAGAAAATGTGAACCAGGAGAGAGAAAAACCAGCTTTTTAGAGGGGTTCAAAAGGGTCAGGAACAATTGCTGGCCGGCCTACCCATATTGGTGGCCTCCCAAGTGTGTACAACACAATGGTGTGGTGGAAATTCAGAAAAAGTGGCCTGGGAGTGGGAAAAATCAGCTTTCTAGTGAAGAAAACGGGCGACGAAGAGCGATGAAGAAATAAAACTGGCTTTTCAGAAAAATTGCTGGCCTCCCACCTTCCTACAACCTTTCTAATAATGAAAATAAGGTCCCTGCCAAAACTGGACCAAGACGGATGCAAAACGAAGGTTCGGGGGCCGAAACACGCAGTTTGGGGCCCCGAAAACAGGCTGTTAGGCACCGGCAGTGGCGTTCGACCACGGAGTTAGTCTCTCGGGCCACAGTGTCCCTCAAAAGGGAGGAAATAAGGTGTGTGCCAAAACTGGAGCAAACAGAGGTAGTTAAGCGGTCCCGAACCGAGGCGCACGGCCGACGGCTCCGAAAATCGGGAACCGGGCTCCAGACGAGAAAAAAATGGCCTACGACCATGAAACGTAGCCTACGGCCACTGAGAGACGATCTACGAGACCTCTCCCTCCCTTCGGGCAGAGAAAACAAAGAAAACAGGGCCTGGTTTGCAAATCGAGACAAAGCACAAAAGAGTCCGGAAGCCCGGAGGCAAGGCTCGCAGCTGTGACTCCGCAACCTCAGGACGAGCACAATATGTAACATCACCAAGAGCTCAATCGGTGACGTCTGAGTCTTAAGGTCGGTCAAAAATGGGGTGTCTACAATATGTTATCTTGGCATGTTTTACTTTGCTCAATTCTTATTTAAACCTTAAAAACAGAGATTTTTATAGTTGAAAACCAGCTCAAAAATAGTTTGCAAATGTGGCAAAATAAGTGTGCAAAATAAGCTTAAAGGGTGAGTCTTATACCTCTTGAAGGGAAGACAACACTTAAGCAACAATCTGAGCTTAAACCACCTTCTAGAGCTCAAAAGAAGCTCCAAGAGAACTTCAAGCAACCTCAGCCCAAAGTTGAACCACTTTCATCAAGGATGTATAGGCTAAAGTTTGATGTATGCAAGCCTTTAAGCCCAAAAGTCCTAGAGATAGAGAAATCTAGAGAGAGAGGTTTTAGAGAGAGAGGCTCCCAAACTTAGTCTAAGTTGGCTAAGAGGTTGTGTGTAAAAATGCAAAGAAAGCTCACTTTCAAGCACAATATAGCACAATATATATATATATAGAGAGAATTCTAGAGAGAGAGTAAAATTTTGCTTCCAAAATTTCAGAACCCTCTAAAAAAGGGAGGGACCTCTCCTTATATTGGAAAACAAGCTAAAAGCTTGTTTCCATCCCTTCATACACGTGTATGGAGGATGGCCTTAGTGACCAACAGTTGGTACAGCTGGCACACAAAATATCTAAAAAAGCAGAAAAATGGCCGCCGGCCATCAGTGTAGCCGACCGACCACCACTGATGGCCGATGGGCACAAGCCCTGGCCGATGAGTTGTAGGGTTGGCTGGCAGGCCACCCTCTTTCTCAGAAGCAAAACAACAAGTTCTTGGTACACAACCAAGCACAAGACAGACAATTTGAGAGGTCCGAAGGCAAGGCACTCCGCCAAAAACTTCAGACACTCAAAACGAACACAAACATGGATGATCATCGAGTGTTCAACCAGTGACGTCCAAGTCTTGAGGACGGTCAAAAATGGGGTGTCTACAGTTGCCCATCTTTGACAGAACTCAGAAGTTATGAAATGAGGGGAGTGAATGTCAAAGCCTAGAGATGACCCATTTTTGACAAGGCCGAAGACTTAGACAAACATGCAAAATAACAATACAACGATGTGCCCGCAGGCGGGGGCAAAATGCAAAAGACATACAAGATGCAAGAGCATAACTTATGATCATGCAAATAAAGCTGTAATGAAGCATTTAAATGCAAGTGTTACGCAAAGAAAATACGACATTTCAAGCAAGCCAATAAGGTACAACAATCTCACTCATGAGAAGAAATAAGTAAGCAAATAAACATGCCATGCGTGAGAATCACGAACCAAACCGCCTTTCACACTGAAAGGATATAAGAAAATTACGCAATCTTAACTGCGCCTCACGCAGAAATAGCCAAAAGCGACCATTGGGCGTACCCGAGGTCTCAAACGAAACACATCCTTGCACGTCGCACGCGAAAGGAGAAAAAAAGGGTGTGGTGAAAACACCGAGAAGTAGTATAAACATTAGAGCACGTCCCAACATTTCTAACCAAAAAGACGGTATAAGCGTCGGACACACGTCCCAAACGCTTATAACCGAGGAATGGCATAAACATCGGGCTCACTTCCCAATGTCTCTAACCAACAGGGTAATATAAGCATCGGACACACGGTCTAAACGATTCCAACCGAAAGCAAGGTATAAGCGTCGGGCACACGCCCCAAACGCTTCCAACCGAAAGCAAGGTATAAGCATCGGGCATGCGTCCCAAACGCTTTCAACCGAAAGCAAGGTATAAGCGTCGGGCACCCGCCCCAAACGCTTCTAACCGAAAGCAAGGTATAAGCGTCGGGCACACACCCTAAACGGTTCCAACCGAAAGCAAGGTATAAGCATCGGGCACACGCCCCAAACGCTTCCAACAGAAAGCAAGGTATAAGCGTCGGGAACACGCCCCAAATGCTTCCAACCGAAAACAAGGTATAAGTGTCAGGCACATGCCCCAAACATTTCTAACTGGCGAGAAATTGAAAGAAAGGAATAGTTTTACCTGGAATTCCTCTGAATGAACCATACATACAATATCGTCTAGTCACGCCAGCTTTGAATGAACCGTACATACAAAATCGTGCTTGCATAAGAAAGAAACTTAATAGGTACAATGCAATACAATGCATGTTCTATGCAAAATCAACAGCATGCTTTATGCTAAATACCAACTGCAAGTTCCATGCGAATGCAAGAAGTGCATATTCTATGCAAGGTGAGAAATGTATATCTTATGCAAACATAGAGAATGCATGCTTCATGCAACATCGAGATGCATATTCTGTGCAAGGTGAGAGAGACAAATGCATGTTCTATGCATCTTACAATGCACATTCTATGCAACAGGTATGAATAACTTCTATGCGAGTCGAAAGAGCATGTACAATGCAACACAATACAACATGCGTATTCTATGCAAACAAGAGGTGCATATTCAATGCAAGAGTGAAAGGGTGCATAATAACGCAAGTCTTGCGTTCATGACAAAATGCGCTAACGCCACATATTCAAAGGTGATTCGTCGATCTTGCGATATACGAAAGGATACGGAAAAGGATACACTTTGTTCATATTGAGCGCCACGCGCTGGAAACACAGTTCGGAGCTTCCACGGAGACTGCTTGAGCTTAAAAGTGTATTTTATTGAACTTTCTTGAGAGATGAAGGCACAAATCAGCAAAACAACCCTAAAGAAGAGCATTGGAGGACCATCGGCCACCATAGGAATCCATTGGCTGCCCATCAGCCACAAAACAATTCCATCGGCCAACAATTTGGCCGGTCGGCCAACAATGGCAGATTCGGGGCAAACTTGACTTTTCACCATAGGTCTTTAAATATAGGGTTCCAAACCATATATTTCCACTTCTCCTTTGCCAAAAAACCTCCCCCTTATGCTCTAGATCAATCTTCCCCTCCCGATCCGAGCTTCACGCGCGTTTTCAGTCATTCCTCAAACATTTGATTTGCAAAACCCTCATTGTTTTCAGCATTTTGAACCGATTGAAAAGTATCTTCGGTGCCCCCTTCTCGATTCTCATCACTTGGGGCTTGTTTCCCCTGAGTCACCCTTGATTTTCATGCCCACTTCTGGACCTTAACCTTTTCTTCCATTTTTTCACTCCTTGAAGTTGATTTTTTGTTGACTATTGGCATTCTCGCCCATTTTCCGCATTCTTGACCATTCTTCCATTCTTTCTTGAGATGGCGGATGACATTCCACACGGCAGAGCTCCCCCGGGGATGGAGATGGATCCCGAGTTCGAGCCCTTGCCGCTCAGCATCCGGCCATTTGATCTGACGACGTACGACCCTGAGGTGTATGTGTTGCCTCCCGATGGTATCCGCCAGTTTAGGAGATTCGCGCGAGGTGCACCAGAGGACCTCCTGTATGCAGCTTGTATCTTTTCTATTAAGGCGTATCACTGAGATTGATCATCCTTAGTTTCGTTTTTCTTTGCTTGTTTGTCTGATTCGTGAAAGTGCCAATCCATATCAGATTTTCAAGGACGTGTATTAAAATGTTTTGCACTATTCTGATTAGTATTATTTTTTCATTGTCAATTCAGGAAGGTATGGCCAACCAGAAGAAGTTGCTGCTGGACTCGGGAATTCTTGGCTCTCAGTCCTGCCACCAATTACATTACTGGACAGGTTTTTGAATTCTTGGCTCTTTTTTTGGAATCTCATTTTGGCATTTCTTGCTTTCTAACTCTCCTAATAATCATTTCAGTGTAGTTCTCATGTAAATTGATAAACTTACATCTTGGTATGTTCTCTGAGTTTCCTTCTTTTTCAAGCTGCTACACATGGGTGGTCTTGTTATTGACTACTTGTGCAGAGAGCCAAGAAAAGAAAGGTATTTTCTTGATTCATATCTTTAACTATTTTCTCCCTCTGGATGTTGATAATATAATAAATTTGTTTGGTTGGGTTGGATGCAGGAATTGAGATGTAGGCATATTGGCTCGGCAAGATTTGATTTATTTTCTATTTCCATTTGTCTCTATTTCTCTTAAATGGGGACAATATCCATTTCTCTTAAATGGGGACAATATCTTCTGCTCAATTAAATTCAAATTCAAATATGTCATTGGGTTTCCTTTTTATTTGATTCAAATTCAAATATACATAATAATATGTCATTGGGTTTCCTTTTTATTTGTCAATTTTAGAGGGATTTTATTGCAATTCTTCTTGATTGAAGAAATTAGTTAGTTCACTCCATCCTAGTTTAGCACAAACCGGCTAAGCTGTGCTGCATCACTGTTACTTACACTGTTTTTTTCAATTTCTTTGATTGTAATAGAATTTGATTCAGTAATAGTATTGATTTGCCTTTATTAATTGTAACATGACTTCCCTTCTTGTGTTTTTTTCTTTTCTTTTATTTTTAGGGGCTTTGGCTTGTGGCATTTTTTATATTAGTTTGGGCCAGAATCTAGCAAACTATCCTGTTTAGAAAGTAATAGTTAATCCAGCATTATTCTAATGATAAGTCTTTTTTCTTCTATGATTTTAGGAGTTCAATAAGTATGACAGAGAACCAGCTAAATACATCAAGCAATATAAAGGAATCAAACCAAAGACAGGGGCACCATACTCTTGTGATATCGGCTATGAGCGATTTCTTGGGCCTGAGGTTTGTTCCTATTTTCTTTTCAATGTTTGCTTCTTTTGAACATTACAATCTATGTTAGTGGAATGATGACTCCAACACATCTCCGAATCTGATAAACACATTTTGGCTTGATTTGAAAGTCATACTGAAAGTACTATATGGTTTTATTCTTGTTTTATTTTTGGAGATGGTTTTTTTTTTATATACTAAAAAAAAAACTATAATTTCATTCATTGGTAGCCTAGTTTAACTGAGAAGTGAAAATACATTCCACATGATTCTCATGACTTTGCTTGTTCATTTGCCTTCTAATTGAAAGATCTTGCCATCCTCAGGGGTGCTTCAGTTATAGTGGGCAGTCCTTCTTCTTGATTATTTGTGAGCAAACAAAGATATGCTGACTATATTTACAATCGCGAGCTTATAGTGGGCAGTTATAGTGGGCAGTCCCTCTTCACCAGCCTCTCTATATTTCATTATAATTGCGAGGTTGTCTTCTGGGATCTGTTGCCGCCCTTTGCACTGTCATTGTTAATGCCCCCCCCCCAAGTCTGTACAGTAAGAACATTTTAATATTATAATATAAACAAATCAAAATAATGTTGTTGTTAATGCCCCCCGGTTTGGATTCATTTTGGTCTATGTTGCTCTTCTTATTATATCAAAATAATGTTATCATGTCACCTGTTCCTTATGGAATCAATATGTTAAATATATAAATGAAGTTTGAGCTGGTAAGATTGCAGATTGCACCTCTGTGATAGACATTTGTAACAGAAAGCTGATAGGTGGAGAAAATGTTTGATATGCATATTGCATCAAAATCTCCCAAAGAAGATAACATTTGGATTTAGAAGGTTGCAGCCCTTTTTTATTTTTCCATTTTCCTTTTCTTTCTCTTGTTTCTATAGTTGTTCAGGCACCTTCTAGGGATTCCTGTTCGAATTTGACTTATTATCTTTTATTCTTCCTACTTATTAGGTATTCACTTGTCTAGAAGGAGTATGCTTTTATCAAAGAAAGATACTAAAACCTATCTTTATCAATCAATCTCGCGTATCTCAAGGATGAGGTATCACATCCAATTTGGGCTTTTATACATGCTACCTTCAGCAAGAATTCTACGTAAGTTTGTTTCCAGCATTATGTTAAGAGTTCCATCCTTCCTTGCTTTAGTTTTATTTCTTATCAATTATTTTCATGCATTTTTTGTCTTTATTTTTTCGGCAGTCCATTTTTCTGGTTGTGTTGAAATTTTAGACACCATGATCATTTTTTGTCCCCTTAGTAGCAGAAGTGTGCAAAAGAAATTAATCTTAGATCTAAACGTAAGAAATTAAAAGTCAGTGGAAAATGAGAAAAATTATAAATTTATAAAAATTATGGTATGTGTGGGAGCCGAATATGTGGCTAAATCGGAAGGGGTATATTATAGTATTAACATTAACCGACTGTATCCTACATGATTAGGATGGGCCGAATACAATACGTAGGCCGATTAAGAAAGGATCCTCGAAGCCGAATAGAAGAACGGGTAATGATTGAAAAGTAGGCCCAGGCCCCGAGGTCCAAAAAAGAACAGATATAAATATAGAAGTAGCGTTCTTGGAAAGGCATGTAAGAATAACTCCACTTAACTTAGTGAACAAGCTTTCTTGACCATTGAGACTGACTTCCCTGTCGGAGTGCTAACCCCGGCACCCCCGACCGGAGTGTTGGTGCTTTTACAGGTGACTAGCTAAGGATCAAGAGCGTCTCCCAGGATCTGAAAAGTATTTCCAAACCACTTCCCCACAATTGGCGCCGTCTGTGGGAATACTCAAAGTACATCCATGGAAGGCGTGACGCAAGATCCTCCGATAGCCACCGACGAGACTACACAGAGAGACGAAATCACTCCGGCAAATATGCTCGGGAAGGAAACCATCGCTGCGAGACGCGCCTTAAATTTTGACTCGCCAACGACTTCAGCGCAGGAGACGATGCAAGCCATCATAGAACAAGCTAAACAGAATGAACAAAGGCTGGAAAATATGATCGCAGAAAACGAACGCCTTCGTCAAGATTTGGCCCTGGAAGTAGAAAAATCCAAAGAAGCCGCGCGCCAAGACCCCGAACGACCCCTGAGGGCAGGTAGACAACGACCTCGAGCCCGACTAAGGGAAACCGATAGTGACTCCAACTCATTATCCACGGAGCATAACAAGGGACACTCAGACACTTCCAGCTCCTCTGAAAAAAGTCCACACACAAGGAACAAGCGCAGAAGAAGCAGTTCAGACGAAGAGGACCGGCACGATCCTTTTATCCGACGAATTGCGAGGGCGGCCCTGCCCAAGAAGTTCAAAGCTCCATCATTTACTCTCTACGACGGAAAATCAGACCCCACTGATCATATACGTCACTACAAGCAGGCCATGACGTTGCATGCAGACAATAAAGCCCTCATGTGCCGAATATTCCCCAGCAGCTTGGGGCCATTAGCTGTCAGATGGTATTACAAGTTGGAGCCGGCTTCGATCAGAAGTTTCCATCAATTACAAAAATCCTTCAGGGCCAGGTTCATCACCAACGAGGTATAGCCGAAACAGGCCGACTCTCTTTGGGCTATGCAAATCCAACCAGGAGAAACGCTGAGAGCATATTCGGCGCGATATTAGGAGTGCTTCAATCTCGTTGACGATGCTTACAACGACTCCATGGCCGTCACCGCCTTCAAAATGGGACTACATCCCGACAGTGCTCTTCGCAACTCCCTGACCAGAAGACCCCCCAAAACAGTCTGGGCGTTGATGAAGAAAGTCGAAGAGTATTGCAAAGTGGAAGACGATGCCTTGAGGATTAAAGCCAGACAAGTGTCCTCTAAACCGGCACCTCCTGAAATTGCTCAACCAATAAGTTCCGTGCCACCTCCAAGCCCTGAGCCGCGACAACGTGCTAAACGAGACAAAAGGCAGGACTCTCGCCGATCGAGTAATCAATGCTCCCACCCGACGAATGAACAATTGCAAGTCGACAGTAGATGCTCGAGGCGCGCCGACAAAAAGTACACGGAACTGTCAGAGCCAATCACTACGGTAATGACCAAAATCCAACACCTTCCATTCTTCATATGGCCGTCAATGATGGTGGGGCCACCCGATACACGACGAAGGGACCGGAGGTGCAAATGTCACAAAGATCACGGCCACGAAACAGAGAGTTGCTACGCATTAAAAGATCACCTGGAAGAACTGGTGCAAGACGGCCGACTGCAGCAGTATGTGAAACAGGAAAAGCCAACCAAGGCATTAGCATTGAGGCAAGACTCTCCCCCACTTGGCGTGATCCATGTAATTTACAGCCTGCCTACACCCCCAGCCGTGCACACAATTCGATCGCATCCAACTCTGCAGGGGCGCCGTATTTCGACTGACCGGTTCAAACAAGCTCCGACAATTGCCTTCAATGACTCTGACCTCAATGATGCAATGGCTTCCTATATCGATCCGTTGGTCATTGGATTACGCATAAACCGGTTCGTCATTGAACGAATTCTCATAGACCCAGGGAGTAGTTCAGAGGTCATGTACTACCAAGCTTTCACCAAGCTCAGCCTCAACGAGTCGGATCTATCTCCGGCGCCTCACCCACTGTTCGGCTTTAATACGAATCCCGAATATCCATTGGGCAAGGTCACATTACCAGTTCGAGCGGGTTCCAGAACGGTCGAAGCGGAATTCTTGGTCGTGAAGCTCCCCTTGCCGTATAATGCCATCATGGGAAGAAGCTGGCTACATCTCATGAAGGCCGTCCCAAGCACCTACCATCAGATCCTGCGTTTCCCAATAACCCACGACATTGAAGAAATACGTGGTTCCCCTCAATCGGCACAAGCTGAGTTCTGGTGAAAACCCTATCACTGACCCGATCTGTGGGCTCTGATACCTGTAAATATATTTCGCTTCTGCAATACGAATTATTTTTCCTCGTCCCTCAAAATCATATGTCAAATCCCAGTGGGGCACTCGCCAGGATTGGCCAAATCAAGTCTCCGGATTCGGAGCGCCCTTCGTGGATATCACGATCGGCCAAATCAAGTCTCCGAATTTGGAGCCCCCTTTGGCGCATGACGCCTTAGGGCCGATTAAGTCTCCGGATTCGGAGCCCCCTTTGGCGCATGATGTCTTACGGCCGATTAAGTCTCCGAATTCGGAGCGCCCTTCGGCGCATGACGCCTTAGGGCCGATTAAGTCTCCGGATTCGGAGCGCCCTTCGTGGATATCACGATCGGCCAAATCAAGTCTCCGAATTCGGAGCTCCCTTCGGCGCATGACGCCTTAGGGCCAATTAAGTCTCCGAATTCGGAGCGCCCTTCGTAGATATCACGATCGGCCAAATCAAGTCTCCGAATTCAGAGCCCCTTTTGGCGCATGACGCCTTAGGGCCGATTAATTCTCCGGATTCGGAGCGCCCTTCGTGGATATCACGATCGGCCAAATCAAGTCTCCGAATTCGGAGCCCCCTTTGGCGCATGACGCCTTAGTGCCGACTAAGTCTCCGAATTCGGAGCCCCCTTCGGCGCATGACGCCTTAGGGCCGATTAAGTCTCCGGATTCGGAGCGCCCTTCGTGGATATCATGATTGGCCAAATCAAGTCTCCGGATTCGGAGCGCCCTTCATGGATATCACGATCGGCCAAATCAAGTCTCCGAATTCGGAGCCCCCTTTGGTGCATGACGCCTTAGGGCCGATTAAGTCTTCGGATTCGGAGCGCCCTTCGTGGATATCACGATCGGCCAAATCAAGTCTCCGAATTCAGAGCCTCCTTTGGCGCATGACGCCTTAGGGCCGATTAAGTCTCCGGATTCGGAGCGCCCTTCGTGGATATCATGATCGGCCAAATCAAGTCTCCGAATTCGGAGCCCCCTTTGGCGCATGACGCCTTAGTGCCGATTAAGTCTCCGAATTCGGAGCCCCCTTCGGCGCATGACGCCTTAGGGCCGATTAAGTCTCCGGATTCGGAGCGCCCTTCGTGGATATCATGATTGGCCAAATCAAGTCTCCGGATTCGGAGCGCCATTCGTGGATATCACGATCGGCCAAATCAAGTCTCCGAATTCGGAGCCCCCTTTGGCGCATGACGCGTTAGAGCCGATTAAGTCTCCGGATTCGGAGCGCCCTTCGTGGATATCACGATCGGCCAAATCAAGTCTCCGAATTCGGAGCCCCCTTTGGCGCATGACGCGTTAGAGCCGATTAAGTCTCCGGATTCGGAGCGCCCTTCGTGGATATCACGATCGGCCAAATCAAGTCTCCGAATTCGGAGCCCCCTTTGGCGCATGACGCTTTAAGGCCGATTAAGTCTCCGGATTCGGAGCGCCCTTCGTGGATATCACGATCGGCCAAATCAAGTCTCCAAATTCGGAGCCCCCTTTAGCGCATGACGCCTTAGTGCCGATTAAGTCTCCGAATTCGGAGCCCCCTTCGGCGCATGACGCCTTAGGGCCGATTAAGTTTCCGGATTCGGAGCGCCCTTCGTGGATATCACGATTGGCCAAATTAAGTCTCCGGATTCGGAGCGCCCTTCGTGGATATCACGATCGGCCAAATCAAGTCTCCGAATTCGGGGCCCCCTTTGGCGCATGACGCCTTAGGGTCGATTCAGTCTCCTTAAGGCCGAATGGGCCCCAGGTTCAAGCCTCCAAATATGGAGCCCCACTTTAGTGCTTCAAAGGATTATTGCATTAATCCGTTCGGCCATACTAATCGGTCTACAGTGCTAAGCGCTAATTACGTCTCCGAATTCGGAGCAAACGTTGGCACGAACAAAAGATATTGATAATTGATCCTATGCAACACGCTAGAACAGATCATACATTCGAAGTAATGTGCTTTAGTACACAAGCAAAATTCAGAATAACACGCAAATATATTTAAAATAAAACCATTTATTTGATTAAACAGTTGTTACATAAACACAACCCCCATTCGAGCATTACAATATCGAAAGCAAAAAAGGAACAAAACGCGCCAGTAAAGCAGCTTCGCCGGATCGATGACCGTCGCCCTAAACCCCTCCACAGCGTGCAATACCTTGAACCAGTTACGCTTAAGCCCACGACTTGCATAGCGCCAAACTTCCCCTGACACCATTGACAATGTCAAGGCAGAGATCCAGGACAAGGAAGAATGAACTTGACAGTTGTTGACTCTCCATTCGGGGTGATTTGCTTCGACGACTTAGAGACTCACAGATCTCAAGCTCTTTGGATAACCTAACTCCCTCACGAGTAGGTTTTCTGCTGCAAACCATCTCAACACCAAACTTGACCGAAGTTTGAGCCTCTGTAACCAAAATCACCATCCCACACAAGAAATGATGAGTCAAGTGGGATTATTGGTGCGAAGCGCCTACTCCTTTTATTCTCAGCAACGACCGCGATCTCGAGGTCCCAATCCCAAGAAAATTTTATTAACGCCAAAAAACGCATTGGCTGAATAAGACGAGCGTCGATTGACATTTGCCACGACCGCCATCCCGACGGCTGGCCGAAACGCGCACTGGCTGGGCCAAAGCGAAATAGATTAATTAAACCGGTCGGCCAAGTCTTCACATGCCGATCGCCCTCGACCAGCCCACTAATCCAACTGGCCAAGCATCAATGCGCTGACCCAAGTCAAAGATAAATGGCCGTTGAAATAGCCTCAATAAAACCTTAACGATCGTCACGAATGTGTCGATCCTGCCCATGTGCAGATCCTGCCGATAAGCCCACGTACCGCCGGACAGTTAACAGCTACCTGGGTCGGACAATATTTAGACATTCATTCAAACATTTAAGCAACACGAAATACCGATATGCCGAATATGAATGACTATGAAACATTTATAATGAAACGTTCTTTATTCAATAAAACAACAAGTTACATAGTTTCAAACGCGCCCTGTGTTCCAATCTTACAACTATTAAACTCATACGGCGTCACCCTCATCCTCACTCTTCTCAACTTCGAAAGCAGAAAACAGAAAATCTTTATTCCTGTAGCGTGGTGATGCTGAATCAATTCCCGAAGCTCGTAGAGCTTCTGCGGCTTGAGATGCCTTGATCCAACCGTGCCTAAACCCACGGTTTTCACATCGGCACACTTCTTCGGCCAATTTTTCCCTGGTTTTCTCGATTCCCACTTTTCGGCCCTCATGGAAACCTTTCTCATAGGCCCTCCCCTTCGCGCTCTCTATTGTGAACATACTTGCCGTGTCTCGATCGGCAAGTGCGGAGCTGATGAGCCGACTAGTAACCCTCTCTTCCACAATTGGGTTCGCGTGCGCGGCGGATTGTGCCTGAGCCGCCTTGGTCTTCCTTAGTTCCCACTCGGCCGCCTCCACGCGGGCTTCCAAACTTCGAATACGTTCTTCTTTCTTCTCCATCTCTTGACGGGCAGCGCGCAGTCGCATGCCGACTTCGTAAGCAGTGTAAAGCCCCTTCACCGCGCCGTGAATGCCCTCGCGAAACACCTCGTAGTCCTGTCGACCCAGCATTGATTGCTGAACCTCAGGAGGAAATATTTGTCGGGCAAAGTCGACCGCTACGTCTAGGTCTCGAACGATCGAGTCCGCCTCCGTCATGGGTCTATTCTTCACAAATACCGTAAAGCTTAATGGGCACGGATTCGCGTCAGACCTCATCTCGACTCGGGACTGTGGAGATTTACCCTGTGACTGCTTGTCTCGCCTGGGCGATCTGCTGCGACGTCGAGGAGACTGACGCCTCTTGCGACCCCTAGAACTCCTACTTCCAGATCGCGAGGGTTCACCACCTCGATTCATATCTCCGCCCAGCTCAGCTAGAGTCTTCGCTTCCCCTTTACTGTTAAAGAAAAGTCGGTTCGACATTCGCGCAATCAGTCTTCCTGCAAGAGCTCAAGTCAGTTGTTTGCCAAGATCATAAAGGATGTACCTTTGTTCACTTACCCTTCATAGAGGCAGCACGATCGAGGCACTCTCATTAATTGAAGAGCCTGAATCGCCCGTCGCCGACTGAGTCGACGGCAGGGGCATGATTTTACCATCAAGTACCCCAATCGGCTCACGAATTGATTCTTCAAACCTCTTCAGAAACCGCCTGGGGCAAGGGCAGATTCATCAATATATACGGCTCAAGTACCCCAGCCGGCTCGTATATTCCTCAATATATACGGCTCAAGTACCCCAGCCGGCTCACGAATCAAATCGATTCCTCAAACCACTTCAGGAACCGCCTGGGGCAAGGGCAGATTAATATACTCGGCTCAAGTACCCCAGCCGGCTCATGAATCGACTCTTCATAATTCTAATCCAGTCGGTATGTGAAGGACGAATCAATATTGCCACTAGATATTCAACCTCTAAAAGCTGAAACTCAGCAATATACTCGGCTCAAGTACCCCAGCCGGCTCATGAATCGACTCTTCATAATTCTAATCCAGTCGGCATGTGAAGGACGAATCAATATTGCCACTGGATATTCAACCTCTAAAAGCTGAAACTTAGCAACAATTTTACGCAAAATAGCGAAAGACATCACAATGTTTCATTAACATAACCACACAAATTGTGTACGAGTAGAAGTGAAATTACAAGGAAATTTTCATTAATAAATTGTGTACAAGATAGCAACCAATTTATACATGAAAACTACCTTGAACCAATAAAACTCTACCCAACAAATATCAAAAACTTACACAAAAATCAAAAAACTTAATAAATTTGGAAACGCCTCCCAAATCACTCCTCGGTGTCAGATTCAAGTGGCTCAACATCTACTTGCTCGTAAGGAATTGGCACAGCCAACGTAACCCCAGCGGCAGCAAGGGCTTTGAGCCACCCATGTTTGAACCCCCGATTCTCAAATTTGGGAACTTCATCAACATATTCCGTAAAGGCGGCACTTTTTCCTGCCTCAAAAGCCTCCAATTCGGTTTTCTCCTGGGCCACCTTGAGCTCCTCTAACTGAGTCTTCGCCTCGGCAAGTTTGTCTTTAGAGAGCTTGAGCGACTCCTCACTTGCACTCGCTCTAGCCTCAGCATTAGAACGAAGCTGTTCAGCAGTGCGAGCCCTCTCCTTCTCCGCTTCGGCTCGTGCGCTCTCCATTGCGGCTCTCATTTTCTCAAACTCGGCCCTACTCTTCTGACCGTCCACTTCTGTTTGCAAACGGTCAATTCTGCCAAGAGCATCGTGCAGGCAGCGGCCTAAGTCGGCGATCCTGCCGACGGTCTGCAAAAACAAGTGATCGTCAGATACCCTTGTAAAAATGGATTCAAGCGAATTTAATACCTACCAGAAGTGTCGACTGCACAGACAGGGCTACGGCCAAAATATCCGGCGCAGCGCAAAAGGCCGCATTGTCCGCCGGCAAGGGAATTGAGGCCGCCAGGCTCAATGCAACGGCCAGATCCTCAATGGCCGAAGCGTTGGAAGAAATCGGCGTATTTTTGATCTTTGGCTGAATAACGAAAGGAGCAACCACGTCCGATTCTTCGAGGCGAGGCCGTTTGTCAGCAGGGCTAATTTCTGAACTAGCCTCCTCCTCGGCGCCACGTTTTTGGCCGCGCTCCTCTGGAATCAGCCGTTCTTCACCGGCCTGCTGTTCAACTTTTTCCGTGCCGACCGGTGTAACCTGAGTCGTTCCTTCACTAATGGGTATAGAGGCCTTAGCCAAGCTGGCATCAGATTCGGCGGCCTAGGCCTTTTTTCGAGCAGCCATTCGCTCGGCATTTCTCTTACGCGCCATTTGCGTAAGGCTTTCCTTTGCCATACCTTCAAAGAAGTCGCCGGGAAGATCTCCCAAATTCATGAAAATATCTCCAGAAGAGAACTCTGCCCGACCCGAAGCGGATGGAGAGGAAGGCTGGTTGAGTCCGGCAGCCTCAAAAGCCGAACGCATGGCCTCGTCGACCTCTTCGGCCTCCTCAGTGAGTTCTCTGGCCGGATCGGCGACTACTATCACCGGCTCTGCGTCTTGCCCCGAATCAGAAGCTTCAAGACCAATTTGCCTAAGGTTCTTGTAGCTGGGGAAGATAAGAGCCGAGAGGTTCTGATCGCCGGATGGAATCAGAATGTTGTCCGCAGCCGAGAACGTGGTATAAGTCGGTTCGTACCGAAGTAAAATGTGGGCAGCTCTCCCTTGTTTTTGCACGTTTTGGCGGCTGAAGTAATTGAGTGCAGTCTTAATGTCCCTGAGGACCGCGTCGTCAACAGAAGTCAGAATCTTCTTCAATTTATTACCTGCAAAAGATGAGAGATTAAGGAAAGAGAGCCGATTAAAAGACAGATCAACAAACATAAGATACTACTTGGCAACCTGAATCACCCTTATGTCTGGGAATGGGGTCTAGGCGATCTTTGCCCTCAGCGAACTCCCAATTACCTCGGACATTGACATTACATCGTCAACCCTCTTACCAGAACTGGCAAGCATAGTCACCAAATGATGGTCAGTATCCTTGGCCCTAAGGAAGTACCGCCCCAGCCGACCGGAGGATTTGGCTAAAGCATAGCACTGCCGAATGGCCGGAATTCCGAGATTGATCCTAAGGCGTCGATTTAATTCTATAATCCCCATAATGATTCGAAAGAAATTTACATTGGGTTGAGAAGGAATCAGACTCCAATAGCGAAGGACGGCCCTAAGCAATGGATGTAGGGGGAAACGAACTCTGCCCTCCACAATGGACAGGAGGGGGAATATGATCGTATTCTGATCCTCTCTCTCCATATCTAGAGAACTGTCCATTACAAGAGACAAATGAACGTCATCAGGAATGGAAAAATGTCGCCGGAATCCGGAAATGTGACTCTCAGAAAGGAGGTCTTTCAAATGTTTAGCTATTTCAACGGGGACCCAAGGATTCGCCGAAAGTAAGAACAATAAACAGAGAATAGGACTACAAAGAAAGGAGAAGAAGACTTACGAAGAGCAGATGAGACGAAGATAGACGGACGAAAGTTGCAGAAAATATGAATGCGATGGGAGATGCGCGCTGGCGGTCCAAACGTATCAGATGATCGACGAAATGTGTATCCAAAAGGACTGAAGTTTCAAATCGCAATAAATACGAAAGACGCATGAATAGGGCGGGAAAGTATAATGATAAACGAAAAGGCGTGCGCCTCCTGACATCTTCTGACATCTGTCTTGGGGAACGTGAGGCCGCCTGATCAATGATAAGCTTTTCGAATTCTAGACCAAACACGCCAATTAACTACCGTCAATGGGGAGTTCGGGGGGCAATTGTGGGAGCCGAATATGTGGCTAAATTAGAAGGGGTATATTATAGTATTAATATTAACCGGCTGTATCCTGCATGATTAGGATGGGCCGAATACAATACGTAGGCCGATTAAGAAAGGATCCTCGAAGCCGAATAGAAGAACGGGTAATGATTGAAAAATAGGCCCAGGCCCCGAGGTCCCAAAAAGAACAGATATAAATATAGAAGCAGCGTTCTTGGAAAGGTATGTAAGAATAACTCCACTTAACTTAGTGAACAAGCTTTCTTGACCATTGAGACTGACTTGCCCGTCGGAGTGCTAACCCCGGCACCCCCGACCGGAGTGTTGGTGCTTTTACAGGTGACTAGTTGAGGATCAAGAGCGTCTCCCAGGATCTGAAGAGTATTTCCAAACCACTTCCCCACAGTATGAAACACATTTACCCACTTGTATCTCTATAAATTTGTAATTATTACTTCACTCCCTATTAATATGTAATTTGTCCTGTATCTTAATCCAAATCTAAAATCATTTCATTCTATCATGACAATGGGATGTGATGATATGGTTGCGTTGAAAACATGCATATTATCATTGATCTTCATATGCTTTTTTCTTTTTGTTTTTTTTCAAAGATTTGGTTCTCATTACTCTATAATCAAATTAAGCACAACCTGTTCTTTAGAAATTATTTAGGTTTATTTTTAATGAAGGAACTAGTTTTTAATTAACTCTCAAAGGGAAGCCTTAACTAAACAATATTGGGTGTGTTTGGGAAGAGGCTTTTGGGTTAAAATAGTACTAAAGGACAAAATAGAATCAAGTTGTCAAAAAGACAGAATGTCACATCAAATTCATAATCATTTTACTTTTTCACTCATAAATATTACATTCAATTATAAAAAAATCTAAATAACTTCTCGAACACAATTATTTTAGTCTACTAAAATAGTCAACTTCCTATGCCCCTTTCTTTTTATGCCAGACAAATTCATCCATGCAATTTAAATATCTTGATTTTTTTTTTTTTTTTTTTTTTTTTTTTGAAAAGGTTATATTTTATCTTAAGAATTATTGATGTTCGGTTACTAAACCTAAACTTGATTGGACTTCACAATTTGGTAGGGTTGCTGATTTCGTGGTGGCAAATTCAGATCCTTTCAGAAGTCAAAAGAAATCTGAATTCTGAATCTTGTGTATGATGTTGCATTGCTTATTGAAACTTTAGGAAAATAAAATTCATGGAAGCAAACTAAACTAGTTGTCTTTGTCTAATTACTCTTACCTCAACTTGAATTTTTATTCTTGAAACTGGCTTCTCTTCAGATAACACAACAGCACATCATGACTTTTAATTCCTGGTTTTAAATTTTTTTATCTTTGGAACATCACATCTTTCACCTGCAGTAGGCTTATCTATTGGTTTGCCATTATGCTGGTGATGAAAGTTTCTATTCTTTTATGTATTTATTTAATAGTTCATTCAGCTCCAGAATATACGCTTTTGAAACAAAAAGCATTAACCTGCACTTCAATTTATTTTTCAGGTCACCTATCAAACTGAATTTTTTTTTTTTTTTTGGACAAAAACAAAGATTATGTTATTGCTGAACATCAAGCACTCTTGAGTGCTTCCAAATGTTCCTTTGTGTTGGGTTTGTTTCCACTTTCATCTAAGGAGTCCTCTAAACAATCAAAATCTATGTAATTTTACTTTGGCCCCTCCAAAATCTAAATAATTTTGCCTTGGCCCACTCTTTGTACTTTGTACACTGTTCACATATTGTGAACATGCTCATACTGGACATTTTTTTTCTTAGTAGCTGTGATTTGTTTTGCTAGTATGCAATGCACACTTTCGGTGATAGGAGGTAACCTATTAAGTACTGTTATACTATCTCTTTGCCATTGGATACACCCTCTCTATATATAGTGTTGGTAAGAATAATTAGTTTATTGTCCTTTAACCTTGCGGTGATATATGACTAGCCAGTCATGATATATGTTCATGCTAGCCTTTTTTTTTTTACTATATTTTTTCACTCTATTTCTCCTTCTACAATGACCACCATATTTTTTTACTATATTTTTTCCCTCTATTGAATCATCAACAAATTTTAACTAGTAGATTGCTTGAATTCGTAACTCAGTTGCCTGATACAAGAATTCTGTCTAAATTCTTTGCAGAAACACTTCCTTGGTATCATCCGGACGTGATCTGCTGTCTGCTAGAGGTTCAAATTGGGATGATGAATGGCATTCAGATTTGCTCGCCTGTTGTTCTGAACCTATTTTGTGTATGTTATATGATTATATCATAGCAAATTCAACTGCATGATGCCAAAACAACAACCTATTTTGTGCATATTCTAAATGAACACGTGTTGATTAGCTTATCAGATATAAATTTAAAGTCAGTTTTGTTTTCTATGTTCTACCTTTCTAGAGCAGAGGTAGTCTTGTGGAGTAACTTCTATTTGCCTTCCCCTTTCCTCTACATAGACTGATAATTAGGACATAGGATGTAAAGGGGAATTCTACTTATTTGTGTTTTCTTTTCCTTTTTGAGTCAATTCTTTATTGGTCGGATTCAATATGTGTGTAGAGGTAGTTAATTGTGTTAGATGTGTCTTTTCAGCTAAACTTCTTTAATTAGCTCATTGCTGAGGTCTTGAAAGTATATAACTCAATGATTTTTTCCTTGTGCTGATTACAGGTCAACTTGCTCGGGAAGTTTACGAGAACATTAGGAGAGAAGCTTCTTGTCTGAGAATTCAGAGAGATTTTCGTTTGCATCTTGCTAGGAAAGCTTATAAAGAATTGTGCTCCTCTGCTGTTTCTATTCAGGCTGGCATGTGTGGAATGGTTGCACGTGATGAGCATCGCTTCAGAAGGCAGATTGCTTTCTATGGAAAGCTTTCATTGCTGTATTCTCTTAGACTACTTGACTACATGAATTGTGCATTTGGATGTATTAGTAGGAACTCCAATAATTTCTTTTTACACTAGCTTCTGTTCAACTGAGTTCTTTAAAATTACCATACTATAAGCATTTATAATAATGTTTTTCTTTTGTAGAGCAGTTTGAAAACTGTCTCAGAATCTCTGAATACTTCTTGATGGGTTTAAAATTAGCACAATTTCAAAAAAAAAAAAATGAAAAAGGATATCACGGCGTTCTTTAAAACACCACTTAAACCCTAAATCTAACGGTCATATTTTTTAAAAAGATATGATGGCGTTTTAAAAACGTGGCTAAATATCACAGTGACGTCATGGTACTGTTATTTAGGACATTTGGAGGCATTTTTAAAAACGCCGCCTATACTAATATCACGATGTTTTTAAAACGCCACAAAGCTATAGCGACGGCCGCGTCCTCAACGTTTGGTGCTAAGCGCCGTAAAAAGAATTTGTGACGTTTTTGGCACTTATAACAGCGCTTTTTAAACGCCGCTAAAAGTCTATTTTCCAACAGTGAATTCTAATCGGCACATAAATCATCTGTTGACTATCTTTTGGTGTTTTACTTTTTGCCCTTTTAGATAGGTCCAACATTAATTCAATGAAAAGGGTCTAAGTGGAACATTCTTCTGGAACTCTTTCGTTTTGAACCGAGACGTTATTAGTCCTTCGAAAGCAGTGATTGATTGGTAGTCTTTTTATCTTCAATTTCTTTACCAAAAGCAATGAAATGGAAACATTGAAAATAGTAGATTTGTCCTTTTTCAACCAAAAAGTTTTGGATAAATTATCAACACTGTTTAAAGTTTGTTTGAAATATAGGTTGTTTTTGTGATTTTAGAAATTATAAATATCTTTTTATTAGAATTTTTTATTTAACAAAAAAAAAATTTAATTATTCTTCTATACAATAATAAAATGATCTAAATTATTAACTGAAATATATTTATGATAACATTAAAAAGTGTTAATCGATTTCATTATTTATTAATAAAGAGGATAATTTGTAATGCGATTTAAAACTTAAAGGAACATGATGTAATTTTAAGAACCACAAAGAGCAATCTGTATGCTAAGCAAACTTTAGGGGGGTGTAATTGTAATTTACCAAGAAATTTATTTATTTATTTTATTATTTTGGATAAATTACAGATATACTCTCTAAAGTTTGCTTAAAATACGATTTGCCTCCTGTGATTATGAAAATTACATCCCGCCATTTTAAATTTTAAATTTTATAAAAAAATGACCAATTTTAGTAATAAATTATTAAGCCAATTAATAATTTTTGATGATGTCATAAATTTATTTTAATTAATATTTGAGGTAATTTTATTATTGTATATGAGAGCAATTAAGAATTTTATTTTTTTTAATTAGTTCTGTTAATAAAAAATTCAAATAAGAGAGTATTGTAATTTTTTAAATCACAAGAGACAATCTATATTTTAAACAAATCTCAGAAAATATTTTTATAATTTACTTTCTTTCTTTTTTTTCTTTTTCTTTTTTTTTTTCCCCTAAAGAAGGATTGTCAAGTTCTATTTTCACTCAAAAGAAGTTGATAAGATTTTGACTTTTTTGCATAAAACCAAAAAATTGAAGGGAAAAAAAAATCAACCAATGATTGTCAGATTTTGTTTCAAATGTTTTCACTGCCTTAAATTATATCTGAATTAGATATTTTATGCCGCACGAGATTTCCTATATAATTTTTGTAAATTATCTTTGGAGATTTTTACATTTTACAATTCGAAATGCATTGGGGACAGGAAGATGGAGGTTTTTGGTATAGTAGATCCATGACTTGCTAGATGTGAAGCATGTGAACTATTTATTTGATTGAACTTTTTATTTTTATTTTTATTTTTAATATTCAATTGAATTAAAAAAAAAAAAAAAAAGCAAATAATTATATCATACTTTATTTAGACACGCATATAACTGTTGTGAAGGATTGGATAATACAGCAAAAATAGGTAGAGATTGAAGTTGGAAAGCAATGCATTAGCCTAATTTTTGCAAATATCAAAGATTAATACCTAAATATCAATGAGATAACTTACCAAATTAATGAAGGATATTCATATTTATACGCGGAAAAAAAGAATTGGCTTCATATAATTTCTAGTGAAACTAGAGCACTAGCTAGTAATATTAAAAAAAAAAAAAAAACGCACAAAAATAGCTAGTAATATTAAATACGTTTTATACTATTAGCATTTCTCGATTGAATAATAATCAATATTTTTCATGCTTTATATATATAGCACAACATATCCATATTTATCTCAAATTCTATTCTTTTGATGTCGAAAGGATAATAATAATTGAAAAAT
This sequence comes from Camellia granthamiana, assembly GCA_036172215.1. Classification (NCBI taxonomy): domain Eukaryota; kingdom Viridiplantae; phylum Streptophyta; class Magnoliopsida; order Ericales; family Theaceae; genus Camellia; species Camellia granthamiana. The sequence goes on along the minus strand of CM069909.1, from coordinate 17,663,394 downwards.
CATATTATCCCAACGTATCTGTCTATCATCCACCTTACTTATTTGTGTAAGTGTCATTTATTTATCTACCTATCTGTCCATATATTACCTATCTGTTCACCTACTCAACTTATCTATTCATATCATTACCACCGCCTACCGTCATTGGCCCACTTTCGATGATTTTTCTAGTGAACTTTTCGGCAATTTTTTCAGTGATGACAAATTTTCCGGTGACTTGTCGGTGGTGGCGGTTCGACAATGGTCTAACAACAGTGGGGTCAAATTAAAAAAAATAATAATAATAAAATTCAAAACAATAATTTGTTCTTCTCACTAAATAATTTCATTAAACATGTCACTATAACAAAAAAGATTAAACCTTAGACCAAATAACATATGACACATTTGTGTGGATTTTTCACCATCTCTTTATTTATTTTAGCAATACTAGGGATCCCAAAAAAAAAAAAAAAATCAAATATTCTATAAAATATTCACATAGGTGTGAGACTTACATAACACTCATGTGAATATTATGTAAATATTTAATAATTTATTTGGGTCTAGCATTTTTTATTTTTTTTATAGTCTCCAACTGTGTTTGTATCCATAGTTACACCATTACGTATGTCACAACAAATATAAAATTTATTTATTATTATGTAAATTTATCTATATCCATGTTACAGCACTACATATGTCACAACAAAATCTAGATTTCTGTATTGATGGACTGCAAGTTGAATATGCCTACGTTATAAGAGTAGCGTTGTTGAATATGACATCCATGTATTATTTTATGGGATAAATGCATCCCAGTGGGATTTTTTTTATTTTTTTTTATTTTTAAAAAAAGAGGGTAAATTAGTCTCACATCTTGTGAGATTTTTTTTTAATATAGATTTTCTTATCACATCTGAAAAATTATATTTCCTTCTTGAGATTTGTAAATTTATTACAAATTACCTCCTAAATTATTGATGTCATATTCTAAAATTTTCTAAATGATTATCTTACTCTTTTTTCTACCATTTCTTCTTTCTATCATCATGATTACATTCTATAACTTTCCATCATTAAATTTTACCTGAGCATATTCCTTATTTTGCGATGATACATAACATAAATTTTATACAAAATTTTCAAACACGAAACAAAACATCCATAAACATGATTTATATTTACAACAATATCACTATCAAAATATTTTTATGATATTTTTTGTATAAATTTTTATATATGAATATAATTTTTCATTTTTATTTCCACCATTATATCTAGATTAGATCAATTTCTTTTAGATATATTTAAAAAGTATAAAATTTATACAAACAAATTTTAAAAATTCATTGAATACAACAAAAATAAGAAAATGTACTGAATTTTTATATTTTATATATATATTGTATTAGGTGAATTTAAAAAAATCACAAAATATTATACTTCTTAAGTATATCTAGATTAGGTGTATTTTAAAAAATAAAAAAAATTATTTAAAATATTAAAAAATTCAGTAAAATTAAAAAAGCCACGAAAAATTATTAAAAAAAAAAAACTCAATTTTTTGTGCGAGTTAAACCAAAGAAGATGATTGTTACTTCTCTTGAAATGACATGAACAAAATATCTGTATTATTTTATTATTTTATATGTATAAAAGCTATGGGATAAGTATGTCATTTTTAATCTAATAAGAGGGGTAGGTATAACTTTCCAAATATGAGGGGGAGATCTATATTAAGCAGAATCTGAAGGGTGTCAATTTCCCTCCAAAAAAATTACAAATTCATAAAAAAATTTAACATTTTTAATTATTAATATTTATAATTTTTTTTCACTAATTTATAATTAATTTTAAAAAAGTTAGACTGATTTGATATTTTTCCTTATTTTTATACTATTTGGAATGCTTCTACTTTGGATAAGATCTCTTTTGCTTGATGACACGCCCACCCACCCCCCCCCCCCCCCCCCCCCCCCCCCCCCCCCAAAACAACCAGTTTATTGTGTTTTTTTTTTTTTTTTCCCATAAATAACCAGTTTATTGTGTTTTTTTTTTCCCCCATAAATATTACAAATTTTTGTGCAAATATTAACTAATTTAGTGATAGCGTGATGATAATGTGATATTAGATATTTTTTGTTATAACAATTGTGATACAATTATGTACTTTTATGATAGTATTATTTATTTATTTTTATGAAAATGTTACTCAAATCATAATAGATTATATCATATTCCAAATTATTGAGCAATAAAAAAATAAAAAACTAAAAGAAGGTGTAACATTATCTTAAAAATACATCAAAAAAATAAAATAAAATAAATATCATATTAATTTCACTTTAGAAACTGAGATACAAGCATTAAGCAATGGTTAGGATACCTGCAAATTGGGAGGGGGAATAATTAATGGTTAGTAACAGAAAAGACATAAGAAAAAGAGTAAATAGAGGGTATTTTGGACATTTCATTACAAAAATTAACAGTGTCTAAGGAAAAGTTAACAGAAAGGGGCATTTGTATATTGTCAGCTAAAGTAAGGGAGGTCAGTGCAATTTTTCAAAACTATAGGGGAGGTCTATGTAATTGTCAGAAATCACAAGGGAGGCAAGTGTAATTTATCCTAAATTTTTCAAATAAAAGAGAATTATAATGGAACCTTTTTTTTTTTTTTTTACCTTGAGTCTCTTTGGAAGTAGCTTTTCAATGGCTTTTGATTAAAATATAAGATGAAAAAATCAACATATTTGTTAATGACTTAAGAAAAATATATAAAATGTAGTGTAATGAGGTTTTTTTTTTTTTTTTTTTTGCTTTCCTTCCTAGACTTGCCCCAAACCCGCCATTATAACTGATGAGTTGAATTTTTTATTTTTTTTTTTATTTTTTGACTTTTTAACTAAAGGGAAACTTACTGATAAGTCTTATACACAAAGTTCAAATCCATTTAGTCCTAAAACAAAATATTTTGCACCAATTAATCTTATATATTTTTAATTGTTACCAAAAAATCTTATTTTAAAAAAAAAAGGCGCTCCTACATCCCATTACCGTCGGACTTCCATCAGACGGTTATTGAAGACTCGCCAGAATATTCAAGATCACTGGGAAGTTGTCAGAATATCATTGAAAATTCGCCAAAATATCGCTGGAAAGTTCTGAACGTCACCGGAAGTCGTCGGAATGTCTAGAATATTTATTGGAAATCAATATATCGCCGGAGACTCATCGGAATGTCTAGAATTTTGCCCAAAAAAGAAGTAGAATAAACTGGAAAATTAAAGTGAAAAAACATAGCAAAATAAGCTAAATATTGATAAATTGAAAGAAGAAAAGAAACCTAAGAACAATAAAAAACAACAGTGAAAAAAAACATATGTTATTTTTATTTTTTGTAAGGTTTAAGCAAATAATTTCTAATATTGATCAAACTGAAAAGCAAGCTTTAAAACTATAAAATGTTACAGTTTTAGTTTCAAAGTATGATTCTATTAAGTATTTATCCTTATTAATCAAACTGAAAAATATGTTATGAAACTATATAATTTTACAGTTCTAAAAAAAATTATGAAACTAGAAAATTTTATAGTTGTAAAAATGATTCAATTTAACACCAAAAAAATTGAAACTGTAAAATTTTATATCTTTCACTGCCTGTAATTAAAATTTATAAACAACTTGTTCAGAATTTGAAAATTTTCTTTATTATAACATGAAAATAGAAGTATCTAGTACCAAAAAAAAAAAGTATTAAAAGCTGAGAGATCGAAGGAAAGAGACAGATATAAGAGAGAGCAAGGATCCCTCTACGAGTTTTTTTTTTCCTCAAAGTTTCCTAGAGTGGTGCATTGTGTGGTTGGGATTTAATGACAAGTCACATCAATTTTTCAACATTAAATCTCAACCACACAATACACCACTTTAAGAAACTTTAGAAAAAAAAACACTCTAGAGAATCCTTGGTGATAAAGAGATGCTTGTACTCCGACAACTATTTTTTCGTTAAGATCTAGCCGGATCTAATGTAGATAAACTTAGATCTGATGTATCTACATTAGATTTAAATAGATCTACTTATCTTCTTCGTCGAAAACTCATCCCTTTCGCCGTCGATGAGCATGAAATAAGGAGTTGGTACTCGGTTGTTGCCCGTGAATTTCAATTAATGGTGGTTGCTGATCACCGGTAACTGTAAATTAGAAAGAGAAAGAAATAAATAAAAGTTTGGTTGTGATCGTCACCGATATAAGAGAAAGAGAGATACAAAGAAAAAGTAAGGTGTAACGAAAGATGAGAAGATAAATGGGTATAGGACTTTTGAATTTATCTAAAAAATTTTAGGATTAAATAGAATATACATTTTTTAAAAAGGACTTGTAAATAATTTATCCTTAACTAAAATAGTCATTTGTCAAATAGGCCCATTGTATATAACAAAAGAATCATATTCATCTTGGTGTTTTATAAAACTGTTACAATAGATGCAAGTAATCATCTCATATATGGTACCAATATTATGATGAGAGTCTATTGGGAGTAAATTTCAAAAAAATTAATATTATAATAATCATATTTGTATTTTAAAAATTATCTGTCATCTCATTTATCATTATTATACTAGTTTAATTAATTGTAGTTGTCATATGACTCATATATATTATCAATGCAGTGGTAGCATATAAAATAAAAAAATATTTTTTTACTACATGACCATCATATATAATAGTAATAAAAATTTATTAAACATAAAATAATTTTTGATAACCACATCTTTCATGAGTATGTGAAAAAAAGTAATTAGGAGATTTCCATTAACCTTACCTTGGGGGGCCATTACTGGATAATATACATGCAAAGAACAAACAAACTATAAAGAATTGCAGAAAAATACATGTAAGAGATTTTTTTGTGAAGTTTAGGAGGGACCAGGCTCGATTTTGAGATTTTCGAGACCCAAAGCTAATAATTAACTGATAAATTTCTGAGATCCTTTACATTTTTTTTTCATTGAATGGAAAAAAAAAATTAAAGGTAAAAGATAAAAGATTTGTGTCAAAATTACAAAAAATACTTAGTATTACAACAACTAATAAGTATCGTTTGATTCTCGTTCTTCTTACATTTTTAGAAGCAAATAAATCAATTATACTTGCATAATATAGTTTTTTTGCAAAATTATTTTCAATGGATAACAATACTAATTATTTTAAATGGATCTTTCAATTTTTTAATGAGTCAATTTATTTTAAATTAGTTTGGGCCTTCCTTAATTTTTTTTGGACTTAAAACCATACCTAATATATTACACTAAACAATAATAGGAGGGCCTTTTTTTGGGTCTATTGTCAATGGATAACAATGCTAATTTTTTTGAATGGGCCTTTCAATTTTCGAATAGGTCAACTTATTTTAAGTTAGTTTGGGCTTTCTTCAATTTTTATTTTTTTTTTAGACTAAAAACATACCTAATATATTACACTAAATTATAATAAGAGAAGGCCTCTTTTTTGAGTCTATTTTAAGGGGTCTTAGGCCATGGCCTAGTGGGCTTATGCCTAGTGTCACGTCCCGCCAAATTACCTGGACAGAATTGCCTACCAAAAGAAAGTCTCATGAAAGGGAGACTAATGGAATACTCTGAAAGCTCCTGGAAGACTTTGAGAAAATATGAGAATATGGTACATAGTGCTATAATGTACACAGAAGCTTCTAGAACTTCTTAGAGTTTTGAAGAGTATTGTACATACTTGTAGATATTTGTAGATCATTCTAGATACGTATATTCTAGAATAGTTCTAGAATAGTCTACTAAGATGTAGTAGGAGGAAGTGTCTAGAACACTTTCCATCCTTATAGTTCTATAATATTCTTTGTAGCCTATAAAAGGGGGAGGGCCTCATTTGCCCAAACCATCCAAGTGTAATCCAAAACATTCAAGTGATACAAGCAAGCATTCTCCAAGAGCTCTCTCTCTAACTTTCCCTAAGCTTTCTGCTGTGTGTGAATCTTTCCTAGCTCTCTTCCAAGAAGGTTTACTTAGGTGGTGCAAGCAAGGCGTGCATAAGTATCTAAGGTCGCACGGTTGGCTTGGAAAAATCAAGGCCATGGCACTAGGGCCGGCCTGGGAGGGGCCATAGCCCTCCTTGTGCCCCTAGTCTGCCAATGGATAATTTTAAAGACAATTGCAGTAAAATAGTATTAACATCAAATATTTATTTATTTTTCATAATTTTATTTGTGAATGATTTTTTTTTTTTTTTTTTTTTAAAATAAACAAACAAAGGCAAAGTTTGGTAAGGAGGTTTTGGGCTATTTACTCACAAAAGACAAAATAGGTTATTTTAGTCACAACAAATAAAATATCACATCCAACCCATAATCATTACACTCTTCTCTCACAAAAAAAGTCAAAAAAGCTAAAAAGCTAAAAAGTCCTTCCCAAACCAAACTTTTTAGCCCATGTTAAAATATCCAAAAAAACCAAAAAGCTAACCCACTTTCCAAACGGAGGCAAACGCACAAATAAATAAAAAAAAACCCCTCAGGGGTTGTTTGGGGTGTCCTAAATAAGTGTATTTTTTGTCTTTTTGAACTAAAAAATTGAGGTTGAAAATATGGATGTTTGGGTTAACTTTTTGACTTTTTATGAAAAAATGTGTAATAAAAATTGTAAAAATTGATTTGTAGAGAAAAATTCGAATTGGGAGTTGTGCAACTGTAATTGTTGACTTTTGGTGAATAGTGTTAACTTTTTAACTTTTTGAGTAACTTTTTGACTTTTTAACTTTTTTACAAGTTCCCAAATTTGGCCTAAATATTTATCACAATCCTACCCTCAAATGTTAACAAGGCACTCCTTTTGTTCATGACGAAATTACCCTTCATATTAGGGTGATCCATTGACCACGGATATTAATGTCTTTGCAGTAAATAATTATACAATGTTGTCTTGCCTCAAGCATATCTCAATCATGATAACGTCTTTTCAGTGAACAATTATTCAATGTCATCAATGAAATTTTCCTAATCAACCTTATTCAATGTCATCAAAGAAATTTTCCTAATCAACCTCCTAATCATTCATTTGTATAACATGGATGGCATTTTTTTGGCAAGAAATTAAAAGTAATTACTTTTAACTTTTTTAATCTCTTTTCAGTTACATTTTCTATCTATTCTTTGACACTTTTTTCTTTTAAAAAAAAAATAAAAATAAAAACAATCAAAAATTTATTTTTTAACCTACTTTCCAAAATAATTCATATATGACATCTTGTTTGTGGGCATGGGGAGACTGTGAAATCTATTAGATATTGTTTAGAGCTCATCTCATTAATCTAAATCGTTTGTATTGCAAAATTTCATCAAACATGTCATTAATGAAAAAAATTAGATTAATCAGACACATATAATTCTATGATCAAATTCTAACTTTTTAAAATACATTATTAAAATTATTCTAATCATTTTTTCTTTTAAAAACAAATGTGGTCTCATTTTGAAATTTTTAGTTAATTTAATTTTTTTATAAATAATTTATTTGACAAACCCTATAATATAAAATTTCAAATCAACAATATAGGCTCAAGATAAGATCCATGGGCCGTCATAAAACCGTGCGGTGCCTATAAGGCACAACACGCTTCCAATTCCTTTTTTGGGGAATGGCTAAAGTTAAAACATTAATTCAAAGGCTTGGTTTGGAAACTTTGTTTTGGAAAAAGTTAAAAGCAAAAAGTAAAAAATTAACTTTTAATCCGATTGTGAAAATAGGCCAAATAGTCAATTTCCAAATCTACCCTGAATATCTACACAAATGAATGATTGACTTGTGATTGTGCCCCAAACAATTTTTTGGTTTTTTGCAGGGTAGGGCTTGAATTCTGCAGCACTGCCAAAATTGATGAATCACTGACAAAACTCTCTCTCCCTCTCTCAAACCAGTCGTTCATGTTGGGGGCATTGCCCTAAAAAAACAAAAGCTCATGTGCAAAGAAGAAAGACTCCACGATCAGTGTTCTGTTTTCAAGCAGTGGAACAATGTGCGCTCACAAAACCCTAACGCACCACAATAATACAACTATAATCGTTAAACAACAGAACCAAAAAAACAAAAAACAATAAAAACAGTGTTAAATTTCGTTTTTTTCTCTTTCTATAAATTACCAGTTTTCATTTTTTCTGCCACAAATGATCCAGTCAATAAGAATTCAGATATAAGCAGTCACATAAAAAACGATGGAAAGAAAACATTTTCATTTCAAGTTTCCAAGAAACCGGTCATCCTGAGAATTGAATCCCGAACTTGGCTCAAATCCCTTCCCTTGAGAGTCCTCCCCTTTCCACTGCACACCGAGAATGCCATTTTTCGCTCGTAAATCCGCTGACCCAATATCACATGTGGCGGCACAACCTCTCCTCCATCGTCATCGTCGTCGAAGAAATCCGATTCCATGCGCTGAAACCTTGAATTCCCAGAGACCTTTTCCGGAATATTCACAGGAACAGAATTATTTTTCTTCTTCCTCTGCATGGGCTTTGTATTTCTCGGAACCCGGGAATTCAAATGACCTGAAAAGCCACACTTATTAGTGTCGTCATGGTCATCCCCTTCAACATTTTCCGGGAAAATGACCTCGGATTCCTGGATTTCTTTTTCCATGGAAAAATGGAGTGGGAATTTAGAGGGACGAATGGGTTTGTAGAGTTTAATAGAGGATGAGGAATTGGAAGAAAGGAGAGGAATGCAGTGGGAATTTTTAGGGAAGGCTGGGTTTGGTTTTACGTCTTTTATCCATTCAAAGGAAAATGTAACGTATAAGTTTTAAATTTTCAAATAAGGAAATGATTAAATATTTTAATGAGTCTATAAAACTATGAAGCCACACTTATATCATACATTTAATTCTTTATTTGGTAAAATATTTCACATCTTTAATGTACTCTCTCTCTACAACCCCCAAACTCAACCACATCCAGTACTCTCTCTTTCTCTAAAATTCCTAGTTTTCTCTCTGTAAAACCCTCACCATCAACGATGGCCGATCTGGCTTCTTCAACTCCTCCCTTCTCAGTACAACCGCCGCTGCCGCTGAACTTCACGGTGGAACACAAAACCACACTTCTTTTCTCTCTCTCTCTCTCTCTCTCTCTCTCTCTCTCTTCTGTTTTCTTCGTGACTGTCGCGGCCACCGACTGTGAGGAAGCAACGGCGGGTTCAATCGCCCGTCGCCGGCGAGTTCATTTCTCAGTCCCGCGCTTACTTCGATCTGTTCGGTGAGGTTGTTTTCTAGATGTCAGTGTGCTAGGGTTCCAAATAACAATTCAATTGTATTCTCTTCTCTCTCTGTGTCTAGCTTGTATGCAACACATACATATACATATATTTGCATGCTGTATTAAATTATATGTAAATGTTGTCTCAAATTTATCTGTTTCATCGTTCTGTTCAAGCATATCCACCTCTCTCTCTATATATATATGTATAATCGTTGATTTCTTGTTTAATTGTTTCTCTCGGCTGCTACTGTCTCCACCACCACCGTCCCAAAATCATTGTCATTCGGCCACACCTGGTTCACCGTCGTATCTGGAAGCGCCATCTTCGCGAAGATTTGGACAAGGACGATCAGGTCACTTTCGATTTCGATGACTACATCGACGATGACGACGAGAACAAGGACGAAGAAGAGGAAGACGAGCGTGGGAAAGAGGAGAAGTTGAAGCTGCTACTCAAGCTTCAGAGCAAGACGGTGGTGGTGAGTCCACTCTGAATCGGACTCAACGCGTGGAACACGAGCCTTCTGTCTCGGCTTCCTCGTCGGACTAAGGCGATGTCGATAATCCACCACCACTTCTGACCCGTCTCTCTTTCTCTCTCTCTCTCTCTCTCTCTCTCTCTCTGTGGATCTGTACCAGTCCACCTTAATGTTTACGATCTAACCTCCATTAATGGCTACGCTTACTGGCTTGGCCTCGGAGTCTACCATTCTCGAATCAGATCTGTAGTTTAAAATCGATTCGATTTTGCTTATTGTCTCATATAAATTTAAGAATTTCTGGTTTAGATCAGTAGTTGTTGGAAACCTAGGAAACGCCGGTGAGACTAAGATCACTATTTCTCTCTCTGATCTGATTTTTTATTTATTTATTTTAATGTAAGTTTAGATCTGTTGATAATGATGAAGAAACATATTGCAACATTATTTTTTTTTTTTTGAACAGATGAGGAGGGGAGAGAGAGAGAGATTTGAGCAGATAGATTTTTTTTTTTAACAGATAGGGTTTGGTTTGGTATTGCAACAGATAAATCTATCTAACAGATAGGTACATAGATAGATCAAAAAAAATTAAAATATGATTGTTATTTCAACGGATAAAATTGTTGATTTGGCTTGGTATTTCAACTGATAGAAAAAAATAAAAATAAAATTGTACACATAATAAAATTTGGATAGATATTTGAACATATAGACAATAAATTTGAACAGATAAACAAAAATTTTGAACAGATAGTCAATGAAAAGTCAACAAATAATAATAAAAAAAAGAGTCGTAAATTAAGGTAAAATTACAAAATAAAATGTCATCTTAAAACAACAAAAGTACTTCTCACTAAACTATTGTATAAAGGGTGAACCTCTCACAAATAAAAAATATTTACTAGACATAATCTTCTTAGATTAGATTTATCACAAATTTACTCTATATATAAATAGGTAAGTGATTGAGACCCCCTCCAATCACCACCCCTACCACCCCCACACACACGTGGCGGGTGATGATTTGAGAAGAAGGAAAAAAAAGAAAAAGAAAAAAGAAAAACTGGTCCATCAGAGAGAGAGGGGGTCAAAGGGGGTACCTCCTTGAGGGGCTCCAACTCATTTTCCATATAAATGGGAAGTAATTGAGACCCCCTCCAATCACCACCCCTACCACCCCCATACAGACGTGGCGGGTGATGATTGGAGGAGAAGGAAAAAAAGAAAAAGAAAAAGAAAAACTGGCCCATCAGAGGAGAGGGGGTCAAAGGGGGTACCTCCTTGAGGGGGTCCAACTCATTTTCCATATAAATGGGAAGTGATTGAGACCCCCTCCAATTACTAATTAAACATTCTTTATCCAGCCATCTTTCCAAACACCAAAATTTTTTTATCTAATAATATCTTATAACTAAAAAAACGTACATAAAACCCACTTTCCAAACAAAAGTAAGGTTTAAAACCTACACCAATGTATTGATAACAAAAGTAAGGTTTAAAACCATACTTTATATTTAAATTTGGGTAAGACTTCTTTTAAGTTTAGACAAATTTAAATTTGAGAGAATTGTTTGAACTTAATATTATAATAATATTATAATAATCATATTTGTATTTTAAAAATTATCTGTCATCTCATTTATCATTATTATACTAGTTTAATTAATTGTAGTTGTCATATGACTCATATATATTATCAATGCAGTGGTAGCATATAAAATAATAAATATTTTTTTACTAAATGACCATCATATATAATAGTAATAAAAATTTATTAAACATAAAATAATTTTTGATAACCACATCTTTCATGAGCATGTGAGAAAAAGTAATTAGGAGATTTCCATTAACCTTACCTTGGGGTGCCATTACTGGGTAATATACATGCAAAGAACAAACAAATTATAAAGAATTGCAGAAAAATACATGTAAGAGATTTTTTTTGTGAAGTTTAGGAGGGACCAGGCTCGACTTTGAGATTTTCGAGGCCCAAAACTGATAATTAACTGATAAATTTCTGAGACCCTTCACATTTTTTTTTTCATTGAATGAAAAAAAAAAAAAAAAAAAAAAAAAAAAAATTGAAGGTAAAAGATAAAAGATTTGTGTCAAAATTACAAAAAAATACTTAGTATTACATTACAACAATTAATAAGTATCGTTTGATTCTCGTTCTTCTTACATTTTTAAAAGCAAATAAATCAATCATACTTGCATAATATAGTTTTTTTGCAAAATCATTTTCAATGGATAACAATACTAATTATTTTAAATGGACCTTTCAATTTTTTAATGAGTCAATTTATTTTAAATTAGTTTGGGCCTTCCTTAATTTTTTTTTGACTTAAAAACATACCTAATATATTACACTAAACTATAATAGGAGGGGCCCTTTTTTGGGTCTATTGTCAATGGACAACAATGTTAATTTTTTTGAATGGGCCTCTCAATTTTTGAATAGGTCAACTTATTTTAAGTTAGTTTGGGCTTTCTTCAATTTTTTTTTTTTTTTTTTGGACTAAAAAACATACCTAATATATTACGCTAAATTATAATAGGAGGGAGGCCCCTTTTTGAGTCCATTTTGAGGGGTCCTAGGCCATGGCCTAATGGGCTTGTGCCTAGTGTCACGTCCTGCCAAATTACCTGGACAGAATTGCCTACCAAAAGAAAGTCTCATGGAAGGGAGACTAATGGAATACTCTAGAACCTCCTGGAAGACTTTGAGAAAATATGATAATATGGTACATAGTGCTATAATGTACACAGAAGCTTCTAGAACTTCTTAGAGTTTTGAAGAGTATTGTACATACTTGTAGATATTTGTAGATTCTTCTAGATACGTATATTCTAGAATAATTCTAGAATAATCTACTAAGATGTAGTAGGAGGAAGTGTCTAGAACACTCTCCATCCTTATAGTTCTATAGTATTCTTTGTAGCCTATAAAAGGGGGAGGGCCTCATTTGCCCAAACGATCCAAGTGTAATCCAAAGCATTCAAGCAATACAAGCACTACAAGAAAAAACACCTTTGGCGACTAAAAAATCACATTTGGTCGCTGAAAGTATACGTTTTGGCGACTAAAAATGCATTAGTAGCCAAAAGTAAAGATTTTGGTGACTAAAAAAATTTAGTATCCAAAAGTATAGGTTTTGGCGACTAAAAATCTGTTTGGTCGCCGATATATGGCTTTTACCAACTAAAAAAATTTTAGTAGCCAAAAGTAAGGCGTTTTGGCGACTAAAAAAAATTTAGTAGCCAAAAGTGAGGCATTCGGCGACTAAAAATCTGTTTGGTCGCCAAAAGTGAGGCTTTTACCGACTAAAAAAATTTTAATAGCCAAAAATAAGGCCCTTTGGCGACTAAAAAAAAATTAGTAGCCAAAAGTGAAGCATTCGGCGACTAAAAACATGTTTAGTTAGTAGCCAAAAGTGAAGCATTCGGCGACTAAAAACATGTTTAGTAGCTAAAAGTGAGGCTTTTTGGCGACTTTAGTCGCCAAAAGTGGTAATTTTAGTGCGGGAAAATTTTTTTTAACGACTAAAAAATAATTAGTAGCCAAAAGTATAGAATTGGCGAATAAAATTATGTTTAGTCACCAAAAGTGGTCTCTTTTTTTTTTTTTTACTAAATAATTTATTTTTACATAAATTATGTTCAATAAAAAATAATTATGTTTATATATATACTTTTATATTAATACGAGTCTAAGTACTATATAAATAATATATGTTACATATATAACCATATAGTGTTACGGAGGCGTAGTGGAAATAGTATGTTGTATAAGGTTTATGTTATGAGAGGTTGATGGTTTGAATCTCCACAAGAGCATAGTGTAATTTTTTTTTTTCACGAATGAGCTTTTGGCGACTAAAAGGTTTGGTCGCCGATTCCTTAAGTATTGGCGACTAAAACATTAGTTGGTAAATGTATAATTTAAAAAAATATAATTGACTATTGGAGACTAAAAAATTAGTCGGTAAATGTATAATTTAAAAAATATAATTGACTATTGGCGACCAAAGTTTTGGTCTCTAAAGGCTTTATTTTTGGCGACAAAAAATTTTTTAGTTGCCAATACCTTTCCCGACTGTCTTCCGGCCAGCAAACCGGTGACTAAAAAATTTAGTCGGGCAAACTAAAAAACCGACTTTTGGCGACTAAAAATTTAGTCGCCAAATGTGTTTTTTCTTGTAGTGAAGCAAGCATTCTCCAAGAGCTCTCTCTCTAACTTTCCCTAAGCTTTCTGTTGTGTGTGAATCTTTCCTAGCTCTCTTCCAAGAAGGTTTACTTAGGTGGTGCAAGCAAGACGTGCATAAACATCTAAGGCCGCACAGTTGATTTGAAAAAACTAAGGCCGTGACACTAGGGCCGGCCTGGGAGGGGCCATAGCCCTCCTTGTACCCCCAGTCTGTCAATGGATAATTTTAAAGACAATTGCAATAAAATAGTATTAACATCAAATATTTATTTATTTTTCATAATTTTATTTGTGAATGATTTTTTTTTTTTTTTTTTTAAATAAACAAACAAACACACAAATAAAAAATAAAAAAAATCCTAAATATTTATGACAATCCGACCCTCAAATGTTAACAAGGCACTCCTTTTATTCATGTCCAAATTACCCTTCCTATTAGGGTGATCCATTGACCATGGATATTAGTGTCTTTTCAGTAAATAATTATACAATATTGTCATGCCTCAAGCAATGGATATTAATGTCTTTTCAGTGAATAATTATACAATGTTGTCATGCCTCAAGCATATCTCAATCATGATAACGTCTTTTCAGTGAACAATTATTCAATGCCATCAATGAAATTTTCCTAATCAACATCCTAATCATTAATTTGTATAACATGCATGGCGTTTTTTGGCAGGAAATTAAAAGTACTTTATTTTAACTTATTTAATCTCTTTTCAGTTACATTTTCTACCTATTCTTTGACACTTTCTTTTTTTTTTTTTAAAAAGAAAAACTAAAAACAATCAAAAATTTATTTTTTAACGTACTTTCCAAAATAACCCATATACAACATCTTGTTTGTGGGCATGGGGAGACTGTGAAATCTATTAGGGTATTGATTCGAGCTCATCTCATTAATCTGAATCGTTTGTATTGTAAAATTTCATCAAACATATCATTAATGCAAAAAATTAGGTTAATCCAACATACATAATTCTATGATCAAATTCCAACTTTTTAAAATACATTATTAAAATTATTCTAATCATTTTTTCTTTTAAAAACAAATATGGTCTCATTTTAAAGTTTTTAGTTAATTTGATTTTTTCATAAATGATTTGTTCGACGACCCCTATAATATAAAATTTCAAATCAATAATATAGACTCAAGATAAGATCTCATAGACCGTCATAAAACCGTGCGGTGCCTATAAGGCACAACACGCTTCCAATTCCTTTTTGGGCAATGACTAAAGTTAAAACATTAATTCAAAGGCTTGGTTTGGAAACTTTGTTTTGGAAACTAAACTTAAAAGCAAAAACTAAAAAATTAACTTTTAATCCGATTGTGAAAATAGGCCAAATAGTCAATTTCCAAATCTACCTTGAAACTCCACGATCAGTGTTCTGTTTTCAAGCAGTGGAACAATGTGCGCTAACAAAACCCTAATGCACCACAATAATACAACTATAATCGTTAAACAACAGACCCAAAAAAAACAGAGTTAAATTTCGTTTTTTTCTCTTTCTATAAATTACCAGTTTTCATTTTTTCTGCCACAAATGATCCAGTCAATAAGAATTCAGATATAACCAGTCAAATAAAAAACGATGGAAAGAAAACATTTTCATTTCAAGTTTCCAAGAAACCGGTCATCCTGAGAATTGAATCCCGAACTTGGCTCAAATCCCTTCCCTTGAGAGTCCTCCCCTTTCCACTGCACACCGAGAATGCCATTTTTCCCTCGTAAATCCGCTGACCCAATATCACATGTGGCGGCACAACCTCTCCTCCCTCCTTGTCGTCGTCGAAGAAATCCGATTCCACGCGCTGAAACCTTGAATTCCCAGAGACCTTTTCCGGAATATTCACAGGAACAGATTTATTTTTCTTCTTCCTCTGCATGGGCTTTGTATTTCTCGGAATCCAGGAATTCAAATGACCTGAAAAGCCACACTTATTAGTGTCGTCATGGTCATCCCTTTCAACATTTTCCGGGAAAATGACCTCGGATTCCTGGATTTCTTTTTCCATGGAAAAATGGAGTGGGAATTTAGAGGGACGAATGGGTTTGTAGAGTTTAATAGAGGATGAGGAATTGGAAGAAAGGAGAGGAATGCAGTGGGAATTTATAGGGAAGGCTGGGTTTGGTTTTACGTCTTTTATCCAATCAAAGGAAAATGTAACGTATAAGTTTTAAATTTTCAAATAAGGAAATGATTAAATATTTTAATGAGTCTTTAAAACTATGAAGCCACACTTATATGATACATTTAATTCTTTATTTGCTAAAATATTTCACATCTTTAATGTACTCTCTCTCTACAACCCCCAAACTCACCCACATCCAGTACTCTCTCTTTCTCTAAAATTCCTAGTTTTCTCTCTCTAAAACCCTCACCATCAATGATGGCCGATCTGGCTTCTTCAACTCCTCCCTTCTCAGTACAACCGCCGCTGCCGCTGAACTTCACGGTGGAACACAAAACCACACTTCTTTTTTCTCTCTCTCTCTCTCTCTCTCTCTTCTGTTTTCTTCGTGACTGTCGCGGCCACCGACTGTGAGGAAGCAACGGCGGGTTCAATCGCCCGTCGCCGGCGAGTTCATTTCTCAGTCCGGCGCTTACTTCGATCTGTTCGGTGAGGTTGTTTTCTAGATGTCAGTGTGCTAGGGTTCCAAATAACAATTCAATTGTATTCTCTTCTCTCTCTCTCTGTCTAGCTTGTATGCAACACATACATATACATATATGTGCATGCTGTATTAAATTATATGTAAATGTTGTCTCAAATTTATCTGTTTCATCGTTCTGTTCAAGCATATCCACCTCTCTCTCTATATATATATATATGTATAATCGTTGATTTCTTGTTTAATTGTTGATTTCTCTCGGCTGCTACTGTCTCGGTTGCTACTGTCTTCACCACCACCGTCCCAAAATTATTGTCATTCGGCCACACCTGGTTCACCGTCGTATCTGGAAGCGCCATCTTCGCGAAGATTTGGACAAGGACGATCAGGTCACTTTCGATTTCGATGGCTACATCGACGATGATGACGAGAACAAGGACGAAGAAGAGGAAGACGAGCGTGGGAAAGAGGAGAAGTTGAAGCTGCTACTCAAGCTTCAGAGCAAGATGAGTCCACTCTGAGTCGGACTCAACGCGTGGAACACGAGCCTTCTGTCTCGGCTTCCTCGTTGGACTAAGGCGATGCCGATAATCCACCACCACTTCTGACCCATCTCTCTCTCTCTCTCTCTCTCTGGATCTGTACCAGTCCACCTTAATGTTTACGATCTAACCTCCATTAATGGTTACACTTACTGGCTTGGCCTCGGAGTCTACCATTCTCGAATCAGATCTGTAGTTTAAAATCGATTCGATTTTGCTTATTGTTTCACATAAATTTAAGAATTTCTGGTGTAGATCAGTAGTTGTTGGAAACCTAGGAGACGCCGGTGAGACTAAGATCACTCTTTCTCTTTCTGATCTGATTTTTTATTTTTTTATTTTAATGTAAGTTTAGATCTGTTGATAATGATGAAGAAACATATTGCAACAGATTATTTTTTTTTTTGAACAGATGAGGAGGGGAGAGAGAGAGAGAGAGAGAGAGAGAGAGAGAGATTTGAGCAGATAGATTTTTTTTTAACAGATAGGGTTTGGTTTGGTATTGCAACAGATAAATCTATCTAGCAATTGCACAGATAACTCTCTAATTTACAGATAGGTACATAGATAGATCAAAAAAAATTAAAATATGATTGTTATTTCAACGGATAAAATTGTTGATTTGGCTTGATATTTCAACCGATAGAAAAAAATGAAAATAAAATTGTACACATAATAAAATTTGGATAGATATTTGAACATATAGACAATAAATTTGAACAGATAGACAAAAAATTTTGATTAGATAGTCAATGAAAAGTCAACCAAAAAAAAAAAAAAAGAGTCATAAATTAAGATAAAATTGGAAATAAAATGTCATCTTAAAACAACAAAAGTACTTCTTACTAAACTATTGTATAGAGGCTGAACCTCTCACAAATAAAAAATATTTACTAGACCTAATCTTAGATTAGATTTATCACCAATTTATTCTATATATAAATATACAATATTTTTTTTCCTTTTATAAATTAAGGCGACCAATAGAATATTCTCAATTCTATCTGCATTTTCTTACACTCAAATATGTAGATAAAGAATGTTTAATTAGTGATAATATTATTAAATTTGTGTGATGATTGAAATTGATATGGTATTTAAAAAAATGGATCAAGCTGGTCTAGTCTGAAATCAAATTGAAGAATACTGTTTGATTTATGGAGTCCACTACGAGTTTAATTTCGATAATTTGAATCGTTTAATGTGTAAGGCTCGTTAGGTAATTCATTCCTTTCGTTAAGTAATTCATCTCTTCAAAAAAATAATGCTAATTGGGTATCAATAGCTACTTAATCTGATCATATTTTTGTCAATAATAAATATAATTTTAAAAATAAATTATTAACAAAAAAGTGTTTTGATCAAGTGGTTATTAATATCCCATTAATCTGATTTTTTGTAGGGATGCTATATTCGACGAGTCTTAGACATTGACAGTTTAGATCATCGAAATTGAATCCGTGGTGAGCTTCATGAACTCAAATAACACCATCCAATTTGAACCAAAAAAAAAAAATTTTATATATATATATTGGTGTTGGTGTTGTTGTTGTTGTGATTGAGAGTTATATATACTTTCGCTCCCTAAAAGCGAAAATCATGAATATGTCCCCGAGTACATACCCATATAGTATTTATTACATGCACAATATTAAAAAAAGAAAAAAAATGATATTTACACTCCATATTTTACTACTCACTTTATTTTAAATAAATTGTGCCCAAGAAATCAAAGGTAACATATGAATAGAGATTCTATTTATTATTGTTTTATCCATATGGGTAGTTATTTTGTCCCAAATCATGTGGGTGGTTGTGCAATTGGTTAATTTTGTGATTAAATTTTATATATTAATTCATGTGTCATGGTGGTGTTTGGGAAGTTTGAGACTTGGGTTTTTTTTTTATTTTTTGAACAAAAAGATAATTTTTTTGCAAAACCAAAAAAAACACATCCAAACAAAATATCACATCCAACCCAATAATCATTTCACTTTTTCTTTCACAAACATCACATCCAACTACAAAAAAATCCAACCATCTTCCTAAACACCAAATTTTTTTTATCTAATAATAACCCTGTTTGGTAGAGCTGTGGGAAAGTACTTATAGCTTATGCCTAAACAGCTTATAACTTATAACTATGACCATAAGCTGATTTCCAGCTTATTCTTAAAGCATCTCCTGCCCCACTCAAAGAATAAGCTGATTTCTGACTTCCAAAAAGCTATAAGCTATAATCTATAAGCTAAACCAAACACATCAAAATAGCTTAAATTAAGCTGAAAGTTGAAATAAGCTGTAATTAAGCTCTGCCAAAACAGGCACAATATCCCATAACTAAAAAAAACTTACATAAAAACCCCATTCCCAAACAAAAGTAAGGTTTAAAACCTACACCAATGTATTGATAACAAAAGTAAGGTTTAAAACCATACTTTATATTTAAATTTGGGTAAGACTTCTTTTAAGTTTAGACAAATTTAAATTTGAGAGAATTGTTTGAACTTATGAGCCTCATCAAAGGTTCGTTTTTAATGATCTGAATAGATAATAATTATTACTTTTTGACCTATCATAGATGTTCTACTTAAAAATAAAAATAAAACTTTTTCGTCCAATATTTTTAGAGAAACGCAAAAAAATAAAAAATTATAATTATGAAATTAATCTAATTTTTTCACAAATAATATAAATTGAAGGTCTCTACAAAATGAATAATTTGAGCCGTAAAAAAAAATCTGCCTGACCCCACGAGCCCAACAGTTCTTTCAATCCATAAATTTAGTTACTACAACATTACCACAATTAATGCTACAGTAAAAAAAATAAAAAAATGAAAATGTTAAAAAAATAAAATGCATGAACCCGATTTATTCAATGTGTTATTTGCATCATGTTAAATTTAAATTTACACTAAATAATTTATTTTATGAATTATTTTCTGGACATAATTTCTAAGTTTGCTTTTGTTTTTATTTTTGCTTTTGCTTTTGCTTTTGCTTTGTTTTGTTTTGTTTTATTTTATTTTTTGATTATTTGTCCGCATCTTTTATGTGTTATTTAATTTTTGAGTTTTAAATTTATGGGAACCCACATATTGGAACTTGATAGGTAGAGATATGGAAAAAAGTGGACACCCATTTTTTCTTGGCCCCCACCATTCCGAATATATTGGGATTGTCTAACTTTTTTCTTTTTATTTTTTATTTTTTATTTTTTCCTCCTATCACTCATTGACATGTGTCTGTGGGGGTCAAGAAAAAAGAGGGCCTTTATCTCTATTAGTAGAGATATATGTGTGTGGATAAGGGGTAATCTTTAAGAAAAGATTATAGGTGAGGGGTAGGAAAGTTCATCTATGGCTTAGGGTTTCATGAAATGTTGTCATTTTTGACTAAATTTTGGTAAGAATGGGCTCATGCACGTGTAATTGTATTACCAAAGCAGTAAGAATGAAGAAAAACCAGTTATGGTATCATACTGACACATAATTTAAAGTAATTAATCAGTGCCGACTATGGTACTACATGTTGATATTATAGATGGTTTTAAATTATATATTTGTGCGAGGTCATTTTAAATTCACACAAATAAATGGTTCATATGTATTAATTGAAAAATAGTAAATTATATTGATTAATATTTGTATTAATGTATATGCACCTATAATGGTCCTCCTAGAGTTATTGTTAGGTATAATTGTAAATATTTAAAAATGAAAAATAACGGAAATTCAAGACTAAGAACAAGAAAAAGTTAGAGAAAATTTTCTAGAATAACGTTACTGATGACATAATTTTAAACAAATAACTTGCTATAATGCATTTTGAGTCGTGTTATGAATGCCACTTTTCTAAAAATAGTATTTTCCGAGTTACCAGCAAATATCTTATAAAGAAATAATGAATCAAAGAAACTAGGGTATGATATTATGTTTTTTCCAAATAACAGAATATTAAATAACAAAATACTCTTGATTGAAAATTTGAAATCAAGAGAGAGAGAGAATTTCATAACTTGTCTTTGAAATCTAGATGTTATTAGATTGAATGTTAAAAAATGACCTGATCACAAGCCTATTTATAGACCTAGATGCACCTAGTCAGAAGGATCATGATCTTCAATCGCACTTGATCAAATTTGATTGTTGGATCAAGCTTTGATATCGATGGTCTAGATCTTGTCTAAACTTTTTTTTTTTTTTTTTTTTTTTTTTTTTTTTTTTTGTTACAGGAAAATCCTCCCTACCCTCCCGCAGGTCCAAGACAGCGCCCCTTGCAGAGATCACCAAGGTGTCCTGTTAGCCGTTCCAAGCGAGGAGACTATAACCTGGGAACTTGCCCCGACCTCCCAAGACAAGCTCCGCTTAAGTCAGGACTCGCACAGCGGGGGAGCATTGAACCCATACCAAGTGCTGACTAGACAACTTGAGGTCCAACCTCCTAACCAACAGTGCTACCGCCCAAGAGATTGGCCCAAGGGGGGGTGGGGAGTTGAACTTGTGACCTTGGGGCTTAAACCCCAAGGCCTTACCACAATGCCACAACCCCTTGGGTTAATCTTGTCTAAACTTGAATGGGTATACGATAGTGTGCGTAGACGATCAATGGGCATGATCACACCGATCATGATTGACATACAACTATTTTATAGGTTACGTCATCTCATCACGTAGTGCTGATAGTATCCCACATTAGTGCCACCACCAGTAGACCTAGACCATGTCACATCATCGTCACACAAACTATTCTAAACCTATCACGTCACTGCTGATTGTGTTCCACATTAGTGCCACTCCAAGCGACCTAGACCATGTCACATCATCGTCACACATTCATTCTAAACCTGCCACTCATTACCACCAAGCTTTTTGGAGCAAATAGAAAAACACGTCCATGACCATGCTAAGTACAAAGTGTGCGCCGTCAAACGCTATACCCCACTGGCCACACCATGTGTGCACATGTGCAAATGGTGCATCATTCTTGTCGTGACGTGTACACACTAGCACCCTTCCGATAATTCATTATTCAAGACAATATTCCATGTGGGTGTTTATTAACTCTACAATTTTCTCTCATGTTTTTTATGTGGGATAAGTCACAAAGCTAAAAAGAGCTTTCTATAAGCAAACATTGAAGGTTTTGAAAAATAGCAAAAAAAAGTAACCCATTTTATTTTTGAAAATTCCAACAATCCCTCACAATTTTCAAAATGAAAGAAGTCCTAATTCCCAAAAAGCCACTAAAAGAGTCAATTTCCAAAACAACCTTATATATGTTCATAAGTTGTTAACTCTTTACTTCCAAGTATGTTCTTGTATAATAGTAGAACAAGTAAATAATTTAAATAATTTTGTTGTAAAATAATGATATATTACTTGATATTTGAGCAAGCTGTGATTCTGTTATGAATAATGACAAAATTCAAGAAAATCATGTTTCAAACTGAATCAAACTGCATTTTCATAGTTCAGTTTGGTTTATTCTAAGATTTTCATAGTTTGTTTTTATTCCATATTTTATGAAGCTGTAAATAATGATTTGATCTTTATTTACTTTAAAATGGAACCAAACTGAACTATACTCACCTATATGTAATTACAATAAGGCATGAAAAATTCCCAAATCCCAACCTTATGGGCCTACTTGTGGTTGCAAAGATAGGCAACCTGGGCCATTGGGTCAATGTCAAAGCCATAATTGCCTTTTATAGTTTTGAGTTGCACACCTAGGCCATGTTTGTCATCCCGTATCATTGCTTGGATTGGACTAATAGTGAGATTGGAACTTTTGAAGTATATTTGATTGAGGAAATTTGTGAGTGGATTATTTGTCTAGTTGGATTGACAATCCCATTACACAATCGGATTAACAAAGCTGGGGAGGGTAGTGAGGGGATTGGAAAAATAAGTGTATTCTAATTTATTATTTATTTATTTATTTTTTTAAACTCAAGTGCAACCTATTATTTGTAAAAAAAAAAAAATTATATTTGTTTTAGAAATTTTTTAATACAGAAATAAATATATTTTTATTTTATATAAAAATAATTTTATAATCCCCATCACAAACCATCTCTTCCACTATCATCAAAATAAACACACTTTTACTTAATACTCTCACTAATAATCCCTATATTAACAATCTTTTCACTAATTATCTCCTCACTAACAATCTTATCCAACCTAATCTACCAAACAAATATATTTATTACTATATGTTAGAAATTTTAATCTGAATATACATTTCATTTGTTAGTGGAGGTTTTGGTACCAAAAAAATAAAATAAATAAATATAAAACAAACATACCTGATAATGATTGTCATTATATTTTTACCTCAGCAATTACTGAAAAAAAGAAATTGAAACCCTTGAGGAGAGAGAACACTACAAGAATTCACACTTTTAGCAACAAAAAAATTGGTCGCTAAAAGTCAATTTTTGGTCGGCAAAAGTTATCCGCGACTAATTTTTTTGGTCGCTAGTTTGGTCGCCAATTGAGGGTCGCGGAAAGTAATTCGCGACCAATTTTTGCGTTGGTCGGCAAAAGTTGGATTTGCCGACTAAATTTTTGGTCGCTAAATATTTAATTACTGCGACTAATTCATTTTGTCGCTAAAACACTTTGGTCGCGAAAAGTCACCTTTTGTCGACCAAATTTCTTAGTCGCCAATTGACACATTTCGCGACCAAAAAGTTTGGTCGCCAATTGTGACATTTCGCGACCAAAAATTTTGGTCGCCAATTGTGACATTCTGCGACCAAAATTAGTTTGGTCGCCAATTGTTACTTTTCGCGACCAAAACTGTTGGTCGGCAAAAGTGAGTTTCGACGACCAACAAAATTTTTGGTTGGCAATACATGTATTTTTTGCGACCAAAACTCTTGGTCGGCAATTGTCATTTTTTTGCGAAAAAAAAATTACTGATTCAATACAGTGGTAAACCCAACAACTACTGATTCAATTCCTCAGGAGAGTCAAATGAGATTAAAACAATTAGCCACAGTTCTTGCTTGCTATGTAGCCACCAATGTTTCTTTCCCTAAAACACAAACAAAACTAAAAGCTACAAATAAACTAAGCAAGAAAAAAATTCAAAGATCTCGAGAGAGTGAATTGTCAGCAGAAAACCACAACGGTGCTCTCCCTCCCTACAACTCATCCTGCAAATACAAAGCAACAAACAAAACCAATTTTGTCTCTGAATCTGCACGTTTTTTCGCTGTAATCACCTTTTTCTTTTCTGCCTTAATCTTTTTGTTTGCCTCTTCAGACTTGAATGTCTCCAAAACCAATTTTGATCTTGCGTCATCGGCTTCTCTCTTTAACTTCTCCAACTGAATAAGATTTTCCTCAACCTTTTTTCGTTCAATATCAGCAAGTCTCCTTTCTTCAGCAGCACTACTTTTTCCTGCCGGAAACCCACCTTTCACTTTTGCAGTTTCATCATTCATACATTTATCAGACAGGTCATCAGGAGCCTCAACCAACTTTCTCAAGGATACAAGTTCATCTATCTCCTTTCGTAATCTCTCAATCCCTTGTCTATGCTCTTCAACCTGCTGAGACAGATTATCAGCACAACACTTTTCATCCATGGCCTTCTTCTGATTAATTTCTACAAGCTTCCTTAGCTCTTCCGCTTTGGCCCTCTTCGAATCTGCACGTTTTTTCTCTTTAATCACCTTTTGCTTTTCTGCCTGAATCTTTTTGTTTGCCTCTTCAGACTTGAATGCCTCCAAAACCAATTTTGATCTTGCTTCATCGGCTTCACTCTTTAACTTCTCCAACTGAATTCGATTTTCCTCAACCTTTTTTCGTTCAGTATCAGCAAGTCTCCTTTCTTCAGCAGCCCTACTTTTTTCTGCCTTCATAATTTTCCGTGCTTCATTAGCTTCCTTCCTCTCAGCATCAGCTTTTCTCCTCTCAGAATCTGTTTCCATTCTCTCTTTCTTGACAAGCTCCTCGAACCGTTTTATTTCCGTTTCCATTTCAGAAAGGCGTGTTCGAAGAAGAATTACTTCCCCATCCACATCTTGAGCTAGTGAGCCCCCTCTCTGATGCAATGAAAGTATCTCAGACTTCAGAGAGGATATCTCATTCTCCAATGAAACTCAAATAGCTGACTCGTTTGCTTTCTCCTGCCTTTCAACATCAGCCTGCACCCTTTCCTCCTCATATGCTGGAAAAGAAATGACACAATAAAGAAAAGGAAAATGTTATTAATCTACTAGTATAAATTTCCTTCAATTTCTGTATCTGCAAAAATATGGTAAATTTACACATCACATGTAAACCCAAGCATAAAAATCAACATACATACGCTCACAGATTTCATTGCATCAAAATTGGCATTTCTCTTCCATATATATTGTAATTCTGAACTTTCCATGCAAAAACACAATGGGGATCAGTATTATGTCAACATGTCACAGCAAGACGTTATCTCAATTGTATAAGTTCATGTGACTTAAGAGGATAGATAACATTACAAACAGACAGGTGAGACGATGAATTTTATTTTATTATTAAAGATGAAACTGAAGACAGTAACTCATCAGAAAATAAGTTCAAAGTTTTTTAGATAATATCAAGTGGAAGTCAACGTCACTCACCAATTACTATGGATGCAGCTTTTTCTAGGGATGTGCATCCCTATATGCATTTGACCATCATAAACTCATTGACCTTACATCAAGCAAGATCACTCACAAGTGCATGCACATAGATATATAAATATATATATATATATATAGGCAGAACATTGGTTTTCCTCTGGAACCATCACAAAGCTAGAAAAACAGAGGTTCTACAGATTTGCTGCAAGTAGCAGATTGACCAATAATGGTTGGAGCACGCAAAGGTTTACTTAAAGGATGAACATTGTATCTTATTGTAATGAACTAGTGAAATTCAAGGTCACCTCAACAGTAGGTGGAGGGTGCAAGAAAAATTAATATTTTGGCACCTCCAAATTTAGATTCTTGCTTTCATATGGTATCTACAGGTCATAAGCTGGTATGATAACAAGTGCTATCCACCCTAGAGCTATGGCGAATTAGCCTCTCCCTAAAAAAGTGGGGTAAGGCTACATACCTACTCTTGCCCAAATCTGACTGTAAGCAGAAGCCTCAGGTACCATATGACCTTAATTTCACGAGGCATTACCATAAAAAATCCTATTGGGACTGACAAAATTTAAGATGGATTGTTCTACTAAAGCTTTGTTCAGAGCTTGGAATTGCTAAGAGAAAAAGAAAACCCATTTACCTTCATGTTTACATCCCGACTTTGTAAAACAACAGATTAAAACAAATTCTATGAAATCATGAAAAAGGGAAGGAGAAATGATATCTAAAAAGAAATAAAAATTTTCCACATACTTCAATCATATTTTCCTATTCACCATCAGTTTTATGGTAACCAAAAAAAAAATAAAGAGCATTCCTTTCTTAAAATTGAGGCTTTCCTTTTGAAGTTTATCAATGAGTTCATTTTGGATCTTTACACCTTGTCGAAGAGCATTCCGTGAGGCTTCCAGCTTTGAGTATTTCTCTTTCAACTGCATATACAAAACACATTAAAAAAAATAACTACAAAAATGGTATGACCAGAATTAAAAATAAATCAATACCACAACACAGCATGGATTCAAAAGCCTGCATACTATTATGGGGGTGGAAGGGGTGCCATTACAGAAAACAAGTTATTACGCTTAGTTAGAATGCTCAAGTCTTTAAAAAAATGGAGTTGACTAAAAAGAATTGATGTTGGGGCAGAATATCTATTATAGCTTTTCTGTTTTTAACAGGTAAATAGTAAATTTCGTATTCACAAATCAGAGCAAGGCATGACACCCCAAATTCCAAAGCATGATACATAAATCAAAGCTAGCAGAAACCTTCTCTTTGACACCATCAAGGCTAACCCACATATACTTTTCCTCTTGTTTCAGTTTCTCTTCTCTTAAGGCCTTCTTCTCCTGCATGAACAACAACTCTCAGATTGATAAATTTTAAAAGTACATAAATATCACTCAAAATATTTTCTGAATGAATCAGGCAATTACAGACAAATCACTGCACAAGTACAAATAATAGTTATCCTGTGAAACTGTTCGATCAGAAACTGAATCTACCTCAAAGCAGTGGTAGATTAGGGAGTAAGTATTGCCACAGATGTCATTATATTATATTGAGCAAAACTTAGAGCAAATAAATATTTTGAGAGTAAAATCAGATTGGATCTTGAAAATAAGGATTAGATTAATAGGATCTTTGAAGTAGTTATCTTTATTTTATGGTGTAGATGACCTTAGAGAATTTTCTTGTTTATGGTAGATGACCTATGCTTAAATGCAAATTTATTACTCAAATTGTGTTAAAACACTTGAGGATGCACTTAAACCCTCTTTAGTGGTAGACTATTAGTCCAGGTTGCCTCTGAACAGTCAATTTCATCCCTCCGTTCTTGTTCTAGCAACATTTTTCTAGTAATTTTGGGTCAGATGATTGTAACTTTTGGTCATCTAGAGCTTAAGACAACTTCATGTCCCAAGAGTGAGGGGCCAAACACTATGCCAGCCTGCTAGGCGCAAGTAAAATTGTTAGTTCAATCATGTAGTTGAATGTGTTTTGACCAAATTTACAAGGATAAATCATGGTTTTAAATAATGGTAACCATATTATGTATCATTATTGCCGATATGTCAGCTAATATCGACCGATATATTGACAAATAATGGCATTTGAATTCCAAAATTCATATGTAATAGATGATATGGTACATAAGGATCTATATTTAACATGTGAAACAAACAGTTCTACATTTTAATAACTAACTAGTATGCCTTTCTTTTTAACTGAATTACATAGCCTATTTTGATTAATTAGTCCTAGAGGGTTTGATACAATTGAAAATGGGTGAGAATCCTTACTATAAGTGGGATTCCTGTCTATTAAGTACGATTTTTTTAGCAACTTTTTTAGTTTCTCATAGAAAATCGCTGTTAATAATAAAGATATCATAAACAGCTAACAGGGATTTGAGCCAGCCTCAAATATTTTTAGCAAAGGTTATTGAGTGAGTTAAGTCAAGCTTCAACTTAATTTATAAAGCTATTTGGCTGTGGTGAGTTTTAACCCTGTAAAATCATATTGAGTATTATCTCATTGTGAAAATACAAATATTCTTTCCTCTTGCTTGATGAAAAACTTAATTTACGCTATCTGATTGGTTTGGTTATCCTTAGAAAATCCTATTGAGTATTATTCCATTGTGAAAATACTAATATTCTTTCATCTTGTTTGAAAACTTAATTTTTTGCTATTTAATTGGGATTTGTTAGCGATATTACTACTCACTTTGTGAGTGTCTTTTCTATTTCTCCTTGAACTGTAAATATATCGCGTGAATTAATTATATCGCGTGAATTAACACCTCATTGGAGTCCATCAAGTAGGTCTTGAACATACTCATAGAAGTAATCAGGGTCATCACATACACAGAATGCATGAACCTAAGAACAACGCAACTAATTAATGAAGTCAATTGTCACAATAAGCAGACGAAATGTGAAGCCAAGAGAAAAGAAAGTGTACTTTTGCCTTCAATTTACTCAGCCATGATCCAATCCCCAAACCAGCTATTGTACCTCCACTAAAAGATGATTTAATATGAGCAATTTTACCAAAGAAAATTCAAAGAGGAGATTACATTGAAATTAAAATAGAAGCAAGTAAAATGTATTGATGTGGAAAGAATTCGAGGTCCACAAATATGAATATATCAATTGAGATATTAACACAAAATTTGATTGAGAGAAACTTTCCCAGTTTACGCACACAAATCGCAAGAAAACAAAAAAAACCGAATCGAAGTAAAAAACAAAGAAATGACATGAGAAATGAGGACCTGAAGAGGCTGATCGACTTGGGAAAGGAGATGAGATGAGTGGTCAGGCAAGAGGCCGAGGATAGCAGAGAGAGCAGTCTCCGTGTGCTTCGGAGGAATTCTTCTCATCAATCCCATCTCTGCTTCCATTTTCTTCCAACCAACCAAATCACCCTCCTCAAATCACCTACACCCACACACATACACAAACAGTTTTAGAGAATTTGAGAGAGAGAGAGAGAGAGAGAGGCGAATTGTGGGGGACGTTCCACAACCAGATGGTGATTTGTTTGACATTTTTGGATCCACAAACAACACAGATCAACTAGATTCAGAGAGAGAGAGAGAAACCCTAACCCTAGAGGGGCTCTGTGGGTGGTGGGTTTCTCTCTGATAACAGCGGTGGAAGGAGGGAGGAGGGGACGGAAGCCTTGGGCTGTGCAAACCTGAAAGGAAATGAAAAAGGGGGGGAAAGACAGGGAAAAAAGGGGGGAAGTTTGGGCGGGCGGGCGGGCGGGTAGTGAAAAAGGGGGGAAAAAAATTTTCATTTTTATTTTTATGAATTTTTTTTTCTATTTGGTAGAAGTAAGAGTAATATTTTAATGAACAATATTTTTTATTAAAATAAAATAAATTTGTTATGATTAATGAAAAATATTTTTTTGTGGCCCATTTTTTTTTTGTTACTAAAAATTAATTTTTTTTTGTCGTCAAAGAAAAAAAATAAATTTTATTTTTCATTCAGTGACTAAATTATTTTAGTCGCCAAAACTATCTATACTGCGACTATCTAGAGGGAGCAGCAGTAGTGGTGAAGGTGGTGGTGGTGGTGGCAAAGGAGATTAGTGGTGAAGTTGTGGTGGTGGTGGTGGTGGCAAAGGAGATGAGTGGTGAAGTTGTGGTAATGGTAGAAGAGATGGAGTGGCGTTGGCAGAGGAGAGGTAATAGTAGTAGTAGTGGTGGTAGTGGTAGTGGAGTGGTAACGACGGTGGTAGTAATAGTAGTCGTAGAGGTGGAGTGGCAACAATAGGATAATGCTGGTAGTGGAATGACATTTGCGGTAATAGTGAATGTGGTAGAGGAGATAGGTGGTGAGAGAGAGATGAGTGAGAGACAAATAGAGAAGAGAGAAAGAGAGACAGAGACAGACAGAGATGAGAGAAGAGAAATGAGCGAGAGAGACAGAGAGAAAAGAGATGAGAGAAGAAATAGATAAGTGAGAGACACACAGAGAGAGACAGACAGAGAAGAGTGATGAGAGAGACAGACAGACAGACAGACAGATAGAGAAGAGTGATGAGTGAGAGAGAGAAAGAGAAGAGAGATAGAGAAAGAGAGAGAGAGACATAGATAGAGAAAGAGAGAGAGAGAGACATAGATAGAGAAAGAGAGAGAGAAGAGTGATGAGTGAAAGAGAGACAGAGAGATAGACAGATAAAGAGAGAGACACAGAGAGAAAAGATATAGAGACATAGAGAGAGAGAAACAAGAGATGAGTGAGAGATAGACAAAGAGAGAGAGAAAGAGAACGAAAAGAGATGATCGAGAGAAAGACATAGAAAAAGAGAAAGATAGAGAGAGAAGAAAGATGAGTAGGAAAGACAGAGAGAGAGATAGAGAGAAGAGAGATGAATGAGAGAGATAGAGAAAGAAAAAAGATGAGAGAGATAGAGAGAAGAGAGATGAGCAAGAGACAAAGAGAAAAAGAGACAAAGACAGAGACAAAGGCAGACAGATAGAGACGAGCGATGAGTGAGAGAGAGACAAAGAGAGAAAGAGATAGAGAGTGAGAGTCAGAAAAAGAGACAGAGAGAGAGAGGAGAGATGAACGAGATAGACAGAGAGAAGAGAGATGAGCGAGAGAGACATAGAGAGAAGCGAGATATACAAGAGAGACAGAGAGAGAGAGAGATAGAAATAAGAGAGATGAGCAATAGAGACAGAGAGAAAAGAGATATGAGAGAGAGCGAGAGAAGAGAGATGAGCAAGAGAGATAGAGACAAGAGAGCTGAACAAAAGAGACAAAGAAAGAAAAGAGATGAGAGAACAAATTAGATGAGTGAGAGACACAGAAAGAGAGAGAGACAGAGAGACAGACAGACAGAGAGAAAAGAGTGATGAGTAAGAGAGAGAAAGAGAATAGAGAGAGGAAGATGAAAAAATGGGTGAAAAGAGACAGACAAAGAGAGAGAGAGAGAGAAAAAGAGCGAAAAGAGATAAATGAGAGAGATACATGGAGAGATGAGCGAGAGAAATAAAAAGAAGAGAGACAGAGAGAGATAGAGAAAAGAGAGATGAGCGAGAGACACAGAGAGAGAGACAGAAAGACAGAGAAGAGTGATGAGTGAGAGAGAGAAAGAGACAAAAATAGAGACATAGAGAGAGACAAACAGACAGAGAAGAGTGATGAGTGAGAGAGAGAAAAGAAGAGAGACAGAGACTAAAGTATTTTAGCGACTAAAATATTTTAGTTGCCAAAACTATATATACCGCGACCAAAATAATTTTTAGTCGCTGAAATTAAGGTTTTGCCGACCAAACTTTTGGTCGCGAAAGATAAAAAATAATTTTTTATTTTTCTTTCAGCGACTAAAGTATTTTAGTTGCCAAAACTATACATACCGCGACCAAAATAATTTTTAGTCGCTAAAATTAAGGTTTTGCCGACCAAACTTTTGGTCGCGAAAGATAAAAAATAATTTTTTATTTTTCTTTTAGCGACTAAAATATTTTAGTTGCCAAAACTATATATACCGCGACCAAAATAATTTTTAGTCGCTGAAATTAAGGTTTTGCCGACCAAACTTTTGGTCGCGAAAGATAAAAAATAATTTTTTATTTTTCTTTTAGCGACGAAAGTATTTTAGTTGCCAAAACTATATATATTGCGACCAAAATAATTTTTAGTCGCTGAAATTAAGGTTTTGCCGACCAAACTTTTGGTCGCGAAAGATAAAAAATAATTTTTTATTTTTTCTTTTAGCGACTAAAGTATTTTAGTTGCCAAAACTATATATACCGCGACCAAAATAATTTTTAGTCGCTAAAATTAAGGTTTTGCCGACCAAACTTTTGGTCGCGAAAGATAAAAAATAATTTTTTATTTTTCTTTTAGCGACTAAAATATTTTAGTTGCCAAAACTATATATACCGCGACCAAAATAATTTTTAGTTGCTGAAATTAAGGTTTTGCCGACCAAACTTTTGGTCGCGAAAGATAAAAAATAATTTTTTTATTTTTTCTTTTAGCGACTAAAGTATTTTAGTTGCCAAAACTATATATACCGCGACCAAAATAATTTTTAGTCGCTAAAATTAAGGTTTTGCCGACCAAACTTTTGGTCGCGAAAGATAAAAAATAATTTTTTATTTTTCTTTTAGCGACTAAAATATTTTAGTTGCTAAAACTATATATACCGCGACCAAAATAATTTTTAGTCGCTGAAATTAAAGTTTTGCCGACCAAACTTTTGGTCGCAAAAGATAAAAAAATAAATTTTTATTTTTCTTTCAGCGACTAAATTATTTTGGTTGCCAAAACTATATATATAGCGACAAAAATATTTTTTTAGTCGCCAATTGTGGCAAATTTAGCGACTAAATTTTTTTTAGTCGCCAATTGTGATATTTTTAGCGACTAAATTTTTTTTTAGTCGCCAAAAATTAATATACTCCGACTAAAAAAATTTAGTAGGTAAATATTGTACTTTTACCGACTAACATAATTTTTGGTCGCCAATTCCACAACTTTTGGCAACCAAAATATTTTTAGTCGGTAAAAGTGGTTGCAAATTGTGTATTTTCTTGTAGTGGAAAGGAGAGAGAATCTGTGCAGTTGGGTAATTGATATGAGCCACTATGTGGGCTGATATATTTATAAACCATTTATAAATGATGATAAAGAAAAAAAGAAAAGAAAAATAGAGATGAAAATTATGTAAATCTTGTAGGTTATTTTGGGAATAAAAATTAAAAAAACCAAACAAAAAAACCAGATCCAAGTCACTACTGAACTCATCCAAAACTCCATTACTTTGCAGCTTTCAACTTGGAATATGAAGATCCTACTTCTGCTGATCAAGGTAAAACATTGAGGTTGAGGTGGTCACCTAACATAAAACAAATGTATTATATAACATCGATCTTTAGACTATGAGAAGATTTGAAGTCAAATATTAAATTTTTTGGCCCGAGGGTAGAGAAGGTAAGGTGGTGATGGCTGGACTGGTCAGGTAGACATTAGATCTAGGTTAAGAGAAAGATTGAGGGAAGGGAGAGGAGAGGGAGATCGAAAGGTAGGGGGAACCACCATTGCCTCCCTATCCCTTTGTAGAAAAATCCAGAGAGAAAAGCAAGAGGGATTTAGAAGAGGTTAATGGACTGTTTGATAACTTGATTCATTAGCCTTGTTTGGGATAAACTAAAAAAGTTAAAAAGTTAGTAAAAAAGTTAAAAAGTTTATACTATTCAAGCGTAGCTTGTGGGGGAAGCCACTAGGGCAAAATTATTATTTTGCCC
Organism: Camellia granthamiana; assembly: GCA_036172215.1. Taxonomy (NCBI): domain Eukaryota; kingdom Viridiplantae; phylum Streptophyta; class Magnoliopsida; order Ericales; family Theaceae; genus Camellia; species Camellia granthamiana. The sequence continues at coordinate 17,629,861 of CM069909.1, read as the reverse complement.
TTTGAATTCAACAACCCAAAAAGTCAAAAGGATAAAATTGTCATTTTGATTTTACTATAATATTTTATTACACATCTTTTCGTAAAAAGTCAAAAGTTATCCCAAACATACATATATTTTTTTCTCTACTCTTTTAACTAAAAAGTTAAAAAGTACACTTATATAGCACATCCCAAACGACTACTTAAAATTAAATGTATTAAGTGATAGTTAATTAAGCCCGATTTGATAACCAAAATTGATCACTTAAAAATTTAAGCGTTTCTCAAAATGTAGGCTAAAACTTAAAAAACTTTTAAGTCATATGAAACTTAATTTTGATTGAATTTATATATAGTAAATATAAGTATCGATATACACTATTATAAACTCACTACCACCACCACCACCACACTACCATCATGCCACCGCTACCACCATCACCACTACCACCACCATAATCACTATTGCTACCGCTACCACTACCACTACTACCACCACCACCACTATGCCACCGCCACCGCCACCGCCACTATTACTACCACCTTTATAAGCATTGTCATTATTTCCATAAATACTACTTTTACCATCGCTACCGCTACCCGCCACCACCACCGCCGCCACCACCCCCACCACTACCACTATTATTACCACCTTTATAAGCATTGTCATTATTTCCATAAATACTACATTTACCATCGCTACCGCTACCACCATCATCACCACCATTATACCATCAAAATTGAAATATAAAACTTAAAAATAATAAATTTCAAATTTGATATTTTATATATCAAACAACTTATTTTTATTTAAGTACTCAATTTTTTATTAAATAGCTTTTCAACTTACAAAATTTAGTATTCAGTTTTCAATACTTAATTTTCAGTCATCAGTTTTCAATTTTTCAGTTTTATCAAATACCACCTAAGGAGGTGTTTGATAATCTGATTCAACACTTAAAACTAAATGTATTAAGTAATAATCAATTAAGCTTGTTTGACAATCACAATTGATATCACTTAAAAATTTAAGTCTCTTAAAATGTAACTAAAATTTAAAAAAAAAAAAAATTTAAGTCATAAAATTTACTTAATTCTGACTGAATTTATAAATACTAAACACAAGTATCGATATATACCATTATAAAGTAACTACAACCACCACTACCACCTGTAGACACTCCATTTTGATTGACCCTAAAATTTTGAGCGCTTGTAAGCCTCTCGATGATGAAATAGTAATATCTCCACCCTTGGAACATTGAAAGTTGTTTAAAGTTGCTGTCATACCCTACTTGGCCTAAAAACTAACTTTTTAAAAAAATGACAAAAATACTCTTTAGCTTGTTTTTCAACCAAAAATTAAATTTTTGCCCCCAAGAGATAACGGAAACCCAATTGCACTTTGTAACATCGCCCGAGGGTTATCCGCGCTCGTTGAACAGTTCAGACCGTCAATTTCTTCGATCTAGTCTCACGAGTACAATGTGAAACATAGATGACAGTCCAAATTTGACAAATTTGATAGAAAATCCATTTTATTGCAAAAATCTTTGCTAGAAATGGATTGCGTCATCAGATCTCAGAGTCATCACCTAATATTTTGGAAAAATTAGGAAACCCGTGACTTGTGCTAAGGCCACTGTTCGTCGTAACCAAGGATGGTTGGCTCGGAACCTTAGGTATGAGGGGGGAAGGTCATTAATTGAGCGTCTCCTGCTCACTCGATCAAAAGATCGACCTCTACTAAACCACAATATGATTTTTATTTACTTTATATGTTCATATTCCAATTATTTAATAAATCCTAAAATTTACTATGTGAAGCAAACAATATAGACTATGCCATTCATTTTGGAACAATCTGATTTCAAGTATTTTGAAAGAGTTTTGAAGATGTACAACTCAAAGAAATTGAGTTTACGAACATGAAAATCAACAGCATTCCAAATTAAGCAACACAACTTCTATCCATCGGTATTCATACAATTATAATAAGTAGGCAAGTAGCCACATGGTAGGATGCTAAACATAGTAAGGAAAATATAGACAAGTTGTTCCGTGAACAGCTACAAAACAAAGTTAGTAAAACATGCGTGATCTTATATACAAGATTCTAATGCAATGCATACATAAAAATGCAACTAAAAATTCGGCTACTAATACATAACATGTGAATCATCTCAAGACATAGGGTAGCGCATAAAATCACATAAAAGATGCAAATTTAGCCGAGTCAAGATGCATGAAAGATGGATGCAAAGTATGGATATGATGAAAAATAAAAACATGATGCTTATTTATAGATATGGCGAGTAAATGAAAGGGATAAAAAGAAGCGGGGGTTAGAAATTATTACAACACCGAATATTTAAAATACCGAATAAAAGACATGGGGTTTAGAAATTATTAACAAACCAAATATACTAATAATAATAATATAACATAGACAAATATACTAAACATAATAATAATAATAATATATACACATATATTTAAGAGAAGTGTGTGTGGTGGTTTCACCCACCACCGCACGAAAAACATATATTATTATAGTATAATAATACATTAATATACAACATAATATAATTAATATATTATTATATTATTTACATTATTATTAAAATAAAAAAAAATTATATATTTAAAACAGTAAAAAAAATGTAAGAAAATAAAGAAATTACATCAAATAAATCAGCTAATCATTTCTACCATATTGTATTATATATTTAAAGATAAGAGAAATAAAAAGGAAATAAATGAGAAAGTGCAAAGACTCACCTTTGAAGGAAAAGATGAATATTCTGATTAACAAATTTTCTTCTTTTAGACCCTCACGGTTATAGCGTATACTTTGAAATTTCTACGAGATGTTTCAAGTTCTAACTTTAGTAGAATTTTGGATAGTTGAAAATGCTCTCTTGCTCTCAAAATAACTTAACATTTTTCAAAATCAATTTCTCTCCCTTAAGATTTTTGAAATAAAAATTCTCTTAACCAAAATTTTCTCCGTATTTTTGAAACAAAATTTTCTTTCTTATAATTTTCTCCCCTACTCCCTTTTTTTTTTTACAAACAACAAAATGAGGAGGTATTTATAAAATTTTCAAACACTCAAAACACATGGCTAGCCATATGGTACATGGCTTACCATGTGATATCTCAAAACCATGTGGCTTGCCATGTGGTTTGAGAGCTGATTTTCCAAAATTGCTAAATTTTTTGGAAAATGAAAAATTCAGAAAAGTATTTTTGAATAAATCTAAAATAATTTAGCCAAAATGGGTGTAAGGTTGGAATTAAAACTTAAATCTAATTTTTCTGCTGAGAAAATCGTAAAATAGCACATTTCAATTTTCATCATCGGGTGTTTGAAAGAAAGCACCCAACTCCTAAGGCCGGTCAAAATGGGGTGTCTACAGTTGCTCCTTTTTGACACAGCTCGAAGCCATTTTATGACGAGAGTAAATGTCAAAGCCCGAAAACGACCCTTTTGACAATGCCGCAAGGCTTGGGCAAACAAACAAGACGAAGATGCAAATGTAGTTGGTTGAACCAGCAGATTGCCTATGTATCCTTTTGCAAGGAATCAAACCAGTGTAATTCAGGGGTAACATGCAAATGATATACTTGAAAATTTAATTGAAAGTTGGACTTACACTTTTCACGAAGCCATTTTTTTCTTTTTGAAAGTTTATGATCAATACAATGTGCAACACGTAATATGTGTGGCAAGCCTCATGCAAATGATATGAAACATAACAAAAGATACAATCCAAACACACTCACATAAGAGAAGTAACTATAACCGATGAATAGTTTTAACCTGCAACCTAAAACAAGGGAGGTATTAACCGATGGATAGTTTCAACTAACAATCGAAGAAAAGGAAGGCATTAACCGAAGGTAGTTTGAACCAATAGCCCGAGAAAGAGATAGTATCGTCATCTCGAAAAAGGGCCAGTATTAACCGAGTGGTTTTAACCTTCAACGCAAAAAAAGAGGTCAACATTAACTGATGAAAAAGGTTGTAATCAAGTGTTGATGTGAATAGATTGTACCCAAGTAATGCAATAATGATAGTTGTAACCATGTAAATGATGTACTAATGCAATTGAAAGTTGGATATATATTTTTTTCTTTTCTTTTTAAAAATGCATGATTTATGCAATGCAAGATGTAATATATGGTGAGGCATGCCTCATGCAAATCAAGCAAACAAAAGGGGTACAATCCAAACACACTCACATGAGAGGAGAGAATAAGGTTTTAATCAAACAACGAGACCTAGACCATATCTCGATATGAAATAGGGCATTGATTTCAACTGGGTAAAGAGAAAAATTGTAGCACTTGTGTCCTCTAAATTATTGGAGAGTGTATTTAATCCATTTATTTTCATTTTGGGAGTCTTTGGAGTTGTTGTATTTTGGTTTTGAATGAGTACAATTCAATTTAGACTTGTTGGAATTGTTCTTTCGCGCTTGTTTTCGTTGAAAAATTCTTTGAGAACTTGGAAAATTTGTTCTGGTGCTGACACTAGTCTTCCTGGGGGTCAACACCACCTTTCTGCCTTACTCTTAGTGTCTCTACTGGTTATAGAGTCGACACCATGGGTCCCAGGGTTGACCCTTGTCTGGTGCTGTGTTCTAGGTGTTCCTATTGAAATATAGGGTCGATACCACTACTTCCTAGGGTTGACCCTTGTTTACTACACACATTAGTGTCTCAAATTTTCTTCTTGAGAGTCGACACCACTGCCTTGAGGGTTGACCCTTGTGAGTTATTTTCAGAAATTTTGATTCGGTTTTGGGCCCAACTTTTTGGGGGTTTGACTTATTCTTTTCTTGGAATTTAGGGCTATTATTCCACCGTTATAAATAGACCCCAAACACACTTTTCTTATTCACTTTTTCTTCTTTCTCTCTCTCTCTCTCTCTCTCTCTCTCTCTCTCTCTCTTCTCTCTTTAAACCGCGAATCTCTCTCACACTCTTAGAAACTCAACTTTTCTTGCATAGATCTCTAGATCTACTTGGTTAGAGACATCTTTTCACCTTGGTCCTTTGAGAAAGATTGTAGATCTCGTCAAGGGCTTTCTTTTGATCCAAGAGTTTCATGGTTTCATCAGCTTTGAGTTTTTCCTGAGTTCTCCTCTTCGCTTCAAGAGGTAGGGTCTATTTCCTAAACTCAATATGAGTTCGGCAGCATATTTGTGACGTATTTTTGTTATTTATATTTGATAGTCATTTGGTTGATCTTCAAATGTTATTGTGGGTTGAGGGTTTGTATAAATTAGGGGTTGTTTGGTTATGATTCTGCTATTAAATCTATTTTTGGTAAACAAATTTGCATTTGATTTTCTACAAGGGAAAAACCCCAATTTGTAGAAAAACCCTAAATGATATTGTTTTGAGAGTTGGATTTTTTTTTTTTTTTTGTAAATGATTTGGTTGGAAGAGATAGAAAGGGAATGATTGTTAGATTTTGAAACAATGAGTGTTATTACTCTTTTGGAAAAATATATCTGTATTGTTATCTTTTAACTATTGTGTTAGAGATAAATGTTTTGGCTATCGGTGGAGGATAACATTGCCGTGTGTTAGAAATTGCATGTGGATTAGGCAAATTGAAATCATTCATATCATGGAGCATGTAATGGATTTGGAAATTTGAACTGTATGTTTTGGAAATTCTTACATTATGTTTTGGAACATTTGCATTGTTTTGGAAAAATAATATTTTGAGTTACATGTATTGTACTATTGAAAAGGGTAAATAAAATGGTGAATTTGGGAAGTAAGAATTGTCTCGTTGAAATAAGTTGGCCTGGGTGTCTATGGTGAAAGTCTTAAAAATCACTCCTACACATGAGTGCTGATCCCGCGGATGAAATGTCTGTGAAATGGCAATAGTAGTGCTTATATAGCCCACGTTTACATGGGTGCCGGTTTACGATCTCCCGCGGACGAAATTTTCGTTAAAGGTTGTATGTATTTTGGAGATTTACCCATTTTATTTACTTTCATGTTGGTTTTGAAACAAGACGTTTGGAAATGTTTCAAGCAATGCATTTGCTTTTTGTTCAGCGATGTAGTCGCATTTGATTTAGCAATGTTTTCGCTGGTTGGTATTAAGATACCTGGATTGGTTTTTGGAAAAAGGATTTTATATCAAAAGGATAATTTGAACTCATAAAATGTTTTGATTAAATGTAAGGTTTTTGTAATTGGAAAGAAAGGATTTTGTTGAGAAATCAAATAAATTTGAAAATGCATTTGGGCATATTGTATATATATTGCATCATGATCATTTATGCTGGTGGAGCATGTTTAGTTTTTGAAATATTCTCTACTGGGCTTTATGCTCACCCTACGTGGCTGAAATGTTTTTCAGGTTTACATGTGTAGATGTGGACTGTGACGTGGAGTTGTGTTCGGAATTGTGTAGGGTGGCTCAGTTATTTGTAGGCCATGGGCCATTTATGTTATTCATTGGCCGTGTACCATTCTTGTAAGGGTTGCACCCTTGTGTATGATGTAAGCCTCAAGGCGTTCAATTTAATTTGTAACATTTGTGTATGGAATTTTTTTTGGTTATAGAATATCCATTCAACATAGATGTTGTATCTAGGAATGTATAAAATCAGATAAACATATGTATTTTGTGACTATATTATATTCATTTGCATGAGAGTTGTTATCTATTGTTCATCGTTGGGTGGTTTGTTCACGTGAGTAGGACCGTGTAAATCCGGGGCATGACAACTTGGTATCAGAGCTAACCAGGTTTGAAAACCTTGGGCACGTGGGAAGTGGTTAGCCATAGTGGGTTTATCATGCTCGGTGTGGACATTTGTATGTTGTGTGTGTAGACTCGACTTTCTTCACGCGCCCCCCTTTCGGAGAGGCGCGAATTGGTCTCCTATAGTTCGGACTCCTGTCACGGTTCTGAATCTAATCTCACAAAGTGCAATGTGAGACTGATAAACACCAAAGAGTCTAATCCGGCAAATTATTTTGGAAAATCTGATTTTGAATCAAATAATGCCAAAATTGGACAGCTTTGCCAGATTACAGAGTCGCCACCTAAATATTTTATTTTTGAGAAATTTAGAAAACCCTAACTCGTGCCAAAGGCCACGTGTCCGTCATCACCAAAGTTGCCTCGGCTCAGGAACTTGGGTACGAGAGGGGAAGGTCATGAAATGAGCACCCCCGCTCGCCCGATCAAAGGGTTGGCCTCTACTAAGCATGATATATTGTTTTATAAACCTCATGTATTCTTATCCGGTTCTTAACTAACTTTACTATGTGATGCGCACAGCATACAAGTATAGATTGAATCGCAAGAATTGGAACAAAACAATTCATGTTTGTTTTTTGAAAATGGTTTGGAATTGCCACTCGCAAGTGGGCTAAAGCACGGATTTGCCACCCTCGGGCGGGCTTAAAAACATGATGATTTGCCACCTCGCAAAGTGGGCTTAAAACTCACATTTGATGAATTGTTCCAATTCAAGCAACAAAGCCTTCATCCACAGGCATTCATGCAGTTTAGCATTTAAGCAAATAGCCTCATGGCAAGCATGCGAAACATGGCAACACTCACACTCATACAAGTATGCTAAAGCGTAAACACTTACAGTGTACTCTGAGCCAAAACAGAAGCTAGTTAGAAATATGCATGCTTCTAACTATGCGAGATGCCTAATGCAACACATGCAATAATGCAACTAAATAGGCTCGGCTATCTAAGATGGCATATGAATGCAACAATTCGATATATGTATTCAAAGAAGTATTGAAATACGATGCAGTTTGAATGATGCGCCGAGCCCGGTGCATGCAAGACAAATGAATGATGCAAACATGCGAGCATAAGGTATGCTAATCAAAACGTGCCCTAAAACTAACCATTGAAAGCAGTAAGTAAAAGGAAGAAAGAAGTGAGATTGGAGGACATGCACACACACACGCACACTTATTTCAACAGTGCGCCCTCTCGAAGGAGGGTCCGAACAAATAAGCTAAGCTACACTAAGCTAAGCTAATTATTACAAACCAACTAATTAACTATTCTAGCTAATTAATTACAATACAATTGAATAACTAGCTAATCTAAGCTAATTAATTACAAACCGAATTAATTAATTAAACACTTAACTAATCAATTACAAAACGACTAAGCTAATGAACTATTTAGCTAAACAATTTGAATGAATGGCCTCAGGAAGTGAGAGAGATATGCATGCTCGATTGCGTCCTCCCGAAAATCCACTACCTTGCCTCTAGATGCCTCTGTTTGCACATCTCTGGACCTCTGAAAATTATGCGAACTTCCAGACTGATTCTGTTTAATCTCAAGGACACACTGATGGCTGATCGGCTACAAATGATGGCCACCGGCCACCACTGATGGCCGGTCGGTTGGCTTTGGTGGCCGGTCGGCCACTGCTTCCCTAAAATTCCTCATTTTGCTACAACAGAGAGCAAACAGAGGCATGGCAGTGTATTTGCAAGGGAATGTGTGTACTGCCACCCTCCTTATCATGTCTCAAGCTCAAAGGAGTGTGGCACTTGGCTCTCAAGCCACCGACCAAGCATTTTCAATGCATGGTGGCCAAAGAACCAAGCTTGTACAAGCTTAATGAATGCGCACATAAGACTCGAAAGGTCACCACCCTATCATATATGATCAAGGGTGACAACGACCAAGAAACATGACACGTTTCATCACTTTGAGTATGAAACGTGCCACATTTCTTGCGTTTGGATTAACGTCCGATCCAAACACATGCAATGCAACACATATATGTTATCTTGGCATGTTTTACTTTGCTCAATTCTTGTTTAAACCTTAAAAACAGAGGTTTTTACAGTTGAAAACCAGCTCAAAAACAGTTTGCAAAGGTAGCAAAACAAGTGTGCAAAACAAGCTTAAAGGGTGAGTCTTATACCTCTTGAAGGGAAGACAACACTTAAGCAACAATATGAGCTTAAACCACCTTCTAAAGCTCAAAAAAAGCTCCAAGAGAACTTCAAGCAACCTCAGCCCAAAGTTGAACCACTTTCATCAAGGATGTATAGGCTAAAGTTTGATGTATGCAAGCCTTTAAGCCCAAAAGCTCTAGGGATAGAAATCTAGAGAGAGAGGTTTTAGAGAGAGAGGCTCCCAAAGTTTTGCTAAAATTTTCTAACCTTTAAAACCATAGAGAAGACTCTCTATATATAGAAGAATGAGGCTCCAGGTCGAAAATATCCCAAGAGGGACAGCTAGAACAGCTGGAACAAAAATATCTGCAAAAAACTGCCTTTTTCCATCAATGGCCGGCACTGCTTCATTGATGGCCGGCACTTCATCATCCATGGCTGGCAAGGATCACCCTTGGACGGCCGACAATGGCCATTCATGCCCGGCACATGGCCAGAAAATCCCATTCATGGTCAGAAACTTCCACCTTTGGTTGGCCAGAAAAATCTTCTTTTGGGGTCCAACTTCAAATGGACATATCTCCTTCATATAGACTCATTTGCAGGTCATTCTTGAGCCTAAATTGAAGCCCTGGAAGTCTTATTTCCAATGGTGGCCGATTCACATCAAAATTCCAACTGTACAAAAAGTTATGCTTCTTTGAGTGAAGACTGCTAAGTTTCGATCCTACCCGGATTCATGCCGAACTTCTCCCAAACTAGTTTTCTTCTCTCCTCTCCCATTTTCTTCAACTCCAAACCTATTAATAAGGTGTTTTGAAAGATTTTTCAAAGAGTTCACCTCTCTTTCATTCATTTCCACTTTATCCTTCCTCGGTTTACCGAAAAGCGCAACCTTTAACGAAATGCGAGCCTCGAAACATCGTAGGAACTCTTTTTCAAAGATATTTTGAAAGAGGGGGTTTTAAGGTCTAAAATATTTTTGGTCAAAAGGCTTTGGTCCAAAAAGGGGTGTGAAGTTGGGATTTGAAGTTCCTCTTGCTGAAGAAATCGAACCTTTGCACTACACATCTTCATCACCAAGTAAACAATCAGTAGTGCCCAAGTCTTAAGGGCGGTCCAAAATGGGGTGTCTACAGGGTTCTGTTACAGCGTGCACTCCCAAAAGAGTTGCACACCATATGCACCTTCATTTTTGGCCATTGGATTACACAAATACATCCTGACCATGGAATTCTTTAATTTTGAAAAATTGGACATCGGAAAGCAACCAGTTGACCATCTCTTTTCTTCTTCTTCCACAGGGTATTCTCTCCCTACTTTCACTTTTTCATTTCCGTCTCTCCCTCTCCCTCTGCTACTCCCTCCTTCAAGTGATCTCTTTCCCTGCTCCTCTCTCTCTTCTCTCTCTATTGCACTTATTCGTCTGTCTTCCTCTAGTTCGACTGACTGCAGATTCTAAGTGGCTGTTCAGTTTAAAACTCTAATCTAACCCAGTGAGCCTTTGTTTGGTTTTTAATAAAATGAAGGAATTTTTTTTGAAGAGAAATCAACAAGGTATGCCTCCCTTTGATTATTTTTGAAACCCTAAACCCTCTTCTAAAACTCTCTTCTTCCCCATTTTTTACTCTCTGTGGATATTTATGAAATCCTCCCTCTTCTAAAACTATACTCTCTGATTTTTACCCTATTTTTTTTGTCTCTAGTGCTATCTGAATTTCTATTCTAGTCTCTCTTGGCTCACACTAATTCGAAATTTGTACTGAAGCAAGGCTTGGTAATGATTTGGTTCTATTTTGCTGTTTATATATCTCGGTTGACATTCTTAATGAAATAATCCATTTTTACATTAATTAGTATAGAATTTTGTAACCATAATATTGCTTCCATGACTTGTTCTTAAGTTGTTGCAAAATATTTCATAAGAAATTTTGGCACTAAAATTATAGGTCTAATTATGTTATTTGAGTTTTGATTGCATTTAAGATGTTTGTAAAAATGCCTAGTTCGTTAGCAATTTAAACAAATGTATTTTGGAACTACATTTTCGTTGCATTTAGATGTTGAAAACTTCTGATTGACATTAACATGTTCTCCAAAGATTTATCCCAAAATATATTTAGTGATATTCACATGAAGCAACTATAACTTGTGGTTAGGACCTCCCAATTTGTAAGTGTTTTTGGTAATGTTTAGTACTTGTTGTTCTAGTTGAATTAAATAGCCATCTCAAGTAAATCATTTGTTCAATTGGTTTTTAAAACATACATACATATATATATATAAGCGAATGTAGTTCACATACAATAGAAATACTTCTAAAAATGCGAATCAAATAGTGCTTGAACTTCATTTATATCCTTGTTTAAGCATGAGCAGTTAACAAGAAAATGGGGAAAAGACTCTAACCAACAAAAAAGTGTGAAAAGCTAATAAGAATTGAAGTATATGATTTTAATCTTAGCTAAAAAGCAGTCAAAATGCTTATATTTAATAAAATGAATTTCCTCTGTTATACGATTTTAATTTTAATTTTCAATTCACATGAAGCTTATGTTTAATAAAATAAATTTCCTCCGCATACTTTTTTCGAAGTGTATTGATGCTAAGATAATCCATGAATTACTGTCTTCCCTCTAAGTGTGGAGGCTTTCCTAGCAACCATGAAAGATTAATGTCGAACTTTAGGATTGAAGTAGTGGAAAGTGTAAGAAAGGGAAAATTTTGAATTATTTTTTTTTCCCTTGTTGTTTAGCATGATAAATGATAATGTTGGAAAATGTAAGATGGTTAAATTTTGTGTACAACCCATAGCAACATGGTAGGTTGCTTTTCAATTTCTTGCAAAATATACATAAATGTTTTTTGCAAAAAAAATTAAGAATTTCTGTTTCACTAGTTTGTCACTTTTGATTTTTGGGTACTGTTACCATGTGCACCTTATATCTTAACCATTGAATAAAGTAACAAAAAAAACTTACAACCTTCTCAACCAGTTGCTGTCTTGACTGAACAGTTCCTCTCTCTCTCTCTCCCGCTCTCTCATGTATTGATTGCATTTTTTTTCTTTTTAATTTGAAAAATGATTTACAAACATAATTGTTATACAGAATGTCACAAAAGCAATGTCAAAACAATATGCTTGAGCAATCATATCGTTCAATTTTATGTATGAATTTTATATTGACATAGCATTACTCGTTTTATTTTCCAACAGTGCCCTTTTTAAAACCTTATCAACGAAAATAGCTCTGCAATTCGTAATGCTGATAGTGTTTTGTTTATTTCTTGGTCTAAAACGAAAAATGACCCAAAAATACAAAGACAATTTTTTTTTTTTGGGAACAAAAATACGAAGACAGTTGGGTTCATATAATATGGTCATTCCTTATTTGAAGTCTGCTTTCTATTCTAGGAATTGGAAGAGGTTATGGTCTCTTTTTTTTAGCCCTAGTTAAAACTTAAAACCTATTTTGCAAAACATGGGGACTTTAACATAATTACGGATCTAGTGGCAATGATTGTGGAATATATATTTAAAAAATAATAAACTATATGTTTATATTCAATCTATAGAAAATTTGTAGCTTAAAGTAATCTTGGATTCGATTTATATGCAGTTTTACAATATATGATGAAAGTAAATGTATTACTTCAAGAGCTAAATGATTATATTTGTGTATGTTTCTGTATCTGGTTTAAATTATATTTTCTCAATGATTTTTAATTCATTTTGTCATTTTTTTCTCTTGTTTATTTATTTTCTTTTGTGTATCAAATGCTAGTTTACTTATGAATTGCACACCATGTACACACATACATACATATATGCATATGTTCTAGACTATGTGTTTAATGAGCTGAATTATATGTTTTTTTTTTAATTAGTTTTTAAGCAAGCAACAAAAGCCTTTATATGTTGTTGGCATGCTAATGTGTGCCCCTGCAATCAAACTCAAGTTTTGGCTTGGTCGATACCTTTTAACAACCTTACTAATAGAAAAAAGGGCAAGATGCACTAGGAATCTATCTTACTAAGGGCCTTTTATATGCCATGTCATTGTAAAGCTACAACTTAGAGTAGGCCTTACCTTCTATGAAATACAATTTCATGCACTTTGCACCCCTTTACTTTGACCTAAGTTTCACCTTGTTTTTAGTTTCAATTGTGACAATCAAAAGTTTACATAGTTTTGGTCAAGTTTCAATGTCAATCCTATATCAAATATCTCCCATCAACTTTGACGGGGTGTAAGCATATGAGTGGATAACACTTTCACCCCCAAGTTTCACTTTAGTGTTTAATGAGTTGATTTATATTGTAAAGTAGCTCAAATTGTCAAAGTCATGTTATTGGATTTACTTGTCTATATTCTGCTCTGATCTCTTTTAAATTGTATTATTCTGGTCATAATTTCTTAAACTAGTAAATTGTTTGGTTGAGTTGTAATTTAATCGGAGCCTCGACTTGAAATTTTTGTTGAGTTGGTTTGCTTGAATAGGAAACAAAACAGAACAAACTGAAAAGACTAAAATGCTTCTTTTAAGAAAATTACTCCTTTTAATGTTATCTTGTAAACTTTTTTTAGAGCTTTATCTGGTATGGATCAAACAATTATTTGCTATGTTTGATGAGGTAGTTTGTAATGGTGGTTTCTAGGTTTAGTTCTATGTATCCATTGTTGAACTTTTTGAAGGCATACATAATGTTGTAATTTTTGAAGTTATCATTACTTGGTTCTTTTTTTTTTTTTTTTTGAGATTTATATGTTTGTGGAATTGCAGGGAGTGGCTAATTGAGTCTGTCTCAGTCTCTTGCCTACTAGCGAGGGTAGTTGGGTTACTGTTGCAAGGGCATTGAGGTATTTTTCTCTAATTATTTTATAGTTTGTACCTCTTGATGACTTTTTCATTCCTGGCGCCTTAATGTTATACATTTCTACGCCATGCTACTTTTTTGGGTTAAACTTCTTTCACAAAGTGTTCAAATGACCACTGAAATTTGAATTTCATTCAATGTATGTGTTCTATCTTCCCAAAACTACTCTACTATTAGCCTAACAACTTTGCCTTTGCAGCGGGACTTGTTATTGTTTGTTTGGGCATTCTCTTTTTTCTCTCAAGTATCATCACCAATTTCATCTAGGTAAATCACAGGTTTGGAATTCGATGCATCTGTTTGTGTTTGGTATAAATTCACATAGGATGAGTTTGGTGCTAGTAAAATGCTTTGTATCTTGTCAAACTTTTTGTTTTTTTTCCTTAATTGTAAAGAGATGCATGTCTTTGCGGAGTAGTTATAGATCACAAGGTGCATGTGTGAGATTATTTGCCGCTCAGGTTGCCTAAGTTTTATCTGTGTGTGCGCATGAAAATATACTAACATAATGGATTTATCTTTGTTTGTTGGTCTTCTAGAATTCTATCCCAACTTCACCCTCTCTTTTTCTCTGCCTCTTTTTTTTTCTCATATCAGGTTGGTGCTAAACATGTTTATGTAGTGGAAGCATCTGAAATGACAGAATATGCCCGCAAACTTATTGTTGGGAACCCATTGTTGGCTCAAAGAATTACAGTGCAATTTTTTGTTTTCTTACATTTCAGTTTAAATCTTAACGGAGTTAGTACACTGTTTCTTATTCTTTTCGGGGCAAGTTTTCACCTAAATTATAGGTAGTCAAGGGTAAAGTTGAAGAAGTTGAATTGCCTGAGAAAGCAAATATTTTGATCTTGGAGCCAATGGGTACGCTTATCATGGCTTGTGTGCTATTGATAAATTCTAGTTAACTATGGCATTTTTTGCCATATTAAACATATAATGCCATGGTTGTTTTTTTGGTATTATTACTATGCAATTTAGTCACACCATCAATGTTATGTTATGAAGTGTGTGTGTTTTTTAACCCTCTTTTTTGGTAAGTAATGGAGACACTTTTGTAACATTATAGAATTGGCATGAAATTTGTATATGCTTGGACACAATTGAAAATTGGGAAAGATAACTATTAAAAAAGTGACACATTGTGCATGTCTTACAATTGGAAAGTGACACATTGGGAAAGATGTTTCCTACGATTGGCAGGTGATTGTGCATGTCTTATTTTCTATGATCTTAATGATTTTTGTACCTACACAATACAATGGAAAAATGTTTAATAGTTCTCATTGTCATACTCCCTTAATCTCCTGTATTAAATTAGAAGGCTTTCAGTTACTAGCTTGACTTCCCTCTGTGAACTTATGTGCTTTGACTTTTCTACTTATGTTATGGTGCAAATATCATGCATGGAACATTTGGGAAATTCTATAAGAGATGGAAGAAACTCAATTCAAAAGCAAACATGTTAGTTGGCAGGATTCTAGCTTAGGCCTTGCTTAGGATGTTAAGTATGTTAATTATTGTTGTTTTTGTGTTTTTCTTTGATATTTATGTTAGGAATAGTTTTTAAATTTTCACTATGGACTATAAATGGGAGGCTAGGTGTTATTTATTTATTTGTTAGTAGCTTAGGTATATAGTGGGGTTGGGGATGACTGAACCCAAAGCGTAACAAGGGTCCCTGGGGGTGCCTACATATATTGGTTTCACAGTGTTTTATCATATTTGTTGCAAACATTAATATGTGTTCTTTGTGCTTTGTTATGTGTCATTTGTTTGGGTTTTGATGTTTAAAGTTGATTGCTCCTGTAGAATACATATGGCACCATTCAGTGATGAATATTTGTATGTTGAGATTGCAAATAAGGTAAGTGAATTGAGTTGAAGTATTTGTAGGTGATTTCCCCTCCTATTTCTTGTCATAAAAGAATTCAATCTCAGTTTTTTTTAATCAAAAATAAAAATAAAAATAAAAAATTTAGTTTTTAAATGTAAGCTAGCCTTTTGGAATCTATCCAATTAAATAGTGATTGAACTAGTCTTACACCCATTTGTATGCAAATTGCAGTGCACATTGCATTTTACTGGGACAAAGTCCTGGATCAACTTCCCAGTGCCAAATATGACCTGAAGGAACAGACGGTAGGTAAATAGGATACGTAGGTTGAGAGTTAGTGTTGGAAATGCCTTAAACTTAGTCGAAAAAAGGCGTTTGGGGGGGCGAAAATGCGAAAAAGACCCCCAACCAATGTTGTGATGTAACCAGTAGGTTCTCCATGGAAAATATGACCTGTAGGAACATACAGTACATAAATAGGACAAGTAGGTCGGGAGTTAGAGTCGAAAATGCCTTAAACTTAGTCGAAAAAAGGCGTTCGGGGGGGAGGGAAATGCAAAACAGCCCCCCGACCAATCTTGGGTGTAACGGCCAGCTTCCCCGTGCCAAAATATGACCTATAGGAATAGACAGTACGTAAACAGGACACATAGATTGGAAGTTAGGGGCGAAAACACCTTAAACTTAGTCGAAAAAAGGCGTTCGGGGGCAAAAATGCAAAAAAAAGAATTAATTGTGTGCAATGATTACTTGAAAAATATTGCTTGTTGCCTGAAATATGCGTTCAAGTTTTACATATTTTTCTTTTATATAAATTCGAGTTTGCAAAACTAATGATATATTTGAAAATATTAATCATATTCGAGTTTTATATGTTTTTTTTTATAATTTTAAATATGCCAATATTTAGTCAATACTAATGATTAATTTTATTTGTACAGATGGTTTTTGCCGTGGAATTGTGGATACAACTTTTTTTGACAAGTACAAAGGACATTGTTTTTAGTCTATGGATTAGTATTGTTCGTACATATTAGTTTTATAGCGTGGTACAGCTTAGCTTTTGACGTGGTACAAATTAATTTTTGGTGCTTTACAGATTACCTTTTGATGTGGTATAGATTACTTTTTTGGCATGGTATAGATTACCTTTTGGCGTGGTACAAATTAGTCTTTGGTGATACAATTTAACTTTTGGATGTTAATTTTGTTTAATCCTTTGTTATGTATGGACAAAATATTTTTGATGTTGGATTATACTTGGTTTGTATGGAATTTCTATTATATTTATAATTTGACGTTAAATATGAATTTTTTTGATGGTTGAAAGTGAAATGTGTGCATGTTGTGGAATGGTTGCTAATTTCATCAGTATATGAATTATTTTATTTATATATAGCTAAAGATCATATAGCGCCACAGTATATATACGAACCTATACGGAACACTTCTCTCTTTCTCAGCGCTTTCTTTAGGCTCCTGGCGGTAGAACACAACCAATATAATATTGAGCTTGAGCATCCCAATAATGGGGCTAGCGGAATTTTTGAAAATCGAAGAAATGCTTATTTATAAGGTGACAGGGCAGCTAGTTTGAGTGGGGCCTGACGGTTTCCCGAACTTCTTCTTTATTTAATTTAATAAGGGGGTAGTTGGAGAGGAAAGATCGATGGCAATCAAGGATGGATTTCGGAAGGGGTGCTTACTGAAAGAGTTCAACACTACGCTCATTGCTCTTCTTCTAAAGTCCCTTGGAGCCAATCGGTTGCCTGAAGCTTGACATGATGAAGGCGCTGCCCTTCTCGAAAGAAAGAGGGAATGGCCCTTCCTCTTACCTTCTGTTGAGACTGAGATAGAGGACTGGGCTTTCTCCCTCTTCTACCGAGAGGCCGCGGGAGTCAACTCTGTCTCACATCCTCATCCCCCTGGCGATCTACGCCCTCCCCTCCGCCTAGGATTGCTGGCACTGGATGAAGCACGGGTCGTCTAACAAGGCATGGGACCCATAGATTCATTGTCTGCTGTGCAGAAGCTTCCTTCCTGCACCTGCATGCGCGCTTCTCCAGAAGGAGGCACACATCGTAACAATTCACCGCGATAGCTGCCTTTGGCTCTACTGTAACTGATTCCTCGGGCAACGAGACAGTGGATTGATTCTTACACCTATGGGCTCAGGTTCCTTCCTCTTCTAGTCCGAATCAAGATGGCTCCTCTCGATCTTGTGATGCCTTCGGCCCAATTCTCAAGAGTTTTTCGCTCATTTACTTTTTTTTTAGTAAAGGGCGCGCTTATGAACGGTTCCGAAATGACACGCTATTCCGTCTCATCCTTTCCCCCCAGATGGTAGGAAGAAGATAAAGGAGGAGGAGTTTTGATACTTCAACCGAGGAAGACTCGGACCCGCCTCTTTGTTTGAATCACTGACAGTTCGGGCAGGCCCACAGGACTGGAATTATGAAAAGAAGGAATGTCTGGCTTTTCTTATTCTAGTGCAGGTTCTTGCTCGGTATAAATCGCTTCACTTTGAGTTGGCTTGGCCCGCGCCTTGACAAGGCTGTTGCCCCTCCTTCCCGGCCTGGGGGGGCGTGCATGGCCTCACGATGCCCCTCCCTCCACCCGTAGAGAGAGCCGGAGCTCTGTATGACGGATTGATTGATAGTAGGATCAATCATGGTTTAGTTTCATTCAGGATCGACATGCCCTAGGTTTGAAGAATTCGATGACAGGCCTTCGCTGCAAAAGATCCCGGAATTGGTCGATTCGGAATCGGCTGGATTGGAGGGATCCGGAGCCACAAGGATCTTCAACGGGTTCGAAAGTCTTTTGATTCCAGGCGACCGGCCCAATTCTATGGAATTAGCTATAAGTCAAGCTTGTCGACTATCAAAGGAAAGGCCGGTTCGAACTTGTGATTTCGATAGGCCGAAAAGCTTTTACAGCTAGAGGGCGGGTCTAGCGGAAAGCGAGGAGCTCGCAACAGCTAAATCACGATCTCAACAATATATAACTAGTGGTTTTGTACCTGCTACCTCTTATGCTGCCTTCCCAACCTTTGCCTCCGATGCTAGCTCTCGACTTGGAAAGGATGCCACTGTCTTTGCCATAGGTGGTTATGGATCCACTCGGTCAACTGAAACTCCTGCCCGTACAGGGTACAAGTTGCACTAATAATGGAATAAATGTAGGTGGTAGAGAAATTAATTTAAAAAAAATTATAAAGTTGTTGGCCACTAAATATTTTGGTAGCCAAAAATGCAAGTAAAGGTTTTTCATGAATAAATATTTAGTAATAAAAAAGATGGTGCAAAAGACTTTTGGCGACCAAATTATAGCGATTCCGATTTTGACTCGACCCTTGTTGTATCCCGGGCTTGAGTTTCATAATTCTGTATTGTTGTTCTTGCCTTTTTTTTTTTTTTTTTCTTTTTTCCCCTTATTTCTCATTGAAATAGAGTATTGGAGTGCCTTGGTTGTGTTTAGAACAGGTTCATTGCTAGTTGGTTCAAACTTTTGTTGTCCAGATTTTGACCTCTTTGCTCGAGTGAGCTTTGTGAGCTCCCAGTACTTTTGCAGGCCTGCAAATATACTAGGAGGGTAGTGTTCTTCGCTTAAGCGACAACTCTTACGCTCAAGCGACGGTCTTCTGTTTGTAAAACTTATAGGAGTGTGTATTATGCGCTCGAGCGAGGTGACTTATTTGTGTCTAGTCGTTCAAGCGACAACTCTTGTGCTCGAGCGAGCTATGCGTTTATCAGTTCACAGAAACACCTTCTTACATCACTTTTTGACATCTTTTCTCTCAAAAGCCCTAGACCGACTCTCTTTCTCTCTCTCTCTCTCTCTCTCTCTCTCTCTCTCTACATTTTCACCTAGATCTAGTGGGTTCTCTACCCGTGTGCCTTTGTTAAAAGGGTAGTACCTTTCAAGAGCTCTATTTTGATCCGATTAAAGCTTGGTATTTGTGTCTTTGAAGTTCCTTCATCTTTTCCTTTGGTCTTCTACGCTTGAGGTAGGGATTTTCTACACTGTCATATGATTTTTAACTTAGTTATTTGATGTTGTATGGACAAGACAGGATTTGGAGGATTTTAGACAAACCTAGGGTTTTGATTTGAAATCTCAATAGGGGTTTTCAAATGAATGTAATGGAAACAGTTATGGGAGTAGATAAGAACTTGTATTGTGTTAAAATAGTTGATTTTGGTGTTTGGGATGAACTTGGGAAAAAGGGGAGCTTGGCCCTAAAATAACTCAAATGATTATTTGTATAAATAATGAAATTGGTAGTGAAAGTGTGAAATTGGGAGGTTGTTTATATATATGGAGTTAGATATGTATTATTTAGCACCTATGGGAATTTGGATAATTTATCTGTTGTGAAGATTTTATATTTGTTTAGAAATATTTGTTTTGGGCTATTGGTGGAGGATAGTCATGATTGTTGTAGAAATTGCATAAGGATTAGGCGAATTGAAACTAAGCTCTTATTGTTGTCATTGAATATGACTGTGTTATAATACATTGTACATGTATGATATTTGAGAGGAGAAAGGGGATGTACTCCATATGTAGGAGGAGAAAGGAAATGTACTCCATTGAATTAATTTGGCCTATGTGTCCTGAGTGCAAGTCCCGAAAATTGTGCGTATACATGGGTGCCGATTCCCGCAGATGAAATTTCCATAAAATGGCAAATTGAAGTGTTGTGTATTGATTATATATGTTTGAGAACCACTGAGAGTCTCAGTTGGGTTGTCTAGATAATAATGAACATGACTCATGAATTGAGGTGAAATGAATTGACATAAATGAAATTGAGATAAAACGGACTGGAATAAAGGAATTTGGTATATTATAATCTTGTAAGATATAATTGTTTCTATAATGGGCATTAGACATGCACTTTATACTTATACATTTGTTAAGATTCATATATTGTGTTAGATTGTTTATACTGGGCATTGGCTCACCCTATTGGGAAAAACTATTTTCAGGTGTTGGTGACATGCCTCCGCCAAGACAGTAGTATGGAGACTTGGAGCAAGGGCTCATTTTTGTTGTATTTAATTTGTATAGCCAAGGGTTTTAACTGTGTTGAGCTAGACTCATTTTGTTGTAACCAAGGAATGACTTGGAAAGATGTAAGTCGTTAGGGCATTTAATTATCTGTTCACTTTTCATCTTTTGACTATTAGTAACACATGCTATAGATTCAAGATAGGACATTTATGAATGTATATCGCATGTGTCACTTTTTGTATATTAACTCTAATGAATGAAAGTATGTTGTTCCGATTCTACTTCTGCATATGAGATGGGTTTGTCATATTTATTTTGGGTCGTGACAACTTGGTATCAGAGCGTACTGGGTTTGAATACTTTGGGTACGTGGAAAGTGGTTAGTACCACAATGGATTTGTCTCGCTTGCTAGAGACTTTAGTATAAACAATGTGTGCTTATATGATAACATGATTATGTAATTATATGGGTATGGGATTTAATTTCTAGGATGTTGATTGAGTCTACGGGTTTCCAGAAGTCTTATTAGAAGAGCACTTGATCACTACTGTGTCTAATTGGAAGTCTGGAAACGCCGCGGGATAGTAATTATCCAGGAACAAAAATTCGTATGCGTTTATGTGACTACGTGCTTATGTGGAGTGAATTACCGTTGTCCATCGCATTAGGACGTGAGTGAATTAGCTTGGGCACAATTTTAAATGTGCTAATCTCTCTTGTTACCTTCATTAGGATGTCAGGATGTGGATGTAGTGGTAGGTGTGGTAGGCCTAGACGGCAGGAGAAGCCGATACCAGATGATATTCCGACACAGGAGAAAGGTGTTGGTCAGGCCAATGTAGTCGAACCAATTGGTCAATAGGCCATAGGCGCCTTAGCTCGCAAAATGTCCAGAGCATTACGATAATACATGGACATTCTCAGGGCTGAGAATCAAGTCCAGGCCTAGGTAGCTGAGGTAGGGCCGTCCTTCTTGAAACAGGAATTCTTCCGGTCGAATCCAGATGAGTTTTTTGGATGATCCCATGGAGCCACTGAAAGCGGATGAATGGCTGGAGTAGATGTAAAGATATTTGAGATGCTCGGCATCGAAGATAGGGGTTTGAGGGTGACCGTGGCATCCTTTCAGCTGAAAGGGAGATGCAGGTCAAAGGTGGAAGTACGCGTAATGGTGCATTGGGGCGACTTGGGAGGCTTTCGTTGATGCCTTCGAGGACAAGTTCTTGCCTCCTACTATTAGAGAGAAGTTGAGGGATCACTTTTCTCTGCTCAAGCAGTTGAGCACACTGGTGGCCGAGTTTGAGGCTGTATTTACTAGTTTGTCAAAGTTTGCACTGAAACTCGTGACGATTGAGGAGCGCCATTGCTTAGAGTTCGAGAACAGGTTAAGGATTGGGCTTATGTTCAAAGTGGTTGGGTCAATGATTAGAGACTATGGACGCCTTATGGAGGCGGTGGCTCACCAAGAGACCGTGATGCAGGTGGAGAAGGAGAGGATGAGGGGCTCCAGGAGGTCTTAGGAGGTGCAGGGGGACAATAAGAGGCAGAGGGGTTCTAACCCACAGTAGTCTCAAGGAGCTCAGTTGAGGTCCACTTTTCCAGTGCCGAGTTCAAGTTCTGGGAGAGGTGGCCAAGGAGATTTCACTTGTTACAAGTGTGGCCAGTTGGGCCACAAATCTCCGCTTGTCTGCAGAGAAAAAGAGGGCAACGGTCTGTATCGTCTTCGGCTCGTTCTCAGAGCCAGAGTCAGGGAAGAGGGCAGCCACTCACTTGTTATCAATGTGGGCAAGAGGAGCACATGAAGAGATTTTGCCCTCAGTTGGGTGGCACACCCGATGCGTCTGGTTTGAGACTGACACAGAGCCACCAGCCAACATAGTCAGCACAGGCCTCGAGGGCCAATTATGGAGCCTCTTTGGCTTAATCAGTACATCAGGCTGATGCTTCAATGGGTGAGCAGGTTGAGCAGAGGCCTACAGGGCATCTGTATGTTGTTACCGCGCTGGATCTAGTACCAACGCCGGATCTAGTACCAGCGCCTTCGGTAGTGAGAGGTACCTTCTTGTTTTGCAATTCAGTTGCTAATGTGTTGTGATACGAGTCTATCCCATTTATTTATCTCGTCTGAATTTGCATCAGTTTTAGGGTTAGAGTTGGCTCAGTTAGCATCCCCTATCTGTGTAGAATCGCCTATTGGTGGTGAGGTTATTTTGAAGCAAGGGTGTCGGGGTTGTGACATAGAGGTTGCCGGTCGCCGACTTCCTTTTGCGTTTGTATTGATTGATATGTCTAGCTTTGACGTTATATTGGGTATGGACTGGTTGTCATCCTATCGGGCTGTTATAGACTACTATCGTCAGAGGTTTACTGTGTGTACTATGAGTGGTGATTGCTTTTACTTTTTGGGGGGACCGGGTGGATAGAGTCTTATCACTGGTATATGATCCACGTGGTCGGAGTGAGCGTTGTTGTCTTGTTGCCAACTTCTTGAGTATTGAGTGTGATGAAGTCCGAGTTGAGTTACCAATGGTAGTTTGTGAATTGCTGGATGTTTTTCCGGAGGATCTTACTAGTTTGCCACCTCACCAAGAGATGGAGTTCTCTATTGATTTAGTGCCTGGCACGACACCAATTTCTATGGAACCATATAGATTCGCACTTGCTGAGTTAAGTGAATTGAATATTCAACTCTAGGAATTGTTAGATAAGGGTTTCATCTGCCTTAGTACATCGCCATGGAGAGCACCAGCTCTTTTTGGCAAGAAGAAAGATGGTGCTTTGGAACTTTGTATAGATTACCGGAAGTTGAACCGGGTAACTGTCAAGAACAAATACCCAATGCCTCGTATAGATGATTTGTTTGATCAGTTGAAGAGGTTTTGTTGCTTTTCTAAGATAAACCTGAGATCGGGTTATCACCAATTGAGAGTGAGAGAGAAGGACATCCTAAAGACGGCATTCCGTACATGGTATGGCCACTATGAGTTCCTAGTGATGCCCTTTGGGCTCAC
Organism: Camellia granthamiana; assembly: GCA_036172215.1. Classification (NCBI taxonomy): domain Eukaryota; kingdom Viridiplantae; phylum Streptophyta; class Magnoliopsida; order Ericales; family Theaceae; genus Camellia; species Camellia granthamiana. The sequence goes on along the minus strand of CM069909.1, from coordinate 17,606,202 downwards.
CAATGCACCAGCTGTGTTTATGGACTTGATGAACTGGATCTTCCATGAATTCCTAGATCATTTTGTGGTCGTTTTTGTGGATGACATATTGATTTACTCACCCTCTGAATAGGAGAATGAGGAACACTTGCGGGTAATACTCGAGTAATTTAGAGCCCACAAGCTGTATGCTAAGTTTAGGAAGTGTGAATTCTGGTTGAGAGAAGTTAAGTTCTTAGGCCATGTGGTATTTAGGGAAGGGGTGACCGTAGATTTATCCAAGATAGAGGCAGTGCAAGATTGGGAGCAACCTAAGAATACTGTTGAGTTCGGTAGTTTCTTAGGTTTGGCCGAGTATTATAGTCGGTTTGTGAAGGATTTCTCTAGATTAGCCTCATCGTTAACTAGACTGATGCGGAAGGGAGTTAAGTTTGTATGGAGTGAGACTTGCGAGACGTCATTTCAAGAGCTTAAGGTTAGACTTACCACTGCTCCAATGTTGATTATTCCAGAGAGGGGTTTGGGCTATTGGGTATATTGTGATGCCTCATGGGAATGTTTGGGCTATGTATTGATGCAAGAGGGGAAGGAAGTAGCTTATGGCTCGCGGCCGTTGAAAACACATGAGAGTAACTACTCTACCTACAATCTAGAGTTAGCGGCAGTGATTTTTGCCCTAAAGATTTGGAGACATTATCTATATAGTGAGAAGTTTGAGGTGTTTTCGGATCACAAGGTGCGTTTACTGGGCATTCAAAGCTCATGGCGTTTCATGCTAGGTATCGAAGGAACGTACGAGGCCGACGAAGAGCCAGAGACACTTGAAGACTGGTGTCTATTTTAGAGAGAGTTAGTAGCCATTTTGCTTATGAGTCTATTCGTGCTTTTATTTTTGGGTTGTAATAGTAATGGAACTTGTTTTGTAATTTAAGATTTAAAACACTGTAATTATTAATTGCTCTTGTAATCTTATGCCTATCTTCGCGTTACTTGTGAGACCTTGTGTTAATACCTCTTAAGATCTATCAAAAAGATAGCTTGTTATCTAAGGTGGTTGGACTTAGAAGGGAGGCTATATTGACTCCTCCGACCTTCCTAGGATCTTACTTGGCTATTGACCAGTGGACTCTTTAGTGACGTTACCCTAACCCTTAGAGTAGAATTTGGGGCGTCACAACTTGGTATCAAAGCCTAGGTTCAACCTTTACCCACGCATTTCAACCAACAGTTAGCGACTACCTTGCTCCGGCTATGTTATATTATTATAACACTGCCTATTTTATCAACTAAAAGACATCAAAAATAGAAATTTTCTTGACTTAACTTAGGGTGTTTCTTCGAATTACGGGCATAGCAACATCAACTCATGAGGACGTATTTCAAGATTGCAAAGTGGTTTTAACTCTGAGCAAGGCATCAACATCAACCCAAACCTGCCCCTATAGGTTTAGCGTCGTAACCAGCCAATAATCCGAAGATTACCTACGGCCTCAAAGATAAAATTCAAAATATTTAAATATAATTGGGGCTTGAAGCGGAAGCAAAACAAAAATAATAATGTCCATTGAGCTGTGCATACATGATCAATTGTAGTAATTAAAACATTTTTAACACGCTTTTATATATACATGTGCGAAGGCATATTTTATAACGTATCTCACACACTAAATGGAGGACTTTCGACAAAACACAAAGATTAACTCAAGCCTGACAAAATACAATAAAGCCTTTACACAGAGGTACTTCTTGGGTGGCTTGACAAAGAGGCAGACTTTGGCCCTGTTTGGTAGAGCTGTGAGAAAGTGCTTATAGCTTATGCCTAAACAGCTTATGGCTTATAATTATGAACATAAGCTGATTTCTGACATATAAATTAAGCATCTCCTGCCCCACTCAAAGAATAAGCTGATTTCTGACTTCCAAAAAGCTATAAGCTATAAGTTATAAGCTAAACTAAACACATCAAAATAGCTTAAATTAAGCTGAAAGCTGAAATAAGCAGCTTTTAAGCTGCACCAAACAGGGCTAAACTTTAATGTTGATTCTCCAATTGCTCACCTACATATATATATATAAAGAGTGAGCTAAAAGCCTAGTGAATAATACTAAACTATTATATGAATGAGATTCTTAATTAAGTAAAACGTATGAATGAGATTCTTAATTAAGTAAAATGCATTAATACATATTACATGTAAATCAAAATCAGGACAGTGTAGATTGCCCGAACTCCGCTCCGCGCGCGAGGGCGCGAATTGTAGTTCTAGCTACTACAGTTCAGACTCCTGTCTCGGTTCTGAATCTAATCTCACAAAGTGCAATGTAAGACTGATAAATCACCAAAGAGTCCAAATCTGGCAAATCATTTTGGAAAATCGATTTTAATCAAAAAGCGCCAAACATGGACTGCTTTGCCAGATTTCAAAGTTGCCACCTAAATATTTTGTTTTGGGAAATTTAGGAAACCCTGACTCGTGCCTAAGGCCACGTGTCCGTCATCACCAAAGTTGCCTCGGCTCAGGAACTTGGGTACGAGGAAAGAAGGTCATGAAATGAGCACCCCCGCTCGCCCGATCAAAGATCGACCTCTACTAACATGATATGTTGTTTTTATAAATACATGTGTTCTTATTCTGATTTATTAGCTAACCTTACTATGTGATGCGCACAGCATACAAGTATAGACTCAATCACGCGGATTGGAACAAAACAACTCATGTTTGTTTTTGAAAATGGTTTGAAAGTGCTACTCGCAAGTAGGCTAAAGCGCTGATTTGTTACCCTCAAGTGGGCTTAGAAAAACATGATTTTGCCACTTCAAATGGGCTTAAAACTCACAATCATTGAGTTGTACCAATTCAGGCAATCAAACATTCATCCACAGGCATTCATGCATTTAAACACATAAGCACATAGCCTCATGGCAAGCATGCTATCATGGCAGTCACTTACACACATGCAAGGATGCTAAAGCGTAAACACTCACAGTGTACTCCGAACCAAAACAGAAGCTAGTTAGAAATTATGCATGATCCCAGCTATGTTAAGATGCCTAATGCAACGCATGCAAAAATGCAACTAAAATAGGCTTGGCTATCTAGAATGGCATATGAATGCAACACTTGATAACATGCTTTGAAACACGTATTCAAGAAAGTGTATTGAAATACAATGCAGTTTGAACGATGCGCCGAGCCTGGTGCATGCAAGATGAATGAATGATGTACGCATGCAAAGCATAAGTATGCTAATTGAAACATGCCCTAAATTAACCATCGAAAGTTGATAAGTAAAAGGGAGAAAGAAATGGGGTTGGAAGACATGCATCACACACACACACGCTTTTTACAATATTTGCCCTCTCAACGGAGGGTCCGAATGAGAGCTAAGCTATTCTAAGCTAAGCTACTTAACTAATCTAATAATCTAATTAGACTAATTATTACGCAACCAAATTGAATAACCAGCAAACACTAAGCTAATTATTACAACACTTTAACTAATTAACAAATTAATTTACAAAACCAACTAAGCATACAAAATATCTAAGTTAGGCTACCTCAGCTCTGCCTTGATCAATGAAGGATGCATGCTCTCGGTTGCCGCCTCGAAAAGCTCTCCGATTTGCTCTTTAGAGCCTTTGTTTGCAGGGTGTCTTCCAAAGCATGCTGCTGAAACTTACCAAAACAGTGCTGGGGAGTGCACCAATGGCCTACCGGCGATGAGAAGCTTCTGCCGACCCCCCTGCCAGCCACGAATGCATTATGCCGGCCAAGGATGAGGGGGTGCCGGCCACTGGTGTGCTGTGACACCAAACTGCAATAGAGCACAAAACAGAGGAAATGGAGGGTCTCCCAAGAATATATATTTTCTATGCCCCTCCATATCATCTTCAAAACATCAAGAGGGAGGCATAATTGGATCCAAAACCATCAATCAAACATCACAATGCATGATGGCCAAAGATCCAACTTGTACACATTGAATAAATGCAATGCAAACAAGACTCTAAATCTACTACCTCATCATGGATGATCAAAGGCAATAGAGACCAATGAAGATTGGCTCACTTTCATCACTTTGAGTATGAAGTGATCCAATCAACCTTATGTTCAACATAACGTCCGGTTGAACATGATGCAATGCAAACAACATGCTATGCAAACAACATGCTATTTTTCAAAGCTAAAGTGGCATGCACAAGACTCTACCATGTAAGCAATGCATGCAAGACATCTTAAGGGGCCAAGAGCACCAAGGCTAGTGAAGAGAATAACACTACGAGCATGCATCACAATGCTCAAACAACCAAACCAGCTCAAAATAGAGTTACATCATGCCCAAAACAATGGCAAAACATGCTGAAATGGAAGCACCAAAAAACTATAACAACGTGCTCATGCATTTGCTCGCAAGCTAGGCATTAAACACAACTCTCAAAAGCTCTCAAGGAATGAAAGAAGTAAGAACATGACATATGTATACGCTCTGAAATAACATGTTAAATGATGCCCAAACATGCAATTATCACAAACATAGCATACTACGGTGCTCAAAACTCAAGTCTAGCTCCATAGCCATATCAAGCAAGCCCCGAAGGGCCAAGATGACTCAAAACAGTCCCAAGGCAGGTCAAAACAATGCCAAAACATGCATGGAGTAGAGCTAACACATGTTAGAATGGGAGGCATAAAGCATGACGCATGCAAGGCCAATGAGTGGGATTACACTACACATACCAAAACCAAGCATGAGGTGACTTCACCAACAAAAATCAGAGTTGTAACAAGTAAAATAACACCAAAAATAGACTGAGATGGTAGCCCTAAAGCTTAGGCACGCATGCATACAAGTTAGGCCATGATCAAGGCATAAAGCATAACTCTCCAAAAGCATTGAAAGAGTGAAGCATGAGAGAGTATGACCACACTTCATACACTGAAATCATGGTAGAAATGAGGCCAAAGCATGCAAACAACTCAAGTAACGCATGCTAGAAACTTGACACTCAAAGCTAGTCAAAGCCACTTATACTACAACCATACAAGGCAAGTCTCACATGGTCAAGACTACTTGAAACAGAGCTTAAGCATGTTCAAACATGGGTAAAAGCATGCCAGAGTGTAGTCAAAATAGGCTAGAATGATGGGCCAAAGTGGCAAGCATGTAAGGCTAAAAGGGAAGATTACACTACAAGTGTAAAAAACATGCATGAGGTGACCTAACCCGGCCAAAACAGAGTTATGCCATGCTGAAATAAGGCCTAAAATAAGCTGAGAACAAGCCAACACATGCTAGAAAAACATGCTCAATAATTAGGCCAACAAGGCATGCAACCAAGAAGCATGGAGGGGAGGTCACCTCCTCCCCACTTTGGACCTCAAAACAACATTTCTACCACTGAAAATCCACTGGATTTCAGTGGTTAAAAGATCAAACCAAAGTTGCCTCAAAGGCCTTAAAAGATGGTACCTAGCTCAACCAAATAAGGCACACAAGGGGGTGAAACACCCCTAACACCAAAGAGACCTCAAACAACCACTTTAAACACTTAAAAATAAAGCTTTTTGTAGTTAACAACCAAGCCTAAAATAGCATGCAAGGAGGGCTAACATGGTATACAAAAAAAATGCCTAAAAGAGGAACATGCTCACCCTCGAAGTACAACAACAAGACAGGTCTTTTTCTGAGCCAAAACCAGCCCTTTGAGTTCCAAACAAACCTCCAAAAGTCTCAGCTCCAAGGTAATGGTGGTTGACTAGGTGCTCCTTTGCAAAAATGTGAAGAAAACACACTTTAAGGCACTATTGAGCACAATATAGAGAGAGTGTGTGAGAATTCTAGAGAGAGGATGAGATTTTTGCTCTCAAATTCAGAACCTCTGGAAAGGGAGAGGAGCCTCCCCTTATATAGAGCAATGCAATGCAAAGCTTGCTTGACAAGCTTGAAATGGCCTCCATCCCTCCATACACGTGTATGGAGGATGACTCAGTGAAAAACAGCTGGCTCAAAAGATCTAAAATAATATCTGCTGAAACAAGGTGTCCTGCCGGCCATCAGTGGTGGCCGGCAGGCCTTATCAATGGCCGGCAGGGCCAAATACATGGTCGGCATCCCCTTTCCCATGGCCGGCAGGCCATCACAAACATCAATATGGAGGGACCAAGGCATGGTCCAAAAATGAGACAGAATGGAAATAGGGTTTGGAAGGATCAAACCTGGAGCATTCCGTTGCGAAAGTTCAGCACTAGACGAGCGATCAAACTTGTCATCGGATGTACCTGCAAGCACATCCGAGTCTTGAGGACGGTCAAAAATGGGGTGTCTACAGACGGCCTTAGGTCCAATTCATCATGCTCAAGACATACTAGAGGAGGCAAAACGACCTCGGGTCCAAAGTGCTTGTCCAATTATATTACATGTTCATATTCATATCTACGTGCATATTCATATTTGTGATCATGATAATTTTTTTATTCAGTCGGCCTTTAGCCCATTACATTCATATTCAAACGGCCTTTAGCCCATCACGATATTCAAACGGCTTGTGGCCCATCATAACATTCAAACGGCCTTTGGCCCATCATAATATTCAAACGGCCTTTGGCCTATTGCATTTGTATTTAGACGGCCTTGGGCCCATCACACATATTATTCAAACGGCCTTTGGCCCATCACAATATTCAAACGGCCTTTGGCCCATTGCATGCGTATTCAGACGGCCTTGGGCCCATCACATATTATTCAAACGTCCTTTGGCCCATCATAATGTTCAAATGGCCTTTAGCCCATCATAATATTCAAATGGCCTTTGGCCTATTGCATTTGTATTCAGACGGCCTTGGGCCCATCACATATTATTCAAACGACCTTTAGCTCATCATAATATTCAAACGGCCTTTGGCCCATTGCATTTGTATTCAGATGGCCTTGGGCCCATCACATATTATTGAAACGGCCTTTGGCCCATTTATCAAATAGCAAACGACCTTAGACCCAATTTAGACATATCAAATGTATCAAACGGCCTCAGGCCCAATTCATACTCTTATCACATATCAAACGGCCTTGGGCCCAAATTGTGTTCTTCATAGAGTCTTATACAAAAATTAGGCATATAGAGTACTCATTCGTAATTCAAATCAACAATTCCATGAAGCTTATACAAAAGTAGCATTTAGAAAATAACATACTTTAAAATATCTTTTACTAAGATATTACTCACAATGTTCAGATGCCTGGTTCACCTTTGTAGTTGACCCTACACAATTCATAACACACATAGAAATCGAGTCACAATACAATTCATTCCGTTCTTAACTTGTTTAATTCTCTTAGGCTTCTTTCTTACTCTTTCAATTCATTTATAATGCTCAATGTCCCTAAGAGTGCTTAGAAATAAAAGAGAATGGAAATCGGAACATGAAACATCTTTTCAAAATTTTCTGAAACAAGGCTCTGCGCTCGAGTGCAACATTGGTCGCTCGAGCGGACCCCTTGGTCTGCAAAAATACTGGTTGCTTGCATTCTTCACTCAAGCGACAACTTCTTTGCTCGAGCGATGATGAATTCTGGGTTTTTCAGAATGTTGTTTAAACTTTAAAACACAACTTTAAATGATACAACTTACATGTTTTGTTCTATATGTGAACCATACAACTTCTAACATTACATAATGCCAGTTTTACAAGATTTGAAGCTCAAATCTCCAAGGATTCATCACACAAGCCCAAATTATTTCAAATTCATTTCCATAACTTCAAAACTCATGCACATGAATTCTATATTTTCATGGATTGTGCATGCATGTGAAATGTAGACTCTAATTTCATCTCAAATGGTAGAAATGACACTCAAATACATGAGATTCAACAAAATTATGTATGCTTGTGTGATTTGGTGCCAAATTCTCCGTGTTTCAAAAATCATCTTTCAATTCTTTCTTTATTTCATGAAACATAAATTGAAGCTATAAAGCCCTTTGAAAAAAATAATTGCATGTATGAAATTTAAATCAAAATCAAACTAATTTTTGATTCTCAAATATAAATTATAATTCATATCCAAATTTGTCCAAATTTAAATTTAATTCATTTTCTTCATATCAAGCCCAATTTCAAACCCACAAATTCTAAAACATGAATTGAACTTTCAAAATATAATCTCAAAACTTGGGTTCATACATGGCTTGTCTAAAACCACGCAAACTCTTAATTAATCAAGAAAATATGATCAATTTTAAATCATTTACATCAAAACTCCTTTAATTTAAATCTATAATTCATGTACAATTAGAGTACTAAGACTTGTAGGATTTGTCCATGTATGTAGAAATTAGACTCAATTCATGCATGATATTCCAAAATCAAACACCCAAAATAATTAATTTCTAAATTAATTTTCATAAATTTGAACCTATCTCCATTGCATGGATCAAATCTTCAAATAATCCTTGTTGTATGTAATTTATGGGACTCAATTCAAGAATAATTCGCAAAATTAAACTCATACATAACAAATTTAAAGAACCATAACTCATATTTTTCAACCTAACTTGATTGAACATGCAAGACCCAATTTTTATCAATTTATATAATTGATCTTCAAATCTTTATTTTCAATCCTCTAAAAATCCACCTTGAATCAATTTTTGTCTAGATTAATTAAACAATACTAGAAAGATGATGGAATTCCTTACCTTATGATGAATTTTCCATAATTTTTGATATCCCACAAAACTCTCTTCTTTTCTTCTTTTTCCTTGGGTTGAACTCTCTCTCTCTGCACACAACTCCTCTTGATGCATCCACACTACACACATGCACATGATCCAAGCTGCCAGCACAACACTATACACACATATCTGATTTCTCTACACATCCACACAGGTTTCTCTGCACACCCATACACACTCACAATTCTAGATTCTTCCTTAATTTGATTTATGATTAAGATTAGCTTAATTAAATAACACGTAGTCTTCATAAATCTTAATTAACACATAATTAAATTAATTACAACTAATCATAAATTGCACATAATTTAATTAGTCTAATTTGACTTCCATTAAGGTCAAATTAAGTATAATTAAATTTATCAACTGAATCAGATTTTTAATCAATTTCCCAAAACGACTCCAAATATTAAATTAAATTCATTTACATCATCAATCTTGGTTCCCCAAGCCATTAAGGTCTTCAATTTTAGATTAAACTCAAAATTTTCGTCAATAAATTATATATTCAATTGAACACCTCATAAATAAATTTAATTCATAATAATCTTAATTCCCAATCTTCATACCTTAATCAACTCCATTTCGGACCCAATTAATAAAATCTCAATTTTACTAAACTGAATCAAAATTGAATCGAATATTTAATTAAACCCCTCATATGGTCCAATACTTGAAATTAAACTGATTCAACTTATTAATTCCACTTCCTTAGGCCACTAGGACCTTCAGTTTCTAATCTCAAAATAAATTATTATTAAAATCACTTACCGATTGGGCTCCATAATCCTCATAAATCTCAAATTAAATCAGAATAATGACTAATTAAAATCCAAATCTCCTTAAATAATTAAATGCCAGATATAATACGTAGTGGGGTTGTCGTAGGTACTATTAGTTCTATGCATCTTCTATCGATCGTCGTACCCTCATCTTGTATTCATAACCTTTATCCGATGTCATCCTTTTTTAGGAGTAAGTCATGACCATCTAGTTCTATATTGTATGCTACCCTTTGTAACATTGACCTCCTTTGAGCCTTATAAATAGTTTCATCTTCTTTACTTGGTAATGAATCTTGGATATTCAATTTAAAACACGGATGGCCAACACAATTTCAAGTTGAATATCTAGCTTAGTCACTACCTCTATAACCTTGACCATATTGACGTCTGAAACCGTAATGTCATCCATTCCATTATATCATTTATCCATATTCCAGATGATCCTTGTGTTAATTCACTACTACAAAAACAGATAAAGATCACACTTTTTTGGTGTGATGTATGTTATTTAATCACACTTTTTAAGTTTTATTAAAGTGTGATCTTTGGGAGTGTGATTAAAAGTGGTCATTTTTAATCACACTTTTTAAGTGTGATTAAAAATATTTAGATCACACCTTTTCAGTGTGATTAAAAATATTTTGATCACATCTTTTAAGTGTGATTAAAAGTATTTAGATCACACCTTTTAAGTGTGATTAAAAATATTTTGATCACATCTTTTAAGTGTGATTAAAAATATTTTGATCACACCTTTTAAGTGTGATCTTTGGAAGTGTGATTAAAAAGGGTCATTTTTAATCACACTTTTTAAGTGTGATTAATAACATTTAAATCACACCTTTTAAGTGTGATTAAAAATATTTCACTGCTGGAAATTGAAGTTTTAGAGACGTTTAAAAAACGCCGCTGTAAGTCTTAAAAACGCCGTTAAATCCTTTTGTGACGTTTAGCACCAAACGTCGAAGATGTGGCCGTCGCTATAACTCTATGACGCTTTAGAAACGTCACTATATGACTATAGGCGGCGTTTTTAAAAACGCCGCTAAAGCTTCTACTCAAGGTCACATGATGTCACCATGCTATTTAGCGGTGTTTTTAAAACGCCATGGTATCTCCTTTTCCCAAAAAAATCCAAACGTTGGGATGCTATTTAGCGACGTTTTTAGAAACACCATAATAGCCCTCTTTTTTTTTATTTTAAATTTGTGCTAATTTTATGTCAAATGCCTGTAATTTCAGTAGCAAACAAACTTTTAAATATAGCAATACAAAAAATTATTAAAAAATGTACAGCCATAGTACATAATTACAAAATATTGAAGCCAAAAAAAATCATCATCCCATCAAAGAACCAATTAAGGAAAACATAGAATTATACAGGAAAAATCACCATCCAAAATAAATAAAATATCTCAGGTGCCAGTATGAGGAGTCACAGAAGTAGGCATACGAAGGAAAATATGTACAGCAACACTTGAAAAGAGAAATATAGCATGTAATGTTAAACATGATAATTCCATTTCCTGGGGAGAGTGGGAAGGAAACTGTGAGTAAATGTGGCCTCCTAGAAAATAAAAATGAAAAGGGGTTGAAAATTACATTCAGTGGAGTAGTCAAGCCTCTTAAAATATGCATACGTGAACAGCTGGTTAAGGTTTGGCAACCAAAAGGAATCAGTAAAAAATCAGATTAATATATAAATGCCAACTTTAGGCACAAATCATCAACCGAATGGAAAGGATATATAACAATCTCCTTTTCATAGGTATTACTTAAATGGCTTGCATCTTGGAATTGGTTATAGAATGTGCATCGACTCAACCTACAACAGAAAAGCATAATCTCAGCTCACCAAATAAACAAAAGTTAAAGAAAAAGAAACCTTAGATGAGATATTACCTAGCAATATCACCTCGTAATATGTTTAAAAGATCTGTTTCAGCAATATCATCTGCATTATGCCCAGTAGCTAGCTTGTCTACTTTCAGCAATGCGGCACCACAATCAAGGGCCTTGCAGAGAAAGCATTCCATCATTACAATCAAACTCAATTCATTTCATCATTTCTGCATCCAGAAACAAGGGCAGGAAAAAAGAGAAATTAAGTTCATCAATTTGAAAATGCATAACTGCTCTACCTGGCGACCGGAAAACACCACAAAATGTGCAATTATTCTTTAATCCAATAATCTTCACTATTTCGTCCATTGTCCATCCATACAGTGCCTTGTAAGACACCACTTTTAGTGGTAGTCCATACTGAAAAAAGGAAAAAGAAAAAAAGGACACACATAAGCACACAGGACTCTTTGATTAAAAAGACAGAAAAGATTAAAACCATTTTATTAGCTAAAATAGAAGTTCTTAGAACAACAAGAACAGAAATTAATGAGTCAGCAACAACAGTAAAGAAAAGATTGCAGGACAAAAAGAAAAATCAAAATACTGTGCTGCAAGAAAATAAATAAATAAACCAATAGCAGAGTAAGCAAAAACGACCCAACTTGTGCTGAACTAAAAAATCAAGAGACTTGCTCGCCTGGACTTCATTTCTTTTGACAGTTTCAAGTGAATCATCCCTATACCCTGCGATGCCTTCATCAACTGACAAGAGAAATAGATTTACGCCATAATTATGCCGACGATTCAGCTCTAACAACACATAAGCAAGCACTGTGGAATCTGCACAGGGCCGGCCCTGAGTTCGTCGGGGCCTAAGGCGAAGTTTGGAAATGAGGGCCCTTTTGTATTGAAAAAAAATTCATAAATAAAACGATAAGTTACAATTTTTTTATTTGCTTGTAGTCATAAAAAAATTTGCTTACACATATAATCATTAAAATTATAAACAAAACAATTTAATAAAACAAAATTAGAACAAAAAAATTAGGAAAAAATTATTCAATTAAAATTGATAAAGACCTAGGTAAAAAAATTTGAGCAAAATTATTTATTCCACTAAAATCTAATAGATAAAGAAGGTAAAAATAAAAAATAAAAAAAATAGGGCCCATATATTGTATGTATTATTTTTCTTGAGCCCAAACACTTCTTTTTTTTTAATATATATTTTTATTTTAATAAATATGGACCAAACTACACTTATAAATAAATATGGAGTAAATCATACATGGACCCAAAAAAATATGTTGGGGCCCTTTAAATTGATCCTAAAACCAAAAAAAAAAAAAAACATTGAGCCTATAATATTTTACCAAATTTAGGGGCTCTATTTTTGGGCCAAATTTAGGGGCCCTATGTTATATATGTTTATATGTTTTACCAAATTTAGGGGCCTTATTGTTTTTATTTATTTGTTTATATATTTTTATTTTAATAAATATGGGCCAAACACATTTATAAATAAATATGGGCTAAATTATACATGGCCCAATAAAACATTTGGGACCCTTTAAATTGATCTTAAAATCAAAAAAAAAAAAAAAAAATTAAAAAATTAAAAAATTAGACCTATAACAATTTTTTAAATTTGGGGGCCCTATTTTTGGGCCAAAATATGAGGCCTAAGGCACAAGCCTTACCTGCCTTGGGGCAGGGCCGGCCCTGAATCTGCACAGGGGGGAGGAACAATATGAAATGCGAAGGGGAAACAATCGTGTTCATAGCTTTGCCTGTAATCAGTCAGATAGAGATGTGACTAAAAATGCAACAACATAACATAACACATCCACACACCAAAAAAAAGTAGCGAATAACCTCTGCTCCTGCAACCCACAGGAAGATACCTCTTTCCACAAACTCTCTCTCCAAAAATCACACATCAGAAAGATGGCAACATAGCATTTAAATTAAATCTCTCATGCATGAAATGGGTGAGGAAACAAATGAAACTACACTTGCTTCTCTCTGTTTTTTATTCAATTACATCAACATCGAAACTGCAGTGTTTTTTCTGAACTAGAAACATCTGAGAGCATAAACCAAAGGAAAAAATCAACTTGACATTCTAACCAGAACAACACTGGTACATTAAATAATCTTTTTCAAGAACAAAATGGGAAAAAGAAACAAGAGTTCTTTCGTTAAAGAATCCATCTTCCAACCAGAACAACACTGGTACGCTACAACAGCTACCAGTTTACTTTTAAACAAAAAATAAGCATTCCCAAACTTTTTGGTTGTGTTCTCATTTTTTGTTTTCTATTTTCAGCTTTCGGAAAACATAGTTGTTTGGTGAATTGTTTCCAAAACTTTTTCTGGAAAAAATTTCTGAAAACAACCCACTTTTTCATTGTTTTGTTTTCGAAAATGTGTAAAATGAAAAAAAAAATAAAAAAATACTGAAAACAAAAAAAATGAACACAACCAAACATGCCGAAATTACCAATCCTGGTTTTATCCATGTTGACAACATGGGTTTGTTAACATGATCAGCTCTCGCAGTTGCTTGTCATATGAAAATGAGATGTTTAAAGAGTATTCTTGATTACCGGAATTGAGGTTGGGTGTTGCACAATAAGTTTTGTATCCTCTGCATGATCTTTATTCATGTGGGACTGCCAACAACATATAGACAAAATAGAAATGAAGACAGAAAAAATTATGATAAACAATGGAAATATATGCCAAAAAGGGGAAAGAATGCATTGAGAATAGACTAACAGAAGCAGCAATCGAGATCAGAATGACACATCATCCAAAAATCAGAAGTCATTACCATACAGTAACATCACCGTGCAGGGTTATAATTAAATCAGTCCTATCCTTAGGATCTTTTGCTACAAGCAACGAGCATTTTGGATTAGCTACAAGGTCCTGCAAAAAACAGCGAGTGTCAACTAATTAAGTAACTTTCCATAAACTAGAAGATCCTAAAAAAAAAATTAAATATAAAAAAGGCTGCGAGTATTTCATAGCAAAGTTTTGAAGTCCTATGCTAACGAGGAAAAAGAATACAAACAGGACACCTGTGCTAACGAAAAATTAAGTGATTACAATATTCTGAATTTCAACTTATCGAGCTTATCACTAACATATAAGAAGGCACATTCAAAAAGAGTCCAAACCAAACCAAACTAAACCATGTATCTTAATCAAGTAGTGGTCGGCTACATGAATCCTTTTTTGCCATTCTGCCTTATTAAGGACTATATGCTCAATAAAACAACTTAAATTAAATAAATGCATATCAAGTTTATCACTAAAATATAAGAAGGTGCATTTAAAAATAACGAATTCAAAAATTAATTTACCTCCCAAGCATCACCAGAAAAACTAATCCTAATAACCAAAATTTAAGAATTTTCTATTCCAAAGAGCATTCAGCATTACTTTTGCTGTCTCTTAACAAACAGCTAAACAGGAATTGAGTAGGAATATAAAATTTACAAGCTCCTGTAACTGTACAGCTAAACTTCGATTGTCATTCTACCCGTCCTTGTGAACCAAAGCGAGAGACAATTCACAGTCGTGCACATCAAGGCATCTCTTTGGATGCCGCCATTTAGAACAATTTTCAAGATATATATATATATATTATCCAATTAGTACACATATGATAACAAAATTCAAAATTATTTGCCAACCTTGGTATGAACTGCCAAGCTGCTGATTGCTAATATTGGAGATCCATAGGCATCACAAGCGAAGTCGACCATTGAACCAGATGGATAACCCTCATACTTCTGCATGTTAAAAAGGAATTGCGATAAGCTTTGAAAATAATGAACTGATTTGATTGTATAAACAAGAGGCAATGAATACCTAATCGTGTATTAACCAGGGTGTGAACACAGAATATTAGAACTATACTGGAGTTAATCACATATAACTTTACGTTAGTTAGGGCAGAACAATGGAAAAATAGGTATGCCATTGATTTCTCATGGATGCTGCAATAAGATGAGGATTATGTAAAACTTCGGCAATCTAACACTCTACTGAGCCCCACTGTAGACTTTGACGTCAATGAATATTTACTATTCCTTCATAAGCTTTAAAGTGTAGACAGAGTAGTTATACAATGATATTGTCATCACAGCAAGAGACTTACAGTGCGCTGCCCTGAAATGATTTTAGACATGTGACTTAGTTTGAGGTGTTTCTCCTCCTTCCCCGTGAACCATATTAGTACAGATTCATCCTGAAAGCAATAACACCACAGGTTCTAATTCTAAATAATTTTAGCAGTGAAACTCTATTTTCAGTGAAATACAAATGAATGAAGCTATTGTTTGACAATAACACAACCAATGGCAGGTGATTGACTATTAAAGTAAGCATATACTTTGATTTTCTGACAAGCTAGTTTAGGGGGAGTGATTCAACAACCTATTTTGCTAGGGTTTTTACAAAGGTAAATAACAGAATTTTCAATCGATTAATGTGAATGAGTGTGTATATATATATATGAAATATGAATGAGTGATGACTGACCAGAGCTCGTGGAAGACGTGACCGCAAATGGAGATGGATTGAAGGTCTTCGACGATGGGTTTGAGATCTTCGTAGCAGATTGAGCATATGGTCTTCGCAAATGTGTTGCCGCATACCATCTCTCCGCCTCTCTCTCTCTCTCTCTCTCTCTCTCTCTCTCTCCGCTCTCTGTCGGCTGCTGCCGCTCGATCGATCGATAGAGAGGGAGGGGTAAGAACAGACTAGGGTTTTTTGGCTTTGGGCGGGCGGCGGGGAACGGAGCGGGAATGAAAAAAGACAAAAAAAGGGGGGAATGGAAAAAGAGAGGGAGGGGAAGAAAAAATCAATTTTTTTTAAAAAAATTAAATAATAAAATAACGTTGTTTAATTTATTTATTTTTTGCGATAGGGGTTGTCATCGCAAAAAAAACTTTATTTTTTGTTAAAATAAAATTTTTTTTAAAAAAATTATTTTATTTTAGTTACTAAGCTGGAAAATTTATTTGTTTCATTTTTTTTTTAATGAAAAAAAATTTATTATTATTTTTTATTTGGTAGAAGTAGGGGTAATATTTTAATGAAAAATATTGTAATGGTAGTCGTAATGGTGAAGTGGCGACCGTGGTAGTAGTAGTGGTAGTGAAATGGCGTTTGCAGTAGTAGTGAAGGTGGTAGAGGAGATGGGTTATGAGAGAGAAAGATAAGTGGGACACAGATAGAGGAGAGAGAGAGAGAGAGACAGAGTGGTGAGCGAGAGAGAGACAAAGTGGTGCTAAAAGTGTATTTTCTTGTAGTGAATCGATAAATCGAGAGGGAGCTCGGTAAATAGAGAAGACGGAAGGGAAATAGTGAGCAACGCGAACACAGTGGGGGAGAGAGAGAGAGAGAGAGAGAGAGAGAGAGACAAATAGACAGACAGGGAGAGAAGAGTGATGAGTGAGAGAGAGAAAGAAAAGAAAGAAAGAAAGATGAAAAATAGGTGAAAAGATATAGAGAGAGAGAGAGAGAAAGAGCCAAAAGAGATAAACGAGAGAGAGAAGAAAGAGATGAGCGAGAGAGCGATAGAGAAAAGAGACAAAGAGAGAAGATAGATAAAAGAGATAGAGAGAAGAGAGATGGACGAGAGACACAGAGAAAAATAAAGAGGTAGACAGACAAAGAAAAGTGATGAGTGAGAGAGAGAAAGAGAAGAGAGACAGAGACACAGAGAGAAGGAGAGAGACGGACAGACAGAGAAGAGTGATGAGTGAAAGAGAGAGACAGAGAGAAGAGAGACAGAGACACATAGAGAAAGGGAGAGACAGACAGAGGAGATGAAGTGGCAGTGGTGGAGGAGAGGTAATGGTAGTAGTGGTGGTAGTGAAGTGGTGGCGATAATGGTAATAATGGTAATCGTAGAGGTGGAGTGGCAACAGTGGTAGTAGTGGTGGTAGTGGAATGGCATTTACAATAGTGGTAAATGCGGTAGAGGAGATGGGTGGTGAGAGGGAGAGATGAGTGAGAGATAGATAGAGAAGAGAGATAGAGAGACAGAGACAAAGTGATGAGCGAGAAAGAGACAAAGTGGTCGTTAAAAGTGCATTTTCTTGTAGTGGATCGATAAGAAAAATGCCCTAGACCCCCAGTGAGAGTGACCTCCACTGTTTTTCTGATTGGTTCAAAAAATTTTTTTTTTTTTTTTTTTTCACTCTTGCTCTCACAGCCCCCCACGTGGAGGTGGGGGTGCTGGGGGTCACCGCCCACTGGGGGTCCCCAACATGGTTGGATCGATAAATCGAGAGGGAGCTCAATAAATAGAGAAGAGATGAGGGAGAGAGTGAGCAAGGCGAACACAGTGAGGGAGAAAGAAAGAGAGAGACAGACAAACAGACAGGTAGACAGAGAAAGAGAAAAGTGATGAATGAGAGACAGAGACAGAGATAGAAAGAGATAAAGATAGACAAAGAGAGAAAAAGATAGAGAGAGAGTGAGACAGAAAAAGAGAGAGAAACAAGAGATGAACAAGAGATAAACAAAAAGAGAGAGAAAGAAAGCGAAAAGAGATTAACGAAAGAGAGACATAGAAAAAAAAGAGAGAGAGAGAAGAGAGATAAACGAGAGAGACAGAGAGATAGAGAGAGACAGAGAGATAGAGAGAAACAAAAGATGTTCGAGAGATAGACAAAGAGAGAGAAAGAGAGGGAGAAAAAAAAATAGCGAAAAGAGATAAACGAGAGACAGAGACAGAGAGAGAAGAGAGATGAGCGAGAGACACAGAGAGAAAGAGAGACAGACAGACAGAGAAGAGTGATGAGTGAGAGAGAGAAAGAGAAGAGAGATAGAGACAGAGATATAAAGAAAGAGAGACATACAGACAGACAGAGAAGAGTGATGCGTGAGAGAGAGAAAGAGAAGAGAGACAGAGACACAGAGAGAAAGAGAGAGACAGATAGACAGACAGAGAAGAGTGATGAGTGAGAGAGAGAAAGAGAAGAGAGACAAAGATAGAGATAGAGAGACAGGAAGATGAAAAAATGAATGAAAAGAGAAATGTTATATTAAAAGAGTAAGACGACGTCGTTTTTTTCAATTTTTTTTTTATGATAGAAAAATACCATTGCATTTATTTAAACCATTTTGTAACTATATATATGAAGTCTCAAAAAGTCACATTTTTTTGCGACGACAAATTGTGCCGTCTCAAAAAGGCATATTTTTCGCGACGGCAAGTTGTACCGTCTCAAAAAGTCACATTTTTTTTTTTGCGAGACAGCAAGTCGTGCCGTCTCAAAAAGTCATATTTTTTACGACGGCAAATTGTGCCGTCTCAAAAGGTCACATTTTTTGCGACGGCAAGTTGTGCCGTCGCAAAAAGTTCCGTCTCATAAGCCCACTTTTCTTGTAGTGTTACTTAAAAAGTGTGATTAAAAAGTAGTAGTGTATATATAATCACACATTAATTAAAAAGATGTGATTAAAAAATATATAAATAATCACACTTTAATTAGAATGTGTGATTAAAATATATATATATATATATAATCACACTTACTTAAAAAGTGTGATTATAAAATATATAAATAATCACACTTGTTTAAAAAGTGTGATTAAAAAGTAGTAGTGCATATATAATCACACTTTAATTAAAAGGTGAGATTAAAAAATATATAAATAATCACACTTTAATTAGAATGTGTGATTAAAAAATATATATATAATCACACTTACTTAAAAAGTGTGATTAAAAACTAGTAGTGTATATACAATCACACTTTAATTAAAAAGGTGTGATTAAAAAATATATAAATAATCACACTTTAATTAGAATGTGTGATTAAAAAATATATATATAATCACACTTGTTTAAAAAGTGTGATTAAAAAGTAGTAGTGTATATATAATCACACTTTAATTAAAAGGTGTGATTAAAAAATATATAAACAATCACACTTTAATTAGAATGTGTGATTAAAAAATATATATATAATCACACTTGTTTAAAAAGTGTGATTAAAAAGTAGTAGTGTATATATAATCACACTTTTAATTAGAAGGTGTGATTAAAAAATATATATATAATCACACTTAATTGAAAAGTGACATAAAAAATAAATATTATCACACTCAATCAAATTAAGTGTGATTAAAATATCAATATAACTTTTTTTATCACACTTCCAATAAAAGTGAGATCTTTTTTTTTGTCAAAGTGTGATCTTTAACTATTTTTGTAGTAGTGATTGATGCTATTACCACTTCATACTCTTCGATCTCCACTTCGTAATCATTCCATTAACCAAACTCTGGTAGTTATTATTCTAGCTATATATATAAAGTTGTATTGTGTGTTTTCCTATATTTTTTATCTACTGTTTGATCTTATTGTTTCAAACACCCTAGGATAAATAAACCCTAAAGATTAGTTAAATTACTCTTAAGGATTCACCTCTATGATTAGAACACAACTTATGTCTTAGGATGGTGGATATACGTGCCAACGACTACACTGAAACAAGCGACAACGCCTGAGCACATGAGTAACAACAAGCTAGAAATGCCATACCAAGAAATCAACACCCTAAAAATGGACCTATACCTGCAAAAGCCAAGATCCCTAACCATTTGGGGCATCAGATTCTGGAAGAATTGGGACAAATAAGAGGAAATAGGCAAGATAATAGAAACTATCTTTTCACTAAATTTAGAAAGAAAAGGCCACCAAAATTCACCAAGGTACTAGATACAAGGATAGCGGAATTGAGAAGATGATTGGATACAATGGGAATTATTGAACATGTCGTCCATATTACCCTAGCTGTGTATACGAGTTGGACGATGAAATAGATCATTGGTGGACATTAATGAAAAGTAATCGCGACACTTCAACTTTGACCTGGAAGCAATTCAAGGAATTAATCTTGAAAAATTACTTCCCAAATACCATTAGGCAGGAACGAGTCCCCGAGACTAGAACATGGCAGCATGACCATGGCACAATACACTGCAAAGTTTGAGGAATTGGCTCGTTATGCCCCTCAATATAAAGAAAAGGCAAGGAAGTTTGAATGCAGATGTCTTTCCTGAGAAATTACTAGGACTACCAATAACCCGAGAAGTAGACTTTAGTATTGAGCTTCAAGTTGGGACTGCTCTACAACGACCTGTAATGACCCCAACCTGCCCCTAGAAGGTCGGCGCCGAGATGGCCAGTAATCCGAGATTACCAAAGGCCTCTTACAAGGATTCACACACAATTAGAGTAAACGTATGGGGCTTACAAATGCGGAAGCAATAAATTCAAATACGAGTAGTCCATAAGAGCAGTGCTTAAGTTAAAATGGAATGACATACATTTTCTGATAATTTCAGTACAATCAATTAGAGTATAAAATTACATCTTGACCAAAAGGCTTCTCGGCCATCAGATACAAAATACAACAAATTGACTAAGAAGCATGATCTTCAAGATGAGTCCAAAAACACATTGGCAAAATACTTCAGCAAAACACCTCGGCACAACACCTCGGCAAAACACACTTAGGCGTCACCGCCCTGCTCATCACCTACATATATATATAGAGAGGGTGAGCTTGGATACTCAGTGAATGGCATAAGAAATAAAGGGTTTGCATGAATGACATCCGAGATCTTTTAACAAAACAGTACAAGGCATAAATCAAGTTCTTATATCAAATCTTTCAAACTTCATCAATCAAGTCTTTCAAGTTCCAAGGGATGACATCAAGAGTTGTGCTACAAATGCTTATAGTCCCCTAGCACGTACGGACTTTCAAGAGTTGTGCTACAAATGCTTATAGTCCCCTAGCACGTACGGACTTTCAAGAGTTGTGCTACAAATGCTTATAGTCCCCTAGCACGTACGGACTTTCAAGAGTTGTGCTACAAATGCTTATAGTCCCCTAGCACGTACGGACTTTCGAGAGTTGTGCTACAAATGCTTATAGTCCCCTAGCACGTACGGACTTTCAAGAGTTGCCTCAAACAAGGTATAATACAAGGCATACAAAATAGGGATAAACATTCATGCTTACAAATACTTTTCAAAACAAGGCAAAGCAAGACTTTCATCAAAATACTGTAACATAGCTTTATTAAAATGCCACTCACATAGTTCTTCAGACGTCGGGGTCAAGGCAAGTCCAAGTCCTACAATCACATAACAAGTCTATTGAATGCACTTTCAAACAAGCTTCATATGCATGCAAATGACCTCGGCAGTCGCTCAAGCTAAGTCAAATCAGATCAAACACTGCTTCTTACTTTGGGAAAACATGCTGGGCACCATCCAGGTCTTGGCCGAGGTTCCACACTCTCTCGCCGAGGTGTGGTCCCGAGGGCCACATTCAAGGATAAATGAAGCCGGGGAAAACCTGGGTTTCCCTCTGCTCAAGAACATGAACAAGATGAATGCAAAGATCATAACTTACATTTATAAAGTCTGAGATTTCGTGCCATGGGTTTGAAAACATGGACCTGGGTACCCATACTAGAAGACCTTGATGAAACAAACACAAAAACATAGATTTCAATGCAAGCTTTCGGATCAAATCAAGGCTTTTCCTCAAGAACACATGAATGTCTTATTTTCTTTCTAAAACCAACTTTAAATCTATGCATGGCACACAAAACAAACTCAATCATGCAATGCAGCTGGACAAACAATAAGAGTAATCAAAGGAGAGCAAGAATCCAACCTCAAAACTCAAATCCAACGGTTTGACCTTCAAGGATCAAGCTCGAACTCCACTTCTCTCTCTAAACTCCCTTTCCTAGAGCTTCTCTCTCTAAGACAAAGATTTGAGACCAAATGATGTGTTTCTAAGTCTGTCGGCTGCTTTAACCTACAGCTCGGACACGTGGCAGCAGGTGGTTGGCTCTATTCAAAAAGGTGACTGATTGAAGGGACAAGACTCTGACAAAGCGTATCTAACAAGTCTCCCAGTGAAACACTCCGGCGGGTAATGACATCGGCTATCAACAAGACTTCGGCAAGAAATAACATCGGCCAAAGGTAGGACTTCGGCTACAGGGTAACAAGGACATCGGCTAGGGAGGACGACACTTGACTAAGCTGTGCCACACCTTGGCCAGGGTGCGCCACACCTCGGCCTATGTCATACCATCCCGGGAACAAGGTCACTAGTGAAACATACCTCGGCTAAACAGAAACATCTCGGCTAGAATGCCGGGGTGAAGGTGAAGGTCAATCAAGTGGTTCTAACATGATTCTAAGCACAAGGGTTCAAAGGTGAACTAGTCCCAAGGTTACCTCGGCTACACACACACAACAGTAAGGAACAACCACTCAAGTAATACTTATGCAAGACAAGTCAAAGATGCAAGGCAAGTCAAGATTCAAGATACAACTTAACAAAGCAAAAATCATATAAAATGCATATGAGTATGGCTAAGACAGTGGGAGGGTTATTACATCCTACCCCCCTTAAAGAAGTTTGGTCCCCAAACTTGAGTTACCTTGGTTCAAAAATAGTTCTGGATGTCGAATGTTCATTTCTTCTTCCATTTCCCATGTGGCATCCTTGCCGTAGTGTTCCTTCCATTCAACCTTTACCATTGGTATTGCCTTATTTCTCAATTGCCTTACTTGCCTATCAATAATACGCATTGGTCTCTCTTCATAACTCAATTCTTCATCAACCATAATCCCAAAATGATCAATCACATGCAGGGGATCCCGAACATACTTCCTCAACATTGAAATATGGAACACATTGTGTACTTGGCTCAATCCTGGTGGTAAAGCAAGTCTGTAGGCAGTCGTGTTAATCTTTTCAAGAATTTTGAATGGCCCGATGTAACGAGGTGCTAACTTACCTTTCTTCCCAAATCTAAAAACTCCCTTCTTCGGCGAAATCTTCAGAAATACATGATCCCCAACTTCAAACTCCAATTCTCTTCTCCTCTGGTCGGCGTAGCTCTTCTGCCGACTTTGGGCAGTTGTGATCCTCTGACGAATAAGCTTAATCTTCTCGGTTGTCACTTGAATCAATTCGGGGCCGATCAAAACTTTATCTCCTACTTCGGTCCAACATATCGGCGATCTGCACTTCCTTCCATACAAAGCTTCATACGGTGCCATGCCAATGCTGGCTTGATAATTGTTGTTGTAAGCGAACTCAACTAAAGGTAGATGTGCTTCCCAACTTCCTTTGAAATCCAGTACACATAGTCTGAGCATATCTTCAAGTGTTTGAATTGTTCTTTCTGTTTGCCCATCGGTTTGGGGGTGGAAAGCTGTGCTAAACCTCAACTCGGTTCCCAAGGCTCTTTGTAAACTCTGCCAAAATCTACAAACAAACTTCGGATCTCGGTCTGAAACAATAGACATCGGCACTCCATGAAGTCTCACAATCTCATTCATATACAGTACAGCTAGTCGGTCAGCATTGAATGTAGTCTGAACAGGCAAGAAGTGTGCTGACTTGGTTAATCTGTCAACTATGACCCAAATCGAATCCATTCCTTTCTGTGTCCTCGGCAACCCAATCACAAAATCCATGGAGACATGTTCCCATTTCCATTCAGGTATTGACAAGGGTTGAAGGAGTCCGGCTGGTCTCTGATGTTCTGTCTTCACTTGTTGACATTGCAAGCATCGGGATACAAACTCGGCTATTTCCCTCTTCATGTTCGGCCACCAAAAGGTCTGCTTGACGTCGTGATACATCTTAGTATTTCCTGGATGAATAGCAATTCTGGAACCATGAGATTCTTGCAAAATCTTCCTTTTCAGCTCTGGGATGTCGGCTACGCACAACCTTCCTTCGAACTTAACTGCTCCCTCTTCAAATGTGTAACCTGACCTCGGCTTGGTGATAATCTCGTCGGCTACCTTCTTCAGGAATTCATCCTCCATTTGTCTGGCTTTTACTTCCCCAATAATAGTTGGCTCTGCCGAGGTTATGGCTAAGTACGCCGAGCTTCCCATTGACCTTCTGCTTAATGCATCGGCTACTGAGTTGGCCTTGCCTGGGTGGTACTGAATCTGCATGTCATAGTCTTTCAATAATTCCAACCATCTTCTCTGCCTTAAATTTAGTTCCCTCTGAGTGAATAAGTACTTCAAACTCTTGTGATCCGTGAAAACCTGACAAGAAGCTCCATACAAGTAATGCCGCCAAATCTTCAAAGCAAATACCACGGCTGCTAGTTCTAGGTCATGGGTGGGATAATTCTTCTCATGAGGTTTCAACTGGCGAGATGCATATGCTATAACCTTACCCCCTTGCATCAACACACAACCCAAACCCTTATGTGAAGCATCACTATAAATCTGAAATTCCTCATTACCTGATGGAAGTGCAAGAACTGGTGCTGTAACTAACCTTGTCTTCAACTCCTGGAAGGCTGACTCTCTATCTTCAGTCCATTCATATGTCACTCCCTTCTGAGTTAACTGCGTTAGTGGTATTGCAATCCTTGAGAAATCCTTTACAAACTTTCTGTAGTAACCTGCCAACCCTAGGAAACTACGGACCTCGGACACGTTGGTCGGCGTTGGCCAATTTACCACGGCTTCAATCTTACTAGGATCAACGGAGATACCCTCTTCATCAATCACATGCCCCAAAAATGAAATACTGGAAAGCCAAAACTCACACTTACTCAGCTTAGCATATAACTTCCTGTCCCTCAAAATCTGTAAGGCAAGTCTCAAGTGGTTTTCATGTTCAGTTTTACTCTTAGAATAGATTAGTATATCATCAATGAAGACAACTACAAACTCATCTAAATATGGCTTGAAGACTCTGTTCATTAAGTCCATAAATGCAGCAGGGGCATTGGTTACTCCAAAAGGCATTACTAAAAACTCGTAGTGACCATATCGGGTTCGAAAGGCCGTCTTCTCAACATCCTCGGCTCTAACTTTAAGCTGATGGTAACCCGACCTAAGGTCAATCTTGGAAAACACTCGTGCTCCTTGAAGTTGATCTAGCAAATCATCAATCTGAGGCAACGGGTACTTGTTCTTAATGGTTACCTTATTAAGTTCTCTATAGTCGATGCAAAGACGGAGTGTACCATCCTTTTTCTTAACAAATAACACTGGGGCTCCCCATGGTGAAGTGCTCGGCCTAACAAAACCCTTATCCAACAACTCTTGTAACTGCACCTTCAATTCCTTAAGCTCGGCTGGGGCCATTCTATAAGGTGTTTTGGAGATCGGCTGTGTTCCTGACGTGATGTCCACAGTAAATTCTATTTCTCTATCAACTAAGTGGCCAGGCAATTCATTTGGAAAGACATCGGGGAATTCGTTCACAACTGGGATGTCGGCTAGAGTAACCTTCCCATTCTGATCACTCAATATACTACACAAGTAGCCATGGCACCCTTTCTGAATTAGCTTATAAGCTTTAATAGACGAGATCAAGTAAGGCGGGGATACTACACTTCTACCCTGGAAAATAACCTCGGCTTGGCTTGGGGGTTTCAAAGTAACACTCTTAGAAACACAATCAATAGATGCATGATTCATCACTAACCAATCCATCCCTAGTATAACGTCAAAGTGAGTCATGTTCAATGGCATTAAGTCAACTAATAGTTCCACACCCTTAATCACAACAACACACTCCCTATAAATAGATGCAACAATCATAGTTCTCCCAGATGGAGCAGATACATATAACACATAATCGAGGGGTTCTTGCGGTCTATTCAACTTCTCGGCAAACTTAGTAGATATGAATGAATGCGTAGAGCCCGAATCAATCAATATGTATGCATCTTGAGAGCAGATTTGAAGTATACCTGACACTACTGTCTCAGCATTTTGGGTGTCTCCTGGCACTAGCGCGAAAACTCGGCCTTGCCTCATCTGTGTCCCTCCAACATTGTTTCCCTGTGCAGAGCCCGAGGTGCTCCCACTTTTCTTACCATCATCAATCTTTGACTTCGGACAATCTTTCACACGGTGACCCACTTCTCCACACTCGAAACAGGCACCCGACGCCCAACGGCAAACTCCGGAATGCGATTTTCCACAACTTGTACACATCGGCCTCGTAGTACCTTCCTGGTTCAGATTGCTGGAGCTGCCGACGTTCGTCCTCTTCTTGGCGTTGAACGGAACTCGGCGGTTATCATAGTTCGGCCTTTTCCTCTGGTTCTCTCCTGCATTCTGGTATCGGTTCAAGTTGGTCTCTGCAAGAATAGCCTTGTCCAGGACTCCAGCGTAAGTCGGCATGTTGAGCATGTTGACTCTATCCTGTATCGGTGCACGCAACCCACTTTCAAACTTCCTAGCCTTCCTGTACTCATCACTGACCATATGAGGCGCATACCTCGCCAATTCTGTGAACGCACGATCGTATTCTGCCACTGTCTTGTTTCCTTGTGTCAAAGTCTGAAACTCCGTGATCTTGCGATCTCGGACACTAAGGGGAAAATGCTTGTCATAAAATAGTTCCAAGAATTTAACCCAAGTTAAGTCAGGGTTCCCTTCCCGTGTTATCATCCACCATCTTCGGGCATCGTCATCTAACGTAAATGCGGCCAATGCCACCTTCTGAGCATCTGTGCTGGGAAAGATCTCGAACAACTTCTCCATTCCTAAGACCCACGCTTCGGCTTTCATTGGTTCTACGCCCCCTTGGAATCTCGGCGGGTTCATCTTCTTGAACTCTTTAATCAAAGTCATGGTTCCATCCCCATACAAGGCTGGCGGTGAGGGTACTTGGGGTACTGGAGGAGGCGGAGGTGGAACGGCATGTCGGCCATTAGTCTGTTCGGCCTGAGTAGATGTAGCACTAACAGTCTGTTGTCTTATCTGCCTCAACTCCCGAGTTAATCCTTCGACTAGTCTTTCTAGTCGACCCAATCTGTCTTCTGATTGATCTCGGCCAACTGGTGGTCTTCCTCTCCTCATAATGCTATGAGTATGCAAAATGTAACTTTAAAACAAAATGTGCAACAAACATACATGTAAGCAACAAGCTGTTATGCCGAGATGATGCACACATTGTCAAGTAGCAGGCGACATGATGCAATCCTATCATCTTTCTAAGGGAAATCCTATGCTCTTTAGGACTCAAAGTGTGTGAATAACGTACTATGAGGAACTTGTGCTCTGATACCAATCTGTAACGACCCCAACCTGCCCCTAGAAGGTCGGCGCCGAGATGGCCAGTAATCCGAGATTACCAAAGGCCTCTTACAAGGATTCACACACAATTAGAGTAAACGTATGGGGCTTACAAATGCGGAAGCAATAAATTCAAATACGAGTAGTCCATAAGAGCAGTGCTTAAGTTAAAATGGAATGACATACATCTTCTGATAATTTCAGTACAATCAATTAGAGTATAAAATTACATCTTGACCAAAAGGCTTCTCGGCCATCAGATACAAAATACAACAAATTGACTAAGAAGCATGATCTTCAAGATGAGTCCAAAAACACATTGGCAAAATACTTCAGCAAAACACCTCGGCACAACACCTCGGCAAAACACACTTAGGCGTCACCGCCCTGCTCATCACCTACATATATATATAGAGAGGGTGAGCTTGGATACTCAGTGAATGGCATAAGAAATAAAGGGTTTGCATGAATGACATCCGAGATCTTTTAACAAAACAGTACAAGGCATAAATCAAGTTCTTATATCAAATCTTTCAAACTTCATCAATCAAGTCTTTCAAGTTCCAAGGGATGACATCAAGAGTTGTGCTACAAATGCTTATAGTCCCCTAGCACGTACGGACTTTCAAGAGTTGTGCTACAAATGCTTATAGTCCCCTAGCACGTACGGACTTTCAAGAGTTGTGCTACAAATGCTTATAGTCCCCTAGCACGTACGGACTTTCAAGAGTTGTGCTACAAATGCTTATAGTCCCCTAGCACGTACGGACTTTCGAGAGTTGTGCTACAAATGCTTATAGTCCCCTAGCACGTACGGACTTTCAAGAGTTGCCTCAAACAAGGTATAATACAAGGCATACAAAATAGGGATAAACATTCATGCTTACAAATACTTTTCAAAACAAGGCAAAGCAAGACTTTCATCAAAATACTGTAACATAGCTTTATTAAAATGCCACTCACATAGTTCTTCAGACGTCGGGGTCAAGGCAAGTCCAAGTCCTACAATCACATAACAAGTCTATTGAATGCACTTTCAAACAAGCTTCATATGCATGCAAATGACCTCGGCAGTCGCTCAAGCTAAGTCAAATCAGATCAAACACTGCTTCTTACTTTGGGAAAACATGCTGGGCACCATCCAGGTCTTGGCCGAGGTTCCACACTCTCTCGCCGAGGTGTGGTCCCGAGGGCCACATTCAAGGATAAATGAAGCCGGGGAAAACCTGGGTTTCCCTCTGCTCAAGAACATGAACAAGATGAATGCAAAGATCATAACTTACATTTATAAAGTCTGAGATTTCGTGCCATGGGTTTGAAAACATGGACCTGGGTACCCATACTAGAAGACCTTGATGAAACAAACACAAAAACATAGATTTCAATGCAAGCTTTCGGATCAAATCAAGGCTTTTCCTCAAGAACACATGAATGTCTTATTTTCTTTCTAAAACCAACTTTAAATCTATGCATGGCACACAAAACAAACTCAATCATGCAATGCAGCTGGACAAACAATAAGAGTAATCAAAGGAGAGCAAGAATCCAACCTCAAAACTCAAATCCAACGGTTTGACCTTCAAGGATCAAGCTCGAACTCCACTTCTCTCTCTAAACTCCCTTTCCTAGAGCTTCTCTCTCTAAGACAAAGATTTGAGACCAAATGATGTGTTTCTAAGTCTGTCGGCTGCTTTAACCTACAGCTCGGACACGTGGCAGCAGGTGGTTGGCTCTATTCAAAAAGGTGACTGATTGAAGGGACAAGACTCTGACAAAGCGTATCTAACAAGTCTCCCAGTGAAACACTCCGGCGGGTAATGACATCGGCTATCAACAAGACTTCGGCAAGAAATAACATCGGCCAAAGGTAGGACTTCGGCTACAGGGTAACAAGGACATCGGCTAGGGAGGACGACACTTGACTAAGCTGTGCCACACCTTGGCCAGGGTGCGCCACACCTCGGCCTATGTCATACCATCCCGGGAACAAGGTCACTAGTGAAACATACCTCGGCTAAACAGAAACATCTCGGCTAGAATGCCGGGGTGAAGGTGAAGGTCAATCAAGTGGTTCTAACATGATTCTAAGCACAAGGGTTCAAAGGTGAACTAGTCCCAAGGTTACCTCGGCTACACACACACAACAGTAAGGAACAACCACTCAAGTAATACTTATGCAAGACAAGTCAAAGATGCAAGGCAAGTCAAGATTCAAGATACAACTTAACAAAGCAAAAATCATATAAAATGCATATGAGTATGGCTAAGACAGTGGGAGGGTTATTACACGACCCCTTATCGTATGGCACCTACGGAACTATAGGAATTAAAGTCAAATTACAAGAATGCTCGAAAGACAATTTATTAGACCGAGTACCTCTCTGATGGGAGCACCCATTCTATTTGCCAAGAAGAAGGATGGGACGTTAAGGTTATGCATTGACTATCGTCAACTCAATCGAGTCACGATCAAGAACTGGTATCCACTTCCAAGAATTGACAACCATTTTGATCAACTTAGAGGTTCATTATTTATTCGAAAATTGATCTCAGGTCAGGTTACCATCAACTACAAGTCAAAGACATACCAAAGACTGCATTTCGGACTAAGTATAGTCACTACGAGTTTGTAGTAATGCTCTTCGGACTAACCAGTGCACCAACAGTATTCATGAGCCTAATGAACAAGATCTTTACACCATACATCGACCAGTTTGTAGCAGTGTTCATTGATGATATTTTAATAAATTCAAGGTTCGAGGAGGAGCATGAACAACATTTGAGAATTGTTCTTCAAGTCCTTAGAGATAATCAACTATACGCCAAGGCAAGTAAATATGAGTTTCAGTTAAAAGAAGTAAAAATTTTTGGGACGTGTGGTATCTGAGAAAGGGATTGTAGTAGATTCAACCAAGGTAGAAAAAGTCTTGGATTGGAAGCAACCAAAGACTGTAACGGAATTCGTTGTGTCTTAGGACTGACTGGGTATTATCGAAGGTTCATTCAAGATTTCTCTAAACTAGTCAAGCCAATGACACAATTGATGCAGAAATGAGTAAAGTACGAATGTAATGGAGCTTGCGAAAGGTCTTTCAAGAATTGAAAACGAGATTAACCAACGCACCAATATTAATCATTTTGAAATAAGATGTAAGGTACACCGTGTATTGTGATGCATCCAATGAAGAGTTAGGCTACGTACTCATGTAGAATGGAAAGGTAGTAGCTTGTAGTTCTAAGAAATTAAAGTCGCGTAGGCGAAATTATCCAATGCATGAGTTGGATTGGCGACCTTGGTTTTTGACCTAAAACAATGACAACATTACTACTATGGAGAATAGTTTGGGATTTTCATAGATCACAAGAGTTTAAAGTATCTGTTTACACAGAAGGACCTAAACTTGAAGTAGATACAATGGATGGAGTATCTCGAAGACTATCAATTTACTCTCTTGTATCATCCCGGTAATGCTAACGTAGTCGTAGATGAGTTGAGTCACAAGTGTAGAGGAATGATAGCTAGATTGGCAATAAAATAGTGGGATAAAATTCTTAATGAATTTGGAGTTCAAGTGAAGGTTCAAGATGGAAAGGCATACCTTGGTGCACAAATGTGATGCCTAAGTTAGTAAGTGAAGTCATGGGAGCTTGTGTAATGGCTTTTCAAGGAAATTGGGAATGACACCTTCCAGTAATTGAATTCATGTACAATAGTAGTTTCCAAGCCAGTATTAGGATGGCACCTTTTGAAGCATTGTATGGGCAACATTACCGATCACCAATTTGTTGGACTGAAGTGGGTAAAGCAGGTCTAGTAGGACTTGAACTTGTTCTAGAAACCACTAAGAAAATCAAACTTCTCTAACAACAGTTGAAGGTAGCTTAGGATTGCCAAAGAGTTATACAAATAGGAGAAAAAGGCCTCTACTAGTTAAAGTCGGTAATCAGGTGTTTTTAAAAGTTCAACCTCGATATAGAATCATACGTTTTGGAAAGAAATGGGAGCTCTCACCTCGATATATCAGACCTTTCGAAGTATTACAACGAATTGGAGAAGTTGCATATAGATTGGCTTTACCTCCGTAATTAGCCAGAATACACCATGTCTTTCACATATCTATGATACGGAAGTACTTTGCGAATCCATCATATGTCATCAATTAGGAGGAAATTAACCTTAGTAAAGATGCTACTTTTGAAGAGGGGCCTATAGCATTTCAAGCCAAACGAGAGAAGAACCTTAGGGGAAACACAGTCCATTTGATAAAGGTACTTTGGCGTCATCGAGGCATTGAGGAATCTGTTTGGGAGCGCGAGGACTCGACGAGAGCAAACTATCCATAGCCATTTGAAAAGAATATATAATTAAATTTCGAGGATGAAATTTCTTTAAGGGGGATAGGTTGTGAGGTCCCTGATGTTTGCAATATTTTCTTTAACCCTTACTTTCAAATTATTTCTTTGTAGTCCCTCAATTTCTTAATTAATTTCAATTTTAACCCTACAATCAAAAACATGAGTAACTGAAAACTCGCAAACCCTAAATTGAACCTGGGAACTCAGGAACCATATCTAAAACCCTAATAATAATTAAAATAATTTTCTAAGTATATTTTCCACACAGAAACCTTAGGTTTCCGATTCTTAGTACAATTCGCCGATTAATTCAAAACAAAGAAACTTTAATAGAATTAAAATTCCAGACCTTAAATAAATTAAATACTACACTTAATTAAATGTTCAAATTCAAAAATTAAATCCAAAGCCCTCACATTTTAATCAAATTACAAATTGTCCCCAAGTTAGTACCATTACATGCATATATACCTATATATATATACTTGTTTTGTTCTGCTATATATCTGCCTGTGATCTGGTATGCTACGAGGGACTATTAATGATTGCTATTGTTGGACTGCTATGCAATGATTTTCTGCTGTATATAGGGACTATTAAGGATCCTTAACGTGGGGCAATATCTGATAGAGCAGTGGGTTTGATCTGATTCTGATACTGCTATGTTCTGCTGATGTTGGACTGCTATGCAATGACTTTCTGCTGTTTTTAGGGACTATTAAGGAACATTAATGTGGGGCAATATCTGTTAGAACAGGGGGTTATGAGTTTTGGGAGGTTGTCTTGGTCTGTTCTACCTTTGACCTGTTCTGCTGTTTCTGTTATGTTCTGTTTGTGTGTGAGCTATGTTAAGGTCCTAGTTTGCTCTTTGAAGTGGTCTTGGCTTAGTGTCATCTTTTCCTTTTCTATTTATTTATGTTTCTTTTGTTCTCTTGTTTGGTTTTTTTCCTAGTGGGTTTGGTCGCTCTCCAAACCCCTGGGGTTGAGCTTGCAGTTGATTGGGCTCTATTTCTGGTGCCAACCTAGTTGGGATTGGGATAGTTCGCTTTGATGCTTGCTACTCTTCTTCTCCTTTATCTGATGTAATCTCATCTTGGTATGGTTTTTTCATCAATAAAGGTTCCTTTTTCGCAGATCAAAAAAATATATGTACTTGTACTTGTACCTTTCTTCAATAAATAACTTTGTACACAAAATATCTTCAAATTGTACATATTAAAAAAATAAAAGAAATCCCCTCAAATCCACTCCCCAAGGCCGGCTATGCTATGTATATCTATATATATATATATAGGTGATGTCCTTTTGGGGACAAATTGCCTGATTTAGGAAAGAAAATTTGACCTAGGGTACAAATAAGATTATATATTGATATATATTGTACTTATAACCAATTCAACATTGATTAAACATAAGCCTAACTAGAACATGTTTAAAGGTGTAATTAAGGCTCTAATCATCATACATTCCATTTCATCCTAACTAAATCCAAGACTATTCAATTGAATTGGAACTAAGGACATTTTGGACTTTTCACCATTCTTTTTTCTCTATAAATACACCAATTCTCTCTACACTTTTGAGCACAAAACACACTCATTCACTTACATATTTGGCTGAGAGAGAAAGATAGAGAGCTTTGGTGATAGAGGAAAGAAAAAGAGAAGAACCTTTTGTGAAAACTCTTCAACTAGGCAACAAGTAAGCCACATCACCATCTCTCCTTCTGTTTCCTTTTTCAAATACATGTTATTAGAGATTTAAAACCACATTTTCAGATGTGTTGTAATGGTATTCATGTGTTCAAAGTGGATGAATTGGGCTTTAATCCTTCTCCTACTTATATTTTCTCTTAATAGATGCAAAACTACCTTTTTCTTCCCATATCTCGCATTATTTCCAAAGGCATACAATCACTCTAAGAATATGAGTTATTAATACATTATTTAGTATGTTTTCATCATGAAAGAAATGAAAATTTTCCCTTGGTTGGCCTCTTCTCTCACCAATCTTCTTATTTTGAGTATTATGTATGAAAAACCTGTTTCATAGCCAACTTTTGAAAATTTTAGAAACATGTAGACAAATCTCCTGGACCTCAGTTTTATGTCAAAAAACTCCTTAAGAGTTAGCTTTCAGGGAAAATTGGTTTCACTGAAAAAGAGTGAGCGATTTGTAAGAAAATCTGATTTTCGTAGCAGTCGACGAATCTGGACAGCGCTGGAGTATTTCTTAAATAACTAAAAATATAGAAAAGCTATTCCACTTATGAAACATGTTCTGAAGACTAGATAAAATTCTCTACAAACCATGGGAAGGCCAGGCTCGGGAAAAATATGAAATGGTCCTTTTGATTTTAATCTTTAAATGGTACTGAATATGAAAATTTAGTTTTACATTGGTGTTTTATGCTTTTGTCTTCATGAATATGCTTAGTAATATATGATCATGTCTTGGTATGATATTACATATGTCTTGGTTATATATCTTTCATTTTAGTCCTTCGATGATGCCCATACTTATGCAAATTATTCGTTGTTTTATTTGCTTGTGCTAACTAACTTAAAACATTAATCTAAACGGAAAACTTAATGGGGTGGCTAATGACATTTCGATCACATTAGTATTATTATGAGATAAAGTTATGTTCAGATTGAATTAGTTGACGGGACGTGTTCCCTTTTGAAAGTGAAAGCCTTGCATAAGTGGTTGTTCCGAACCCTTGCCCGGAGCGGTTATATTTGAACCCTAGGTGGTTTGGTGTGAGTAGGGAATGTGCGAGGCCCTATTTTACCATCTCTTTTGAGGCCCTGCGGTTGGCGCTACGAGGTATGTAACTGTTGGTAGGCATTCGAGAAAAGGTTTGCAACCAAGCAACAAAAGAGGGGGCCCACCGAATAATCAGCGTCTAATTCTTGTGGTTAGGAGGATAAAATCTCTTTGGGGGATTTCTACACTACTAAAAGCTAACCTTGTAACCTTTGTTATTTTCTCGAATATCATGTTTCCTTCCCTTTTGTTTTAATTGCTATTATGTATTGGATTGGAAAAAAGAGATGGGGTGTGTGTGCATTTACTGGGCATTCAAAGCTCATGGCATTTCATGCCAGGTAGCGAAGGAACATACGAGGCTGACGTAGAGCCAGAGACATTTGAAGACTTGTGTCTATTTTAGAGAGAGTTAGCAGCCATTTTGCTTATGAGTCTATTCATGCTTTTAATTTTGGATTGTAATAGTAATGGAACTTGTTTTGTAATTTAAGATTTGAAACACTGTAATTATTATTTGCTCTTGTAATCCTATGTCTATCTTCGCATTACGTATGAGACCTTGTGTTAATACCTCTTAAGATCTGTCAAAAAGATAGCTTGCTATCTAAGGTGGTTGGACTTGGAAGGGAGGCTATATTGACTCCTCCGACCTTCCTAAAATCTTATTTGGCTATTGACCAAAGGACTCTTTAGTGACGTTACCCTAACCCTTGGAGTAGAATTTGGGGCGTTACAAAGTGTGAGGGATTCTATTGAGTTTTTAGCTGAACTTTACATCTATGAAATTAGTCGACTCCATGGTGTTTCGGTGAGCATAGTGTCTGATAGAGATCCCCGTTTCACTACCAAGTTATGGCAGTGTCTTTAGAGTGCCTTGGATACCCAACTGAACTTCAGTACTACCTACTACCTTCAAACTAGTGGACAATCTGAGCGCACCATACAATTCTAGAAGACATATTAAGAGCATGCGTGCTAGACTTCAAAGAGTCTTGGGAGAAACACTTGCCATTAGTTGAGTTTGCTTACAACAATAGTTGCCAGGCCAGCATTAAGATAGCGCCTTTCAAAGCTCTTTATGGATGTCCTTGTAGATCACTTGTTTGTTACGCTAAAGTAGGGGATTCACCTATGCTTGGGCCCAAGTTGGCCAATTAGACCATTGAGAAAGTAGCTCTTATTCGGAAGAGATTAGTCACGGCTCAAAGTTGTCAGAAAAGCTATGCTGATCGGAGACGAAGGTCGTTGTCCTTAGTAGGAGACCATATGTTTCTAAAGATCTCGCCCAAGACAGGGTTGATGAGGTTTGGTAGAAGAAAAAAATTGTCTCCCCGATTTATTGTCCCTTTTGACATCGTAGAGTGGATAGGATAAGTTGCATATGGTCTTGGCTTACCACCACAACTCTCAGGAGTGCACAATGTATTTCATGTGTCAAGGTTCCATAAGTATAAACCCTATCCTTCTCACATCTTAGATTGGATAGATATTGAAGTTGACAAAGATGCATCTTATGAGGAAAGATCGATTCAAGTCCTAGACACTCGGGAGCAAGTATTGAGGGGTAAGACCATTCCATTTGTCAAAGTGTTGTGGCGTCATTACGGTGTTGAGGAAGCGACTTGGGAGCATGAATGTGGCAAACCGAGCTTAAACCATATTTTCTCATTCTTTTTCCTTCTTTTGTTACTGTAAATGGTTTGTTACTTATTTGGGGATTGTTAAAAACTGATGACTATTATGTTGTTATCATATTATTGATGTTGTGTTGAGGATTAACGTTATTTCGGGGGGCGAAATCCCTTAAGGGAAAGATTATGACATTTTGTTTCATGTAACTGCTCGAGCGGTGGAAATACCACTCGAGGGGAGATTAGGTGCTCCCAGTAATTGTAGGTCTAGGGACCACTTGAGCAAACAAATGGTCAAACGAGCAAAGATAAGGGGTTCCCAGTATCTCGTTTTGCAGACAGAGATACTAGAGAGAAAACTGCATTCACCACCCCGTAGGGGACCTATTGTTACAGGGTTATACTGTTTGTGTTGAAGAATGCTGAGGCTACATATTAGAGGGCAGCAACTACGATATTGCACGACATCATCCACAAGGAGATTGAGGTGTATGTGGATGACATGATTGTCAAGTCCAAAGAAAGAGAAGGTCACTATGCTACATTGAAGAGGTTCTTCGAAAGAATGAAGGAGTATAAGCTGAAGTTGAATCCACAGAAGTTTACTTTTGGGATGACTGTAGGCAGAATACTAGGGTTTCTAATCACACAACGAGGAATTGAAGTCAATCCATCAAAGATCAAGGCCATCTTAGAAATGCCACCACCAAGGACTAAAAAAGGAGATGTGGGGCTTTCTGGAAAAAGTGCAATTCATAAGAAAGTTTTTTTCAAAACTAACCTTGCCTTGTGAACCACTGCTTGGCTTGTTGAAGAAAAGAAAGAAGTTTTGATGGGATGATCGATGCTAGTTCGCATTCGAGCAAGTTAAGCAATAATTCGCATGTGTTATCACCTCCTAAGCTGGGGAAACTGTTGATCCTGTCAGTGACCGAGTCGACAATGGGTTGCATGCTCGCGCAAAAGGCAGAGGAGGGTGGAGAAGGCCATTTACTACCTGAGTAAGAAGATGCTGAAATATGAGACCTGCTGCACCCCTCTAGAAAAATAAATAAATAAATAAAAACTTGCCTTGCTTTAATTTAGGCTACTAGTAAGTTAAAGCACTACTTGTTAGCACACTCGGTAACTCTGGTTTTGAGATTAGACCTTATCAAATATCTCTTTGAGAAACCAACGCTTACTAGTACGCTAACTCGATGGTTGCTTTTTCTTTCCAAGTTCGACATCAAGTATGTCACTTACAAATGCTCGCGTAAAAGGCAGAGGAGAGGGTGGAGAAGGCCATTTACTACCTAAGTAAGAAGATGCTGAAATATGAGACCTGCTGCACCCCTCTAGAAAAAATAAATAAATAAATAAAAACTTGCCTTGCTTTAATTTGGGCTACCAGTAAGTTAAAGCACTACTTGTTAGCACACTCGGTAACTCTGGTTTTGAGATTAGACCTTATCAAATATCTCTTGGAGAAACCAACGCTTACTAGTACGCTAACTCGATGGTTGCTTTTGCTTTCCAAGTTCGACATCAAGTATGTCACTTACAAATATATCAAGGGGAGGATTGTAGCAAAATTTTTGGGTAACCACCCAGTTGAAGGTAAAGAAGATGTGGAGTATGTGTTTCCAGATGAGGAGAACTTACAATATGAAGAGATCTTACAGTTAGAAGAGGATACCTAAAGGTTGTATTTTGATAAAGTGGCTAACCAATTTGGTTTTGTGATAGGTGTAACACTTTGTACTTCTTGAACTCATGGAATTGCTTTTGACACTCTCATTGTTGTACTTGAAGCCTCTTTGGTTCATTTTGGGATATTCATTGAGGTGGTATCACAATGGTAAAGTAAGATTGAACCAAAAACATTTATTCGGATAATTGTCTCCTAAATAGTCTTTACTCTTTTGCCCTTTTCTTTTTCCACACTTTGAATTTGGATG
Source organism: Camellia granthamiana (assembly GCA_036172215.1). Classification (NCBI taxonomy): domain Eukaryota; kingdom Viridiplantae; phylum Streptophyta; class Magnoliopsida; order Ericales; family Theaceae; genus Camellia; species Camellia granthamiana. Next base: position 17,568,019 of record CM069909.1, on the reverse strand, counting down.
TAAGGCTAGAACCTTTGGAAAGCTTGTTTCTGAGGCTTTGATTTGGACATAAGAAAGACCTAAAACAGAGTTCGGACGAGAGATTTATGCTCGTTTGAAATTTGAATATCTATGTTGGAAACAAGTTCGCTGAGCGAACTTTTCATCGCTCAAGCGGTCTGCGCAAATTTCAGAGATTCTGAGAGCTTCTTTTCACCGCTCAAGCCAAGATTTGACTGCTCTAGCGGTCTGATCAATATCAGGCACTTTAAAATGAGTTTTTGGCCAAAAAATTTTCTTATTTCTTCCTCTCTTCTCTCCCTTTCCTCCAAGAAGCCCTAGCTCTCAAAACCTTGATTTCATCCATTTTTCACCAACAATCCAACATGGATCTTGCAATAAAGATGAAGAACAAGTGAAGGTTGACACTTTTAACCGATTGGATTTTGAATTTTTTAAAGAATCCTCTTGATCTAGTATCTCTACTCTTATCTTGGAGGTAGGATTACTTTTAACTTTGTATCTTTTTACTTTTAGGATGTTTATTGGTATTATTGTGACATTGGTTTTATGATTGATGTTTGAGGTTACAAAAAAACTAGGTTTTGACTTCAAAAATGGAATTTCTCTTATATTTTCTCCAAATTTATATTAATGTTGGTGGATTACGAAGACTTTAGTTGAAAAATAGCATTTTCCATATTAGAAGGGCAAAAGCCCAAATTTAATGAAAACCCTAATTTTTTAAATTGAACCATGATATGCTCAAATGGAATTAACCTTCAATTCTTTATATTTATGAGTGAATTATAAGAATGAGATGTATTTTGACTTGAGACTCGTAAAATTGAAAGCTTTTGAGATTTTTCCTTAGAAATATGAAGATTATGTATCCATGATAGTTCAATTATTTGAATGTTGATATTACCTTTGTTCTTATGGGTGTATAAATTCTTAGAATTTGTGAAAATCTTAGAAAGGTTGTTTTAGGGGTTGGTAAATAGGATGGGAGTCTGGGTAGAGAGCCGAGTTTGGTTTGAGTTGTGTTGTATTTGGTACCCACACAGGGAGTCAAGGTATCCAATTGCCCTGTTTGAGCTTGTCGCTGGATGAATGTGGGAAGATGTTTTTGGGTGCCCACTGGTCCTACCGTATTATAGTCGGTAAAAGTGGAAAGACAGATGATTTTGGGTGCCCACGTCCTGCCGTATAATAGTCGGTAAATATGGGGGTGGTTTTGAACGAAAGTGACTTGTGTATGTGATTTGGGACTCTCTTTAAGGACTTCATGGTGTATTTACCCCCTGATGTTGAAATGTGATTTTCATGGAAATTATAATATCTAAGTTTTGTTGCTCAAACTCCTAACATGAGTTGAACAATAATATTTTTTGGTTGTGATAATGCCATATGAATTTTCAAATAATTAGATACTTTGTTAAAAGTATTTCTACTGGGCATCTAGCTCATTCCTATCTAACAATTTCAGGAATTGATGATGTGCAATCACCCCTATGAGAAAGAGGTGGAATTCTTTGTTTTGTTTGAACACGAAGGCTCATGAATGTATTACGTGGAAGCTTCAAGCGTATATGTTTGGGACCGCATTTCCATTTTGTTATAACAAGGCCTTGCCTTGATGTTTGTACGCCATTAAGGCACTATTATTTTTATTCTCTAGTTTCTTGAACTATGTAAATGCTATTATTACTAAGACAAGAATATGAAAATTGTAATATTTGATATGTACTTCAATGGAAAAGAGGACTTTTGAGATTAATGTTTTTGTTTGGCTTGGAGAGATTTTGGATTTATTAGGTTATGAGAAGTGTATTAATTTAATTAATTTGGGGGCGTTACCAATTGGTATCAAAGCTAACCAGGGTTGAATATCTTGGGCTTGTGAGAAGTGACATTTGTCACAATAGGTTTACTAGGCTCGGATGGGGTGCTTACGTGCTTTGCATGCTTTGTGTGTTTATGTGGATATGTGGGTATGGCGTTAAGCTTCTAGGATATGACTAGCGTCCATTGCATTCATCAAAATCCTTTTGGAAAGGCACCTGATCAATGTTTTTTCGACTTGGAGGTCCTTGAGCGTCATAGGACTAGTTGGTATCTTAGGAGAGTAAGTTGCGTGTGCTTTATGTGACTATGTGCTTACTTGGTTTACCTTATGTCATGTAGATATATGTATAGGTGTATGTTTAACTCGCGTGCAACGTGTGGGAACTTGTGTGGGGTATTAAACTGTGAGTTAATTTTGTCTCTACCTTGAAAGTGTCTCTCCCTAGGAAAAATGGTAGGATAGACTAATAGGGATGGGCAGATAGGTCAAGCAAGAGGTTATAGAATTGGTGTTGAATCATAAGCTAAATGATTTTGTAAAATTATGGATGTAAGTGTAATTTTCAAATGTTAAAGATTATGATGCATAGTAAATGGTTTGTCAATATGAGGAGTGACTATTTCTAAAGTCTTATATTAAACTGTGGAAGTGGGCTAGATGAAGAACCTTAGAAGTAGAGTAAGTTAGAAATTAAACTTGTTATAGTAGTATGTGTTGGTTGAGACCTAAATGATGATCAAAGTGTCGTAAAAGGAAATATTTTTGAAGTGCAAATTTTCTTGGAATAGCCTAAGTTACTTATAGTTAGGTTGATTTACTTGCTTGATTGATCACTTGTGAGGTTAATGCTGGGCCTTACGCCAATTATTTTGGTACGTATTTGCGAAATGAACGTAGTCTTGGCATGTTACAAATTGTACAATGTAGTAAGGGACGTGTTTCTTAGAGAGTTTGTTTTATTCAGAATTTTGTTGTAAATCATAAGTGAACGAATTAGGTAAAGAATTTTGGAATAGATTGGGATGAGATTAAATTTGAATTGCGCCATTTGGTGGAATTTTTAGTAGTGAAAATGGTGGCTTGTGAGTAGACATTTTGGGATGTGTAGCCAAGTTTAAATGTTTTCAAGTTTGGTGGAGACAATTCTTTCAAAGTTGGTGGTTGATGTACTCAAGTGCCATATACGAATGTTTGGGGATATGATGTGATCAGTGTCTCAGGAATTGTATTGGCAAACAAATGTCTTTAGAGAAATTTTTGAAATGATCTTGTGAGGGTGTTGCGATTTTACGGAGATTATGATTAGGTGCCTTGAGATGGTTGATATGATTGTGAATTGAGAATTTTTTTTTTATAGGAATTTATGCTTGATCCACTAGGAGAGGTTAATGTTAATTTTCGTAGTTACCGTTAGCTATATGTCAAAAAAAAAAAATTTATGCAAACCGGGAGTACAAATGATTGTGTTGGGTTAAGTTTGATGTGTTATGATGGTGCGGTTCAGAGAACTAAAATGGAGATTTATTTTGTATCCCTTGTCCTTTAGCTATAAAATTGTTTCGTATCCTTGGTGTGAGAGTTGTGAACCCCTTATATTGATCCTTCGTTTTGCTACAAAAGTGGTGAGAATTTGTGTTGTTGGTATGTTGATCTAATATTATTATTGGGTTTAATTTGGGTGTATTTGACCTTGAGTGGTAAGTGGTTTTCTTAATTAAAAGGTATTTAGTTTTGCCTAATAGAGGGTGATTCCTTATTTTAATTTTATTCCATGGTGTTTTGTGATGGTATCATCTTTTAAGAAGTTATTCGGCGGACTCCTCATCATGAAATAAATTGGTACAAAGTACTTTTGTTATGTGGTTGGAGATTGTTTTGGAATGATCGTTGTTGATAGAAAAAATCTCTTCGAGTGAATAAGTGGCATTATAGCTTGTGGTAGTATCTTTAGAGTTTGAGGATAAATGAACTGATTAGAGACTTCAGAGGAGATTTCAAAATAACTACCATTATGAGCATTTGTGGGTATAACCTTGTGTCTTGAGTTGTGTAGACTTTTGTGGTGGGTTTGATATGGTAGTTTGTGTGGTTGTTTTCTGACTTACGCAGCGGTGACAATTATATTTTATTTTCATTTTGAAAAGTTGTGGTGAATGACTTTTTGAGTTAAATTATTTTTCAAGGGTGGAGCAGCTTTAGTAGTGATTGGATTGAAGAACTGAAAATACGATTTTGTTAGAATTTAGTAATAGAGGCCTAATATTATTTTCGTGAAAAGTGTATATTGAATTTCATTTGGAGAGATTCTCTTGTAATATGAAATTAATTTATTTATTAATGATATAGATAATTGTCATTGAGTAAGTTCAAATTGTAGAAGGTATTGAATTCAGGTTGATTTTGTGGGACATAATAATCTTAGTGTGGTGTGGAGTTGTGTTACAGCTTCAAAGTTGGTATCATTGTTTTGATTCTAAGGAATGTTAGTGTGTTGTGCGAGTACAGGTAGATGATGCAAGTGTAGGAGGTTTCCTTAGGCAGTGTGTTAATTATTGTTGTAGCAATAGGAGAGGTCAATAGGGAATCACCTCAGAACTTATCTGAATTCTACAAAAGAGGTGTGTGAATGGGAATTGATTGTTTGGTGAGTGAGTGTGTGTGTGTGTGTATGTATGTGTGTGTGTGTGTGTGTCACTCAAGGAAGTGACAAGTCATGCAAATTGCTTGGTAATAGTTTCTAGTTGATTGTGTGTGATCCCCAAAATGGGGTTAATTGTGAAAATTGTGATGCAAACATAAGATAAATAATGAGTAATTGATGGATTGTAGTAGTGGTCATGAATGGGATGTGACTTCCCAAATGTTTAGTCTATTCGTTTGTCTTATTTAACCGTATTATAGTGGTTGTAATGTGTGGTTATTGCTAGAGTAATTGTAAATGGATTGTGGCATCACTATAGTGATGGGATTATTGGTTGGGTGGCGTTTGAGAGTCATCGGTTGAAATATGTTTGAGAAAAGAGTTGAGAACGGAGTTCTCCCATTGAGCATGACTTTGTTTTTGTCGAAATTGAGAATTTATCGTTATAGATGAACTTGTGAGCAAAGGAGAAATAGTTGTAAAAAGGGCGTATGGAGTTTTATGATGTGTATAACCCTTAACTACTTCAATGTAAATAGATAAATAAATAAATTTTCTTTTCAATCTTTTCACCTTTACAAATCACTTGTACGCATCTAAAACATATATATTTATATATATATATAAAGTGTTCTGCCAAGAATAATCTCTTTTAATTTCAAAAGTCGGGAAATGTCATTTTCGAGTGTTTTTGGTTCTTAAGTATTTCAAAAACGCAATTGAAAAAATGTGTGGGCACGGAATACTAGCTGTGTTGTAAGAATGTAGTTCGGGGTACTTCGGTTTTATTGGGTTGTGTTTGTCGAAGGCCATGATTGGCAGATGGAACTCTTATTAGAATCTTTTCTTCTCATGAAAAGAGAATGAGGACTTGTGTAGTAGTGTGAGGTAATGGTTTGAAAATTTTGGTTGCCGAGCGGCCGGTAGTTGTTGCTTAGGGTGTGAATGTGATATAAGAACTATTTTTCTAAGGTTCTAGGTCATTAGACAACTGAGAGTCATTCTCTGGAGGTTGAGTCTGTTTGAGGCAGGAGTACTGTAGGTTATGTTAGTGAGACCTTTACCCTTGATCTTTAGTTTTGTGGAATCAATAGGTTCTTGTGGCTTGTTAGAGGTACGCATGACCATTTTGTTTAATCCTGCTAAATGGGGACCCGTACGTAATAGGAGTAACCTGTCTGGGTTAAATAGGCCTTGGTAACCCTTGTGGATGAATTAGAGAAAAGACACACTGCTTGAGTATTGTTATTTGTATCATATGGGGTGGTCTAAATATTAATGTGGAACTTGAAAATATGAGAGTTAACCTTATATTTTGAATTAGACTCTGGAGTGGTAATTGTAATTTTATTGGGAGTTGTTCTACCCTTATATCATTGAGTTTCCATATCTTCGTTCATCACACAAAATCTTTCGCGTTGAGAGAATCTTCTAGGAACTTGTCGTCGAGTAGAAGTAATTTGTGATTAGTTGGTGGGAGTGTTAGTTCAATCTTTGTTTCATTTGGATTTGTCTAAACTTTCAATCTTGAACTGTTTAATTTCGAGGACGAAATTTTCTAAGGTGGGAAGATTGTAACACTTTGTACTTCTTGAACTCATGGGATTGGTTTTAACACTCTCATTATTGTACTTGGAGCCTCTTTGGTTCATTTTGGGATATTGATTGAGATGGTATCACAATGGTAAAGCAACATTGAACCAAAAACATTGATTCGGATAATTGTCTCCTGAATAGTCTTTATTCTTTTGCCCTTTTCTCTTTCCGCACTTTGAATTTGGATATGAGGCTAGAATCATTGGAAATCTTGTTTCCAAGGCTTCGATTTGGACACAAGAACGACCTAAAACAGAGTTCGAACGAGAGAGTTATGCCCGTTTGAAATTTAAATATCTGTGCTAGAAGCAAATACGCTCAAGCGAACTTTTCCTTGCTTGAGCGGTCAGCACGAATTTTCGAGATTCTGGGAGCTTCTTTTCACCATTCGAGCGGTCTGGTCGATATCAGGCACTTTAAAATGAGTTTTTGGTCCAAAATCTTTATTCTTTCTTTCTCTCTTCTCTCCCTCTCCTCTATACCCGAAACCCTAGCCCTCAAAACCTGGATTTCATCCATTTTCACCAACAATCCACCATGGATCTTGCAATAAGATGAAGAACAAGTAAAGATCAACACTTTTAACTGATTGGATTTTAGATTTTCGAAAGAATCCTCTTGATCTAGTATCTCTACTCTCATCTTGGCGGTAGGATTACTTTTAACTTTGTATCTTTTTACTTTGAGGATGTTTATTGGTATTATTGTGACATTGGTTTTATGATTGATGTTTGAGGTTACAAAAAATTGGGTTTTGATTCCAAAAATGAAATTTCTCCTGTATTTTCTCAAAATTTATATTAATATTTGGTGGATTATGAAGACTTTAGTTGAAAAATAGCATTTTACATATTGGAAGGGCAAAAGCACCAAATTTAATGAAAACCCTAATTTTTGAAATTGAACCATGATATGGTCAAATGGAATTAACCTTCAATTCTTTAGATTTATGAGTGAACTATGAGAATGAGATGTGTTTTGACTTGAGACTCATGAAATTGAAAGCTTTTGAGATTTTTCCTTGGAAATATGAAGATTATGTATCCACCATAGTTTAATTATTTGAATGGTGATATTACCTTTGTTCTTATGGGTGTATAAATTCTTAGAATTTGTGAAAATCTTGGAAAGGTTGTTTAAGGAGATGGTAAATAGCATGGGAGTCCGGGTAGAGAGTCGGGTTTTGTTTGAGTTGTGTTGTATTTGGTACCCACGCAGGGAGTCAATGTGTCCAATTGCCCTATTTGAGCTTATCGCCGGAAGAATGTGGCAAAATATTTTTGGGTGTCCACTGGGCCTACCATATTATAGTCGGTAAAAGTGAAATAACGGATGATTTTAGGTGCCCACGTCCTACCGTATAATAGTTGGTAAATGTGGGGGTGGTTTTAAATGAAAGTGACTTGTGTATGTGATTTGGGACTCTCTTTAGGGACTTCATGGTGTATTCACCCCCCGGTGTTGAAATGTGATTTTAAGGGAAATTATAATATCTAAGTTTTGCTGCTTAAACTCGTAACATGAGTTAAACAATTAGATGTTTTGGTTATGATAATGCCATATGGATTTTCAAATAATTAGATACTTTGTTAAAAGTATTTTTACTGGGTATCTAACTCATTCCTATGTAACAATTTCAGGAATTGATGATGTGCAATCACCCCTATAAGAAGGAGGTGGACTCTTTTTCTTTTTGTTGGAGCACAAAGGCTCATGGATGTATTACGTGGAAGCTTCGAGGGTATATGTTTGGGATTGCGTATCCGTTTTGTTGTAACAAGGCCTTGCCTTGATGTTTGTACGCCGTTAAGGCACTGTTATTTTTATTCTCTAGTTTCTTGAACTATGTAAATGTTATTATTACTAAGACAAGAAAATGAAAATTGTAATATTTGATATGTACTTCAATGGAAAAGAGGACTTTTGAGATTAACATTTTTGTTTGGTTTGGAGAGATTTTGGATTTATTAGGTTATGAGAAGTATATTAATTTAATTAATTTGGGGGCATTACAATAGGTGTGCTATTAATAGCACACAATGATTCCTATGTACCCCTATCTTTCAAGCTCCAATTTATGGTGTCCAATAACTAAGCAGAGTATGAGGCGTGTATTGCCGGATTAGAGACAGCCCTATAAGTAGGGGCAATAAGGTCGGATGTGATCGGGGATTCAAATTTAGTTGTCTCTCAAGCCAATGGGGATTGGAAGGTCAAAGAGGAGAAAATGAAAGTTTACCATCAAACCTTGGATATGTTGATCCTGAGATTTGAAAAACTAACATTTACACATCAGGTGAGAGAGAACAACCGGTTTGCCAATGCTTTGGAGACCCTATCTTCAATGGTGGATATACTAATCGGGGTCAAGATGTGTCCAATCCTTATAAAGCAGAGGTATGAGCCTACATACAAAATGATAGCCGCAACAGAAGAAGTGCAAGATGAAAATCCTTGGTACTTTGACATCTAGAATTTTTTTGGAAAGTGATACATACCCGCAAGGGGCAAATGCCAAAACAAAAGGGAGATATAGCGTCTAGCCGCTCAGTTCATCATCTGCAGAGCTAAGCTATACAAAAGGGAACATTTGGGGATACACAACTTGTGCGTAGAAGAAGAAAAGGTGAAGGTCATTATGGAGGCCATTCATAGAGGAAATTGTGTGGCCCATATGAATGGTATAATGCTGGCAAGGAAAATCCTCAGGCAAGATTATTGCTAGTCAACCATGGAGAGTGATTGTATCAGCTTTGTTCGGCAATACCACAAATTTCAGATTCATGTTAATCGCATCAACATTCCGCAGTCAAAACTTTACAACATGACCTCGCCATGGCCTTTCTCAGTCTGTAGGATAGATGTTATCGGAAAGGGTTCGAACAGACATGAGTTCATCTTGGTGGTTATTGACTACTTCACCAAATGGGTAGAGACGCAGTCATACTCGGTGCTGAAGGCATCACATGTAGCCAAGTTCATCAAGAACAACATCATTTTAGGTATGGAGTGCCCAATGATATTATTTCAGAGAATGGCTCACATTTCAAAAGGGAGGTAATTGATCTACTCGAGAAGTACAATATAGTATTTCACAAGTCATCAACATACAGGCTACGGACCAATGGAGCCGTTGCAGCTGCGAATAAGAATGTCAATAATATCCTACGCAAAATGATGGAAACCTACAAGGATTAGCCAAAAAAGCTACATTTTGCACTCTGGGGATACAAGACATCGATTCGAATATCTATAAGGGCAATCCCCTACTCTTTGCTTTATGGGATGGAGGTTGTGTTGTCGATTAAAGTAGAGATACCCTCGTTGAGAATTATGGCTGAATGTTAGATAGTAGAGGTAGGTTAGCAGTAGAGTAGATTTGAAGAGCTAATGCTATTTGATGAGAGGAGATTGAAAGCATTATACCATGTGCGAGGGTATCCACGCAGGATTGTGTTTGACTTGAGTTGAGTGACCAAATGAAAGTTGTATGCTTCTTGTTTGTTTTTTATGCTTGTTACTAATATAGTGTTGAAGTATGAGATAGTAAAGAAAATATGGTAAGAAAATATAGTCATTAATGTTCTTAATATGTATGTATGTGTTTGTGTATAGGGTTTAAATTTATATATACATATTCTTCTTTGTTTTTGTTTATTCTCTCTAGTAGATATAATTTTTTAGACAATAATCCAATATAAAATATAGGGTAAAATTCAATTTACCGCATGTGGTTTGGGCTTGGAGCAGTTTACCACTCTATAGTTCAAAAATAGATAGACTACTCCCTTGTGATTTTGGACTAAATTGCAACGAAAAAACATGAAATTACCTTAATACCCCTATGGCCTACCAAGCTGCCACCTTATTTTTTGTTGCTCTTATTTCTTTCTTGCTTTTCTTTTTTCTTCTTCCTTTTTTTTTTTTTTCTTTCTCCCTCTTCTCTTGTATACATAATTTCTAACTCAACAATAATAATTTTTATTTGAATTTTTTTTTTTTAAAGATTCTCTCTCTATAGAGCGAATGTTCCCTCAGGGTGAGGTGTTTTGTTCCTTTCAGAAAGTTTCCTTTCGTATGTAGACGAGTCGTAAAATTTTGCTTTCTGCAAGTCAAATAGTGTTCTTGTTGGTCTATAAAGGGAGTGGACTGTGTAGGGGTTTTTCTCCTTTTAAGGTTTCCTTGTTACTTTATTCTGTGGTCCCATTGTTTAAAGGGACTGCTTTATGGCGAATCCTTTAATACGTAAGGGTGGTTAGTCAAATAACAGTGGGGCGAAGGTTGGAATTGAGTTTTCTGAAGAACCTAGGCATCTTCCTCATACTCAAGCTTTTGTTCCACCACCAAGGCATCACATTCGTAGTGGTCTTAGTATGGAGATAGAGGATACAACTTGGGATCTCGAACGTCATGAACTTGAGCAATGCTTGGTTGGATTTGTCCCAGATGAGCATATTTTGTGTCGTATGTAATGCAACTTCATATTTACGACATTTGGAATTTGGAAGGCACGGTTTATGTTTACGGTCGTAGTAAGAATTTCTTTGTAATTTTGTTTGAACATGAACATGACATGTATCGTATTGCAGCAAATGGCCCTTATGCTATTGAAGGAGCATTGTTAGTTGGTGATTACTGAAAGCCTGGTCTGGTGATTGATCAGTTGGTGTTTGATAAGATGGTTGTTTGGATCAAATTGTATGGTTTGCCATTAGAGTGTCTTACAGAGGAAGTGGGTTTCGAACTGGGAAGAGCTGTTGAGGATGTAATAAAGGTTGATATGGATGTGCTAGTGCCTCGTAATATTCGATTTCCAATTGAGCAACCTTTGATTGGCGCGCTCTATTTGAAATTCAAGCATGGTCACCATCAATGGATTACTTGTAGCTATGAGCGTTTGTGTAAGGTGTGTTGGAATTGTGGTAGGGTGGGTCATACTTTATCCCACCATACTCTATTGTTTGGAGATACTCAGAGTCTCATAGCAGAGGGTATATGGCGGATATGGGGAGGAGTGTAGGAGCTAAGGTGCTTACTCAAGAAGATCAAGCAATGTACACGTCAAGAATCAGAGCTAATGCCCATCATCCGGAGTGGCTCACAACTCGCATTTTTTAAGAGACAATCCAGAATTTAATTCCAGAGGCTGTAGGTGGCCATGAAGATGGTACTGATGTAGCTATGTCGCCAACAAATGTTGACAATTTTGTAGAAGATTGGGATAGACATTAGGATCATAGGCTGCAGGATTTTCAGTCAGAAAGTGATGAAGAAAGGCAGAATCACCGTCAAGAAGTTTTGTTGCTAAGAGGTGTGCATGTGCCGGTCCATTGAATGTTCTAGAAAATTTAGACAACTGGGCTCTTACGTCATTAGCTCAAGAATTGGTAGGTTCGGTAGTTGAGTTTGATTCATTATTGCAGAATTGAGAAGGTGAATTAAACGCTATGGGCATTAAGACGGGTCACTTGGTGACTGACGGGGGCAAAGAAATGATGGAGCAGCCGCGTAAAGACAGTTTTTTTGGAGCCCTTGATGATGGCACTGTAGAAATGGATCCGTAAAAACCGTCCAACCCACCCTACACGCAGACAAATGAGCAGTTTTGCAAACACAATGCGGTCGGATGCGGTTTGAAATATGGCATGTTTGCGGGTTGCGAGTTTAACCCCCACCCACAAGAACCTGCCCGCACTTCTTTCTCTCTTTTTTTAAAATTTTTTATCTTAACCGTTGATTTCATTCCTATATCCCACCTAGTTATTTTTGCCCAAAACAAAACACTCTTTATTCTTTAAACTTACTCTAGCATTACATTTGCTAATAGTATTGTATCAACTGAAACTGAATAAATACTGATCACATTATTATTGTTACATAACTGAACCTGTCCCGGATGAAGTGTAATTTGGAATTTTAAATTCCTTAAAAATATGGAGATCTAGTTTAGGATTTTGAAATATGTGCTTGTGTTAATTTATGATTTGATTTAAGATTTTGAATTATTTGTTTGTGTTACGAATTGATTTTGTTGTGTTTTTAATTTTATAAGTTTTAATTAATTAATTATTAATGTTGTAGCATTTTAGAAAATAGGAAGAAAATGGTCCAAAATAAATATTTACAAAATGGGAAAAAATAAGGCTCAAAAATAAATTTTTGAAGAAAAAAATCCAATCCACAAACCACCTGCAACCGCCCGCAGATCCATAAACCCTATTCGCACAAATTGCAAACTGCACTGTGAGCGGTTGCGGGTTGTCTTTTTCCCAAATCACATAGATGCGGGCGGATCCAAATCGATCCGCAAACCGCTCAAATCCAAACCGCGAACACCCCTAGTTTTTATCAAATGGCGAAGAGAATGTGGGCTGGCCCTATCAAAGTATTTCTTCTTCTTTAGTTATATTAGGGCCTCCGAAGAAGAAAAGAGTGTGCGAAGTAGGGTCAAGTTTTGTTATGGCTTATGGTACTGAAGTGGCAGAGGGTGGTGATGAATCAAATGGTCCACCGTAGGGTAGATCGGTTGTAGCAATACTTCACGGGTCCAGGGGAGTTTCAGATTCGGTATGTCTGTCTCACAGTCGAGATATTTTCGGCAAAGGATGTTCAGTCGAGAATATGATGCAGTGCTTCATGGAACAGAGAAACAAATGGATGCTCCAGTTCGACGTAGATGAAATCTCCGAAAAAAAGTTTTCTGTAAGAAGAAAACAATTGAGGAAATTAATCAAAGGAGGTGAGGCAGTCAGAGGTATACTCAAGGAGAGAGAGGTTCGAGAACTCGGTAGAGACGACTTATCACAGATTTGAGGGGAATGGATGTTGCTCAAATAGGATCGAAGTCTGGATATGATTCGAAGATCAGCTCACCTGAGAGTAGAAACTGGTGTAAGTCCAATTTTCCAAATTGGGTAAACATGGAAAAGTTCTATGTTGAATTTGAAACAACTCGTATTATGGAGCTTGTCATTGATCAAAGTGCCATACTGGAGGAAGTAGGTTTGCAGGAGGTTGTCCCACAACAACCACCTCAACCACCATGCAGATCTTTAGCTAGAACTGCAGAGGTCTCGGTCATCCCCTAACAGTTCGAACAGCGAAACAATTGACCAAAAAGCATAGACCAAATTTATGTTTTTTAATGGAGACCAAAGTGCAGGTTCGGCAAGCACAAAAAGTTGGGTATTTGATGGGATACAAAAATCGGTGTGTACGAATTCTTGTGGAAGAGGTGGAGGTTTATAAGCTGCATGGAATGATACTCAAGCCATTAGAACGGTTGAGTGTACGGAATGCTTTTTGCTTTTTGAAGAACCAAGGATTTCCTGTCTCCAAATATCATTATCCCTCTTTCCCAAATCACTCACAACCATTGGATATGACTTGAGATTCTCATATGATCTAACGATTGTGAGTGATTTGGAATAGGGGGATAAGAATATTTCGGAATAGGGAATCCTTACTCTTTTGGAAGTGGTAGATGAGATGAAAGGAGTATGGTTTATTTGTTCGGTGTATGGGCATCCTATTGTAGAGCAGAGGAGGGTTTGGAGCATAGTTCTAAATATCGGCCGGTACGGTACGTACCGGCCGATTCGTACCGGAAAACCATACCTCCGATTCGGATACTGACCGGTATACCAGTGAGAATGGAATTCACAGCCGTAGCGTCCGAGTCCCGGTACGTAGCGGCGTGAATCCGATATATGGGCCGACACGGGCCGATACAGTCCGATACGGTCTCTGTTTCTGAGTCTCTGTTTTCTTCTTGATGTGCTGAGTGGAGCTGGAATGCGATAATAAGGTTGGTTCTCAAGATGAGAGATTATCGGTTTTGACGATACGAGACATGGATCCTATTTTGGAGGTGAATTTGATTGCTGGGTTGAAAAACAACTTGAAGTTACATGAAGTTTTGAGTGTTCTCAAGGAAGAAGGAGTTGAAGGGCTATTGTGCTCTGTTTCTGATTTCTTTTTCTTTTTTTTTTTTCGTCGATCTAAAGCTGAATAGGTGCCTGGGTTTGGTGGATTTGTAGATGGGTAAGAAGAGAGAGATACTTGGGTACATGGAGGTGCATGGGTTTATAGTGGATTTATAGATTCAAATGTTTAAGGATTTTTTATTTTTTATTTTTTTATTTTTTACACATATACCTCTATTTATATTAATATATATATATTTATTTATTTTTTTCTCAGTACAAGAAAAAAAATATTCAAATCAATTTTTTATTAAAAATTTAACATACGCCAAAAATAAATACATATCATTTAGTTTAAAATGAGTCAAAAATATTCTTACATAACGAAATTTTGATTAAAATGTAACAAATTAAAATTAAAAGAGTCAAAAAAATGAATAAAATTTAGTTTTAGAGGGATTGCTAATGATTTTTAAAATTTCACGGTCGCGACACCCGATTCCCGATACGTACCGGCCGATACTACCGATACCGATACTCCGCGATCGATACCGTTACGTCAGCCGATACCGCGATTTAGAACTACGGTTTGGAGTGAAGTGGAAGCAAAAACTAGAGAGTTGTATGTACCTTTTGTTATTATGGGTGATCTTAATCAGGTGCAAGGATGGTCAGAGAAGCAAAGTAATTCTAAGAGACCTATTTCGGGTGTTAATGAGTTCAATGAGTTAATTTTTTGAAATTAGTTGGTTGATTTGCCAAGCAAGGGAGGTTGGTATACATGGTGTAATAATCGTATGTTTCTAGAGGCTACCTACAAAAAATTAGATAAGGTGTTGGCTCCATCTCGATGGTTATAAGAGTTTAACAAAGCTTCATTACTTACACTTCCAATTCAAAGGTCGGATCACGGTCCTTTATTGCTAGACACATGTTGTTTGACTCACGAAGGACCAAAATGGAGACGATATGAGGCAGCTTGGTTATTCGATGATACAATGAAAGACATTGTTAAGAAAGTTTGGCAATTGCCTATTTAGGGTTCTAGTCAATTCATCATTGATGGAGAGGTTGTAGGTATATGTATTTTGTGTATATATACTGTTAAGAAATCTGTGGAGGTAAATTCATATATAAAGAGTTGGTGTAATTCTTAATTCAAAAATTCTACACATAATCACAAACTTTAAAAATCAAGAAACCATACCAAACAGATGAAAAATGAATTGAAATTTTTACAGTAGATTAATTATATATTGAATTGCATATCAGAATTTTCTCATAATTTTGGGAGTCAAAATCTATATTAACTGGTGCGTTCAAATCTGTCCAAAAAACTAGTGTGAAATAGTAACTTCGAAAGTGTCATTCTCTTTAGGTATAAATCCGAAAATTTTCAAATTAGTGTCATTAGAACCGGTTACGAGTCTAGTTTCTTAAATTTTTGGCCTTGCATTGATTACTTGTGTATACTAAGAGAACCATTAATTTCTTTAAAGTGCTGCAGAAAATAATTTGTTTGGGCATAATTAATTGTAAATAATTATTTTGATAAGAATTTCGAACAGCATAGAGTGATTTTTTAATTTTTAAAGTTAGTGAATAAATTGGACAAACTTATTTAAAATTTTGTTTTATCATAAAGTTATTTTTAATTAAGTTTCGATCTGAATCCATATGACGACCCTAACCTCCGAATTATTATATTATATTATATTATTTCAATAAGTTTAATTGTATAATTGTGTGTTTAATTGTGTGATTACATGCTTAATTTTGTAGTTATCTGTTATTACATGGAATATCTGTTCGAATTAGTAACTTCGAGATAGAAATTGAGTGCCTAGACAACTTCCAAAACTGAAATTGATTAGCTTACTAGACTAATTAGAATATTTAGAATCTTATGGCGGTTTTAATTGAAAACTGATTCGGATCAAAATAATTAGAATAAACTGAATGAATTAATTAGAATTAAGCCTGCTTAGTTAGTATTAATCAACCTTGATTAGGCTAAGTTAGTTACATCATATATAAAGCCTAATTAAGGCCTGGTTTGGCAAACCCTAAATAATCCAGAAAGTCAAAAAGTTACTAAAAAAGTTAAAAAGTTATCACTATTCATCAAAAAAAAATTAATTAATTTTACACAAAAATTATTACAACTCAGTCTGACGTCCCATAGACTTTTGCTGAGTTTTTTGGAAAAATTGCACAGGCAAGGTGCACAAACAATACGGTGTTATTTGGCCCATTGGGGCCCATCACTGGTCCCGTTTTGATAATCTGAACCGTTCAATGTGTAGAACTTGTCGAGTACTATATGTCTGTAAAAAATTACTTTGATCGGATATTGCTAACTATATGATAAAATCAATTTTGTATTAAAAAAAATGGATGGTGTTTTAGTTAACGATTGAAAAAAAACTAATCTGATCAGATAGCTATCGATATCCGATCAACGTGATTTTTTTTACAGGCATATAGTACTCGACGAATTCTACACATCCAACGGTTCAAATTATCAAAATGGGACCCGTGATGGTCCCCCACAGACAAAATAGCACCGTCCAATGCAATGCCCGAAAAAGAAGCAACCATTTCTTATATCAAATCACTCTGCCCAAACGGTACAGGCCGTACTGCCTACTCTCCCTAATTATTTATTTTAATTACCTACAGGCCGTACTGTCTACAAATCTCTAATTATTTATTTTAATTTCTAACTTTCTAAATTAATTTTCATTTTATTATATTTTACAACAAAGACATATATATATATATATTGTGGTGTAATGGATTTGGGATACTCCTTTATCCAAGCAGATCTTAGAACAATCTTCATATAGGCACCTAAAACAATAACAACTCCGGTCGGGGGTGTCAGAATTAGCACTCTGATGGTTTAATTAGTCTTCTCCTTTTTCTAGTATGAGTAGAGTGCTTTTTTTTTTTTAACCTCCTCTAGCATTGGGTCTTCCTCCTCCTTTTATAGGCCTTTCCTTCTTAGGTTTTTTCCTCTACTTCGCACTTCGCCTGGATCCCAGCGCATCATAGTGTGCAATCGGCATCTTACCATGATGCCGACTTTCACTAGAGTCCTCGGCTTCTGTTGGAATGCATCACTTGGCTTCATATGCTCGATGGATGGGACCCGTTGGGCCGATTTGCAAATTGGGCCCAGTGAGACTGGGCTATCTAAATTTGGCTCCCACAATTGCCCCCTGCATAGTCGGCTATCCACGTACCCAGATAGTCGACGTACTCAGATTTTGAAAAGGCATCATCCTTTGTAAACATATTAGGAGTTGGGAATGCGGTAGACGCGCTTTTTTAACACTATCGTGCTAGAAAAGACGTGATAAATAATGATTGAGGCTTCCTGCCTCTTCGTGCTCTCATTTAATGTAGTTTGAAATGCTTCAACCCTTTCATCTTGCCTGAGCTTTGTTGTTGCGCATCGTTCGTGACTTTTATTCCCAAGACTTCCGTCATCTCCCTCCTACTCTTCTTCCAGCCTGCGAACTTTTCGTTCCCATCCATCCGTAAGTTCTCTGAGCTCCATTTTCTCATTTATTTTATCGTTCATCCCTTTGTACTTCTTTTTCTTGTTACCTTCACTCCAGCCCTCTCATAGAGAATCATCTCAAGGCTCTTCTTTCAGAAGACAGAGTCGCAACGTTTCATCATTGCTTTTCTATCCCTAATGACGTTCAACTGTCATTAGTTAGGGATAGGGAAGTGAGCATGGAGAGGGCCGACGAGAACATCATCGTATTCCCCCTTTCTGGCAATCACCGAAGGGATTGTCCATTTTTCCCTTCACTCCACTCTTAGATCTGTATTACGGCATTGGGGTTTGATTCCATCCCAACCCAATGTCAAGTTCTACTGAATCGTGATGGGTATGATAGAATTAAACCGCAGCCTCCAACTTGACCTAGGGGTTTTCGCCATTCGGCATTGTTACGTCCTTGCCAAATCTTCTGGCCGACAAGGGTGGTATTTCCTCAGGGCTAAAGATACCAATCACCATCTAGTCACTATGCTTGCCAGCTCTGGCAAGAAAGTAGATGACATGATAGTGGCCGTGCGCGGCAACTGGGAGTTCGGTGAAGGAGAAGATCGCCAAACTCCTATTCCCAGGCGCAAAGGCGAACCAAGTTACTGATTAATCACAACCAGATTTTACTATAATTCAGCATGTACACCATCTGATCATCTGTTTCTGGTGCAGGCAACGACCTGAAAAAATCCCTTGCCGCTACTAACGAGTCGGTGCTTGCTCAAATCAAGACAGTGCTTGCGTTTGTTGGTCAACCAAATCTACAAGGGCAAGGTCGTGCCACTCACATCTTACTTCGATATGAGCCGACTTATTCCACCTTCTCAATGGCCGATCATATTCCTATTCTGAGAGGCAAACAGCAACTGACGGCGCTCGTGTTTCCCAATTTCATTTTTCTGAGAGACATCAGTGTTGGAGAAGATTCGCCAGTGCACAAACCAACGGTGGTAAGGCCGACCAAGAAGCCAACCAAAATGGCATAGACCAAGCCGTCGATGCCGAGTTGGTCATCTCCCAAGTTGAACGGCCCAGAGAACTGCCACTTTGACCTCGAACTGGCTAACTCCAGTGAATAAATAGAAATCGAAAGTCCACGAGAAGAAGACATTTTCTTGGATTTGGACAATTTACCTGGAGTCGGCTTAGAAGACATGGCGGGTGAATCTCTTGCTCAATTTGCTGGATGATGAAACGCCGAAAAGATGGCAGCATGATGAAAGGCTACAATTGCCGAAGCAACTGCCGAAGAAGTCATTGAGGTTCTTCCAGTAATCGAAGTCATTGAAGTTGAGCCGGCTGGAGAGTCGGCATGAAACGACTTTGAAACTACACTCGAACCTATGCTAGGGGAATCGGTGACAGAATAGAGGGAGGAGAAACGTGCTGCCGAATCAATGGAGATGGCTGAACAGTCTTTTATGAAAAAAACGGCCAAGGATTTCTCCCCCTCCCCCTTGACCTTCAAGTGCCATTTGTAATCCAGCCAAAGATCAAAGGGTCACCACGCACAACTGGTGCCTCTGTAATGAAGGATCCTACGGTGGCTTTGGGGGTAGCTGCAGCCATTGCCTTTCCTGTGGACAAGGCCGCATTCCGTGCCGAACCGAATGTGGTTTCCGTTGCTTTGGTCGTGCAATCAGCTATGTTGGTAAGTGTTGATCTCTACCCCTTTTAGATTGTTATATCCCACTATTTACAACTTGTTGGTTTTGCACCAGGCCACCGAGAGGATTGCCGAAATCGGACGTCGCCAACTCAATGCTTTAAAACTAATCAGTGCATTGAGGGCTTAGGCGGCGGCAGAACAGAGCAAAGCGAAATCGGCTATAGCTGACCTGGCAGTTGCCACCCAAAAGGCTGGAGCCAAAGCAAAAAAGGCTGAGAAGGAACGCGTTAAGGCCGTCGCTGAAGAAAAGAAGACAAAGCATGTGGATCTGCTGCACCGTGCTGCTGAGGAACGAGCGAATGTAGCAGACTCTGCACTTCAAACGGCGCAAGTGGATTTGGACAAACTGAAAGCTAAACTTCAATAGGCTCATTCGGCCATGAATGAAGCGAAATTGTCGTCTATGAAAGCCTTTGACGCCGAAGCCTTGGCCACTAAAGAACAATACGCCGATGAAGCTTTGAAGTTCGAGAACAGAGACTTCAAGCATGGCTAGCTTAAAGCCTTGGCAGCAGCAAAAGTCATGCTTGGCATGCTGATTCCGTACGAACAGAAAGAAGTGGAGCCTTTGGAGTTGGATCCTAAGGACTTCAAAGTAATGTAACTATTTTTTTTTTTTTGGTTTTTCTACTGTAATGGGGTCGTTTTCATACATAAAGTGAATCGGACGTAATAACTTCAATTTATCAATGAAAACATCTTATTTTGCTTTTCGCTTTAGTGATGTAATAGGACCGTTTTCATATAAGGTGAAACGGATGTAATGATTTTGTAAATGAAAAATTCTATTGCATGACTTGATTGTCGATTGTTCATTGGCTTAAGGGAATCTGCTTGAGGAACCTATGTAAGGTGTCAAGTGGAGCATGATGTGTCTATTCGGTAGTATGCGCATCCAGAAGGTATGACGCGAAATGAATTCATATATCATCCCTTGCCCTAGTTGATCATCTGCTACATTGACTGCACAATCAACTAACACACCTAGATCATTGTGTTCAACCCGCCCCACACATATTATAGGGCATAGGGCAGCGATCAAGTGGGGCATGATGTATCTATTCGGCCATATGCGCATCTGGAAGGTATGACACCGAATAGATTCATATATCAGGCCTTGCCCTAATTGATCGTCTGCTACGCCAAATACGCAATCGGCTGGCACGCCTAGATCATCGTATTCGGCTTGCTCCACGTGTATTATAGGGCATAAGCCAGCGGTCAAGTGGGGCATGATGTATCTATTTGGCCTTATGCGCATCCGGAAGGTATGACGGCGAATAGATTCATACATCTACCCTTGCTCCAGTTGATCATCTGCTATGCCGAATGCACAATCGGTTGATGCGCCTAGATCGTCGTGTTTGGCTGGCCCCACGCGTACTATAGGGCACAAGGCAGCGGTCAAGTGGGCCATGATGTGTCTATTTGGCCGTATGTGCATCCGGAAGGTATGATGCCGAATAGATTCATATATCTGCCCTTGTTCCAATTGATAGTCTGCTACGCCGAATGCCGATCAGTCACGCAAGCGGTGTCGGCATCGAATCGATCTACATTTCGACACGTGGCGTTTATTTAATAAGGCGTTAGATGGTCCGCACATAATGAGTGCCGGACAATGTCCACAGTCATCCGCAAGCATCTTAAATACGCGTTAAGCAGAGGAGAAGGAAACATTCAGTGCTGAAGAGCGTACATGTCAGGGGTGAGTATTCTACAATAGCAGAGGAGAGGGAAGAATGTTAGCAGATCTTGGCATCGAAATGTCCCACGACACATGCAAGGCGTTGGAGCTAAAGGAGAAATGAACAGACGTAAGTCACCTAGTGAGCGAGGCAACCCCCTCCCCCATAAGGAAGGAAAGCAGCAGATCGCCCAGAACAAGACCAGGGGACGTGTAAAAACCACAGGCACCCCATCTGCCACTCGTACTGAGCCCGGTGGGCCGCCCCATCCACTAAGTTTTTCAATTTTTATTGGTAATAAACCAATGACTGAGGCATATTCAATTGTTCGTGATCCAAACAAGGCAGTTGAATTTACTCGGCAAATATTTCCTCCCGAAGTCCACCAATCCGTGGCGACGTGTACGGACTACGATGTATTCAAAAAGGGGATCCATGGAGTTATCAAAGGACTGTACAACTCTTACGAGATCGATATGCGTCTTCAAACTGCATGTAAAGACATTGACCACAAAGATGGGGGAATGCGAAATCTGGAGCGCCAACTGAAAAAGGCAGAAGAATAGGCCTAAAATGAAGCTCAAAAAGCAAAGATTGCTGAATTAAAAACGGTTGGCGCAGCGCACCCATTAAAAAATACGCTCGTGCAACGCCTGTTGAATCGTGATGTAGACAACAGAGTCACTGCAGCCATATTTGGGTGCGAAGCCATAGAAACTTGGGCCTACAATAAGGGGTTCTTTGAAGGACAAAAAGTCGGTATTGATAAGACGATGGAGAAATTGGCCGATGACATGTGCTGTTGCGAGAATTGTGGCTTCAAACACAGATGGCTCAAAGCATTGCAGGCTGCTAGAGTTGACGTGGCATCCCCATTATATCAAGACTAAACACTGTTGTTCGAAGCCTATGACCCCGAGAAGACCAACGAAGAAGAAGAGGTCGGAAATCAGGAGAAGACTTAGTCGGCATCTGTTTGTATAAAACTTTGCAAAATATGCGTTGTAATTAGAATGACTAGTCTCTTGTACTCCCAAGCATAATGATAATATAAATTTCAACATGTTTCCTTTTCAATCTTTAATTGACTCGCTCGACGTTTAGAAATACATGTGACTTGCTCAACATTCAACACTGCATGCCAAGCACGAAAGGCACTCCGAATTCGGAGACTTGCATTGGCCCCTCATGTGGAGCATGCATACATGCCGAGCACGAAGGGCGCTCCAAAGTCAAAGACTTGCGTTGGCCCCTTGTGCGGAGCATGCATGCATGCCGAGCACGAAGGACGCTCTAAATTCAGAGACTTGCGTTGGCCCCTTATGCGCAGGCATGCATGCCGAGCACGAAGGGCGCTTTGAATCCGAAGACTTACGTTGGCCCCTCATGTGAAGCATGCATGCATGCTAAGCACGAAGGGCACTCCAAATTCAGAGACTTGCGTTAGCCCCTCGTGCGCAGGCATGCATGCCGAGCATGAAAGGCGCTCCGAATTCGGAGACTTGCGTTGGCCCCTCGTTCGAAGCATGCATGGTGAGCATGAAGGGCGCTCCGAGTTTGGAGACTTTTGTTGGCCCCTCGTGCGGAGCATACATACATGTCGAGCACGAAGGGTGCTCCGAATCAGGAGACTTGCATTGGCCCCTCGTGCGGAGCATGCATGCATGTCGAGCACGAAGGGCGCTCTGAATTTGGAGACTTACGTTGGCCCCTCATGCGCAGGCATTAGGGATGTAATCGGTTTGGTACGGTCGATATTTAGGTAAAAAATTACACCAAACCGATAATATCGGTTTTATTATTTTGAACACCGATACAGACCGCTTCTCACATCAAACTGCACCGAACCGAACAAATTGAAATGGTTCGGTTTGGTGCGATTTAATCGGTTTATAATTTTTCAAACTTGAGCCACTTTTAAATATAATCATTAATCTATATAAAAATATTAAATTAGTTATTTGTATACCATTTCAAACATATCCAATCCATCCATTTAACACATACTTTTTAATTCCAAAATTAACAAAAATAAAAACAAAAAAAAAAGTTTTAAAATACTAAGGTTTCAAGAATAATAAGTTAGAGTTAAGATTATATATAATAAGAGTTTATAAATTTAGGTTATAAAGATGATAAAGTTAATTAATTAAGGTTAATAATTTATTATACTTATTAATATCATTACATTATTAGATTATATATATATATATTATAAATACAATATATGTTGAAACGGTCGGTTTTGGCTTAGATCGGTGCACAAGGTGCTTAAACCGATACCGAACCGAAAACCGAGAATATTCAAATTTAAAAACCGTACAGACCGATTCTTGTTAAAAAACAGACCAAATATAACTGGTTTGGTCTGGTTCAATCGGTTTGGTCGATTTTTTCGGTTTTTCTTACATTCCTAGCACGCATGCATACCGAGCACAAAGGGCGCTCCAAATTTAGAGACTTGCGTTGGCCCCTTGTGCGCAGGCATGCATGCCGAGCACGAAGGGCGCTCCAAATACAGAGACTTTCGTTGGCCCCTCGTGCGGAGCATGCATGTATACCGAGCACGAAGGGCGCTCCGACTCTAGAGACTTGCTTTGGCCCCTTGTGCGGAGCATGCATGCATGCCAAGTACGAAGGGCACTCAGAATTTGGAGACTTACATTGGCCCCTTGTGCGCAGGTATGCATGCCGAGCATGAAGGGCGCTCCGAGTTTGGAGATTTGTGTTGGCCCCTCGTGCGGAGCATGCATGCATACCAAGCACGAAGGGCACTTCGAATTTGGAGACTTTTCAACCACCGTGGTCCCACGCAAAAGGTCGTACAAAAAGAGCCATCTTCGGCATATATTCAGCATACAACATGGTACTATTACATCGTGAAAAAAAGAACTACAGTTGGCTTATTTCAATGATAAAATTTGCGAAGATGGGTTGAGTTCCACGGCCGGGGTAAGTATTTGCCACTCATATCAGAGAGGCGATATGGCCCTGCCCTGGTGATGGAATCAACACGGTAAGGGCCATTCCAGTTAGGGCCGAGCTTCCCATCGGATGGAGGCTTCATGGTGGGGAGAACCTTTTTCAACACCAACTCGCCAAGAACATAACGACACAGGCACACACGGTGATTATAATACTTGGCAAGCAGTTGTTGATAACGGGCCAAGGCTACGAGAGTGCGATCTCAGCGTTCTTCGAGCAAATCCATATCTAGGGCCAGCAGCATATCGTTGCAACCGGTATCGAAGGCCCTTGAGCGAAGCGTTGGTAGACCGATTTTTAGGGAGATGACAACTTTGTTACCAAAACATAAGGCGAATGGCATCTCACCGGTGGCTCGGCGAGGTGTGGTGCAGTGAGTCCAGAGTACAGTGGGGAGCTCTTCAACCTATTTGCCCTTGTCTTTCTTCAAACGCTTCTTAATGCCATCCAGGATTACCTTGTTGGAGGCTTCAATCTAGCCATTACTTTACGGATAAGTGGGTGAGGAGAAGTAGGGTCGGATTTCATACATATTGCACAGCTCACGATAGACTCCACAATCAAATTGAGTGCCGTTGTCGGAGATTAGTATGCGCGGGATGCCGAAGCAGGTGATAATGTTCTTCTATACAAAACGTTTAACATCGACGTCCCTGATGTGGGTCAATGGTTTGGCCTCCACCCATTTGGTGAAGTAGTCGGTGGCGACGAGTAGAAATCGTTCGTTTCCAGGGGCGTAAGGCAACGGCCCGACAATGTATAGCCCCCATTGAGCAAAAGGCCATGGACTGGTGACAGAATGCAATGCTTCGGCAGGCATATGAGTTAAAGGGGAGAATTTTTGACATTGGGCACACTTCTTTACTTATGTATCAGCATCGGCTCACATAGTAGACCACCAATAGCCTTGAGTGATGGCTCGATGAGCCAGTGGTCTTCCGCTCGTATGAGCCCCACAACTGCCTTCATGAATTTCGGCCAAAAATCTTCAACTTTAGTCGGGTGGACACATTCTAGATAAGGTCCAGAAAGATATTTCTTATAGAGCTGTCCTTGAGGGTCAAAATAATACCACAAGGCCTTGTTGCGTAGTTTATGAGCTTCTTTCTTATCCGCGGGTAATTGCTCTTTGGAAAAGAAAGCCACAAAGGGATCCATCCAACTCGAGCCGTGATGAATAGCATGGACAGTGGTAGGCTCAAGGACCTAGATACTCGGCTCTGACAAAAAGCTCATTTTGATATTTCGTTTCACTTCTGAATTGACAGTAAAGGCTAGGCAGGCAAGGGCATCGACATGCATGTTCTGATCTCTACTGATCTGATTAAGCTCATGTTGTTCAAATTTCACAAGCAAAGTGCTAGCGATGCGCACATACACGACCATTCATTCATTTTTAGCTGTATACTCTCCCTTCAACTGGCTGATAACTAGTTTGGAATCACAAAAAACTTGCACGCGTTTGGCCCCCATACACAATGAGTTCCTCAAGCTGACCAGCAGGGCTTCATATTCAGCCTCATTGTTGGAGGCATTAAACCCAAGCTTCACAGACTACTCGACGACGGCCCCTTCAGGTGTCATGATTACAACTCCTGCTCCACTACCACGCTGGTTCGAGGACCCATCACAATACAACTTCCATATGTTGCCGATACACATCCGCCATTGTGCTGGTGCCTTGAAAGCTGGCAATGGTTGCAGAACCGATTACGAATAGCCAGTGAACTCGGTGACAAAATCCGCTAGCACTTGACCTTTAATGGCTATCCTGGAAGCAAATTGAATAACATACTGTCCGAGTTCTACGACCCATTTAGACACTCAGCCTGGCGATTATGATTTTTGGAGTATGGAGAAAAGAGGATGGTCAGTCAGAACTCGGATAATGTAGGCTTGGAAATAGTGCATCAACTTCCTTCCAACCATCACCAAGGCCAGGATCAATTTTTCCAAGGGGAGATATCGAGTTTCGGCATCCATCAATGTCTTACTGATGTAGAAGATAGGTTTCTGTTCGCCGAGTTCATCAATAAGAAGGACGGCACTGACAGCTTGGTTAAAAACTGCTAGGTACAAAATGAGCATATCTCTTGGTGTAGGGGTAGTCAGCAATGGAGAGGCGCCGAGGTAGGCTTTCAATCCCTCTAAAGTTGTTTGACATTCTGGGGTCTATTGAAATGCCTTTCCTTGACAGAGTGTTTGAAAGAATGGCCTGCATTGATCCGAAGACTTGCTAATGAATCTATTGAGTGCTGCGGCCATGCCCATGAGTTTTTGTACCTCTTTGACCGACTGCGGTGAACCAAGTTCCAAGATGGCCTTAATCTGCTTCGGATTTGCCTCTATCCCTCGATGATTCACGATGTAGCCGAGAAACTTTCCTGACCCAATGCCGAATGCACATTTGGACGCATTGAGTTTCATTTGATACTTGCGAAGAATGTCGAATGTCACAGCCAGATCAGTAAGATGGTCTCTTTTCTTTTTGGACTTTACTACCATGTCATCGATGTACACTTCCATAGTCTTGCCGAGTTACTCTTTGAACATGCCAGTGACTAATTTTTAGTATGTCGCCCCAGCGTGCTTCAATCCAAACAGCATGCTCTTGGTGTCAGGAATGCCGTCTTGTCTTCATTGGCCGAATTCATGGTAATTTGATGATAACCCCTATAAGCATCCAAGAAACTCATACGTTGGTGTTGTGCGGTCGCATCGACGAGTGAATCTATTCTCGACAATGGGAAGCAATCTTTTGGACAAGCCTTGTTTAGGTCTGTAAAATCCACGCAAACACGCCACAATCTTGTTTTCTTTTTCACCACAACAGTATTCGATAGCCATGTGGGATAAGTGACTTCGCGAATAGCCCCGGCATCTAGTAATCTATCCACCTCTTCGATTACGGTCGTGGCATGCTCCGCACCTAAGCGGCGACTCTTTTGGGTAATCGGATTAACTGTGCATTGCAAATGTCAAGTCGACACCTGGCATGTCATAAGGCGTCCAAGCAAAAACATCAATATAATTGAGAAGAAATGATAACGGCTCCTGTTGTTCCACGTCGTTGAGACCAGTGCCGAGTAGAAAAAAAACTTATTCGGATCCTCATGAATCAATATCCGATACAAATCCTTCGTAACTTTGTTGGCTGGGGTTTTTTCAACGTCCTCCAAGCTCTCCTGATTCGAGATTACGATTGAATTCACTTCCATTTCCTTGGGTTTTTTGCCCATGGCCGATAGATAGCATTCATTTGCAGCTCGCTACGAACCACAGACCTACTCAATTCCGTATTCTGTTGGGAAGCAGAGCAACTGATGGTAAGTGCTCAACACAGGTTGCATCGCATGAAGCTAAGTTCGACCCGTGATTACAT
Organism: Camellia granthamiana; assembly: GCA_036172215.1. Lineage (NCBI taxonomy): Eukaryota > Viridiplantae > Streptophyta > Magnoliopsida > Ericales > Theaceae > Camellia > Camellia granthamiana. The sequence goes on along the minus strand of CM069909.1, from coordinate 17,540,740 downwards.
TATAAGGCGAAGGAAGTTTAGGTAGCGTTTGGTAACGTTTACGTTTTTTGTTTATGTTTACAAAAATTTTATAAACTGATTTTTGTTTATTTTTAGAAAAACATATATTATAAATGCGTTTGGTTTGGACAAAATGTTTAAAAAAATTTAAAAATATAAACTAAAAAATATGTTTGTTCAGGCCTAAAATATTTATATTTATTTTTATTATTTATGACAATGGGATCACACACATTATAATTGAAAAAAAAATTAATTAAAAAAATAATTGAAAAAAAATTTAATTGGGAAAAAAAATTAATTGAAAAAAAAAAAGATTAATTGACAAAATAATTATTTGAAAAAAAAATATTTGAAAAAAAAGATTGAAAGCTGAAAACGTAAACTCATTTTTTGAGTTTACGTTTTTTCCTCAAATTTATAAACTGAGACAACCATTTATAAACCAAAAAAATTATCAAACAAGTTTTTATGACAGTTTTTTAAATTTTTGTAAATAAAAACTGAAAACGAAATAGTTATCAAACAGACCCTTAACAACCAAGAACTTGACGTCCAGTGTTTTGGACGCACTGGTAGCACAATTTTGCTGAGGGGATATTCTAGATTGGCATTGAAGCCGAACAGAGGATACTCGGCTGGTTGTAGGTCTGCATCATTGAAGCCGAGTTTGACAAATGCCTTGTAATACATGATCTCGGACGTACTTCCTTAGTCAATCAAGATGCGTTCAACAGCAAATTTATTCACTCACAACTCAACCACGAGGGCATCATCATGTGGCGTGGTGATTCCCTGAAGGTCATCATCTAAGAAACTGATTTCGTTTGATACATGAGATCACTTGAGCGAGTTGCCACATGGAAAATTAGAATCGGTAAACTGTACGTGAACCGAATGCACACTGTCGAATAGGGGTATGGTGTATATCACATGGATCACACCAGCGGGGGGCGAATTGGGATGCACGGTGAGCGCCCCTGGTGTTTTCTTCATCTTGGGAAGGTATTCAACTAATTTGCCTCCTAAGACCAACTCTTCCAGATGATCTTTAAGAACGTAACATTTATCGGTCGTATACCCATGATTTTTATGGTATTCGCATGTCACGCCCCACTTTTTATTACTCGGAATCCATTACCAACTTCATTAAGTTTATTCAATTTCAAAGATAACGTGCAGAAACTCTTTACATCATTTGTAAGAATAAATGAAGATTCTCTCATCTGAAACGCAAATTAAACGCAACATATACATAACTAAATAAATTGCCCGCAGGCTTACACCTTTTAAATCAAGAGGAAGGCTTTAACCCTTTTACATCAATGGCATTCCGCCCACAAATAAAAGGCCCCGTGGCCAACAGTTAAGGAAGATCCATGACCTTGTAACGCTTCTCGAGATACACCTGAAAAGGGATTAGCAACGTGGGATGAACATATAGTCCAGTAGGGATCTCAACATAATCCTCAACAATAACAACCTATAGATGGCTATGATCATGAATGCTTAGTCTCATACTATATAGTAATGTGACAGTCCATACACAAATATACATATATAAGGCTTTTTTCAAAATTATTCATTTTCATTCAAAAACGTAAACAATTCACCTTACTTTCTTCTTGTTACTTTTCTTAAAATTTATGACAATAATAGATTTCTGAAACAAACATTTTCATCAGACCTGTTACATTCTCTTCCACTTTCCAGACTTACACTTGATTTGCCTTTTCAAAAATATGTTCTCCAGTATTCGATGTTCTTTATTTTCTTTCACAGTCTCAACGCATTACTCACGTCTACTTCCCATACATTCATGCCCATGCAAGTATACCTTTAGTATATAGGGAACATAATAAGCATCCACAACTATCTACTTCTACAATTTAGGCAATTCGGCCTTTCAAAAACCACAATCATCATAACACATAACATAGCCAAATATACTGAAGCAATAATAATAAATAAATTCCCCTCTACCTACCTCAAGCATGGTAAGCCAATGATACATCTTTCCACAATGAAATGCCAATTTACCAAACAGGGGCTGGAAGGAAATGGTACCTCTGCCAATTCTCCAGGCTCTAGCTGGAAGGTAATGGTACCTCTGATTCTCAGTGGCATTACACATTTTTCCAACCATCACATTTTACAATAATCATAGAATACACGAGTGTACTACAGACACATAACCTTTTCAACATTCACAATGTCATCCTCCACCGATGACCAAGGACAAAACCTCTAAGCAATCTGTATTAAATGCACGAAATACAACCATCCATTTCTCATAGGGTGTTAGGTCCAATAACAACAATAATGTTCCAAGGTTTTCAACTTTTACCAAGGTTCTTTCTCAATTTACAAAAGAATTATAATTGCTCCTACATTCTAATGACAATTTCTAAAATTTCCAATTTACAATACACCAATTTTATATATATAGAATGAGACTGTTTTCCTTCAATCAACCAAAATCCCAATCCATGGATAATCAAATCATGACCCACTCAATTTCCACTTAATCAAAAATAAAATCCAACGTTTTAATCTCATGATTTAATCCCTTTTAGCAATTTATAATTACCAAATTGTTATACTCTAATATGGGCAACCCAACACAAGAGATATGCTAAAATCATAAGACCAATTTAATCTTAAATCAACCAACAATTCTTTGTTAAAATCCCTTTAGCTCATAACATGATTAATTTCATAATTTCAACCCCTTTTTACTATTTTGGGTATTATATAAAAAGAAATTTAGGGCTTCATCACTTTCTAAACAAGGACAAGTTAAACCACTCCCCAAATTAACCCAACAATAATTAATTTCACACATCTCAACCTCAACATCAAATCATAAATACCCTATCATGATTTTCAAAAAAATCCATAACATGGTTTTTATGCAATAAAAACATACTACATGTCTATCTATGAAAGAGGTATTGAAAAAAATCAAAGAAATCCCTACCTCAAAAGAGAAGAGGAGAAAAAGCCCAAAAATCAACTTCGCCGGGAAACAATCTCCACCAGTCAAGACAAAGCCCTCGACATGCTCATCATTTTGGTATAAGGAACTAGTACCAAAATCCCAATGGATTCTTGAGATCAAAAGGAAATGTAAAGATTTGAGGGTTTGGGTAGAGAGAGATGAGAGAAAAAGAGAGAAACATTGTAGAGAGGGAGTGATATATCATAAATGAAATGAAAAGAAGCAAAAACTCAATACATATCTGAAATGCACGAAAAACAAGGCAAAACACGAGTCTGGCCGCACGTGCGGTGCCCTTTCCCGCACATGTGGAGTGCATGTCCCGCACGTGCGGCTCTCACCCCTGCACGTGCGATCTCTCCCGCATCTTCACCTCCGCACTTGTCTTTTAGGCAGTGTGCACAGCCCTCTTCTCTGCTTCCCGCACGTGCGACCTGACCTCCCGCACGTGCTGCCCCTCTCCCGCACGTTCAGCCCAAGGCCCCGCACGTGCGACCCTGGCCCTCCAGCCTGGGAAATCCTCGCCTTTTCTCCTGACACTCCAGAGCCGACCTCGTACCCTCCGAAATGAGTGAAAACTTGGAATTAAAACAAATAAATCTGAACATTTGAGAAGAAACTCTCAGGAACAACGAATCCAACTGTTGGCCGAACCACACTTTGAAACCCGACATTTTAATGAAGGCAAATCCAACATAACTCAACAGAATAAGGCAAATTACAAACCAGTCATCACATCGCATCTCTGATCTCTGCGCCTTTTGTCAAGCGGCCCAAACATCTTATTTGGCCATCTGAAAAAAGGCTGGTGCTGGATCTTGTTCAGAATTTTGCTTACCGGCTCGCTAAATTTTGTGTATGGTTTGTCTAGCCATCTGGGACACTTGCTTCCAACTGATACTATTCACTTCAGTACAACTCCCGACGATAATCCCTTCTGGATTGACCCCTCATATCCAGGCTTTTCCTCGACGGAGTGCTTTCCGGTGGGGCAGAGTTCAAGGGTTGTGCCATGACAGGCAGTGCCGTCTCTTCGGCTTGCAGGCTAGTTTTAACCCTAATTGCATCATTCTCCACTTTACAATATTCCTCAACTTTTCTCATCAGGGACCAAACCGTTTTGGGAGGCCTTCGAGTAAATGAGCTTCGGAGCGAGCTGTCAGGATGAAGTCCCATTTTGAAGGCTGTCACTGCCATAGCATCATTGCAGTCATCGTCCACGAGATTGAAGCATTCCTAATAACAAGTCGTATACTCGCACAAGGTTTCTCCTTGCCTGATCTTCATTGCCCAAAGCGAATATGCTTGCTTTGGTTGCATTTCATTAGTGATGAATTGAGCCCGGAAGGACTTCTGGAGTTGATGAAAGCTCCCAACCGATCTGGGTTCAAACTTTTAATACCATCTGACAGCCAGTGGTCCCAAGCTACTAAGGAATATTCTGCACATAAGTGCTTCATCGTCTGCATACGGTGCCATAACTTGCCTATAATGACGAACATGGTCCGTAGGATCAGATTTACCATCGTATAATATAAAAGACGACACTTTGAACTTTTTAGGCAAAGTGGCCCTGGCAATGCGTCGCATAAAAGAGTCATGAGTATCCTTTTCGTCATAATCATCGCTCCGGTCAGCACGTGTAGACACCCCATTTTTGACCGACCGTAAGACTCAGACGTCATCGATTGAGCACTCGGTAATTGCATATGTTGTGCTCGTTCTGAAGTTACAGAGTCTCGGCTGAGAGCCTTGCCTCCGGACTTCGGGACTCTTTTTTGCTTTGCCTCGGTTTGCAAACCAGGTTCTGTTTTCTCTTCCCGAAGGGAGGGAGAGGTCTCGTAGACCATCTCTCAGTGGCCGTAGGCTACTCTTTGTGGTCGTAGACTACTGTTCCCGTTTGGAGACCAGTTTTTGATTTTCGAAGCCGTCGGCCGTGTGCCTCGGTTCAAGACTGCTTAACTTTCTCCGTTTGCTCTGGTTCTTGGCACACACCTTGTTTCCTCTATCTAGAGGGACATTGTGGACCGGGAGACCACCTTCGTGGTCGCACGCCACTTTCGATGCTTAACAGTCAGTTTTCAGGGCACCCGGCTGCGCGTTTTGGCCCCGAACCCTCGTTTTGCATCCGTCTTGGTTCTTTTTTGGCTTGGACCCCATTTTCATTGTTTGGAAGGTGGTACTAGGGTGGGAGACCACCTTTTCTTCTTGGAGGCCACATTTCTCTTCGCCGGCCGAATTTCTTGATAGGAGGCTGGTCTCCTTGGTTTTTGAGCCACATTTACTGGTCTCCCACCGTACCACTAGCTTGCATTCAGCTGGGAGACCACCAAATGGGGCTGCCGACCACCTTTCATGGAGTTGACCCTTTTGACCTGGCTGGCCGACCACCTGAACTGGTCGGCCTACTCCCTCCAGTTTTGTCTCAGTGAGTTGATTCCAACTGTGCCAGCTGGGAGGCACAGACTGGATCCTCCATACACGTGTATGGAGGATCTTCCACCATGGTTTGAAGCTTCTTGGAGAGGCTTTAGTCTCTTTTGGCTATAAAGGAAGGACTTCCCTCCTTTGCCATGGTTCAGATTTTGGTGATTGCATATATACACATATCTCTCTTTGTCTCTCTATTTTAGCCTTAAGAGTGTATTGTTCTTCCCCCTTTGCACACCACCTCATAGCCTAACACTTCCATCATCAACCTAAGGTTCTTGGAGGCCATTTTCAGAGGTTAGGGAGCTGTGTTTTTGGTCCAGAGTTGGCTGGTTTTTGCTGAGCTACACGGGTAACACTTTTTTCCTCTTTTAAGCTTTATTTTGATCCATCTCTTAGCCTTATTTGCAAGCATATTTGAGCCTTGGTGTAAACTGAAAAAAGTCTTATCTTGAGGCCCTTAACCTGTTTGTTTAAGATCATTTTTCTGTTGGGGGTCATCTACCCCCTTGCATGCTTCATTTTACCTTGTTTTGAGCCATGCCTTAGAGCATTTGTGTTGGCCTTTGTTTGGACTTTTAGCCACTAAAATCCAGTGGATTTTCAGTGGCTAGCATGCTGTTTTGAGTGCCAAAATCAGAGAGGGGTGACCCTCTCTCTCCTTATTTTGTTTACTAGCATATTTGGCCTTCCAAAGGAGCCTTCATTTGCACACCTCTAAACCTTGTTTCAGACCCTTTTCAGTGACTTTTAGGGCCTTCCTAGGCTCTGTCAAGAGTTGGTTTTGTCACCTTAGGTGTGTCCCTTGCATGTGTAGAATAACCCCTCTTATAGCCTATCAAAGGAGCATGTCATTATTGCATGTATTGACAATGTTTCAGTGGGTTTTTTGTCATATTTTGGCATGCCATGATTCTTTTTTTTGGCTGATTTGGTGGCCCCTCACATGTTTCATAGGCTTGTAGTGTAAATCATGCTTACTAGCTCACATTGCATGTTGTTTTGGCCCTCTATTCTAGCGCCTTTTGGCCACACTCCAAACATGTTTTGTTCATATTTTGGGCTGCCTTAGCTCTTTTTTTAGGCCTCTTGGTTGATTGGTGCTTGCCATGCATGGTTGTAGTGTAATAGCCTTGCTTACCTTTGAGTTTTGGGGTCCCTTGCATGTGTTGCTTGAGGCATTTTAGTGTTTTGGCATCATTGAATATGATATTTTAGAGTTTATACGTGTGCCATATTCTCATGTTTATCGTGGCTTCAATGTGTTTGAGAGTTGTGCTTTTATACCCCATTTGTGAGCCATTGCATGCGCTTCATTTTGGTGCATGTCAAGCCATCATTTTAGCTCATTTTGCCACTGTTTTGGACCTGCATAAGGTCTGTTAGAAGTTGGTTTGATCATTTGAGCATTGCTTTGCATACCTCTAGTGTAATGTGCTTCACTAGTTTCGGCACTTGAGCCTTCCAACGTGCATTATGTGAGTCATTTGCATGATTTGGAGCCCTTTTGTATGCCATTTCAGAGCTGGAATATATGTCATTGTATGCCATATTTCATCCTTGCCATGCTCTTGGAGAGTTGCATCTTGTGCCCTTGGCTTGGAGCCTTTGCATTGTGCATGCTTGTGTGTGTCTTGTTGCTTTGATTTCATCATCCATTGGCCACTAAGTTGGACATGGTTGAGGCCTATCCATCTTGGTTTAAGTCCATTTAGCATTGCGCATGCCATGTAGTTCGTCGCATTGAGTATGCTATTTGACATTCGCATTGTGTATGCTAGTCTCATTTTGTCATATTGTTGCATGCTTATGATTGTCTCGCATTGAGTATGTGTACATTAGCATTGTGCATTGTGTATGCCATTAGCCTTGCTAGGTTGTTCATGTTGCATTCCATATTGGCATTATGTATGCTAGATGCATGTTTGCATGTTTCACCCCTTGCATGTTTGCATGACCAAGTTGCAGTGCATTTAGCTTGCATGCTAGAGTCGCATTGTGCATGCCATACTTGTTGCATTGTGTTTGGAATAGGAGTTAGTCCAAACACGGGAAACGAGGAACGTTTTGTACTCAAAGTGACGAAACGTACTTGAATTCCCGGTCGCCGACCCTCTTGACTAATACATGATGGAGTTTAGGCATTTATGTGTTCATATGTGCATTCATTCCATATCAAGGCGTGCAATTCGACTCCTCGGCCATCATGTATCGAGATGCGTGATTGGTGGCCCGAGGGTCGAGGACTACACTCCCTTGAGCTTGTGCAATGATGGGAGAGTGGTCGTGCACACATTTGTTGAAAATACCTTTCTATGCCTCTCTCTTGCTTTGTGTTGCAGCAAACCAGGAACAGGAGGCAAAAACTGGTCGGCCGACCAGCTTTTCTGGCAGGCCGACCACCTCTTTTGGTCTCCACCACAAAAGGTGGTCGGCAGGTGGTCTCCAAGGCCAAGGGCTGGTCGGCAGCCTTCCCACAGCTTCCCAGGGTGGAGTTTCAACCTTCTGGAGCCTTGTGCAAGTTTCTGACATCAATTGCAAACAAAGGCGAGTCGGGGCGTCGCGAGGGATTTCCCGACAAGGCGGTTCAAGCATGCATGCATCCTTTTTCAATCAAAACAGAGCCGAGGCCGCCTACTTCATTTAGTTTACATGCTTACTTAGTTAATTTGTTGATTAACTAGAGTTGTGTAATAATTAGCTGTAGCTCGTTGGTTCTGTATTATTTATTCGGACCCTCCGAGAGAGGGCACAACTGTTGTAATAAGTGCGTGTGTGTGTGATGCATGCCTTCCAACCCCACGTCTTTCTATCTTTTATTTACCAGCTTATGATGGTTAGTTTAGGGCACATTTCAATTAGCATACTTATGCTCGCATGTTTGCATCAATTTATCTGTCTTGCATGCACCGGGCTCGGCGCATCATACTAACTGCATTGTATTTCAATTCTAAATTGAATGCGTGTTATCTGTAGCATCTCATATGCCATCTTAGAATAGCTGAGCCTATTGTAGTTGCATTTTTGCATGTGTTGCATTAGGCATCTCAGCATAGTTAGGATTCATGCATGTTTCCTAATTAGCTTCTTTCTTTGGCTTGGAGTACTCGGTAAGTGTTTATGCTTTAGCATCCTTGCATACGTGTGAGTTACTGCCATGATAGCATGCTTACCATGAGGCTATGTGCTTATGTGATATAACTGCCTGAATGCCTGTGGGTGAAGGTTGGATTACTTGAATTGGAACAATTCATCGATTGCGAGTTTTAAGCCCACTTGAGAGTGGCAAATCACCCAATTTTCTAAGCCCACTTGAGGGTGGCAAATCCACGTCTTATCCTACTTGTGAGTAGCACCATCAAACCATTTTCAAATAAACAAACATGAAATGTTTTGTTCCAACTCAGGCGATCCAGTCTATACTTGTTTGTTGCGTGCATCACATAGTAATTCTAGGCTAATAAACCGGAATAAGAACGCATGTGTTTTCAAAAACTCGATATCATGCTTAGTAGCGGCCGATCTTTGATCGGGCGAGCGGGGGTGCTCATTGCATGACCTTCCCCAATCGTACCCAAGTTCCCGAGCTGAGGCAACTTTGGTGATGACGGGCACGTGGCCTTAGGCACGAGTCAGAGTTTCCTAAATTCTCCCAAAATAAAATATTTAGGTGGCAACTCTGTATCTAGCAAAGCAGTTCATGTTTGGCACTTCTTTCTAAAAAAAATCTGTTTTTCAAAACGATTTGTCGGATTTGGACTCTTTGGTGATTTATCGGTCTTGCCTTGCACTTTGCGGGATTAGATTCAGAATCGTGACATTTGAGTCCAAACTGTAGTGAGCCCCAATGAACAAAACGGGATTCCCTCCCGGGACGTTCGGGGACGTCTACAGTTTCTGGCGACTCTGCTGGGGATTTAAAGAACTTGACTCGAACTCATGATATCTTGTTTTGATTACACTTATGTGTTTCTTTGCATTGCATGTGCATTAGTGCACCTAGGACACCGTGTTTGCCATCTGCTATTCCTGAACGGTCTGTCGGAGGCTCGCTTTGAGAAGCGTGCCATAAGGCTGACCGGTTACGGGCTCTGCCACGATGGGAACACAAACCCCGGTTTTTACCAGGGCACCCTTTTTGACCATTAGACCTAGTGCATATTTAGAATCCATAGTGACCATTCTAAGCTAGGACAGGTTGCTTACCCGATTATAGGTTGTTTGAAACCGCTGCGTGCGTAGTGAAACCCTAGCTCCTGACAAAATAGGACAGGGAAACTCTACCCCACCATAGGGGTGTTTTGGCTCTCACTTGTTTGCTATGTGCTTTTAGAGTGTGCCTCTACAGGAATGCATGTATCAGTTTGCAGGTCTGGGTATCGAGCCTGTGGGCATTAGTATGTGAAGAATTAGTTTTACCTGAGGGTATCGATTTACAAACAAAATTTGGGACAGAATTCAGTAAAGAGTACAATCATTCAGCTGTACTCATGTCCATTCTAGCAAAATCAGGCTAAGATGCTCTCTGTTTTCTCTTTTGCTAGGTAGTCCTGGAACCATAGCTTCAGAAGGCTCCGATATCCCCCGGATTCATTGAACTTGTGTTGATAGACTTTGTCAGGTCAGAGATTCAATTCAAGGGTAACCAGTGTTTCCTTCGCTAGTGGTAAGGCAAAGAAGGGCCAGACAGGGCTCATTGGTTCATCTGATCCAACAGTCACCAGTCACATCATCAGCAGACCCGTGATGGCATAGGGTTCGGAAGAATTTGTGGCCATGATAGCAGCGTTAAATCAGGGAACTACCATGCGGGATGAGACCGGTGCTGAAACGCAATGCCTATCTGGGGCATCTGCCTCACATCCAACTTCAGGACCCCAACCGAACTTTGGCCCACTTCCGCCAGCTGAAGATTTGCAGGGTCCAGATCCTCGAGAAGGGTTGGCTCAAGCCCGAGTTTTCAGACCCCTCGTGCAGCCTAATGAGAGGCCTTATCCCCTTGATGCTAATGACCTCGATCTGACCGCGGTGAAAATCGCGAACCTTGAGAAACAATTCAAGAAGGCACAAGGTCTTAACTCCATTCTCGACATTGAGGATGGGCACATCGAGGCTGCCGTACGGCTCCCAGACAGATTCAAAATGCCACATATTAACCGTTTCGACAGGTCTGGAGATCCTATGGTACATATCTGGCTTTTCTTGGATGTCCTGAAGCCAATGGGTCTGACTAAGCCATAGAAACTCTCTCTGTATGGAAGAACCCTATCGGGTTTAGTAGCCGCTTGGTATGCCAAGTTGGAGAATACAGTGAAACAGAACTGGGAAGAGTTGGCTGAGGCCTTTGTCGATCAGTATTCTTACAACATCCAAGTTGAAATGACCATGCAAGAGCTTGAAACAACCCGCCAGAACCTAACAGAGCCTTTTGTGGAATTTGTTGCAAGGTGGAGAGCAAAGGCAGCACAAATGACAGATCGCCCTTATATGTTGCAAAAGTTGATAGTCGCTCCACTATTCACTTTCAAAAGTTTGCATGAACTGGGGGTTCAGGTCAAAAATGCGTTCAACAGTGGGATCATCTCCAGAACAAGTGAACCGACAAGGAGGGCAATTTCAGGGAGTACCAATGCTGGTAGTAGCGTTATTCCCAAACCCACCGAAATCAATACAATTGCCACAACCGACCCTTTTGCCAATCCAAGCCTACAAACCGCCGGCCCAGCCCGAGTTCAGGGCAGAACTTTCACCCCCCACTATATGAGCTTGACTAGCGCACTAAAAGTCTTGATGGAAAGAAGGCACCTCAAACCCCTTGATCCTCAATCTCTGCCTGACCCACTCCCAGCCAGACATAACCCCTCCAAGTACTGTGTGTACCATCAGCAGCGCGGTCATGGCACCGACCGTTGCTACCGCCTTCGTCATAAGGTCCAAAATCTCATCGACAATCGGACGATAGCTCCACCTTCAAACCCTAACGACCAAGTACCTCATCCATATCTCAATCTAATCCACACACTGGCCGTCCCTTATGACCCCAGCGTATACATCACCCTAGTCCATCTACCCAAGCCTGAGGTGTTTATCCCAGAAAGCGTGGACTTATGCATGATGGATGCACCTGGACCCTAATCATCTCAAACCCGTGAGCCCACTACTTCTGAGCTGATGAGAATGATCGAAGATCTTCAGAGAATTGTGGCAGATTTAGCCTTCGAGATATTGGCTCCATCATCGACCACACCACATACCGGAAATTTCATGTCAAAAGGCTCTCCAATCTTGGAACGGGCTGCATTTGAAGAAGGTCAATCCCTGGGCAAAGTGGAAGTGAGTGGAAAGAACAAGGTAGGGGTAGACATGGATCCTCATGAATACCTTCTGTGGGCTGTTGAGGCTTTGAAAGCCGAAGGGTTGGACAAACAACAAGTGATTGCAGTCGTTGCGAAGGCTGTGGATGACACTTTCGCCACTCAAGTTGGAGACGGTTTGAATCAAGGGGCAAGTCGGGAGAAGGGCCGTTGTACCAGGAATGTTCCTTTCAACTCTAATCCCGTGCTCGGAAGAGATCAACAAACCCAGTCAGTGCCTGTCAATCCCTTTGCTGGTGCATCCAACAGAACTCCACAAACCTCAAAACACCCACCTCGGGGCCAGAGGGTGTTCACCCCACTGTACATGTCTCTATCAGTGGCCTTGAGGGTCCTGATTAGAAAGGGGGATCTGAAACCCCTGGAGCTGCGACCACTGCCAGATAAACTTCCTCCCTCCCATGATCCGGCCAAGTACTGTGCCTTCCATCAACAAACCGGTCATGGCACTGATAGTTGTTACCGTCTTCGCCATGAAATACAAGATCTAATTGATAAAGTGGTCATCGTCGCGCCAGGTCCTGCAAAGTCTATCGGCACTGGGTCAGTGAACTTGGGGGATAATGTGATTATGTGATCGGGGGATAAACCACCTGCGGGCGGCGCTCGGTTTATTTCAGATGTGGTGTTTGGCACGCACTATTTTGGGCATTTGCGAATGCTGATTTTTGTACTTTCTGACTTGGGTGTTGAGTCAGTTCTGTGTTTTGTTTCGAGTTTGTCTCTTTGTTTTGAGTTAGTCTTTTTTATTAAGGTCTGTCTTGTTGTATCGAGTCAGTCCTGTTGTACAAAAGTCGGGTGAATCCGAGGGTGTCACCTCGAACATCATTATTTTGTTTTGTGATTGTCCTTTTGCTTTCTTTTGAGTTTGTCTCTGCTGTGGAGCCAGCTGCAACCAGGAAATCTGAACGAAACAGCTGTGGCTGTCATGTTTTTGTCCTTATTACTACTTTGAGCCTGTTGTGCCAGCAAGTTTAGAATGAAACGACAGTACATTTCGCCTGTTCTTCTGTGCCTTGAAATTATTGCATTGACCTAAGTTTTTCAAAACTTTTTGAACACTACGGTGAAAACAAAGAAGAAGGAATTCCTCGGGATTTGCAAAAAAAATTTGATCAATTGAGAGAAAGAGAGGCGTGCTATGCCCTTAATGAATGAGATCATGTTTGTTAATATGAGTATTGAGAAGGACCCTGGCTTGATCCAGATTGGTTCCGCACTGTCTTCAGCGCGAGCGACTAGTCACTTTCTTTAAAAGATTTCAAAAAATGTTTTGCGTGGTCCTGCGAAGACCTGTGTGGAATCGCTCTTGAGATTGTGCAGCTTAGGATCACTCTCAGCCCCGAGACTCGACCCCTCACTTTCAAACCTTGAACTTGAATTTAGAATGTTCAATGGTCAACTACAATGTGAGGCCTGTGTGGCCAAATTCGAAGCAGCCCTCAAACTAGTGGCAGGGAAGGTAGATCAGATGCCGTCAAAAGAAGCTTGCAAAGCTAGATCAGAAGCACCCCTCGAACTAGGGGCAAAAATGTCAAAGGTGCTCGAAGAGTCAAAAAATTGGGATGTTTCTCAAGCTAACAAAGATCAGCAAGAATGCCAAATCCTAGAGGGGAAGAAAGAAGAAAGCATTGCTGAGGGATAACCGAGTTCCTATCCACAACACTAGGGGCAAATTTAGCTCCCCCATTGGATGGACTCCTACATCGTCAGCGAACAACATCCATTCTCCTGGATTCAAATGACTTCAGGATCTCAAAACCATTTGACATGGACAAAGCTACACTTTTACCCTTGAGAGGCTCGTTGGGCCGAAAACCCAGAAGGGCGACCTAGGCAAAAGTTAGAGCAAGAAAAAAAAAAAAAAACAAAACAAAACAAAAAAGAAAAATGCAAAGAATGAAAAAAAGAAAAAAATGAAGAAAATGAAAAGAAAAGATGAAAAAGAAAAAAGGAGAAAAAAATGAAAAGAATTGAAAAAAAAAGAATAGCAAAGCTTGCAAGGTTGAAAACCCAGAAAGGGCGGCCTTGGCAAAAGTTAGAGCGCAAAAGGAGAGGTTAACACCCGAGTGTACCTTAACCCCGAACTACGTAAGGCTTGATTCCCATCTTTGGGATACGTAGGCAACTTCATTTTGAAGTCCAGTCGTAAAACACTTGAAATTTGACTGTGTCCATGTGATGGTTCTGGTCATCTTTGTCTTCTCTGTATCTGAGAATTTGGTTGTAATTGTCACTGTGAGGACTGGTTGCCACATGCTGCGGCGCTATTCAGACTAGAGGCAACTTTCAGTGGCCATGCAGTGCCGTTCAGACAAGAGGCAATTTTCCATTTTTATGGATCTGAGGTTGTACATCTCAAGAGTGGGTTCCATGCTCGTTAAGCAGTGGCCATTTGCAAAAATAGTTTTTGAGAATTTTTACTGAGGTTGACTAATTTTCTCGAAAATTATTCCATTTTTCCAAAACTAGACCATTTCTTGGACCCAAAAAAGGAAAATTTTCAATGTTCATAACCTAACTTGCATGATTTTAAATCAGAAAATCGAACAAACATGTTAATCTAACTCTCATGTCGGTCAAAATTGTTTTAGCAGAAAACCGAAACAAAAAATGGTCAAAATAATGAACTAGGGGCACAGTTGAGTCAGGCTTCCTGTCTTTTCCCCGTTGTCAATGCATTTGCCAAAAAGGGCACCCTACTTGCCAGAAAGGGCACTCTACCTGCCAGAAAAGGGCATAACTGAAGCTAACAGAAAAGGGCTGAAAGCTCTCATATCCTCCGAGCAACGAGGTATCAAGCCAAGTGCGAAGCACGAACTGGAATGGAGCAAGGTATTCCACTCCCTCATCTGGATAGATCTGATCACGTCCAAACTCCCCAGCAGAGCATCGTCAACCGATGTCAGCTGTAGATTTGCTACACACCTAGTTGTAGCGCCACCCCTTTGTGGGAGAAATTCACTGTTGTGAACAAGAACGAGAATATGGTAGAATACCAGGGGCAAGAGCCCACAACTTCCTGCTTATCCATCAACCACCCAGGGAAGGGATAAAAAATGAGAGATTGAAGAATAGAGAGATGTGCGCTGAGAGAAAAAGTGAGGAAAAGGGCTTTTCAGAAAAACAGAGCCTGAGGGCCGAGTGATGTGAGAATCACAAGTGAGAAAGGGTAGGAAACGATACCCGGAGAAACTGGCTCCTCGTGCACTGAGAGGTCTCTTGCCATTGGAACACGTTTGTGTGTCGTGTCAGTCGTTTTGTTTGTCTCGATTCTTGTTTTGAGTCGTTTCGGGTGTCTATAGATGTGTTTAGGTTGTCTTACCTTGTCTTTCTCTTTGTTGTTGAGTCATTTTGACTGTGGTCAGTTGTAGGCTCAATACCCGGTTAAGAATTCATCTCTCAATTTCAAAAATAAATCACTTTGTGCTCAGAGTGCTGTGCCATTCTTCACATATGTGCAAAACAAGATTCTTTCTTTCATGAACTGCAGGGTTCAACCCAGGTCATGTGAGAACAGTAGAACCAGGACCTATCTGAAGCTATATGGGTTTCGAGCTGCAAAACAAAAGAAAAGAGGGAAAAATTGGAGCATCTTAGTGTGTTTCAACTTCAGCAAACTTCGAGACTGCATTCCAGGTGCATCTTGTCAGGCCTCGCCTTTCTCTGGAGTATGAGTGTATCTCGACCCCAAGCTTAAGCCTGCTTCATGTCAAAATGGCAATTAACGCAGCAACAGAAGTTATCTCTCACCAATATGAACAGGATGTATCCTTTTTGAGCTGCGCATGTTGTAAAGTCCTCTGAGGGGTAAATCGGAGGCACCAGAGTACATATTTGATGCCCCTCCCTTGAATAGAATGTGCATTTTCATACACTTCTGTTGCATGCGTGCCGTGCATTGTTTATCAATCATGCATTGAATATGTTTTCAATATTGCATAGAATACGCTTTTAATATTGCATAGAATATGCTCTTGTTTCATGCATAGAAAATGCACTCTTCCATACTTGCATAGACAATGCTCGTATCTTTCGCATAGAAAATGCACCTTACTTGCATAGAACATGCATTTTATCGCACTTTCTTGTGCATTGTATCTCATTCGCACTGTCTTGTGCACTTACACTTTGTATCTCACTCGCACTGTCTTGTGCATCTTCTGGTTGTGTTTCACTCGCACTATCTTGTGCATCTCAAATCACTCGCGCTGTTTAGCATATCGCGCTGTTTAGTGCATTTCAAAATCACTCGCGCTATTTAGCGTATCGCACTGTTTTGTGCAGTTTATTACACTCGTTTTCTTGCGCATCGCACTGTTTTGTGCAGTTTACACTCGCGCTTTCTTGCGCATCGCACTGTTTTGTGCAGTTTACACTCGCGCTTTCTTGCGCATCTCACTGTTTTGTGCAGTTTACACTCGCGCTTTCTTGCGCATCGCATTGTTTTGTGCAGTTTACACTCGCACTTTCTTGCGCATCGCACTGTTTTGTGCAGTTTACAGTCGCGCTTTCTTGCGCATCACATTGTCATGTGCATTCTTTGGTCTAGGAGACCTTAAAACCCTGCGTTTGCATTCGCGCTTTCTTGCGCATCGCACTATCTTGTGCATTTCATTACACGCTTTCATCTTACATAGAAAATGTTTGTATCTTTTGCATTGAACTTGCATCGCGCTATCTTGCGCATCGCACTGTTTTGTGCACTGCATCATTCGTGCTATCTTGCACACCTCATTTGCACTGTTTTGTGCATTGCATTTCATCGCGCTATCCTGCGCACTTTACCTGCACTTGTTAGTGCATGGCATTATTATGTATACTTCACTTGCATTGTTATGCTTGTTTTCTACCACATTGTTATGCGTCACACTTAGCTTGCATTGGCTTGCATCCCTTCCGCATTGTTATGCGCGCTTAGGTTGCATTGTCATGCACCCCTTCACCTGTGTTGTCACGCACTTCTCACTTGCATTGCTATGCATGTTTCTAACAATATTGTACCTGTTAAGTTTTCTTTCTTTTTCAGGCACGATATTGTATGTACGGTTCATTTGAAGCCGGCGCGACCAGACGAACCAGACGGTATTGTATGTACTCCGCATGAGACATAGCGAGAATCGTATAATTCTCTTACACCCTTTCTGCATGAGATGTAGTTAGATTTGTGTATCATTGCTTAAAACTGTTGCGTGATATGCCTCGTTACAGCTTTCTTTGCATGATCATGAGTTATGTTCGGCTTTGTGCATATCGTTTTGCATTCTGCCCCACACCTGCGGGCCCATCTCTTGTTTATCTCGTCTGTTTGTCTAAGTCTTCGGCCTTGTCAAAAATGGGTCGTCTCTGGGCTTTGACATTCACTCCCGTCACTTATGACTTTCGAGTTCTGTCAAAGAGGGGCAACTGTAGACACCCCATTTTTGACCGACCTTAAGACTCAGACATTATCGATTGAGCGCTCGGTGATTGCATATGTTGTGCTCGTTCTGAAGTTACGGAGTCTCGGCTGAGAGCCTTGCCTCCGGACTTCGGGACTCTTTTGTGCTTTGCCTCGGTTTGCGAACCAGGTTCTATTTTCTCTTCCCAAAGGGAGGGAGAGGTCTCGTGGACCATCTCTCAGTGGCCGTAGGCTACTCTTCGTAGTCATAGACCACTGTTCCCGTTTAGAGACCAGTTTTTGATTTTCAGAGCCGTCGGCCATGTGCCTCGGTTCGGGACCGCTTCACTTTCTCCGTTTGCTCCGGTTCTTGGCACACACCTTGTTTCCTCTCTCTAGAGGGACACTGTGGACTAGGAGACACGCCATTTTCGATGCTTAACAGTCAGTTTTTGAGGCACAAAGCTGCGCATTTTGGCCCCCGAACCCTCGTTTTGCATCCGTCTTGGTTCTTTTTTGGCTTGGACCCCATTTTCATTGTTTGGAAGGTGGTACTAGGGTGGGAGACCACCTTTTCTTCTTGGAGGCCACATTTCTCTTCGCTGGTCGATTTTCTTGATAAGAGGCTGGTCTCCTTGGTTTTTGAGCCACATTTACTGATCTCCCACCGTACCACTAGCTTGCATTCAGCTGGGAGACCACCAAATGGGGCTGCCAACCATCTTTCATGGAGTTGACCCTTTTGACCTGGCTGGCCGACCACCTGAACTGGCTGGCCGACCACCTGAACTGGTCGGCCTACTCCCTCCAGTTTTCTCTCAGTGAGTTGATTCCAGCTGTGCCAGCTGAGAGGCACAGACTGGATCCTCCATACACGTGTATGGAGGATCTTCCACCTTGGTTTGAAGCTTCTTGGAGAAGCTTTAGTCTCTTTTGGCTATAAAGGAAGGCCTCCCCCTCCTTTGCCATGGTTCAGATTTTGGTGAATGCATATATACATATATCTCTCTTTGTCTCTCTATTTTAGCCTTAAGAGTGTATTGTTCTTGCCCCTTTGCACACCACCTCATAGCCTAACACTTCCATCATCAACCTAAGGTTCTTGGAGGCCATTTTCAGAGGTTAGGGAGCTGTGTTTTTGGTCCAGAGTTGGCTGGTTTTTGCTGAGCTACACGGGTAACACTTTTTCCCTCTTTTAAGCTTTATTTTGATCCATCTCTTAACCTTATTTGCAAGCATATTTGAGCTTTGGTTTAAACTGAAAAAAGTATTATTTTGAGGCCCTTAACATGTTTGTTTAAGATCATTTTTCTGTTGGGGGTCATCTACCCCCTTGCATGCTTCATTTTACCTTGTTTTGAACCATGCCTTAGAGCATTTGTGTTGGCCTTTGTTTGGCCTTTTAGCCACTGAAATCCAGTGGATTTTTAGTGGCTAGCATGCTATTTTGAGTGCCAAAATCAGAGAGGGGTGACCCTCTCTCTCCTTGTTTTGTTTACTAGCATATTTGGCCTTCCAAAGGAGTCTTCATTTGCACACCTCCAAACCTTGTTTCAGGCCCTTTTTAGTGACTTTTAGGGCCTGCCTAGGCTCTATCAAAAGTTGGTTTTGTCACCTTGGGTGTGTCCCTTGCATGTGTAGAATAACCCCTCTTATAGCCTATCAAATGAGCATGTCATTCTTGCATGTATTGACCATGTTTCAGTGGGTTTTTGGTCATATTTTTGCAACCCATGATTCTATTTTTGGCTGATTTGGTGGCCCCTCACATGTTTCATAGGCTTGTAGTGTAAATCATGCTTACTAGCTCACATTACATGTTGTTTTGGCCCTCTATTCTAGCGCCTTTTGGCCACACTCCAATCATGTTTTGTTCATATTTTGGGCTACCTTAGCTCTGTTTTTAGGCCTCTTGGTCGATTGGTGCTTGCCACGTATGATTGTAGTGTAATAGCCTTGCTTACCTTTGAGTTTTGGGGTCCCTTGCATGTGTTGCTTGAGGCATTTTAGTGTTTTGGCATCATTGAATATGATATTTCAGAGTTTATACGTGTGCCATATTCTCATGTTTATCGTGCCTTCAATGGGTTTGAGAGTTGTGCTTTTATACCCCATTTGTGAGCCATTGCATGAGTTTCATTTTGGTGCATGTCAAGCCATCATTTTAGCTCATTTTGCCACAGTTTTAGACCTGCATAAGGTCTGTTAGAAGTTGGTTTGGTCACTTGAGCATTGCTTTGCATACCTCTAGTATAATGTGCTTCACTAGTTTCGGCACTTGAGCCCTCTAACGTGCATTGTATGAGTCGTTTGCATGATTCAGAGCCTTTTTGTATGCCATTTCAGAGCTGGAATATGTGTCATTGTATGCCATATTTCATCCTTGCCATGCTCTTGGAGAGTTGCATCTTGTGCCCTTAGCTTGGAGCCTTTGCATTGTGCATGCTTGTGTGTGTCTTGTTGCTTTGATTTCATCATCCATTGGCCGCTGAGTTGGACATGGCTGAGGCCTATCCATCTTGGTTTAAGTCCATTTAGCATTGCGCATGCCATGTAGTTCGTCGCATTGAGTATGCTATTTGACATTCGCATTGTGTATGTTAGTCTCATTTTGTCATATTGTTGCATGCTTATGATTGTCTCGCATTAAGTATGTGTACATTAGCATTGTGCATTGTGTATGCCATTAGCCTTGCTAGGTTGTTCATGTTGCATTCCATATTGACATTATGTATGCTACGTGCATGTTTGCATGTTTCACCCCTTGCATGTTTGCATGACCAAGTTGCAGTGCATTTAGCTTGCATGCTAGAGTCGCATTGTGCATGCCATACTTGTTGCATTGTATTTGGAATAGGAGTTAGTCCAAACACGGGAAACGAGGAACGTTTTGTACTCAAAGTGACAAAACGTACCTCAATTCCCAGTCGCCGACCCTCTTGACTAATACATGATGGAGTTTAGGCATTTATGTGTTCATATGTGCATTCATTCCATACCAAGTCGTGCAATTTGCCTCCTCGGCCATCATGCATCGAGATACGTGATTGGTGGCCTGAGGGTCGAGGACTACACTCCCTTGAGCTTGTGCAATGATGGGAGAGTGGTCGTGCACACATTTGTTGAAAATACCTTGCTATGCCTCTCTCTTGCTTTGTGTTGCAGAAAACCAGGAACAGGAGGCAGAAACTGGTCGGCCGACCAGCTTTTCTGGCAGGCCGACCACCTCTTTTGGTCTCCACCACAAAAGGTGGTCGGCAGGTGGTCTCCAAGGCCAAGGGCTGGTCGGCAGCCTTCCCACAGCTTCCCAGGGTGGAGTTTCAACCTTCTGGAGCCTTGTGCAAGTTTCTGACATCAATTGCAAACAAAGGCGAGTCGGGGCGTCGCGAGGGATTTCCCGACAAGGCGGTTCAAGCATGCATGCATCCTTTTTCAATCAAAACAGAGCCGAGGCCGCCTACTTCATTTAGTTTACATGCTTACTTAGTTAATTTGTTGATTAATTAGAGTTGTGTAATAATTAGCTGTAGCTCGTTAGTTCAGTATTATTTATTCGGACCCTCCGAGAGAGGGCACAACTATTGTAATAAGTGCGTGTGTGTGTGATGCATGCCTTCCAACCCCACGTCTTTCTCCCTTTTATTTACCAGCTTATGATGGTTAGTTTAGGGCACGTTTCAATTAGCATACTTATGCTCGCATGTTTGCATCCATTTATCTGTCTTGCATGCACCGGGCTCGGCGCATCATACTAACTGCATTGTATTTCAATTCCAAATTGAATGCGTGTTATCTGTAGCATCTCATATGCCATCTTAGAATAGCCGAGCCTATTGTAGTTGCATTTTTGCATGTGTTGCATTAGGCATCTCAGCATAGTTAGGATTCATGCATGTTTTCTAATTAGCTTCTTTCTTTGGCTTGGAGTACTCGGTAAGTGTTTATGCTTTAGCATCCTTGCATGCGTGTGAATGACTGCCATGATAGCATGCTTACCATGAGGCTATGTGCTTATGTGATATAACTACCTGAATGCCTGTGGGTGAAGATTGGATTACTTGAATTGGAACAATTCCTTGATTGCGAGTTTTAAGCCCACTTGAGAGTGGCAAATCACCCTGTTTTCTAAGCCCACTTGAGGGTGGCAAATCCACGTCTTAGCCTACTTGCGAGTAGCACCATCAAACCATTTTTAAATAAACAAACATGAAATGTTTTGTTCCAACTCAAGCGATCCAGTCTATACTTGTTTGTTGCGCGCATCACATAGTAATTCTAGGCTAATAAACCGGAATAAGAACGCATGTGTTTTCAAAAACTCGATATCATGTTTAGTAGCGGCCGATCTTTGATCGGGGCGAGCGGGGGTGCTCATTGCATGACCTTCCCCAATCGTACCCAAGTTCCCGAGCCGAGGCAACTTTGGTGATGACGGACACGTGGCCTTAGGCACGAGTCAAGGTTTCCTAAATTCCCCCAAAATAAAATATTTAGGTGGCAACTCTGTATCTGGCAAAGCAGTCCATGTTTGGCACTTCTTTCTAAAAAAAATCTGTTTTTCAAAATGATTTGCCGGATTTGGACTCTTTGGTGATTTATCGGTCTCACATTGCACTTTGCGGGATTAGATTCAGAACTGTGACATTTGAGTACAAACTGTAGTGAGCCCCAATGAACAAAACGGGATTCCCTCCCGGGACGTTCGGGGACGTCTACACGCTAGTGCTGCTATCATGGACTATCGTCTGATGAATTTGAGACATTTGGTCAGACTCGCTTTCTCGGTACACCTCCCGACGTCCCCGAATCGCTACTTGCCTCGTTCCGTTGGGGGTGGCATTGTTGTGTTGCCTTTTTCTTTGACGACTGACCCTTTGTATGTCATGGTGCATGCTGGGCCTTGGACAATTCCTGGCGTAGGCGTTCGTTTTCAACTACCATGTCTTCCATTCGTTGGTCGTTTCATTTTTCTTAGTCGATCAGGGTTTGCATGGCATTCTCCACTAAGGACGAGGGTAAGAGAGTCAGCGAATCGAAGTTCAAGGCTCTTCATGGGGCTTGTCTTCTGACCCATACATTGTTCCTGGTCTATCATTTGCACCTATGAGCAAAAGATCTTGTGTGAGGTCTATCATGGACGAGTTTGAGTATTCCTACAGACGGCGCCAATTATGGTGTAATGGATTTGGGACACTCCTTTATCCAAGCAGATCTTAGAACAATCTTCCTGTAGGCACCTGAAACAATAACAAATCTGGTCAGGGGTACCGGAATTAGCACTCTGACGATTTAATTAGTCTTCTTTTTTTTTTAGTATGAGTAGAGTGCTTTTTTTTTTTTAACCTCCTCCAGCATTGGGTCCTCCTTCTCCTTTTATAGGCCTTTTCTTCTTAGGTTTTTTTCTCTACTTCGCACTTCGCCTGGATCCTAGCGCATCATGGTGTGGAGTCGGCGTCTTGCCATGATGCCAACTTTCACTGGAGTCCTAGGCTTCTATTGGAAGGCATTACTCGGCCTCATATGCTCGATGGATGGGACCCGTTGGGCTAATCCACAAATTGGGCCCGGTGAGGCTGGGCTATCTAAATTCGGCTTCCACACACACACACACACACATATATTATGTATATGAACAGTTAAGAAATAGGAATTCTAATTCATAAACATCACCAAATCATCAACCAAATCATGGAATAAACTTAAAATGAAGATGAATTTTTAGGATCATGGGTATCATATATATATATATATGTATGTATGTATATGAACAATAAGAAAGTGGAATCAAAGAATGATTTTGATTTCTAATTCATCAAACATCACCAAATCATCAAATAGAATCATGGAATAAACTTAAAAAGATGACGAATTTCTAGGATCATGGGTGTTCAGTTTCAGTTGTATAAACCTATGATAACAAATCGCGAGGGAAGAAAAAGTAGGCAGTGACAATGGTTGGGTGGGGAAAAGATGGCAGTAATGGTATGTAGGGAGAGAGGGGCTGGTGACGGTGGTAGTTTATGGAGAGAATGGCGGCGGCAATGATGGTCGGAGATAAAAGGAGTGGCAGTTATTGTTAGGCAGAGGAGATTAGGTAGCGACAGTGGTCAAAGATAGAAAGGAGACAACGTCGGCAATGGTTTGGAAGGAAGATGAGTTGCTGGTTCAGATAAGAATTAGGGTTTAGGTTTGTAAAATTAGGATTTTTAGGATTTGGATAGAGATGATGAAGCAGAGGGTACAAATGTCATTTTATATTTTAATTTCACATATTTTTTTAAGAGTGCTGCTATTAGCACTCCATAAATTATTTTGGACCCCCCAATTTTTAGTTTTTTTTATTTATTACAATAATAGCCTCAAATAAAATTGCTACAAAGGACATCATTAATTTTGAGACACTAAATCTCACAATTAAACCTACACAACCACTACATCATGTATTAGGATTTATGAGAGCACCCACCTCCATCACCACCCATTCATCTTTCCCAAATCCCACCTTCAAAACCTGCCCACTCTCAAAACCTTGAAAATTCTTTGGCGGCAATATTTCGGCTGTAACGGTGGCAACCATTTGATTACCTACACTTCTCCGGCAATGACAATGAGTGGAAGTTTTTCTGGCAACCATAACTTCATAAGACGAGAGGAGTATAACAATAAAAATCTTCGAAGAGGTTCATAGCTTTGGTATTGTTCTTAGCTCAGAGGAGATTAGCTTTGTGAGGGTAAGTTTCTCAGAAAAAAAAAATGGCAAAAATAATAAAATATGTTCGTTATTTTTTTGGAACTGAACTCCCGAACATATGACTGAAATTCGGGAACACATGCCCGAACATTATTTATTTGTTCGAAAACAGATAACCAAACATTATTCATATGTTCGAACCTGTTTTACTAATCACATTTTGAAATTTAATTTGTATTGTTATTTATTTCAGGATGATAGCGAGTTAACAGTTAAAATTCTTAACACTCGCAAAAATTTTATTTTTTCAAGTTCGAGAATACAGACCCGAACATTATTTATTTGTTCGGGAACACATTTCCGAGCATAACTTATTTGTTAAGGAATATAGGTTTGAACATAAAAGAAACTCGCTATTTTTGGGTACACTACAACTCTGTTTTGTTTATGGCTCTCTCTCAATTCTCACCACACACACACCCACCCACCCACACTGTCACAGTCCCAAGACAGAAATAGAGATAAGAAAGTGAGGATATGTTATGGTAGAAATGGGAGCACATCAAAAGGCTATACCATGTTGACAAGAGCAGTTGATCAACAAGTCAGCATATTAGATGGCCCAAACGAGATTAAAAAAAAAAAAGATCTCTCTCTCTCTCTCTCTCTCTCTATGGTAGTTAGTCAAAAGGTTATACCATGTTGTAACTTATATGAACATAGACAGTATTCTTCTTCTTCTTCTTCTTCTTCTTCTTCTTCTTCTTCTTCTTCGTGGGTTTTGAAAAGGATGAGACTCTTCTTCTTCTTAGTGGGCTTTGTTAGGATTTTTTGGAATGGAGGTTTTTTTGGGGAGTGTGTGTCATGACCTGAACCCGCCCCTATGGGTTAACGACATAACCGGCCAGTAATCAAGGGATTACCTACGGCCTCAAACCAAACCAGGCATAACTCATCAGAGTAAAGGGGTCAAACGGAAGCAAATTTAAAACTTTTGTCCATAGAGCTGTGCTTACATGGCACATCATAACAATCCATATACATACATGTTAATAACTCACGTCAAAATAAGTAATAACGTAAAGTTCTGAACATACAGGATCATTAAGTCTAAGTTGGTCAAACCCAAAGTTTATATACAAAAGTAATCCAATGTTTTCGCCAATATAACAAAACCATATCAAAAGAGCAAAAGAGGCGAAGACAAGTCTCGTGTGTGAGACGTTTTGGGCTGACTCTTCAAAACCTTGACTGTTTCACACAAACTTCACTGAGGCTGGGTTTGGACCTCCATTGGCTCACCTACAGACACACGAATGAGCGTGAGCGAAAGCCCAATGAATAATACCAAATAAAGGAGATACACTAGAACAATATACATCAGACGGCCTTAGGCCGAATTCATATTTCTATCTAATATATATATACATAGGTCAAGTGACTGCAGTTCCAAACACGTCAAACGGCCTCGGGCCCAATTCATTCATACCCAACGGCCTTTGGCCCAACCATCCCTGTCCGCCGGCCTTTGGCCCAATCATTCGTGTCATACGGCCTCTGGCCCATTCATTCATGTCATACGGCCTCTGGCCCATTCATTCATGTCATACGGCCTCTAGCCCATTCAGTCATGTGTCAGACTATCATTCGTGTCAGACTTTTATTCGTGTCAGACTATCCTTCATGTTAGACGGCCTTTGGCCCAATCAATTGTATCTAACGGCCTGTGGGCCAATCATATGGCATAACAAATATTTGTCCCCAATTCAATGTAACAAACTTACAAGACTTATATGAAAGTAAGTAATTGGACAAATAACAAACTTCAGATATCTTTATTAAGATATTACTCACAATAATCGGCTGGATGATTCGCCCTGGAGCTCAACCCTACACATTCCATGAATACAATGGGTGAGAAACAATTCAATCCGTTCTTAATTCATACATCCCTCTTAGGCTTCTTTCTTATCCTTTTAATTCATTCATAATGCTCAATGTATGCCTAAGAGTTCTTAGAAGTGAAAGAGAACGGAAAATGAAACACATAACATTTTTACAAAATTTCTGAAACAGGGGTCCCCCGCTTGAGCGTGGGTTCCACCGCTCGAGCGGACCCTCATGGTTTGCAAAAGTACTAATTGCCTCATTTTTACGCTCGAGCGTGAATTCGGACGCTCGAGCTAAAAATCTTACTGCATGGATCCCCGCTCGAGCAGACACCCATGTCTGCAAAACTTCTGGGAGCTCGTATTTCCCGCTCGAGCAACACCTTCCCCGCTCAACCGGACATGCCAAATTCTGGAAAATCCAGAATTGTTCTTGAGCTTCAAACTTGCATTCAAATCAACATATCTTGCATATTATGACTCAAACTTCACATATGCATTTACTAGCATGATCCAACACCAAATTCATTACATTATGAAGCTCAATTTCATGAATTAATCACGTGCATGTCCCAAATTACACCAAACTTGTTTCTAACATAACAATTTCATGTATTCAAAACTCATACTCTCATGAATTGTACATGCATGTGAGATATAGCTCTCATTCTCAATTTAAATGATGAAGAGATGGTCAAAAGCATGAACTTCAATCAAAGCTTCAACATGGATCATGTCTTTCAAGCTCAAACATACAAATTCATGGCAATTTCCTACATGCATGTGTGTATTGACTTCCAATTTATCAAAACCAACTCATTTTCATCATAATCAATTTAATTCATGTTCTTGATCACCATTTAGTCTTGAATTCACAAAATCACAAGCTCAAATCCATGAATTTACTCACCTAGGAGCTTTAATCTTCACAAACTCTAGTTAAATCTTGAGTGTATCTTCAAGATTCTCAAGCCACTTGATCAACCTTCAATTTGAGCTCGCTCTCTCTCTCTCTCAGCCGGCCTTATTCTCTCCCTAAGGTATAAAATTTGATTTGAGCCTCAAACAACCAAATGAGAGTGTAATTGGCCTTTTATGTGAGCTCATCTCAAACACATTTCATTAACATTAAATAATTGAGCATTACACCATCAATTTAATCAATTTAATTCGATCCGAATCAATTTTTAATTAACTTTCACCGTAGGCTCTAAAATTACGCCAATCACAATGGCGTAGTCAATTTCGGTTTCTGTGGCCGATAGGGCCTTCAATTTTCAGTTTATAGCAGTAAGTTGAACAGATATTCCTACGATGAACAGATAGAAATTCAAAGCCACATATATTCATATAAATGGCACTCAAAATCATATCAAATACATAATCACATACGCAATTAAGATTAATTAGCATAATACGGAGCAAGGTTATCACAGTGTGGGGGGTGTTCATTTAATGGGTGAAATGTTTAAGGATAATTTTGGTATTATTTGGGAGGAGAAAAGAAATTCTAAGGGTTTCAAAATTTATAAGTGGAGGTCAAAAGAAATGGGAGTTCCAAAATAATTCATGTAATGCTAATAGCACCACTCTTTTTTAAATGAGACCCACTTGCAGAATTGGTGAGTATATTACACTCTCCGTTAGTTTGAATGAAAAGTATAACAGTTGCAATTTAATCTAAAACCATAAGGGAGTTGTCTGTCTATTTCTAAGCCATAAAGGGGATAAACTACTCTGAACCCGAACCACAAAGGGATAAAATATATTTTTTGCTAAAAAATATATACATGTATTTTATTTCTTGTCTAAAATCTTATGGCTATTTATATTCACAATTTACCAATCAAACACTTGTTTTATAACTTATTGCACAAACTAATCATAGAGATATCAAACTCAATGATGAAAAAAAAAAAAAAAAATTTCTCATTATGTCATGCTAGTGATAAATACAAAATATATTGATGAAAATTTTGGTGTTCAAATTTTCGTCTATTTTTAATATTTTAGCTAATTTATTTTATTTTTTAAATGTATCTTGATTAAGTGCATATAAAAAGTACAAAATAATTTATTCAAATATTAAAAAAATACTAAAAATAAATGAAAACTCATCTAAAAACAATTTTAAATAATCAAACTAAAATTTTTTTAAAAAATCAAATCAAACTAGTGCCATCAATATTAGAATTTTGATTTATTTTATTATTATTATTATTATTATTATTATTATTATTATTATTATTATTATTATTATTATTTATGTGTGTGAATTGAAAAGTCTTAAGTGTCTTGTTTGTTTAGAGTTTTTAAAAATTAATTTCATACCCACTTTTATGAGTTTTGAATACAATTTTGAGTTGTGTGTTTGATTATGAGTTGTAAATTTTTGTATCAAATGTCATATGTCACATCAAGAATTTCAAACTCAATTCAAAACTATTTTTAAAACTCTTTTCAAAACTCCTAACCAAATAAATTTTCACATTCAAATCATAATTCCAAAACTCACAAACTCAAAATACAACTCTATTCTCAAATCATAATTCCAAAACGCTTCCAAACACCACCTAAATTTTTCATTGTGTACTCTCAAAAAAATTCCCAAGTCGCGCCACTGTGCATATTGTGCACAGTGGACATATACATAGATTGTGCATGTACCATGAGAAAGTTAGGATTGGCAAAAATTTTTAAAAATAATAATAATAATAAAAAAAAAAATTGAATTTATTCAATTTCAAAGTAGAGAAAAATTAAAAACTGATAGACATTCAATTCAGATGGATAAAACAAAGCACTTATTTAAAACACAGAAGCAAAATAATAGGTCCTCCGAGAACCTAAACCGAGTGTTATATATGTGCAGCCGTCTCACATCACATTGCAGCCATTAGGGTTCTCGTCACTGAACAAACCTTCATAAGGTGGATAAGGATGACCCATTTCTGATGGTTCTGCTGGACATTGACTGGATGGTAGTGAAGGTGGTGGCCGCGCTGTTGTATGCTTGGCGCTCGTGGAATGTTCCTGTACCTGCACGGTGGTGGTGGTGGTGGTGGTGGTGGTGGTGGTGGAAGAGTGCTTCTACATGGCAGAACCGGTGGCCCATGGCGGTGGTAGGAGCAGCGGTCATAAGGGTCTTCATCTTCAAAGTTGATCCTAAAGCTCCTGGAGTGGATTAGTTCCACATTTTTGAGCCGCCTAGAGCGCGAAATTTGATCAATATAGGCCATAGGAGGAATTCTCATGTATGGTTCATAACATCTATGTTGGCTTGGTCTTCTTGTTGCTGGTGTTGGTGCTGGTGTTGGTGTTGGTGGTGCAACTTTAGCACATCCTCCTCCTCCTCCTCCTCCTCCTCCTCCTCCTCCTCCTGGTGATGGTGTTGGTGTTGGTGTTGAAACTTTAGCACTTCCTTGACCTCCTCCTCCTCCCCATCCTCCTCCTCCTCCTGGTGATGCACCTTTATTCTCTGCCACTGGCTTCTTTTGAGGCTTCACAAACAATCATTATTATTATCACAAAAAATAGTTTCAGTATTTTCTAGCTACCCACCCTCCCACACCACTCCATGAAGAAAAAGCCCTAACACCATGACTACTAATGGGGAATAACCACTGTTAGTTTTTGGACTACTTTAAAACAACTTTTGATTTAATTATTGGTTCCACTCAAATATCAAAAACAGAAAAACAAAACAAAAGGCTTTATGGAACAACAAAGACCAATAAAGATGACAACTCCCTATGATGAAATAAACATAAATAATTTCAAAGTTTAAAAGTTAACCCAAAAAAAAATGTATATATATATGCATGTATAGGAACAGATGTATTCTCTTAGGTGTTATCAATTCTTGCATTGAACCAGTCCATATAGAACTTTGCTTTGGCTTTAAATGGACCCCCGCTAATAGATGGTGAGATTGGTCCCCCAAGAATTAGTCGAAGTGCGCGTAAACTGGCCGGGACACCCTAAGTTATCAAAAAAAAAAAAAATAGGAACAGATGTATTCTGTACTTCTGATATCATGAAAATATGGCGGTAAACTTTGTTGAAGATATTGCAAAATATTTTAAATTTTAGAATAAGAATGAAACAGAACAATAAAAGTGTTATTTTTATATTTTTAGCAATAAAATTAAGCATTTAGTCATGAATTTTTTTTATTTTTTTTATTTTTTTTGGACTAAAATTTGTGTCTGAAAAATTAAACCATTTAGGATCAATTATGAGTACATACCGTGGACCAAACTTATTTACCAAAAATTCTATTTCAACTTTCTGTAATGAATTTATCATTGTAACTTATTTTAAAATTACAATTCAACAACTTACCCATTTTACATCATTTTTAAATAGAGTATTGTTAGGAATTATGAAAAAAAAAATTACGAAAATAATATAATACTAGGGATTATGAAATGCATCATGAACATTTTTTATCATTTGATTAGTGTGTGGTGTTTTATTATATGTGTAGTTCAAAGGTAGAGAATCTTTCATGATTATCTCCATGATATTTTTTTCATAATCCCTAACATTACTTGAAATGAATAATACTAGGATCATGAAAAAAAATATCATCAAATACATCATGAAGATTTTTCATCATTTGATTATTGTGTGATGTTTTATTGTATGCGTAATACAAAGATGGAGAATCTTTCATGATCATCTTTATGATATTTTTCTCATATTCCCTAACATTACTCGAAATGAATAATACTAGGGATAAAAAATAAAATAAAAAAATCACGAATGCATCATGAAGATTTTTCATCATTTAATTAGTGTATGGTGTTTTATTGTATGTGTAATCTAAAAATAGAGATTCTTTCGTGATTATCTTCATGACATTATTCTCATAATCCTAGCATTACTCAAAATGAATAATGCTAGAATCATGAAAAAAATATCATGAAATGCATCATGAAGATTTTTCATCCTTTGATTAGCATGTGGCGTTTTATTGTATGTGTAATCTAAATGTGGAGAATCTTTCATGATCATTTTCATGATATTTTTTTCATAATGCCTAGTATTACTTGAAATGAATAATACTAGGATCGTGAAAAAAATATCATCAAATGCATCATGAAAACTTTTCATCATTTGATTAGTGTGTGATGTTTTATTGTATGTATAATTCAAAGGTGAAAAATCTTTCATAATCATCTTCATGATATTTTTTTCATGATCCTAGCATTACTCAAAATGAATAATAATAGGGATCATGAAAAAAAAATTATGAAATGCGTCATGAAGATTTTTCATCCTTTGATTAGTGTGTGGTGTTTTATTGCATGTGTAATCCAAAGATGGAGAATCTTTCATAATCATCTTTATAATATTTTTTTTTTCATAATTCCTAGTATTATTCATTATTCATTTCGATATAAACTACCACAGATAAATTAAAAATAAATCAAAACTCTTCAACAAAAATCAAAATATCCCAACAATTTATCACTTTGATAAATTTATTGTTACTATTACCAGTATTAAATAATTATTCCACAAAATAGAAAATACATCTAAAAATTCTCAAAATTTGGTCCCTATAATTTCTTTCGAGTTTCATTTTGGTCCTTGTTGCTTCAATTGTAACACATTTAACCTCAAATTTTTACAATGTATCAATTAAGGACAACCAATCTAATTTTCAAAATCAGATTTTGAGTTTTCAATTCGTATTTTTTTACTTTTAGTACATTTTTTTAATATTTTGGTCAAATTTTTTATTTTTTAAATGCATTTTTGAATTAATCTTTAAAAAAAATTTAATAAATACATAGATGCATCTAAAAAATAAAAAATAAAAAATGAACATAATATTAAAAACATTCACTAAAAATAAAAATACGAAGTAAATACCCAAAATCTAATTTTAAAAACTGAATAACCAAACCAAACCCAACCAAATTAAATTTTAAATCCCATCAAATAAAATCAGCTAACTAATAACAAAACATATTACAAAAATCCGCATGTCTTGCACATGACCCACTTTCGAGGGAAATCATGTAATTTTACACCATTTTGCACTTGGCCTATACATTTATGCAAAATAGGAGAAATTAACCCTCAGTGGTAATTTAAAAAATTATTACATGTGTATAAAAAAATATTATAATTTTAATTATTAATATTCATAAAGACACGACATGATATGATTCTTGAGAGGGTAATTTATATCTAAATTGGGCCGAACTAAGGAGGAGACTTCCTTGGAAATTGGGCCGCATAATGGACCGAGGTAAGGATAGATTTACTTCGGTCCAAGAACTAAACGGATATGGGCCGCGGTAGAAAAGACTAGCAAGTGGGCCACGGTCCAAGTGTTAGTTCGGTCCAAGTGTGGAAGGGACTTTTTCAAGTGTTACCTCGGTCCAAACGTGATTATAAGTTACCAATCGGAGTAGATAGTTATCTCGGCCATGGCACTTGGAGCCGAGGTAATGGCTTCTCTTGGCGGGCTTCGCTCTGGATAGCACGGTAGAAGCTTACTCCGGTTAGCCCCGTCCAAGAGAGCCTTGGAGTTAGCCCGATCCAAGAAAGCTTGGTGGTTAGTTCGGTTACCACGGTCGGTATGGTGACAGTTAGCTCGGTCATACTATATTGAGCCCAAGTATGGTGAGCTTTCCACAGAGCCATGCTATGGGTTAGTTCGGTCGGAGCACGCTATGGTTAGTGCGGTTTGTACATGAGAAACCGAGGTAAGAGTAGTGAAAGGAAGAACCAAACTAAGTATAGTTCGGTCTACTCTGCGGCTTAGCATAGCCATGCTTACCTCGGTTATATTGGAATCCGACCATGGTAAAACCATCTCACTTGGTTTAAGCAGTGAGGGGGGTGTTAAGAGATAAGCATTATCTTTCAGGAGTATGAAGCCTAGGAGGACTCTACATGGAGGAGTAAGAGTCCAACTAGGATTGTGCCACACGGAAACTATAAAAGCTCACAAACATCACCTATGGAGAGGTAACACAATTTTGATTCCTGAATACATAAAGCTTTTGTCTATTTGTCTGGCTTGCTGACTTAGGCATCGGAGAGGTTTCCGGCACACACCCGCCGGCTGGCTCACGATTGTATTTTCAGGTAGTAGAACGACGTCGTACGGAGAAGCGCAGACTTGATCAACAGGATTATACGAGAAGGTGTATTTCTTTCCCGTACAATTGGCGCCGTCTGTGGGAAGTCCAGACAAGAACAAAACCTCTTGATCAAGCTTTTCCTCTTTGGAAACAATGGCGCACAACGAAGATTTGCCGTAGTCCGCCATCGACGGACAAACACCAGAGGGGGGTGCGAGGCGCGAAGGTCTACCTTCTATCCCTCCTATGGCGGACTTGGAGCCACAACGATAGAATCCCAGAAGAGATGCAAGGGGGAGGAGACGGACTAACAGCCCCCGTCACTCTCGTTCACAAAGTCCTAAGAGACAAAGGCGGAGGATTAACCCTCAAGCTTTGGAGGACCGTGTGAAGGAGCAGGACGAATTGATCCGACGGATGGCGGCGGACATAGAGTCCATGAAGCGCCAGATGAAGGGAAAATGAGTGGCGACAGGAGTGGGGCGCAAAAGCAAGACGCCCCCTCGCCACTCGGAAGATCGTGATAGGCATGCCACACCATCTCAAGCAGAGAGTAGAAGCCTCAGGACAGGCAATACTCAATCCAGAACCTCCAGGACTCGTTGCTCCAGGTCTGAGAGAATGAGGACTGAGAGGTCTTATACTGAGGGAAGCACCTATCGGCCCTCGCACACGCACCAAACATCATCCAGGCAGACAGAGTTGCCTAGATCATCCGACTTACGAACCGTGCTAGAAGAAAGGGCACATTGGAAGGAGGACACTAGGGCGCAAGACCCTCGCAGAGTTTCTGCCCTTCAGCGGTTGGCTCCTCGGACGCATGGAAGCGTCGAGGTTGGAATGCCAATACCACGCCCTGCCTACGAACCAACAGACAAAGCATTGGCAAGGCTGCAGACATCGCCGTTCGTTCCGGCAATTGAAAACGCGCCCCTACCTTCAGGCTTTCTTCAGCCCAAATTCACCACATACGAGGGAAAGACAAACCCCTATATGCACCTAAGCCACTTCTGCCAGGTTATGGCGGTATACCGACGCAACGAGGCCTTGATGTGCATCATCTTCCCCTCCAGCCTTGGCGACCTAGGCTTGATTTGGTTCGAAAAACTTCCAGAAGGCAGCATAGCCTCCTGGGCGCAGTTAGCAGAGGCGTTCGTGACAAGGTTTAGAACGAACACCAAAACCCCGGTGGAGATCGATCAGCTACTCTCCATCGACATGGGCGACAAGAAGACGTTGAGGTCCTACAACAGCCGTTATTGGAAGACCTTCAACCAGATAGGAGATTGCCCCACAAATCTTGCCATCGCGCAATACAATAGAGGTCTTCCAGTCGGAAACAGGTTGAGGGACTCAATTACCATGACGCATCCCCTCACGATGGAAGCCTTGATGGAAAGAGTACACCAACATATTCTCGTGGAGGAAAATAGCGCTTGCGCTAAAATAAAATCTGGCACAACCGCAATGCCAGATAAAATGACAACGGCAAAGGTCAACACAGTAGAACGTCCAAGCAGAAACGGGCAAGGCAGGCGGGACAATGGAGAGGACCAAGGCAAAAGAAGGTTGAGAGTCCACACTGCCATTACCACGGTGTTCAAAAAACCAATCTACCGAATTCTCAGTGAGGTACGTAATGAACCTTTCGTCCGATGGCCTGCTAAGCTGGGAGAAGCACAAAAAGACTACGACGAGAGATCGCGGTGCACCTTCCATGATGAACAGGGGCACCGCACTGAGAATTGCACGCCATTAAAGCAGCTTTTGGAGGAGTTAGTGGCAGCTGGGCACTTGGACCAATACATAAAAGAAAGAACTTGAGAGCAAGATGCTATTCGCAGATGTTAGCGAGGCGGCTGAACAGAAGGCAGTGGAAGACTTGGTACAGGAAATGATAGATGTAAAGAACCCAGCGAAGGCAAGCTAGGGCCCAATTGGGAAGGACCATACAAAGTGGTTGATTTAGCGGAAAAAGGGGGCATATCACTTGGAGGATGGAGCCAAAAGGCTATCCCCAGACCATGGAACACGGCCAATCTCGAGTTATTTTTTTAATACCATACTTGTAATTTACATTTTCCTCAATAAAACAAGTAGTTCCCTTTTTAGCATAGATTATTTTCTTCTGTAAAAGTTGTTTTACTGAGCTAGGGGCATTGAAAGCAAAGTTGGCTGGAAAAACCAACACTTACCTCTCCTAAGCCGAGATAAGGATCTAGGCTAAAGGAGGTTGGCAGGTTTGACCAACAGAACTTTTTCGCACCCTTTAGCCGAGATAAGGATCTAGGCTAAAGGAGGTTGGCAGGTTTGACCAACAGAACTTTTTCGCACCCTTTAGCCAAGATAAGGATCTAGGCTAAAGGAGGTTGGTAGGTTTGACCAACAAAACGTTTTCGCACCCTTTAGCCGAGATAAGGATCTAGGCTAAAGGAGGTTGGCAGGTTTGACCAACAAAACTTTTTCGCACCCTTTAGCCGAGATAAGGATCTAGGCTAAAGAAGGTTGGCAGGTTTGACCAACAAAACTTCTTCGCAC
Source organism: Camellia granthamiana (assembly GCA_036172215.1). Taxonomy (NCBI): domain Eukaryota; kingdom Viridiplantae; phylum Streptophyta; class Magnoliopsida; order Ericales; family Theaceae; genus Camellia; species Camellia granthamiana. The sequence goes on along the minus strand of CM069909.1, from coordinate 17,505,331 downwards.
CCTTTAGTCGAGATAAGGATCTAGGCTAAAGGTAGTTGGCAAGTTTGACCAACACAACTCTTTTGTACCCTTTAGCCGAGATAAGGATCTAGGCTAAAGGAGGTTGGCAAGTTTGACCAACAAAACTTCTTCGCACCCTTTAGCCAAGATAAGGATCTAGGCTAAAGGTGGTTGGCAGGTTTGACCAACACAACTCTTTTGCACCCTTTAGCCGAGGTATGGACCTAGGCTAAAGGTGGTTGGCAGGTTTGACCAACAAAAATTTTTTGCACCCTTTAGCCGAGATCAGGATCTAGGCTAAAGGTGGTTGGTAGGTTTGACCAACAAAAAAGATTTTTTGCACCCTTTAGCCGAGATAAGGATCTAGGCTAAAGGTGGTTGGCAAGTTTGACCAACATTTTTTACTCTTCAGCCGAGATAAGGATCTAGGCTAACAAAAGGTTGGCTGGAATAACAACTTTTTGTGATCTTCAGCCAAGGTAAAAACCTAAGCTGAAGAGGTTGGCAAGTATGACAAGATAGATTGCAAGGTTAAGACCGAAATGAGTATCTCGGCCAGAGAATGTCATACTTCATTCAAAACATAGTGTAAAATAAATACAAGCATGGAGCAAGCCGAACAAGCAGTTGAGAGAACTGAAGATTTCATTCCAAAAGTGCATTACAAAAGGAGGGGCCGTAGCCCGATTACAAACTCCTTTGGTAAACAGAAGAAAAATCATCCAAAGAGGTCATTTAAATCGGCGTCCAAATCAACCCTGGCTTCACCTAAAGGTAGCTCGGTTGTGGCAAGTACACTTTGGTTGAGCTCGATCGAAGGCACCGCATCTGGCACAGCAGGCAAATGTGGGATACAGACCATAGGAGTTGGAGAGTTGGACTGGCGACCGAGCTGGGCGTTATTGTCAGGCTCTTGGGATGCATCCTCTTCCTCAGTATTGAAGAAATTTTTGCTGAATGGCATTTGCATACTCTACCATGGACCTCGGTATAAAATATGGAGGAGGGTTTAGAAAGACCTCGGTCTCTTGGCTATGACCGAGTTGCGCCACAGCTGCTTTCCACCCACACTTGAAGAAGAGGTCTTTGGCAGCCTCACATTGCAAGATATAGTTCGCGCAGTATCTCAGTTGAGCGTGCGAAGGTGTGCCTAGCCAACCTAGTCAGTTTGCAAAGTAAAAAAGAAAAGTATTAAGCACGGATCATTGGATCGTGCTTAAAGAAACAAAGGCGAAATAAATGGAGTCCTCGCTCGGCTAAGTGGAACGAAGGATTCGTAGCCCGGTTGAAGCTTATTGTGCAGCATTCTTAGTTCGGTTTTGACTAAGTCAGGGAGCTGATTTAGCCCGGTAGAAGGCAACAGTTTAGCTTGGTTGAGAGACGAAAGTTTAGCTCAGCTGGAAACAAGTAATCCCAAATCATGCATGGCAGATGGAATTAAGGGGCAATTGAGAGGGTAATTTATATCTAAATTGGGCCGAGCTAAGGAGGAGACTTCCTTGGAAACTGGGCCGCATAATGGACCGAGGTAAGGATAGATTTACTTCGGTCCAAGAACTAAACGGATATGGGCCGCAGTAGAGAAGACTAGCAAGTGGGCCACGGTCCAAGTGTTAGTTCGGTCCAAGTGTGGAAGGGACTTTTTCAAGTGTTACCTCGGTCCAAACGTGATTATAAGTTACCAATCGGAGTAGATAGTTATCTCGGCCATGGCACTTGGAGCCGAGGTAATGGCTTCTCTTGGCGGGCTTCGCTCTGGATAGCGCGGTAGAAGCTTACTCCGGTTAGCCCCGTCCAAGAGAGCCTTGGAGTTAGCCCGGTCCAAGAAAGCTTGGTGGTTAGTTCGGTTACCACGGTCGGTATGGTGACAGTTAGCTCGGTCATACTATATTGAGCCCAAGTATGGTGAGCTTTCCACAGAGCCATGCTATAGGTTAGTTCGGTCGGAGCACGCTATGGTTAGTGCGGTTTGTACATGAGAAACCGAGGTAAGAGTAGTGAAAGGAAGAACCAAACTAAGTATAGTTCGGTCTACTCTGCGGCTTAGCATAGCCATGCTTACCTCGGTTATATTGGAATCAGACCATGGTAAAACCATCTCACTTGGTTTAAGCAGTGAGGGGGGTGTTGAGAGATAAGCATTATCTTTCAGGAGTATGAAGCCTAGGAGGACTCTACATGGAGGAGTAAGAGTCCAACTAGGATTGTGCCACACGGAAACTATAAAAGCTCACAAACATCACCTATGGAGAGGTAACACAATTTTGATTCCTGAATACATAGAGCTTTTGTCTATTTGTCTGGCTTGCTGACTTAGGCATCGGAGAGGTTTCCGGCACACACCCGCCGGCTGGCTCACGATTGTATTTTCAGGTAGTAGAACGACGTCGTACGGAGGAGCGCAGACTTGATCAACAGGATTATACGAGAAGGTGTATTTCTTTCCCGTACAATTCTCACTCTATATAATGACTAGAGAATCATATATACTTCAATAAAAAATTAGAGTTTTGACTTACTTTTCCTCTTATGTAAAAATAAAAATTTAAAAATTTACTTGTGTGAATTGCATATAACCAAATTTTTAAAAATTATAATAACGAGATTTACAATATTACATGTGGATATAATGAAAATAATGAAATCAAGCATGTAATAATAATAATAATAATATGAAGAAAATGAGTTTAGGAACCCATGTTTAATACAGAGATATAAAAGATAAGAGATATACGTAATGTGATTACCTTGGGAGCAATCATAGAGAAGTCCATTGTAGAAACCTTTCAAGCTTTTAGTACTCTTTTTTCTTTAGAGCGCAGATGTAACAAACTGAGTTTTAGGCCTCACTTTGAGTGATTACGAGATCGAACACTTAGCTGTATATATGTATATATACATGCTAGCCATCCTTCAAAAATGGAAATAAATCTTGGTTGAGCTGTCAAGAACCAATTACAATGTGATTATATTTTATGCCTAATTTGATAAGGTTTGTTTTATTTTATTGTTTTGTAAATGTGAAAAAATATATGGCAAATTTTATTTTAGGCCATTGTGTTTTGAGCACAAATCACTTTATTTTCCTATGGTTTAAATATAGTAAAAAAAAAACTCTCATATGATTTTGGACTGAACTGTATCCGTTAATACTGTTATTTTATTTTAATTAACATATTAATCTAATTTTAGGTTTGAGGAAATGTGGGTAAAATTAACTTTTTGTTGTATTAATTTCACTTTATTTTTTTTTAAATGCCAAATACATTTAAAAAATAATATGCGTGATATGCCTTCCATTAGTTTTGTGGGGATAGTGGTTTGGAAATACTCTTTAGATCCTGGAGACGCTAGTGATCCTCAGCCAGTCACCTGAAAAGATACAAACACTCCGGTCGGGGATGCCGGAATTAGCACTCCGACGGACAAGTCAGTTCAGACACTCAAGATAGCTTCTATTCTAAGTTAAGTAAAGTGGTTCTTACATACCTTTCTAAATCTGTGGTTCTTGTATTTATACTTGCTTTTTGGGCCTCGGGGCCTGAGCCTACTTTTATCTCATTCCCCTTTTATTTATTCGGAGCTACTGACCTCCGGCTATTCGGCCTTCCTAACGTATTCGGCATCCTAGTCACGCAATATGAAGCCGAATAGTATCTGATTTCTGGGGTACGCATCTTCCAACTCTTCTACTTATTCGGCTCCCACAATTGCCCCCCAAGCACTTCACCAACGACAGTTGGCTGGAGTGCTTGGTTCTGAATTTCGAAAAGTCAGAGCTAAAATTCGGCGGTTGGTCTCATCCTCGTGCAGATATCTAAGCGCACCCCTTTCGGTTGTCGTGTCGACTTCCGCCTCCTCGTACGTGTCTATTTATTGCGATTTAAAATTTTGACATCCTTTCAAGTATGTATTTTATGACGCTCATCGCTGGATTGCCTTTTGAATCATCCTTGCGACTCTCTTTTCCGATATCCTCTTCGTCTTTTGTAAGTTCTCTCCTCCCTTGCTTCGAAGACTCTTTCTGGTTTACTCCTTCCTTGGCATATTCTCATAAACTGTAGGGTATGGCGAAACATTTAAAAGACCTTCTCTCGTCAGATCGAATTGCTGGCTTTAAACGCCATTTCTCCATTCCTGATGATGTCCGTCCGTCGCTTGTGGCAAACGGCATCCTTGATATGGAGAGGGCGGACACAACCACGATTGTCTTTCCTCTTTTGTCAATCGCAGAGGGTGGAGTCTGTTTCCCCCTTCACCCGTTTCTTAGGGCTGTACTTCGCCATTGGGGTTTAATCCCTTCCTAACCCAATGTGAATTTCTTTAGAATTATAATGGGGGTTACAGCGCTCAACCGTCGCCTTAGAATTAACCTTGGCATTCCAGCCATCCGGCATTGTTATGCCTTGGCTAAGTCTTCTGGTCGGCACGGGCGTTTCTTCCTTAGGGCCAAGGATATCGACCATCAGCTGATTACTATGCTTTCCACTTCTGGAAAACGAGTTGATGATGTTATGGTCGTTGTCTAGGGTAACTGGGAATTTGGCGAAGGGGAGGATCACGTCGACCCTATTCCTAGACGGAGGGGCGAGCCAGGTGGCCGATTGCCTTCTCACTTTTATTATTTGTTCATTTTTGTTGTGATGCCTCTTCTTTGAAATGTTACGGCTTGGCTTGTGCAGGGAGCGATTTGAAGAAAGTCCTGTTTTCAACTGACGACGCCGTTTTTTCGGATATCGAAGTCGCGCTCAAGTATTTCGGCCATCGAAGTCTTTAGAAACAAGGGAGGGCGGCCTACATTCTGCTTCGTTACGAACCGACATATACGACCTTCTCGGCAGCGGAAGATTCTCTTATTGCTCTTATTTTGTCCGACTTCAAAAACTTGAGGCAGGTTGGTTTTGAAGGGTCCGATTCGGAGCAGGATGTAGCTAATGTTACCGAATCAGATCAGTCCAAAACCGAGTCTGACGAGGTATTGAATTCGGCCGATCCTCCATCCACTTCGGGCCGAGGGGATCTTTCACTTGACGGCGTTTTTCACGGCTTAGAGGATCTTCCCGCCGTAGGCGCCGAAGACATGGCCGGGTTAAGCCTAACAAAACTTGCCAGGAAGGCGAATGCGGAAAGGTTAGCCGCGCGGCGAAAAGCGGAGGCCCTTCCGTCTAAAGTACCATCCGCCGGCGAATCTCAACTCTCCCTACCTGTTAGCGAATCAGAGTCCTTGAGCGTTATTGAGGTGGAGACGGCAGAAAATCGGAATGCCGAATCTACTTTGATCGTGCAGGCCGGCCAAAAAGTTGAGGAGGCAGATAAATGCCCTGCCGAGTTTGAGGCCGATTCAGAAGAACAAGGCAGTAAACGTCCTCGATTAGAGGGATCGAACGTAATCGTTCCTTTTGTCATTCAGCCGATGATAAAAAAACATGCCGGTTTCTTCTGATGCTTCGGCACTTAAAGATCCAGAAGTCGCATTCAGCTTGGCTACGTCTGTATCGTTGCCGTCTGGCAGGGAGGCTTTCTGGGTGGAACCGGATCTGAATGCGACAGCACTAGCCGCCCAATCGGCACTTTTGGTACATATTCGGACTTACTTCACTTAATCCCAATACTGTTGAAGTTATGGTTTTAAATTCTTGTTTTGCAGACCGTCGGATGGATTGCCGATATGGGCCGTCGCCATCGCGACGTCGTCAAACAAATTGTTCATTTACGCGAGGAAGTTGAGGGCCAAAGGAGAAAGACCGAGGTCGAAGCTTTGAGGTCGAACAAGGAAGCCTCAAGGGCCAACACCGAGATACAGAGGACTCGTAGTGCAGATCAATTGAGATCGGATGTCGAGAAGAAGGCGGACGCGAGCGAAGATGCGCTCAAATTGGCCCAGAAGGCGATCTCCAAATTGGAGGCTGAGTTGGCTGAAATGAAGGCGGCGAAGGAAGCAGCCGACTCGGAGTCTTCCAAAGTATTCGAGGCCGGGAGAAATGCTGGACTTGCCGAGTATTTGGACCAAGTCCCCAAGTTTAAAAATCGGGGATTCAAACATGGCTGGCACAAAGCCCTTGCTGCTGCTAAAGCTTCATTGATTGTGCCGATACCATATGAGTAAGTGGATGTTGAGCCACTGGAGTCTGATTCCGATGGCTGATCTGGGTGACTGACATAGTTTTTAGGATGTCGAATGTATTTTTACAGTTTTTAATTTGGTATTTTTCATGTGTTGCTACAGTCATACTTGTTTTTTGCTAGGCATTTTCATGCGGGCTTGTAGCTTTTTGTTTAGTAATTTGCGTATATAAAATTTCATGAGTTGTGCTCAACTTGCTAAGGAAAATGTTGTTGATGAAAAATGTTGTTGATGAAAAATGATATTGCTTTAGGTTATGGTTAGTTCGGCTGCTTAGCTTAGGTATTTGGCCAACCAGATTAATAAATCTGGCCTTGCATTTGCTAGGGCGCGCGCTTGGCCGACCAGATTGGTGAATCTGGATTAGTAAATCTACCCTTGCCTTAGCCAGGGCGCGAGCTTGGGAAGCCGAATAGGCCTAACTCATGGGCTGGCTGAGGCACATATTGGTCAGCGCTTGCGCTTCTTGAAAACATGGCCGACAAGATTAGTGAATCTAGATTAGTAAATCTGCCATTGCCTTAGCTAGGGCGCGAGCTTGAGAAGCCGAATAGGCCTAACTCGTGGGCTGGCTGAGGCACAGATTGGTCAGAGCTTGCGCTTCTTGAAAACATGGCCGACCAGATTAGTGAATCTAGATTAGTAAATCTGCCCTTACCTTAGCCAGGGCGCGAGCTTGAGAAGCCGAATAGGCCTAACTCGTGGGCTGGCTGAGGCACAGATTGGTCGGCGCTTGCGCTAGAAAACATGGCTGGCCAAATTAGAGAATCTGCTCTTGCCTTAGCCAGGGTGCGAGCTTGAGAAGCCGAATAGGCCTAACTCGTGGGCTGGCTGAGGCACAGATTGGTCGGCGCTTGCGCTTGAAAACATAGCCGACCAGATTAGAGAATCTGCTCTTGCCTTAGCCAGGGCACGATCTTGAGAAGCCAAATAGGCCTAACTCGAGGGCTGGACTTGTCATCCGACGTTTGGCGTTTGGGATTACTGACGTTGCCTCGGGAGAGCTGCATATATTGAAGGGTAAGTGGGGCGGGTGCATGCCAGAGGCCCTACTTATTTCCATTCAGGCAACTTGGAAGGGACGAAGATTGGCTGAATTAGACGCCGCAATGAGTCGTAGTAGCGAGCCTACGCGTACGGGAAGAAGAACATCCAAGGATCAGGAAACATAGCAACCCCTTAGTCGTCGAAGCAGATCGCCCCGAAAAGGACAAGCAACAACGAGGAAATTCTCCGCGCCCGCGACCGAAAATCGAGCCTGATGCGACGCCACGACCGTTGAGTTTTGCGGTTTTTGTGAGGAATAGACCAATGACGGAGGCGGATTCTATCGTTAAAGACCCAGGTGTGGCAGTCGAGTTCGCTCGACAGATCTTCCCGCCGGAAGTCCAACAATCGATGGTCGGACGTCAAGATTTCGAAGTATTTCGAGACGGCATACATGGGGCCGTGAAAGGACTATATACTGCTTATGAAGTCGGCATGCGTCTGCGGGAAGCGCGACGTGAGAGTGAGAAAAAGGACAAAAGGAATTGCAGTCTGGAGATTCGCGCGGAAAAGGCTGAGCGTGAGCTTCGAGAGCTGAAGAACGTTCAAATGAGCACGCCGGTGGCGGCCGGTCAATCTAAATTGGTCCTTGAGGAGAGAGGGACCCAACGGCCCTCGGGTTATGAAAAGGGGTTTCAGGACGGCCTGAAGGTCGGGATAGAGAAGACCAAACAAGACCTTGCCGAGGAGGTCTGCCGATGTGAAAATCGTGGGTTCAGGCACGGCTAGATCAAGGCCCTTCAAACCGAGAAGGCTCTCGAAACCATGGGCATTGATTCGGCCTCGCCCCTGTATCATCGTCACTACTTACCTTATTCCAATTTCGAAATTGAGCAGAGCGACGATGAGGGTGTCGAATGAATAGACGTTGGAACGCGAGAAGACTTTGCGCCGAACAAATAGAATTTCTTTTATTTTCAACGTTTGTATTTGGTCTTGAAATGTTATGTGCTTAATGTTTAAACATGCATTGGCGTAAATTCTTAGTGAATATTTAAACATGCATTGGCGTAAATTCTTAGTGAGTATTTATTCGGCCAGTGAAGTGGTCCGAATGCATCTCACAAGGGCTCCGAATTCAGAGTTTTAATCGGCCTTAAGAGGCTTAATCGGCCCTAAGGTGTCATGCACCAAAAACGGGCTCCGAATCCGGAGACTGTATTTTGGCCAATCGTGCTATCCACGAAGGGCGCTCCGAATTCGGAGTCTTAATCGGCCTTAAGAGGCTTAATCGGCCCTGAGGTGTCATGCACCAAAAGGGGGCACCGAATCTGGAGACTTTATTTTGGCCAATCGTGATATCCACGAAGGGCGCTCCGAATCCGGAGTCTTAATCGGCCCTAAGGTGTCATGTACCAAAAGGGGGCTCCGAATCCGGAGACTTTATTTTGGCCAATCGTGATATCCACGAAGGGCGCTCCGAATCTAGAGTCTTAATCGGCCCTAAGGTGTCATGCACCAAAAGGGGGCTCCGAATCCGGAGACTTTATTTTGGCCAATCGTGATATCCACGAAGGGCGCTCCAAATTCGGAGTCTTAATCGGCCCTAAGGTGTCATGCACCAAAACGAGGCTCCGAATCCGGAGACTTTATTTTGGCCAATCATGATATCCACGAAGAGCGCTCCGAATTCGGAGTCTTAATCGGCCTTAAGAGGCTCAATCGGCCCTAAGGTGTCATGCACCAAAAGGAGGCTCTGAATCCAGAGACTTTATTTTGGCCAATCGTGATATCCACGAAGGGCGCTCCGAATCCGGAGTCTTAATCGGCCCTAAGGTGTCATGCACCAAAAAGGGGCTCCGAATCCGGAGTCTTAATTGGCCCTAAAACGCTTGGGAGCGAGCTTGAGAAAACGAAAAACTTTGTATTGCAACGGTGGAACATGCACAAGTATCAAGCCCACAAGTTGGGTCAATGATAGAATTTATGTAAATGTGTTGAATTCCAAGGCCGTGGCAGGCTTCTTCCTGACATGTCTGAGAGCCGATATGCCCCTGTTCCTCCAATGGATTCTATCTGATAGGGGTCGTCCCAGTTTGGACCCAATTTTCCATCGGCCGGTCTCTGGTCGGCTGGAAGTACCTTCTTTAGGACAAACTCTCCTGGCGTGTATCGGCGCAACTGAACTCGCTGATTATATGACTTGGCAAGCTGCTGCTGATACCGTGCCATGGATGCCAGGGCGCGGTCTCTTCGTTCTTCGATTAGAATCAGATCCAGGGCAAGCATCATATCGTTTCGGCCCATATAAAAAACTTGCGATTTCAGAGTTGGGAGGCCGATTTCCAGGGGTAAGATTGCCTGGGTTCCAAAGCACAGAGCAAACGGCATTTCTCTAGTGGATCTCCTCGGTGTAGTACGATGAGCCCACAATACACTCGGCAATTCTTCGACCCATTTGCCTTTAGCTTTTTCCAACCTCTTTTTGATGCCGTCCAGGATGGATTTGTTAGAGGCTTCGGCTTGACCATTGCCTTGGGGGTAGGCCGGTGTCGAGAAGTAAGGCCGAATGCCATATTTGCTGCATAACTCTCGATATATGGCACAATCGAACTGGGTGCCATTGTCTAAGATGAGAGCTCTCGGAATGCCGAATCGTGTTATGATGTTTCTCCATACAAAGCATTTAATGTCGGCATCTCGTATATGTGTTAAAGCCTCCGCTTCGACCCATTTTGTGAAGTAATCTGTCGCGACGATTAAGAATCTCTTGTTCCCTGGGGCCCTTGGTAATGGTCCCACGATATCAAGTCCCCATTGAGCAAACGGCCAGGGGCTGGTGATAGAGTTCAACCCTTCGGCAGGCAGATGGGTTAATGGGGAGAACTTTTGGCACTGTTCGCATTTTTTTACATAACTCTCCATGTCAGCTCTCATTGTCAGCCAATAATACCCCTGTGTTATAGCTCGATGGGCCAGGGAGCGTCCGCCAGAATGGGCACCACAACTGCCCTCATGTATCTCTGTTAGAAGCTCCTCCACTTTGTCGGGATGCACACATTCCAGATATGGACCAGAGAGGGACTTTTTATAAAGCCCTCCTTGCGGATCCAGATAGTATCGCAGGGCTTTATTTCGTAGCTTGTGTGCTTCTTTTTTGTCCTCTGGGAGTTGTTCAGAAGAGAGGAATGCAGCAATGGGGTCCATCCAGCTTGGTGCGGATTCTATAACGTTGACATGGATTTCCTCCGAAGGACCAATACTCAGCTCCGAGACGAAACCTACTTCAATGGTCCGTTTGATCTCAGAATTGATGGCGGAGGCTAGGCATGCCAAGGCATCCGCGTGTGTGTTCTGGTCGCGTGTTATTTGGTTCAGTTCGTGATGGTCAAATTTTGCTAGCAAGGAATTCGCCGTTTTCATGTAGGCCGCCATACGATCGTTTCTTGCAGCGTACTCCCCCTTTAGCTGATTGATTACCAATTTTGAATCACAAAACACAAGCAGACGCTGAGCGCCGAAAAGGTGCGCATTCTGCAAACCGCCTAGAAGGGCTTCGTATTCGGCTTCGTTATTTGATGCTTCGAAGCCAAGCTTGACGGCCTGCTCAATTACTGCGCCATCTGGAGACATGATTACAACTCCTGCGCCGCTGCCCCTTTGGTTAGACGATCCATCACAGTATAATTGCCAAATATCCCCGACATAAATTCTCCAGTTCGGCTTTGGTCGAGCTTCAGCCTTTGGTCAAACTTCGTCAGGTTTGAAGTTGGCAAGCCCGCCGGTGAATTCGGCAACAAAGTCGGCCAAAACCTGCCCCTTGATTGCGGTTTTAGGTAAAAACTGAATGTCGTATTGGCCGAGTTTGAGAGCCCATTTTGAAACACGTCTTGACGCTTCTGCACTCCGTAGTACTGATCGGAGGGGATAATCTGTTAGCACCCCAATGCTATGTCCCTGGAAGTAATGCATCAGTTTTCTTGCCGCCATGACTAGGGCTAAGATGAGTTTTTCCAGCGGAAGGTATCGTGTTTCGGCGTCAACCATTGCCTTGCTCACATAATACACTGGTCGTTGCTCCCCTTCCTCCTCTTTTAGTAGTACAACGCTGACGGCCTTACCGGAAACTGCCAGATATAGAATGAGCGGGTCACCAACGGCGGGTGTTGTCAAGAGAGGTACTGAGCGGAGGTAGGTTTTGAGTCCGTTGAAAGCTGTTTCGCATTCGGCAGACCATTCAAAAGCCTTACCCTACCGTAGTGTTTGAAAGAATTGTCGACAACGATCTGTAGACCGGCTGATGAACCTGTTGAGTGCAGCGGCCATCCCCATCAACTTTTGGACTTCTTTTACTGAACGGGGGGAGCCGAGTTCCAAGATTGTTGTGACTTGCCTCGGGTTGGCTTCGATTCCTCGGTGATTGACGATGTAACCTAGGAGTTTGCCAGAGCCGATTCCGAATGCACACTTGGAAGCGTTCAGTTTCATTCTGTATTTGCGTAAGATGCTGAATGTCTTTTCTAGATCGGCTTTATGATTCTGTTCCTCTTTGGACTTGACCACCATATCGTCGATGTATACTTCCATAGTGTGGTCGAGTTGCTCTTTGAATATGGCGGTGACCAGTCTTTGGTAGGTTGCCCCTGCATTCTTCAGCCCAAAAGGCATAACTTTGTAGCAGTAGGTTCCTCTTGGGGTGAGGAATACAGTTTTGCCCTGGTTATCTGGATGCATGGCGATCTGGTGGTAGACTCTGTAAGCATCGAAGAAGCTCATGCGTTGATGGCGTGCCGTGGCATCGACAAGCTGGTCGATTCTGGGTAGAGGAAAATAGTCTTTGGGGCAAGCTTTGTTCAGATCCGTAAAATCAACGCACACTCGCCAAGTCCCATTTTTCTTCTTTAACACCACTGTATTGGAGAGCCATGTAGGATAAGTGACTTCTCTAATTGCCCCGGCGTCAAGCAGTCTGTCTACCTCCTCAACAACGGCGGCAGTATGCTTCGCGGCTGACCGCCGGCCTTTCTGAATGATCGGCTTGCATTTGGGGTCGACATTCAGATGGTGCTGTGAAACTGATGGGTCTATCCTCGGTATTTCGTACGGAGTCCACGCGAAGACGTCAAGGTTGTTGAGTAAGAAAGAGATCAGCTGCTGCCTATCGGCCTGATTCAGAGAGGCGCCGATCATGAAGAACTTTTCTGGGCTTCCATCGATGTCAACTCAGTCTAAACCTTCCGTGGCCTTCTCATTTGGATGCCGCCCAACGTCATCAAGGATCTCCCGATTCGGCACCTCAATGGAGTTTACTTGCAGATCCTTTGGCGTTCTGGCGGCAAGGAGATAACATGCTTGTGTCGATTTCTGAGAGCCACGAATTTGCTCAATGCCATGCTCTGTTGGGAAACGTAGCATTGATGATAGGTGCTTGGGACGGCCTGCAAGGTATGCAGCCACGATCGCCCCATGATGAGATTGTACGGCGATGGCAGCCTGACGACCAAGAATTCCACATCCACCGTTCTGGAACCTGCTCGAACGGGTAAGCTGATCTTTCCCAATGGGTACTCCGGATTGGCATTGAAGCCGAATAGTGGATAAGGAGCCGGAGTCAGATCTGACTCATTGAATCCGAGTTTGATGAAGGTTTTATAATACATAACCTCCGAGATACTGCCCTGGTCAATAAGAACGCGTTCGACGGTGAACCGGTTTACGCGTAGCTCAACAACCAACGGATCAATGTGAGGGAGTGTTACGCTGATCAAATCAGAATCGTCAAAGGTGATACTTGGCGTTTCTCGGGGCCGCTTTGCTGGCATGAGTTGCTGTTGGGGGCCTGGATGTGATTGGATCGCATGCACGGCCGGGGCTGCTGGCAGGCTGTATATCATGTGGACGGTATCAAGCGAAAATGCATCCTTCGGAAGAGCAGGTGTTTCGACCACACTCCTCCGGACGCATTGTTGTAGACGTTCGTCCTTTGCCAACTCCTCAAGATGATCTGTTGAGGCATAGCGGCCGTCAGTTTCTTGCTGTCGGGCCCAAGATAGTCGATCATCTGCCCTTGGGGGTCGCTCAGAAGCCTGGCGCACCGTTTGTTTGGATTTTGCTATTTCCGAGGCCAGATCGCAACGAAGGCGTTCGTTCTCAGCGATGATGTTGTCTAACCTCTGTTTGGTTTGCCTAGCTTGTGCCATGGTCGCTTGTATTGCCTTTTGCGTTGGGTTTGAAGATGAGCAGAGGTCCAAGGCAAGTCTTGCTGCGATGGTTTTTGGTCCAAGCGAGTTTGCTGGAATGAGGTCATCTCTCTGTGCGGTCTCGTCAGTGGCTATCGGAGGATCTTCAGTCACGCCTGCCATGGATGTATTTGAGTATTCCCACAGACGGTGCCAGTTGTGGGGATAGTGGTTTGGAAATACTCTTCAGATCTTGGGAGACGCTAGTGATCCTCAGCCAGTCACCTGAAAAGATACAAACACTGCCGGAATTAGCACTGCAACGGACAAGTCAGTTCAGACACTCAAGATAGCTTCTATTCTAAGTTAAGTGAAATGGTTCTTACATACCTTTCTAAATCTGTGGTTCTTGTATTTATACTTGTTTTTTGGGCCTCGGGGCCTGAACTTACTTTTATCTCATTTCCCTTTTATTTATTCGGAGCTACTGACTTCCGGCTATTCGGCCTTCCTAACGTATTCGGCATCCTAGTCACGCAATATGAAGCCGAATAGTATCTGATTTCTGAGGTACGCATCTTCCGATTCTTTTACTTATTCGGCTCCCACAAGTTTGAATAAAAAACTAACGGTTACACTTTTTTATTACAAAATCATATGGGTTCTTTCTAATTATATTAGAACTATAGGGGTAAAGTGCACTACCACCAAATTACAAGGGGTAAAATGAATTTAATCTATATATATTTAAAAACAAAATCTAAATTTATAGAAGGAAAGTGTATTTTAAAATTACGAGAATATACCTTCGTTTTAACAACTACTAAAAAAGATTTGAGAAATATATAGATATCTCTCGTGCCAACTAATAATTCTATAATGCGTTAAAAAAAAATTTAGGACAATTTAAAAAAAATAAAATAAAAGAAAAATCAGAATTTGAGCCTCTTTACAAAACAAATCCTAAATTTTTAATTTTATCAATTGAAACACTAATATTTTGATTTATATATAATCTAAATCATTTATCTATTTTATAATGTAAAACTGAAGGAAAAAAAAAATATTTTAATTTTTAAACTCAATATAAATATATATAAAATGTTAAAAATATAATTTTTGTTAAGTTTAATAATTAAAATATCTATTTTTCTATTGATTTTATTTTTAAAAATAGATAAATAATTTGAATTAAAAACAAATCAAAAATTTAAGATTTAAATTTACAAAATTAAAAACTTTTAAGATTTATCTTGTTTTAAGGGTTGAACTGTTTTGCTTTTTTTTTTTTTTAAATTTTTCCTTTTTTTTTTTAACCCTGGAAACGCCTAACCTAGCCCTAGCCTAGGCGAGGAGGAGAGCGGAGAAGCATGATGTGACCTACTGACCTAAGAGTAATTTTAATTATATTTTTCATTTTTTATTAGTTAAAATATAAAAAGATAATTTTTTATTTTGTCCAATTCTTTTTTATTTATGTCCTCTAACACAATTATTTATTACACCTATTTACACATAAACTATTTAAAAAGTCTCCCATTACTCTTCAAATATAGCCAGTTTTGGAAAAAAATTGTTAAAGAAGTTATTATAATAGTTAGCACTCATTTAAAGGGTCCTCGTGGATGCTCTACGTACTGGAGTATAGAAGCCCATTATCCAGTGGGAAATGATACATTCTCTTAAAAATAGAGTTTTAGACGGAGTTCTATACATTTGGTAATGAAAAAAATAAATAGACTAAAACATCATATCACATAAGACCCATCATCCCTTAGAACTCTATTAGAGTTCTTATTTTAGAACTCTAAAATATTTTTCATACCACCCCTTAGAACTTCATTAGAGTTCTTATTTTAGAACTCTAAAATATTTTTCATTCTTTGATTAGTGTATAGTGTTTTATTGCATGTATAATTTAAAGATTGAGAATCTTTCATAATTATTTTCATAATATTTTTTTTTCACAATCCCTAGTATTACTCATTATTCATTTCAATATAAACTACCACAAATAAATTAAAAATAAATCAAAACTCTTCAACAAAAATCACAATATCAAAATAATTTATCAATTTGATAAATTTATCGTTATTATTACCAATATTAAATAATTATTCCACAAAATACAAAATACATCTAAAAATTCTCAAAATTTGGTCCCTATAATTTCTTTTGAGTTTCATTTTGATCCTTATTGCTTCAATTGCAACACATTTAACCTCAAATTTTTACAATTTATCAATTAAGGACAACCAATCTAATTTTCAAAATCAGATTTTGAGTTTTCAATTCGTATTTTTTTTTACTTTTAGTACATTTTTTTAATATTTTGGTCAAATTTTTTATTTTTTAAATGTATCTTTGAATTAATCTTTAAAAAAATTTAATAAATACATAGATGCATCTAAAAAATAAAAAATTACCATAATATTAAAAACATTCACTAAAAATAAAAATAAAACTACAAATTAAATACCCAAAATCTAATTTTAAAAACTGAATAATCAAACCAAACCCAATTAAATTAAATCTTAAATCCCATCAAATAAAATCCGCTAACAAATAACCCAACATGGTACAAAAATCCGCATGTCTTGCACTTCACCCACTTTCGAGGGAAATCATGTAATTTTACACCATTTTGCACTTCGCGTACACGTTTATGCAAAAATAGGAGAAATTAACCCTCAGTGGTAATTTAAAGAATTATTACATATGTATAAAAAAATTATAATTTTAATTATTAATATTCATACAGGCACGACATGATATGATTCTCACTCTATATTATGACTAGAGAATCTATACACCTCAATAAAAAATTAGAGTTTTGACTTTTACTTTCCCTCTAATGTAAAAATAAAAATTAAAAAATTTACTTGTGTGAATTGCATATAACCAAATTTTTAAAAATTATAATAACGAGATTTACGATATTACATGTGGATATAATGAAAATAATGAAATCATGCATATAATAATAATAATAACGTGAAGAAAATGAATCTAGGAACCCATGTTTAATACAGAGATATAAAAAGATAAGAGATATATGTAATGTGATTACCTTGGGAGCAATCACAGAGAAGTTTATTGTAGAAACCTTTCAAGCTTTTAGCACTCTTTTTCTTTAGAGCGCAGATGTGACAAACTGAGTTTTAGGCCTCACTTTGAATGATTGCGAGATCGAACACTTAGCTGTATATATGTATATATACATGCTAGCCATCCTTCAAAAATAGAAATAAATCTTGGTTGAGATGTCAAGAACAAATTACCATGTGATTATATTTTATGCCTAATTTGATAAGGTTTATTTTATTTTATTGTTTTGTAAATGTTAAAAATATAGGGCAAAATTTATTTTAGGCCATTGTGGTTTGAGCACAAATCACTTTATTTTCCTATGGTTTAAATATGGTCAAAAAAAAAACTTTCATATGATTTTGGATTAAACTGTATCTGTTAACACAGTTATTTATAGGTGTAAAATAAATTTAATACCATCAAACCCTATTCCTTTTTTTATTATTTTCTTTCTTTCTCCTCTCTCATACACATGATTTATAATGTCTAATATTAATTCAATTAAATCATCATTAATTATAAATTCTTAATTATTTATTATAATTTTTTTATCTTGGTATTCTAAGTTTAATTTAATTATTATTTATATCACAATTAATCCTAAATATTTAATTTTTTATTGTAATTTATAAATTTTTAATCTAATTTAAATTTAATTATATTGTAGTTCACAATCAATCCTAAATTCTGGGGGTTTGTTGGCTTCAACTTTTTGACTAAAAAAGTGCAAAAGACAAAATAGGCTAAATAAGACAATAAATCAAAATGTCATATTCAAATCATAATCATTTCACTTTTTTTCTCATAAAAGTCAAAAAAATCAAACCAAACAAACTTTCAATCCTAGGTTAAAATAGTCAAAAAGTTTTTAAAAAAAAAAAAAATCAACTAAAAAAGCCTATTGCTAAACAACTACTTAATTATTTATTTTAATTCTTAACATGTTAATCTAATTTTGATTTAAATATATTTTAGATCAATTCTTAGTTATTATTTCTTTTATATTTTTATTTCATTATATTTTAAATCAATCTTTAATTATATTTTAATTTATTTATTTTAATTAACATATTAATCTAATTTTTAGGTTTGGATGAAATGAGGGTAAAATTAACTTTTTGTCATATTAATTCCACTTTATTTTCTTAAAATGCCAAATACACTCTAAAAAATGATATATGTGATATACATTCCATTAGTTTGAATAAAAAACTAACGACTAGACTTTTTTACTACAAAATCATATGGGGCCTTTCTAATTACATTAAAACTATAGGGGGTAAAGTGCACCACCACCAAATTACGAAGATAAAATGAATTTAACCTATATATATATATGTAAATTTAAAAACAAAATCTAAATTTATAGAAGGAAAGTGTATTTTAAAATTACAAGAATATACCTTCATTTCACTACAAGAAAAAACACATTTGACAACTAAATTTTTAGTCGCCAAAAGTCGGTTTTTTAGTTTCCCTGTCTAAATTTTTTAGTCGCCGATTTGGTCGCCAGAAGACGATCAGGAAAGGTATTGGCGACTAAAAAACTTTTAGTCGCCAAAAACGTAAGTCTTCAGCGACCAAAACTTTGGTCGCCAATAGTCAATTATATTTTTTAAATTATACATTTACCGACCAATGTTTTAGTCGCCAATACTCAAGGAATCGACGACCAAACCTTTTAGTTGCCAAAAGCTCATTTGTGGAAAAAAAAAATATTACACTTACTAGCTTCTCATCTGCTCTTGTGGAGATTCAAACTATCAACCTCTCACACCATAAACCTTATACAACACACTCTTTCCACTACGCCTCTATAACACCATATGATTATATATGCAACATATATTATTTATATAGTACATAGACCCGTATTAATATAAAAGTATATATAAAGATAATTATTTTTTATTGAACATAATTTATGTAAAAATAAATTATTTATTAGAAAAAAAAAAGAGACCACTTTTGGTGACTATAAACATAATTTTAGTCGCCAATTCTATACTTTTGGCTACTAATTATTTTTTAGTAGTTAAAAATTTTAATTTCCACGCTAAGATTACCACTTTTGGCGACTAAACATCTTTTTAGTCGCCAAAAAGCTTCACTTTTGGCTACTAAAATTTTTTTAGTCGGTAAAAGCCTCACTTTTGGCGACCAAACATTTTTTTAGTCGTCCAATGCCTCACTTTTGGCTACTAAAATTTTTTTAGTCAGTAAAAGTCATATATCGGCGACCAAACAGATTTTTAGTCGTCAAAACCTATACTTTCAACGACCAAATGTGCTTTTTTAGTCGCCAAAGATGTTTTTTCTTGTAGTGTTTCAACAACTACTAAAAAAGATTTGAGAAATATATAGGTATCTCTAATGCCAACTAATAGTTCTATAATGCATTAAATTATTGTTTAGGACAATTAAAAAAACAAAATAAAAAAAAAATTAAAAAAAATACAGAATTTGAGCCTCCTTACAAAATAAACTTGAAATTTTAAATTTTATCAATTGAAACCCTAATATTTTGATTTATATATAATCTAAATCACTTGTTTATTTTTGTTAAGTAAAATTGACAGAAAAAAGAATATTTTAATTATTAAACTCAATATAAATATATATGAAATGTCGAAAATATAATTTTTATTAAATTTAATGACTAAAATGCCTATTTTTCTATTGATTTTATTTTTTAAAAAATAGATAAATGATTTAAATTAAAAACAAATCAAAAATTTAAGATTTAAATCCACAAAATTAAGAACTTAAGATTTATTTTGTTTTAAGGGTTGAACTTTAGAAGGTTTTTTTTTGTAATTTTTTTTTTTATTTTTTTTTACACTAAAAACACCTAACCTAGCCCTAGCCTAGGGGAGGAGGAGAGCGGAGAAGCATGATGTGACCTATTGGCCTAAGAGCAATTTTAATTATATTTTTCATTTTTTATTAGTTAAAATATAAAAAGATAATTTTCTAATTATGTATTCTAACACCATTATTTATTTTATCTATTTATATACACAAATTGTTTAAAGAGTCTCCCAATACTCTTCAAATATAGCCAATTTTGAAAAAAATTATTAAAATAATTATTATAATAGTTAGCACTCGTTTAAAAAGTCTTTGAAGATGCTCTTCATGCTAGAATATAGAAGCCATTACCCACTGAGAAATGATACATCCCCTTAAAAATAAACCTATATACACTTGGCAATAAAAAAAATAAACAAACCAAAATATCACATCATATGGGACCCACCACCCTTTAGAGCTCCATTAGATCTCTTATTTTAAAACTCCAAAACATTTTTGTTACCTACTCATCCACTATATTTCCATATGTTAAATTAATTAATGATTTAATAATGATAAAAAAAATAATTAAATTAAAAACAAATAAATTAAATTTTCACTAGCCAAACAAAAGTTATATGTCAATTAAAGCCATATAGCCAATATTTTAGTTTAATTCTATTTTCACACATCAAATCCCCTCAAGTCACATACTTAGTGAATTTTTTTAAAATCAAATTTTTATCCTTTAATCAAAAAATCATTTAGGACAAATTTTTATCTTTCATAATTTCTCAATATACATCCACCAAGCACCCCACCACTACCCGTAGTCGACTAGCTGCATCTTCTTCTTCTCGTTCTTTATTCACCACACTCTCCCTCACTATCCTTCTAGTTCGTAACTTTCTCACATTATTCTCTCTTCTTCCACGTTGATCAAACACATACCCTTCGAACTCTATATCGTTTGGATAACCAATATCGAAAAGATTATCATCGTTCAGATATCAATCGCCAAACTAATAGAGGTTTTTTTATATATCAACTATTGAACCCATAGAGTTTCCTCAAATATCAACCTTTAAATGGATCTAGGTTTGCAAACGTTGGGTTCACGATGATAGAAAGGTTTGTAGAGGTCCGGATCAAGGCGGAGAGGCTCGTAAAGGTTAGGGTTTTGAAGGATAACGGGCAATGACAATAGATTATGGAGGTTTGGGCTGGAAAAGGAATGTGCTAGAACTGGGGATGGCAGTGGAGGGTTGAAAGTAGCAATGATGGCAATGGTGACAGCAGCGATGACATTGCACATTTTTTGACAAAGGAAAAGTGGGTAGATGAAAAATAAATTAAGGTTTTGAAAATAGAAGATCAGGACATTATTGGAATCAAGAGATGTGTATACACTTTTTGTTTTTGATATGTGCATTGAGAAAGTGTTTATTAAATGTGTGCCCTGAGTGGATTTAGTTTGTGAAAATAGAATTACCTATTATTTTATTTATGTTACAGTAATATACTAGTGGCTATGGCATGAAAGTATTCCGCGCCCAAAGGGTTTAATTAGAGGATGCCCCATAACATTTATGATTGGTGAAAAAAGTGAGATCTACAAATTTATCTTGGGTGATGAGAAAACAATATGTGCAGCGTCCCAGGTTTTTAACTCGACTTGAAAAATTGTATGTGGGTATACCGACATCAACTTTAGACCTTTAATGTGACTGGTTGCACTTTATAATTGTGGTTGGGACCATGTTAATTCCTTTTGGCACCTAATGTATTCACTATTTTTGTTTCGAGCATGAGGATGAAAAACGGAGGCTTAGAAACATTTTTGGAATAAGTGAGGTTTGGCTGCACGAGCGACTAAATCCACCACACGAGCAGCCAATAGTAGGGTTTCTCTTCTACTAGAGCTCCGCACGAGCAAGCATATTACCACCCCATTCCGCCCCTAGTAGAATGGTGTCATGATGGCCAGTAATCCGAGATTACCAAAGGCTAACTTACAAAGTTTCACACAATCAGAGTATACATATGGGGCTTACATGTGCAGAAAAAATAAATTTAAATCTCAGTTGTCCATAAGAGCGATGCATAGGTCAAATGAAATGACATACATCTTAACATGGTTTTTACAACTTGAATACAAAATAAAATACATCTTACATCTTGATCAAAAGGCTTCTCGAGCCAACACATACAAAAGAAATGAATTACAAACTAAGAAGCATGATCTTTAAGATGCTAGCAAAACAAGAATCAAAACATCTTCCAAATAAAGTTTAGGCGACATCGCCTTCTTGCTCATCACCTACATATATATAAAGGAGAGGGTGAGCTCGAATACTCAGTGAATGATATAAGTAATAAAGGTTTGAATGAATGATATCCGAGATCTTTATCAAAACAGTACATATCATAACTTGTAACAAAACAAGGGATGAACCAAGTCCATCAATCAAAGTCTTTCAAAGTTTCAAGGGACGCTTACTAACATCAACATAATACAAGGGATGACATTCCTGACAAAACAAGGGAATAATCGACCCGGAATTGATTAGAAAAACCCACCCATACAAGATCGTCGGTGGCAAAGAAAATATCTCAAATAAGGGTACTAGTTGCATTATAGTCCCCTAGCACTAAGGACTTTCCAAGAATGTCATCAAAACAAATATAATACTTGATACAAAAACTAAAGGATAATCATTCATGCTTGATCAAATACTTTTCCAAAACGAAGCAAAGCGTTATCAAAACTTTATAACATAACTTTATTAAAAATACCACTCACAATAGCTCTTCGGGTGTAGGGCTTAAAGCAAGAATCCAAGACCTACAATCATATAGCAAAGTCTACTGAATGCATTTCAAGAAGACAAGAAGGAATACTCAAAGATGATTGTGCAATGCACTCTTAAAACAAGCTATACATGAATGAAAAATGATCCTGGCATTTCTTTTCAAAACCAAGTCAAGACAAAGCAAAACATGTGCTGGGAGTCAAAACATTGTTTTTCTTCTTGGAAAAGCATGCTGGGTACTAACCAAGTCTTGGAATGGATGCATAAAGATGATCTAGGCAAAAATGGCCTAGTTGGGTGAACTCAGGGAGTCTTGGCCGAGGTCCCACGCCTCTTGGCCGAGGTGTGGTCTCCTAGGCCTAGGTGTGCAGCCTGTCGAGATGTCACAAGGTGCCGGCAAGGGTGTACCATGGTCGGCCTAGGTGTGCATGTAAGACAGACTAAGGTGCAAGTGATCATGCAAGGTAGGCTAAGGTGAGATACGATGCTTGGCCTAGGTTTGGGATCTAGGCAAAAGTGGGTCTCAGTGACCACACTTAGGGAAATGAAGTTTGGAAATCTGGGTTTCCTCTTGAAGAACATGAATGCTAAAATCATAACTTCTTATTTAAAATCTGAGATTTCATGGTATGAGTTCAAAAACATGGACCTGGGTACCAATACTTGAAGATTTCATGAAAATAAACACAAAAACATGGATCTTGATACAAACTTTCGGATCAAAACATGGTTTTCTTTCAAGAACTCAAGAACTTCACTTTCTCTTTCTAAAACAAACTTTAAATCAATGCATGGCTCATGAATCATGCTAGATCATGCAATGTGATCATATGAACATAAAGAACAACAAGAGTAGATCAAGAATCTAATCTCAAAACAAGGATGAAACGGTTTAAACTCTAAGGATCAAGCTTGGAAATCTAGTTCTCATTCTAAGAACTCCTTCTTCCTCTTTCCTAGAGCTTCTCTCTCTTCTAGGGCAAAGATATAGCAAATGATATGTTTTCTCTACTGCCAGCTGACTTAACCCTCTGCTGAGACACGTGGCAATGTCTGGTTGGATCTCCTCAAAAAGGTGCCAGAATGACAAGACAAGAGTATGACAAAGTGCGTACAACAAGTGAGGTGGCATGGGCACTCTGACAAGGCAATGATCTCGGATCAAGACATAGGCTTCGGCAAGTAAGGTCTCAATGATCTCGGCTAGGAAGGATAACACTTGACCTAACTATGCCACACCTCGGCCTAGATGTGCCACACCTCGGTCTAGGTCATACCAGTCCCAGAACAAGATTGCTAGGTGCAGGGATTAAAGATGTTGGATGCCTAGATGATAACATCTCGGCCTAGATGATACACCTCTTGGCCTAGGTGATGCACACCTCGGCCTAGATGATGCATATCTCGGCCAATATGTCTAGGTGACGGGAGAGGTCAACCAATGTGGTTCCAAGATGGTCCTAGGTGTTGGCGTTCAACGGCCTAGGTGTAAGAGGTTCAAAGGTGTGACCTAGGCTTGAAATGACCTAGGCTTGAGATGACTTAGGCTTGAGATAGCAATGAAGGAACAAAGCATGCATATAATACTTAGGCAAAACATGATAGCATCAAAACAAAACAGGAACCTTTACATAGGCAAAACGAATCAAAGTCTAAAGATGCAAACTTAACAAGGCAAAATCATGTAAATGCTCATGAACATAACTAAGACAAGAATGAGGGTTGTTATGAAGCAGTTCTTTTGTACATGCGGCGAGGCCACTACACGAGCGATCAAA
This sequence comes from Camellia granthamiana, assembly GCA_036172215.1. Taxonomy (NCBI): domain Eukaryota; kingdom Viridiplantae; phylum Streptophyta; class Magnoliopsida; order Ericales; family Theaceae; genus Camellia; species Camellia granthamiana. Next base: position 17,481,567 of record CM069909.1, on the reverse strand, counting down.
GCCTGTAGGTTACGATGTAGTAGCTTCTCAGGCTAGTATTTTGAACCCTTTTTTTCATATTTTTACATAGAATTCTTTTCTCTCTTCATCTCTCTCTCTCTCTATATATATATATCTCTTTTCTCTTTTCTCTCTCCACCATTACTACACACCTTCAAGCTTAGATTTAGAGACTTTAAAGTTGGAACCAATCTCCAACTCGAGTTTTATGTCGTAGAGCTTGACGAGGGCAACGTTTTCATCCAAACCAAAATTTAATTTGGGCATTTTCAAGGGATTTTGTTTCTCTTTTTCTCTCTGAGAGGTACAGTTTTCTTTTACTTATTTAATATAGATTAATAAGTATATGTAGTAGTTTTGGTATATTCCATTGGAAAATTTGTAGAGATATTTGTGAAAACTCATGTTACAAGCTAGGGTTTGAGATTGATTGGGTATTTCTCTATAATTTTTTTTATCAACCCTATTTTTCTTGTATTAAGGCCTCATTTGGCAAGTTAACATTTTAGCCAAAAAGTCAAAAAGTTACTAAAAAAGCCAAAAAGCCTATCACCTATACCAAAAAATCAAAGATTTCCTTTTCTCTCTACTTTTTGCACATCTTTTCGTAAAAAGCTAAAAAGTCACCCCAAACATACTAGTTTTTTTACATCATATTTTAGCCAAAAAGTCAAAAAGTTATTAAAATAGCATGTTCCCAAATGAGGCCTAAATAACATGTTGGAATTTTAATTTGAGAAATCCCCTATTTTGGTAAACCCTAGCTTGTGAAATGATATGAATATTATAAAAATTGTAACTCTACCTTGAAAGTGGGGATAATTTACATGTGTATTGTGAAATTGAATTATAATAACCCGACCCTCGTATGTGATTCTGATATATTTTCAGTCCCTTAATCTGTGCTTTCATATGCTTACTGTGGAATTTTATGAGGAATTAAAGTTGACTAAATGAATCCTGTAATTATGGATGCATATCTATTTAATAAGGAAAGTATCTGTCACAATTAGAATGTTTGAATAAAAAATTGAGGGCCTTGGAGACTCGATAATCCGAAACTGATTTTATATTTGAAATCAGCATAATTTTTAAGTAATAGTAAGCGTATTTGTAGAAATTTGATTTGGAATGATTAAATTGATTGATTTTTGTCCTATTCACCTTATATATATATATATGCCTCTTTGAATACAAAAATCTCCTGAAAGAAATATTAGAGAGGAAAAAGGGTTTGAAAGGAAGATGAGAAGTCCTACAAGGAAGAGATTGAGAAGTTAAGAGAGTTGTAGAGAATCTAAAGCTCAAGGTATGGAGGTTTTGCTTTAATTGACTCCTCTCTTGCGTATGGGTGAGGAATTTCTTGGGTATTCATGTAAATTAAGGCTTGTGTTGTTGTGTGTGTCACCTAAAGAGTTGAATAAGTGTTTCATCATGTTGTTGGTTGTGTTAAATTGAACCATGTAAAGGAAATTACATTTCATCTCTTCTTGGCATGCTTAAACTCAATTGTTGAACAAATGGCTAAGTGTGTCCATGTCTAAGTTTGTGCAAAGATGGAAATATTATGGAATTGAATTGTGTTTATGAGCTTTAAGGATTGAAGATCTAACTCATAGTTGGATTGTTATGTGTTGTAAATCCTATTAACATGAATTTTAAACCTATTTGGAGCCTTATAAACACTTACCAAAAAATAGGATTTTACTGGAAATTTCAGACTGAAACAGAGCAGAATCGCCGCACGTGCGGGGGTCATGGCCGTACGTGCGGGAAGCCTGGCCGTACGTGCGGGAAGCCTTGCCGCACGTGCGGGGCTCACAGCCGCACGTGCGGAAAACAGGGAAAAATTGGGTTGAAGACACTTAAAAAAAGGCACATGCGGGACCTTCTTGCCGCACGTACTGGAGCCACTGCCCCGCACGTGCGGGGCTCACAGCCGCACGTGCGGCCCATGCTGGGAAAAATGGTTTGCTCCGCTTTACGTGCTCGACCCTCCGATATTTTTGAAATCTGTATTTGATGCCTCCTGATATTTGTAAAATTCATTTGAAGCGAAGTGAGTCAAGAAATGATTCAACAAAGAGAAAGGAACTAATTGGTGAGTTATGTATGTGTGCAGGACACACTCCAGGAAAGACTAACGCTCCACCACGACACTGTGAGTAATAGTACTGTAATCGTACATTTACTTACCGTTAATAATTCTTGTTATTAACGCTCTGTTCCTTGCAAGTGATTACGTTACCATTTATGTTAATTGGAAATCGGTGCAACCTTATGTGAATGTTAAAAGAGTTGGGTACATTGGTATGACGCTGGAACTACTCTGCATTCTGGTTACAGTTAATGATTATCTGTAATGTGTTATAATCTATAAATTACCTATGATTCCGCATAAGAATTGCATAAAAACTATTAATACGGTGAAGTTGGTTAACAGAAAGAATCGTGAATGTAAACTTCACTTACTGGGAATATAGTATTCTGAATGCCCTATCAAAGACTCCTACTATCTGTTTGGGTTAATACATAACTTATGATATAGATATCTGCCTAAAGCGGATCATCGGAGGGAATAATCAGATAGAACTACGGGTTGACCTAAGAATGACTCAACTTGAGGAAAGAATTGAATATCAACGACATTGTTATGTGATTTACGCTGTGATGTGAATTGTTCTATCCCTACGAACAGTACTGTAATGGCACATGTGTAATCTGTGAAATACGCTGTACTTATTGTTAATACTTAACATTAGTATTCTGTCGAACGCCGACTAACTATGTTAACTCATGTAAATGATTGGAAAAATCTGTGTGCCTCTGTATAACTCTGAGACTAGTCTATTCTGATGATAGTTGGGATTATTCTATTCTGTTATTCGTTCCGTTTATGTTATGACATGATAAGACCTAATGATTTCTAGTATGGAACAAAGTACTGTACGGAATTAAGTGCTGCAATGCGAGGCACCTTTAGAATCCATACGAGACACCTCTTGAGTCCATACTGATATGAACTGGGCTTAAAGCCAATCTGGTCCCTTCATAGGTCATCTGGTCCCTTTATGGGTCATCTGGTCCCTTTATGGGTCATTTGGTTCCTTCATGGGTCATCGGATTTGTCAACGCTAATGGATGTACCACGTATGATTATACGTGAATTGCGAATATTGGTAGAAACAAATGATTATAAGTATGTATATGAAGCTGTTATATCTGGGCCGGGGGCCAATCTGTTAAATCTGTTAGGCCTATGGCCAATCTGTGAAATCTGTCAGGCCGAAGGCCATTCTGTATTCTGGGCTTAAAGCCACTCTGTTTGAAGACTGGGTCTAAGGCCGTTCTGGAAACAATAACAAGATAAGATTAACTATACGTTCTCTGCATTTATATACCTTATGATTCAAGTTATTTATTGAATTATCACGTACTATTATTCACTGAGCTTGACTCACTTTGTGTTATATCTGTCTCTGTAGGCACTCGACCTGGAGGTCAGTCTTACTCTATGGCATTCGTACCTCTTTTGTCAACCGCAGTGTGTTCAGACACCTAGAGAAAGCTATTCACTTTGTGGAGTTTTGGCAAGCTTTTGGCTTTGTATTCTAATTGCCTGCTTTAGCTTAAAATGTGTATAACCCCTTCCTTACTGTGACAACCCTCACCTCTGATTACTACTAAATTGTGACTGAACATGATAAGTAACTGATTAGGACGAAATCCTAAACTGATTGCATGAGTATGTTGCTTGATTGCATTTCTATCTGTTTATCAATTGATTGATCTGTTCGTGTTTATAATTTCGAATTGTGAATTGAAGGCCTTATCGGTGGCCGAATCTGAAATTGATTGGTATTTTGTGTTAATTAGAATTTATGTCATTTTATGGTAGATTTAATTGAAATGTGATTTGGTATGATTAAATTAGGTTAAATAAAGTTAAAATACATCAACTTGAGTTATTTGACCATGTATTTGAAGCTTTGAGTTTAATTGAATACATGCATGTTGTGTTTGAGCTTTGCTCTTGAAGTTTATTTGAAAATGGTGTTCAGTTGACTCATCCTTGGGCTTTGATTTCTCAAATTGATCTTCAAAACATGTTATACTATGGGTTTAAAGTGTTTTTCCAGAAAATTGGCCCAAAAGGATCGAACTTAAGGCTTTTAAAGTTGAGTTTTGTGCTTAGGGATGAATCTGGAAATTCCAGATTTTTGACCCACGCTCGAGCGTACCCTCTGAGTCGTGCACTTCCGCTCGAGCGTAGAAAGTTACGCTCGAGCGTGAAATGCATGTACCCAGAAGTTCTTGTGTTTTACAGTCCACTCGAGCGAGAGAGTTCACGCTCGAGCGAGGACTTGAGTCTCACGCTCGAGCAGAGGTCGAGCGCCCGTCAAGCGTGAATTGCATGCATCCAGTACTTTTCATGAAGTTTACGGTACGCTCGAGCAAAGGAAGTCACGCTCGAGCGAAGATCCTTTGTCTGCATGTCCGCTCGAGCGTAGAAAGACACGCTCGAGCGAGACCCCTGTTTTCTGAAAGTTTTGAAAAGTGTTTTAAAGTGCATCTTTGCATCCTCTTTCCATCCTAGACATTCCTAGGCCATGTTTAAGGCATCTTAATGAGGATATTGATGTAGAACCACACCGAGTCAAGATAGGGACTAAGTTGTTGATTCCCAAGTGTGTAACGTAGTGTGTATTCGTTCTGTAACTGTGTAGGGTTGGCATCCGAGGACGCTCTTTAGCTACTATTAGCCCAGTGCTCTGTGAGTAACAATGTTGTAAAGATATGTTCAATTATGAATATTTTCTGAATGATCAACTGTTCTGCTTACCGAAATGCTATTGTTTAATGAATGAAAGTTTGTCCTATTTGTAAACTGTATTCGTGGCATCCATAGCAATTTACTGTTACTGTACTGGTACTGCTACTGTCACAGAGATCTCTGTCGGTTCCCATGTTTGGAACCACTACTGTTTACTGTTACGATGGCCATCAACTGACTGTTCGGTCTATTAAGACCTACTGTACTGTTTTGCTATTGGATGTACCACATATAACTGCTATGGTTTCTAAATGACTGATATGACTGTTTAATGACTGAAAGGACATTCATTCTTAACCTCTTTACACAACTGTTATTCACTGGGTTTTAGCTCACTGTTTATATTTATATGTAGGTGTCCAGGCACCGGACCGGAGCTAGGAACGTCAGGGTAACTCTTTTTTTGTCAAGCCAACCATTATGCCTCACCTCGAGGTTCCAAGTCTGACCGAGCCATGGCTGTTTTGAGGTGTTTTAGATTTCCCCTTTTGCCTCTGTTGTGTAATAAATATTGAGACTTGTATTGTACTGTGCTAATTAGGGATTTGGTCCCTAACCTGAATGTTGTACATATGGTGTATATATGTTTTATTTGTGAATGTGAATATGTTACAAAAAAGTCTTTTTGCATACAGACTGTCACAGCTCATTGGACATCTTTTATTACTGTTTTGGCTTCTGCCAGCCCCTGTACTCTGCATTACTGTCTTTACTGTTAAGCAGGCCTTTGGTAATCGCAGATTACTGGCTGGTTGAGATGCTTAAACCCATAGGGGCGGGTTTGGGTCGTGACAGAGTGGTATCAGAGCAATATCAAACCACGAGTTATACCGCACACACGTGTCCAAATGAGCTATAGGATGTCCTAGAAAAGTGAATAGGGCATTGCATAAGCATTGAAAAGGTGTGTGTGGCCATGACATGAATATATGTGCTAATGTGCTAATGTGTTTAAGTAAGCAATTCCTATGTTTATTATTACTGTATTGCATATAGTGAAATGGACAATGCAAGGAATGCCGATGAAACGGAATCATCTGATGCCAGAATGGCAAGATTAGAAAGAACAGTTGAACTGTTGACTGAAGCTTTAAGACAACAACAGAACCAACAGCCCCCACCTCCTCCAGTTCAACCCGAGCAGAATGTTAATGATGATATAATTGCTCTAACACAGAAGTTCAGCAAAATGAAACCACCATCCTTCCAAGGAGGCCTGGAACCATTAAAGGCCGAAGTATGGGTGCCAGAAACGGAGAAGTTGTTTGAAGTGTTTCCGTGTTCTGAGGCACACAAGGTATTGCTGGCTACCTTTACTTTTCAAGAAGAGGCTAGACGGTGGTGGATGCTTGTCCATGACACCGACAATGTTATGACTTGGGCTCAGTTTAAGGGAGCCTTCTTTGAGAAATATTTTCCTCAGTGTGTCAGGGATCATAAAGTAACTGAGTTTGAACAGTTGAAACAAGGTACTATATCAGTGGCAGAATATGAATCAAAGTTTACTGAACTCGTCAGATACGCGTCACACATGGTGGACACTGATTACAAAAAGGCCAGGAAGTTTGAAGGCAGCCTTAATGTAGAGATACTTAACAGAATTAATGTGCTGAAATTACTAAAATACGTGGATGTTCTTGACCGGGCGATAATAGCTGAACTGAACATTGAGGCATTAAAACAGACCGAAATACCAATGTCTGAATGGCGTGGTAAGAGACGGGATTTTAAGTTTAAGAAAGGCCGAAATAACTCATCGAATAAGAAGCAAAATATAGGGTCAACGACCGGTTCTAGCCAGGGAAGTGGTTCTATCCCGTCCTGCTCCGAATGTGGAAAAAGACATAAAGGGGTTTGTTATAAAATTTCTGGTGCTTGTTACAGGTGTGGCAAGGTAGGCCGCATGGTTAAAGATTGCCCTTCCACTTCTCAAGGCAATAGTAAAGCTGCACCAAGCGCAGCAGCATTAACTGCTTCACCAAAACCCAACCCCAAAGCTACTGGAAAAGAGCCTATGAGGCAAGGCCAAGTGTTCGCACTTGTACCGGGAGATGTGCAGAATACCGAGACCGTTGTGTCAGGTATACTCTCAATTTGTGCTCAAAATGCTTATGTTCTGATTGATTCGGAGTCTACACATTCATATGTCTCGCATGCTTTTTCGCGAAAACTAAATAGACCACTGGAACCCATGAATTATTTGTTAGCTGTATCTTCACCTATTGGGGGATCCATGACTTGTGCTTATATGTACCCTGCATGTGAGATTATTGTTGGAGATGTGCATTTGTATATTGATTTACTGCCTTTGAACATCAACCATTTTGATATAATATTGGGAATGGACTGGTTAACAAAATATCAAGCTACCATAGACTGTGTAACAAAACAAGTTGTTTTTCGTCCACCTGGATTGCCTAAATTTGTGTTTAGTGGAATTGGTGTAGTATCTCCTCCATACCTGATTTCGTCTATGAAAGCATTTAAACTGATTAAAAAGGGGTGTAAAGGTTATCTATGTTGCATATTGACTGTACCTACTGATGTTAAAGCTAATGTGGACAGTATTCCTATAGTCAAAGAATTCCCAGATGTTTTTCCAGATGATTTGCCAGGGGATTTGATTGATAGGGAAATAGAGTTCACTGTTGAAGTGTTACCGGGTACACAGCCAGCTTCCAAAGCTCCTTACAGAATGGCACCTACTGAATTGAAAGAACTGAAAGTTCAGCTACAGGAACTGTTAGATAAGAAGTTCATCAGGCCCAGTACTTCACCGTGGGGAGCACCAGTTTTGTTTGTGAAAAAGAAAGACGGCTCATTGAGACTCTTCATCGATTACCGTGAATTGAACAAGGTAACAGTGAAAAACAAATACCCATTACCTCGTATTGATGATTTATTTGACCAGTTACAGGGTGCCCAGGTTTTCTCCAAAGTTGACCTTAGATCTGGATATCACCAGCTGAAAGTCAAACCTGAGGCCATTGAAAAGACTGCCTTTCGAACGAGGTACAGACATTATGAATTTCTTGTTATGCCCTTCGGAGTAACTAATGCACCTGCCGCATTTATGGACCTTATGAACATAATTTTTAAACCGTTCCTCGATGAATTTGTAGTTGTGTTCATAGATGACATTCTGATTTATTCCAAAAGTAGAAAAGAACATGAACACCATTTGAGAATTGCCTTACAGACCCTAAGAGAACAGAAACTGTATGCAAAACTGACCAAGTGTGAATTTTGGCTCGATAATGTTATGTTTTTGGGACATGTCATTAGTAAGGATGGCATTACAGTTGACCCGCAGAAAATTGAAGCAATGCTGAATTGGCCTAGACCAACTAATGTTATTGAAGTTCGAAGCTTCCTAGGCTTAGCCGGGTACTACAGAAGATTTGTAAAAGATTTCTCCAAAATTGCCCTACTATTGACTCAGTTGACTCAAAAGGGAAAACCATTTGACTGGACCGATCAGAGGGACTCAGCTTTCCAAGAACTGAAGACTCGACTGGTGACTACACCGATTCTCACCCTACCCTCAGGTACGGATGGATTTACTATTTTTAGTGATGTCTCTTACAAGGGTTTGGGATGTGTCTTAATGCAGAATGGTAAAGTTATCGCATATGCTTCCCGACAACTGAGACCGCATGAGAAAAATTATCCGACCTACGACTTAGAGCTTGCTGCAGTAGTGTTTGCATTGAAAATCTGGCGTCATTACCTAATGGGGCAACATGTGAAGTGTATACAGACCACAAGAGCTTGAAATACTTCTTCACACAGAAAGAATTGAACATGAGACAGCGGAGATGGTTAGAACTGATAAAAGATTATGACTTGCAAATTTTGTACCATCTAGGGAAAGCTAACACCGTTGCCGATGCGCTGAGTCGGAAATCAGTTGGAAATTTAGCCTATTTACTCACCAGGCAGAAAGAATTGCTATGTGACCTTGAAAAATTTGAGGTTGAAATTGTTTTGCGTGAACAAGGTGGAACCTTAGCTGCTATTTCTGCTCAACCGGCACTGGTTGAGGAGATTAAAGAGAAACAGCAACAGGATGACTTTTTGAAAAAGGTCATTGATGAACGGGAGTCCAAACCGAGGTTGGACTTTAAATGTGAGAACAATGTGTTGAAATTCCAGGGAAGGTTGTGTGTACCGAATGCTTCTGAATTGAAAAGACGAATTCTGCAAGAGGGCCACAATTCGAAACTATCTATCTATCCAGGAAATATGAAAATGTACCAAGACTTGCAACTGAATTTCTGGTGGTTGGGAATGAAAAAAGAGGTTACTGACTTTGTATCGAAATGTCTTCATTGCCAACAAGTTAAAGCCGAACATCAACGACCCGCAGGCTTACTACAACCCTTACCAATACCGTAGTGGAAATGGGAACATATCACTATGGATTTCATTGTTGGTTTACCTCACTCCAGTAAAGGTATGGACTCAATTTGGGTTATTGTTGATAGATTGACTAAATCTGCTCACTTCCTACCTGTCAAAACAATCTATAATGTGGACAAATTTGCTACAATTTATATTGATGAGATTGTTAGATTGCATGGAGTGCCCGTATCTATTGTTTCTGACAGGGACTCGAAGTTCACATCGAGATTTTGGCAAAGTCTGCAAACTGCCTTGGGTACTGAACTGAGACTGAGTAGTGCATACCATCCTCAGACGGATGGCCAGTCAGAAAGAACAATCGAGACTCTGGAAGATTTACTGCGGATGTGTGTTCTTGATTTCCAAGGAAATTGGGAAAGCCATTTACCTTTAGCTGAGTTTGCCTACAGCAACAATTTTCACTCGAGCATTGGTATGGCGCCTTTCGAGGCTTTATATGGCAGGAAATGTCAATCTCCTATCTGTTGGGCAGAAGTTGGAGATGGGCCTTTGCTTGGGCCTGAGATTGTACAGGAAACCATTGAAAAAGTGAAACTGATTCAACAGAGATTGAAAACCGTACAAAGCCGATAGAAAAGTTATGCGGATGTCCGAAGGCGAGACAGGGAATACGAAGTAGGTGATCATGTTTTTGTTAAAGTGACACCAATGAAAGGTCAGACTCGTTTTGGAGTCAAGGGTAAGCTAGGGCCGAGATATGTCAGGCCGTATGAAATCATTGAGAAGATTAATCCGGTGGCGTATCAAGTAGCGCTTCCTCCTGAAATGGAGCATATGCATAATGTCTTCCATATCTCAATGTTGAGGGATTATCTTTGGGATCTCTTCCATGTGATTGAGCCTACCCGTGTAGTGCTAAGTGATGACTACACTTATGAAGAACGGCCTATTCAGGTTGTAAATCGACGAATCAAGAAGTTGAGGAATAAAAAAATTCCGTTAGTGAAAGTGGACTGGCAAAACCATGGTGGCGTGTATGCCACTTGGGAAAGAGAAGACGATATGATGAAAAGGTATCCTGAATTGTTCCATCTGGATCTAGTATTCTTCCAAAATGAAGGTAATTCGAGTTTGGAGGACCAAACTCTTTGTAAGGAGGGGAGACTGTGACAACCCTCACCTCTGATTACTACTAAACTGTGACTGAATATGATAAGTAACTGATTAGGATGAAATCCTAAACTGATTAAATGAGTATGTTGCTTGATTGCATTTCTATATGTTTATCAATTGATTGATCTGTTCGGTTTATAATTTCGAATTGTGAATTGAAGGCCTTATCGGCAGCCGAATCTGAAATTGATTGGTATTTTGTGTTAATTAGAATTTATGTCATTTTATGGTAGATTTAATTGAAATGTGATTTGGTATGATTAAATTAGGTTAAATAAAGTTAAAAACATCAACTTGAGTTATTTAACCATGTATTTGAAGCTTTGAGTTTAATTGAATGCATGCATGTTGTGTTTGAGCTTTGTTCTTGAAGTTTATTTGAAAATGATGTTCAATTGACTCATCCTTGGGCTTTGATTTCTCAAATTGATCTTCAAAACATGTTATACTATGGGTTTAAAGTGTTTTTCCAGAAAATTGGCCCAAAAGGATCGAACTTGAGGCTTTTAAAGTTGAGTTTTGTGCTTGGGGATGAATCTAGAAATTCCAGATTTTGGACCCACGCTCGAGCATAGGACTTCACGCTCGAGCGTACCCTCTGAGTCGTGCACTTCCACTCGAGCGTGGAAAGTTGCGCTCGAGCGTGAAATGCATGTACCCAGAAGTTCTTGTGTTTTACAGTCCGCTCGAGTGAGAGAGTTCACGCTCGAGCGAGGACTTGAGTCTCATGCTCGAGCGGAGGTCGAGCGCCCGTCGAGCGTGAATTGCATGCATCCAGTACTTTTCATGAAGTTTACGGTACGCTCGAGCGAAGGAAGTCACGCTCGAGCGGAGATCCTTTGTCTGCATGTCCGCTCGAGCGTAGAAAGACACGCTCGAGCAAAACCCCTGTTTTTTGAAAGTTTTGAAAAGTGTTTTAAAGTGCATCTTTGCATCCTCTTTCCATCCTAGGCATTCCTAGGCCATGTTTAAGGCATCTTAATGAGGATATTGATGTAGAACCACACCGAGTCAAGATAGGGACTAAGTTGTTGATTCCTAAGTGTGTAACTTAGTGTGTGTTCGTTCTGTAACTGTGTAGGGTTGGCATCCGAGGACGCTCTTTAGCTACTATTAGCCCAGTGCTCTGTGAGTAACAATGTTGTAAAGATATGTTCAATTATGAATATTTTCTGAATGATCAACTGTTCTGCTTACCGAAATGCTATTGTTTAATGAATGAAAGTTTGTCCTATTTGTAAACTGTATTCGTGGCATCCATAGCAATTTACTGTTACTGTACTGGTACTGCTACTGTCACAGAGATCTCTGTCGGTTCCCATGTTTGGAACCATTACTGTTTACTGTTACGATGGCCATCAACTGACTATTCGGTCTGTTAAGACCTACTGTACTGTTTTGCTATTGGATGTACCACATATAACTGCTATGGTTTCTAAATGACTGATATGACTGTTTAATGACTGAAAGGACATTCATTCTTAACCTCTTTACACAACTGTTATTCACTGGGTTTTAGCTCACTATTTATATTTATATGTAGGTGTCCAGGCACCGGACCGGAGCTAGGAACGTCAGGTTAACTCCCTTTTTGTCAAGCCAACCATTGTGCCTCACCTCGAGGTTCCAAGTCTAACCGAGCCATGGCTGTTTTGGGGTGTTTTAGATTTCCCCTTTTGCCTCTGTTGTGTAATAAATGTTGAGACTTGTACTATACTGTGCTAATTAGGGATTTGGTCCCTAACCTGAATGTTGTACATATGGTGTATATATGTTTTGCTTATGAATGTGAATATGTTACAGAAAAGTCTTTTTGCATACAGACTGTCACAGCTCATTAGACCTCTTTTATTACTGTTTTAGTTTCCATCAGCCCCTGTACTCTGCATTACTGTCTTTACTGTTAAGCAGGCCTTTGGTAATCGCGGATTACTGGCCGGTTGCGATGCTTAAACCCATAGAGGCGGGTTTGGGTCGTGGCACTTACTAATGCTTTTATTATACGCCCAATTGTGGGACTGGATCTATGTAGGTGTATGTATGTAACTAAAGCTCAGGTATATGTTTCCTGTAAATTATTTACCTAATGCGATGTTTACGATCCTGGCATGGTAGGGGTAGCTCAATGGATATTGTTTTATGTTATTTTATATTATTAATGCTTCCGTTCAGGCCCTATATCTTATGTACATCGAGTTAATTGTCCGTTTCTGAAGTGGTCATGCCCAAACTTTTAGGGGCGGGTTTCGGGTGTGACATGAATAATGTTAAAAATTGCATTGTTGGCCAGTGATGTGGCGTTGTTGTAGAGATTGACGTCTTAGGATGAACTAAAACCCATTTTATAATTGTGTATGTGAATTGTTGTATTCACTACATGAAAACCAATTTTTTAACAAAAGTGTGTTGAATACATTTTTAGTGAAATTGAGTAATGACATGAGTTGCCCTCTTTACAATTTATACATCATGGTTTTAAATTGATTGGTATGGTAAATCCTGGTAATGTATATAGATAATGGTTAATGTGGCGAGAGAGTCCTCAATGAAAGACTGGAAGCTTACGTAGTATAAATACCCATTTGTCCTTCAATCAGTCCTGGCAAAGTAGGGGTTGATTAGATGGTGTTTAGCGATGACCACTAGTAAAGTGTTGCTTATAATAACTCATTAGTTGGTTAGGTGGTGCTTAGCGATGGTCACTGACAGATACATGTAGAGATTTACCGGGATAAAATGATGACTTTGTTTATAATTTGAATATTTATCCAACTCATAATAATTAGTGATTTTGGAAATGAAACTTGCATTGATTTGATAAATCAATAGAACATCCTACACATATGTAGTATCATGATCATGTTCTTATGTAGATGTATATTATTGACTAGAAAAATTATTCTATTGGACTATATATTCACCTTACATGACTGAAATCTTTTTCAAGTATTAATGATATACGCTGACCTTGAGGCGAGACATTGATTTGTTAGTCTTTGGGCCCTTTATTGTGTAGGTTGAATATCAATTTTTGTAAGGCTTTTATACATTTTTCTTGATGTAAGCCTAAATGCATTTTAATTACATTTAATATTATTACTTTTGAATTATATACTGTATATTCACTTAATGCAAATGTTAAATATAAGATGTATGTAATTGAAGAATCTCATGTACTAAATAATATCTATATATACGAGAGGGAATCTTTTGAGTATACTAAATATTGCCATTTATTCATTTTATTTAAGTTTATTTATTGATTTCGGATATTGAAAATCCGAAGTGTGACAACATGGGCGTAATGTCTTGTGATTTGTCTATGACATAAATCAATGTGATGCCTCAAATGTATGCACCGAATGATTTTCCTTTTGGGGTCATTGACCGTCTTTCAATCCACATAATGTATATGACTTATAGTCCATACAATGTATGGATTGGGCTTGGCAAAATGGATAAAATGTGTGGATGTACAATAAATATATATATATAAAATATAATATAATATAATGTTTGGATTCATATCTCGTCTGTTGTACATGTCTAGGAGTAGGGGTGTAAATTTGGCCCGGCCCGGTCATGGTCTATGTCGGGTCTTGTAGGCTCCTACCAAAATTCGGGTCGGGGCGGGCCATAAGCCAAAAAATTAGGCCTAAGCTCAGGTGTATTTGGGCCTTGGGCTTGGGTAGGTCAGACCATTTTTTTTGTTTTTTAAAATTTTTTCTACTAAATTTTTATTATTTTCTACTAAAAAAGACATTGAGCCTCGGGCCGGACCTTGAGGGGGCCTTAAGCGGACTGGGCCACAGGCCGAGCCGAGCTTCAAAATGATGGCCCAAGCCTAGGGGCTCGGGCCGCGGGCAGGTTTCAAGCCGCCCATAGGCCACGGGCTATTTTTACACTCCTACATGTCGCACTAAGGATTGTGTTTTTAATTATAAACTTTTGGTTACAACCTAAAGTAGAAATTAAAAATAATAATAATAAAAGAGATTGCAACTAATGGAATGCATATATACATATATAGAAACATATTAAAATTGAAGGTAATGGTATAGTACACGCCCTCAAAAGTTGTGTATTATATATAAGTGGCAGCGATTGAGTTGTGTGAGAATAGAGAGAAAAAATATATACTATACTTCTTCCGTCTCAAAATATTAGTCTCATATTTTATTTTTCATTATATCAAAATATTAGTCATTTTTCAAAAATTAAGAGCTAAAATAATATGAATTTTCTATTTTACTCTTTTTTTAAATTCATTAACAATACAAAAAGATAAATTATGACAATTAATATTTGGGGAAAGCACCAATAAATCCCAAATTTGAAAATGTTAAACCATTTAGTCCTGAATGTTTTTTGTTGAACTAATAGGTCCTATTTCTCTAAAAGCTTACTATAGGCCTTTTTATGTGAAACATTATTCATCAAACATCAAACATTGCAACGTCAGAATTATTAATCAAACATCAAACATTACCAACGTCAGGATTATTCGTATAATTTTGGTGAAAACATTGTCAACGTTAGAATTATACATCAAACATCAAACATTACCAAACGTCAGAATTATTCATCAAACATTAACCATTAAACATTAGGATTATTCATCATACATCAAACATTATTCATCAAACATTAAACATCAAACACCAAACACAACTATTAAACATTAGGATTATTCATCAAACATCAAACATTATTCATTAAACATCAAAAATCATCATCAAAATAACGTCAAACATCACAACATCATCATCAAAACAACATCAAAATAAAGATTAAACAATTTTTAAAGTAACGATTAAACATCAAAATAACGATTAAAAAAACATCAAACATCCAAAAGAACGATTAAATAATTTTTCCTGATCAAACATCATATCATAACAATTTTTTTTTAACAAACATCATCATAACAATTTTTTTATCAAACATCATCATAATTATATTAGCCCTAAACATACAAACCCAGATCTGAAAAAATGAAGTTCAAACATCATCATAATTTATCCACCTTCATATACATTACAATCACACATTCACATCCAACCCCGACTTCAGAGACAGACAGACACAGGGAAGGAAGGAGGGAGGGAGAGAGAGAGAGAGGCCATAGCGAGCGGGCTAGGTTTGGCATCGTAAAATGGGGGAAATCAGATTGAAATCGTCGCTGTGTATTCATTGTTCGAAATGGGAATATCGAAGTCGAAATCGTCTTTCAAGACTACTAGTGAAATCTCTGAGCTTTTGATTCAATTGTGTATCGAAATCCTGGTGGTCTCTAATTACCAATCTACCAACAAACAGTCTCAGTAATTGTGTATCAAAAATCCTGGTGGTCTCTAATTACCAATCTACCAACAAACAGTCTCGTAAAATGGGAGCTTCTGTTTGGGAGATTTGCAGAGGCGTCACTTTGCTCCCTGAGATCCTTCAGGTCTGGTTTCTTTTTTTATGATGATGTTTGATGTTGTTTGATGATGATGTTGTGAGGTTTGATGTTGTTTTGATGATGATGTTTGATGTTGTTTTGATGGTGATGTTGTGATGTAAAAAAAGGACTAAATGGTTTATAAAAAAACACTTAGGACTAGATGGAGTAACATTTTCCCATATGGGACTTGTGAGTAATTTATCCTTAATATTTCCAAAAAGATGTACTATCAAAGGATAATTTTGAAAAAATTAATATTTTTAAAGTGCAATAATTGTACTACCACAAAAGTTAGATTCTCCAAAAATGACTATTATTTTGGGACGGGGAGTACATAAAAAAATACCCAAAAAAAAAAAAAAAAGGAAAAAAAAAAGAGAGGAATGGATTACCCATACTTGAAAGAGTGTTTAATCTTAGTAGGCCTATTTTGAAGCTGATTTCGGTGATCCAAACCGTTGACTCTTTAGTACTCGTTAAGTAGAATACTCATGCAAAAAATTAAGGCTGTGTTTGGTTGTATTTTCTAAATATATTTTTACCTCTTTATTTGCGTTTGACGTTCGTTTATGGTTTTTAAAAGTTAATTCCATATTCAATTTTGAAAACTCTGTCCAAGGCATGACAATTTGGGCTAACCGGTCGTTCCACCGGTTGACCGGAACAGTAATTTTTATTTTTGTTTATTTTTATTTCTTGCATTTGGCACATGTTAATTTTTATATATTCAATAAAAAATATTTTCTGAATTTTTTAAAATTTTTATGAGTTTTGAATAGAATTTTGAGTTGTGTGTTTGGTTATGAGTTATAAATTTTTGTATCAAATATCATATGTCACATAAAAAATTCTCCACTCTTTTCAAAACTCATTCACCAAACAAATTTTATACACTCAAATCATAATTTCAAAACTCACAAACTTAAAATACAACTCATATTCTCAAATCATAGTTATAAAACTCTACCAAACACTACCTAAGTAGGTGTTTGGGAAGAATTAAAAAAATGCACTTTTTTTTTTTACATACATATACTTATTTGGGTCACATCAATCAACATTTATCAATATCTATCAACATCTCTTCTCTACTTTTCTAACTACTTTCTCTATTTTTCTACATATTTTTTTTTATCTATAAAAAGTCAAAAGTGCACTTATTTAGAATATTCCTAACTACCATTAAGATTATCGAATATGAATAGTTATATATTTGAATCACATGTGTATTACAAACATATAACTACCAATATTTAATTGCATGAAAATTTTATTCTGTGAATCTTAAAAAGTGAACAGTTCGGATCACTAAGATTAGATCTAGATTAGGCTCACCAAGCGAGTCCCAAATTTTTTTTTTTTTAATATTTGTCCTTAATCCATGAAAATTTCATTATGATGAAACTTGGAGGGGAAATTTCAGATTAGTATAAAACTTAAAATTAATTACAAATCAGTGGTCAAATCTACCAATATTAATAAGTAAAATTATAAAAAATTTCATACATAAAATTTCCTCTGGTAGGCAATTTTTCCTTAATTAAATTTGAGAATGGTAATAGACATTATTTTGACTGACAGTAGCAAAAATATTATCGCTAGTGCCGGCTATGTGGCATTGAGTCCAACTAATTAATATAATTTACAACTGATAGGGGTGTTTGTTTACCGGGATTTAAGGGTCGGATTGGACTCCATAATTATGTTTGTTTTGTGATTTGAGTGATTGGATTGGATTATTATGGTTGTGAATCGCACCCACGACATATATTTGGTAGTGAAATGGGAGGGTAGATTAATAATCCAAGGGGCTTAGTAATCCCCCTCAGTAGGGGATTAACTTGGCTGGGTTTTAACTGGGATTAGAAAAATAGTGAGGGGATTGAGTCTATCTTATATAAAAAAAAATTTATCAAGTGCACCTGTTTATTTTAATATTTGTTTTAGTTTTTATAATATAAAAATAATTTATTTATTTATTTTATATAAAAATAATTTAATAATTTCATTACTAACCATGTCTCATGCTATCATAAAAACAAACATACTGTTACTTAATCTCCTCACTAATAATCTCCACATTAATAATTTCTTCACTAACCATCCTCTCACTGACAATCACATCCAATATAATCCGTCAAACAAACATGATCCATGCTCAATATCTCACCTAGTTTGTTGTTTAGTTGCAAAATTGTAGGCCGAACTAATAGCCCAACTAGACTATTATTAGTTCCCCATATAGGAAACTATCCTATCTTAAGGGGAGGAGCGTGATACAAAAGTGTTGGACTAGCTCTCCTTAAGATTAACTGGTAAAATAGCAATTTTGCCTTTGAAGTATTTAGGCTATGTTCGGTTTGATTTTTAGAAACTTGTTTCACAGTTTTTTTTTTAATTAAAAATTAGTTTTTTTAAAAAATAAAATATAGTTTTTAAAATTTTAAAAATATATTTTTGATATTTATTTTTGCCAAATATTATGAGTAATGTTAAAGACCCACATATTTGACCTATAAATTCACCTATAATGATGTGACAAAGAAATTGAACCCTCAATAATTGATTACGTAACAAATCAAAAATTAATACTTATCTTAATATACCATTGTAGATAAAATTATAATAATAATAAAAAAATTAAGAATCTCAAACATTTTCCCACTAATAAAAACTGTTATTCTTAATTACATCCGTGAGATTTTGGATATACAACTTTCAAATATCAGAAGATATTCATAATATATTTGAAGTGTAAAATGGATGTGTCTATATGTGGTATCCATAATTTGTACATATCCTATGCAGTTAAATCGCGTGGAAGATAAGCTGTGCTGGGATATTTTAACAAAAATAAATTATATTTGATAAAATAGTTATTATTTTTATTAAAAATTAATGTTGCACATAATTTCTATTTTATAAAAAAATCGTTTTAATAATTATGAAAGATAAAATTCATGATTAATTCTATTGATTACGCAACTCCTATATAAACTCATCATCTATGTATAGGCTTTGTTTGACATAGGTTTTTTGAGTTAAATTAATTATAAAACGATAAAATATGTTAAAAAATTAATAAAATAAAATATCATATGTAAATTATAATTATTTTATTTTTTTTCTTACAAAATTAAAAAAATTAATCCAAATAAATTTTTAACCGGAGTTTAAAGAAAGAAAAAAAAAAAAAAACAAAACAAAACAAAAAGTCAACCATAGAAATCACATGCCAAACGGCAGCATATATTTGAGAACGTATCTTGGAGTAGTATTTTTGTAGAGAAGAAAAGAGAAGCAAGAAAAGAAAAATGATTTGTTGAGAAACTTCTCTATATTTTATCTATTGTTTATGTTTTGAGAAACTCTGATTGATGACTTGGTTCAATCCTTGTTGTGGTTGTGAACACTAAATAAAAGACGTTACGAGTAATTTGGGTTTTATCTTAGAATTACTTCACTTCAATTGTACTTTCACGAGGGGAGGAAAATCAATTTTAAGACAGTGAGAACGCAACTCCCAAAATCTCACAATTATTTTTCTCTACTCTTATTTTTCTCTATATATATATATGTTATTTATTATTATTGTTATGTTAATTATTCATAACGGTTATTTTAGATATGACTTATAAGTTGACTTTTTTTTATTTATTATGAAAAGACGTGCAAAAAAGTAGAGAAATAATGTGATTCAAATAAACTAATAAACCAATGAATAACTTATAAATAATTTTAGGTATCCCCCTTTAACTTTCCTGAATTTACCTGACTGAGATTGTATGATTATGATTGAATTTGTATAGTACCCATATATTCGGGGATTGTATGATTGTGATTGAATTTGTATAATACCCATATATAAAATAAATCTGAATTACAAAATTTTAAATACTTTCTAAGTTGATAAGGCCTCGTTTGGGAATAGGCTTTTTTAGTAACTTTATGATTTTTTGACTAAAATGTGACTTAAAAAAAACTAATATGTTTGGGATGACATTTTGGTTTTTTACGAAAAGATGTGCAAAAAGTAGAGAGAAAATGAAATCTTTGACTTTTTGATATGGGTTGTTGGCTTTTTGATTTTTTTAGTGAATTTTTGACTTTTTGATTAAAAAAACTACTAGCCAAACGAGGCCTAAGTGATTCGTAATATTACTCATAACTTATTTATGATGCTGCCCCACCAAACTTTTATATTCTGTTAATTGTATTACTAGACTTGGGAGTATTTTGAGAAGTAGATTAAAGTTAACTTTTAAAAAAAAAATTAAAAAATCAAAACCTTTAAGGTGTGTTTGGTAACGTTTACGTTTTCAGTTTATATTTACAAAAATTTTATAAACTGATTTTTGCTTATTTTTTGTTTATTTTTAGAAAAATATAAACTACAAACGCGTTTAGTAATTGACAAAATGTTTAAAAAAAATTTAAAATATAAAAAAGAGTGAGAAATGGCAAGTAGTGGCAAGTGGCGGCAGAAGACGGTGGTGGAAAGTGGTGAGGGTAGGTGGTGGGTAGCTGGTGGTGGGTAGCTGGTGGTGGCGGCGACGGGTGGTAGCGGGTGGGTGGTGGTGGTGGATAGATGGGTGATGGTGGCGGGTGGGTGGTGGTGGTGGTGGTGGTGGTGGGTGACGGTGACGATGGCGGGTGGTGGGTGGTAACGAGTGGGTAGTGGTGGTGGCGGGTGGTGGTAGCAGGTGGGTGGCGGATGGCAGGTGGTGGTGGGTGGTGGGTGGTGATGGTGGGTGGGTGGGTGACGGTAGTGGGTGGTAAGTGGTGGTAGCAGGTGGGTGGTGGCGGGTAGATGACGGGTGGTGATGGTGGTGGGTGGGTGGGTGGGTGGGTGGGTGACGATGGCGGGTGGTAGGTGGTAACGAGTGGGTGGTGGTGATGGGTGGTGACAGGTGGGTAGCGGGTGGGTGGTGGGTGATGGAAGTGGTGGTGGTGGTGGTAGTGGGTGGTGGGTAGTTGTGATGGGTGGATGGTAGGTAGCTGGTGGTGGCAGGTGGTGGATGGTTGTGGCAGGTGGGTGGTGAGTAGTGGTGGCAAGTAGGTGGCGGGTGATGGTGGCGGGCGGTGGATGGTAATGACGGGTGGTGGGTGGTGGTGGGTAGATGGTAGGTGGGTGGTGGTTGTGGTGGCAAATGGGTGGGTGGTAGTGGTGGTGGTGGGTGGTGGGTGATGGGTGGTGAGTAGTGGTGGCAGGTAGTGGTGGGGGGTGAGTGGTGGCGGCGGAAGACAGTAGTGGAAAATGGTAGCGGGTGGTGGCTAGTGTTGGGTGGTAAAAAAAAAAAAAAACTCAAAACTCAAAACGGAAACACATTTTTTGGCCAAATTTATAAACTGAGACCACTGATTTATAAATAAAAAATTTTACTAAATTAGGCTGTGTTTAGTTGTGCTTTTGAAATGTGATTCTACATGTTAGTTTCAGCTCCATGTTTGGTAAGAGTTTTGGAATTAATTTTCCAAAACTCTGCCGAAAGCTTTGTCCATTCTGCGCGTTTTTTGTATTTTTTTTGGCCAGGGAAAGAGCACCCGGCCGTCCTTAGGGACTACCATCCGGACGTCCTTGGGAACATCCACCAGGATGTCCTCTACTGTACATTTTTTTTTTTTGGCAATTGATTTATATAATTGGGAAAAATATTTTCTGAAATTTTTTAAATTTTTAATGTGCTTTAAAATAATTTTGAGTTGTATATTTAGTTAGGAAAATGTTTGAGGGCCACAATTTTTGTGGCTACAATGGTTCAAAACTGCCAAAACGACGTCGTTTTGGCAGTTTTGAACCATTGTAGCCACAAAAATTGTGGCCCTCTAGCATTGTTGATTTAGTTATGAGTTGTAAATTTTTGTATCACATATCAAATATCACATCAACAATTCCCCACTCAAATCAAACCTCTTTTCCAAAACTATTTTCAAAATTCTTTACCAAACAAATTTTCTACACTCAAATCATAATTTTACAACACACAAACTCAAAATATAACTCATACTCTCAAATCACATTTACAAAATACAACCAAACGCAAACTTAATTTTTATTTAAATTTTTAAAATTTTTATAAATATAAATAAAAAATTAAAAATATAAGTGTTACCAACCGACACGTTAACTTTTAACCATTTTCTTAAAATATCTCATATAAGCTGAACTTATTCCGTTTGCATTGCATCATTGCTCAATCCAAGCAGTGAATACGTGCTCAATCACCGGGATATCATATTTGTTTTCGGGGAATCTATTCTGACATCTAACCAGAGCCTCATAAAAATAAAAATAAAAGTCTATAATGTAGATAAGTTGTTCCATAAATAAATAAAAAATGCGTGGTGATTGAGGAACCTATTGACAATAATGATATAGAAGATAGAATCCTTCAATATACACAAAGACAATGGGAAAGTCCTTTCAACTTTCTGTCTCGTCTATTCACCCATAAAAAAAAAAAAAAAAAAAAAAAAAAAAAAAAAAAAAAAAACTTCTCTCTCTCTCCCAATGGATCTCACCTTTCTGGTAGTTTGTCCAGTAAAATATTTGGTCCCCAGGCCCAAATTTTAGTGGTTGGAATTCAGGAATAATTTGAGAAGTTAGTTGAAAGTTAGGTTGTATTTGGTTATATATTTTAAATATATTTTTATCTATTTATTTAAGAGTGATGTTTATTTTGAGTTTTCAAATTATAATTTCAAATCTATTTTAATTTTTTTTTTTTTAGGTGGGAAAATTTGACTAATCCAGTCGTCTTTCTGGATGTCCGGCCGGTTGATTGGAACAGTATTTGGTTTTTTTTTTTGTTTGGCACCTATTATTTTTATATTGCAAATAAAAAATATTTTCGAAATTTTTTAAATTTTTATATGAGTTTTGAATAGAATTTTAAGTTGTGTGTTTGGTTATAAGTTGTAAATTTTTAAATCAAATAACTTTTTTAATTTCAAAAACTCAAAACTCCTTTCAAAACTGAATTCAAAACTCTTTTCAAAACTGATAACCAAATGAATTTTTCACACTCAAATCATAATTCCAAAACTCATAAACTTAAAATACAACTCTATTTTCAAACTATACTAGTTTTTAACTCATTTTAAATTATATTATCTCTCATATTTTTTACACAGAAAAAGATAAAAAAATAAAAATAAATTCACTTTTAACTAACTTTTCAAAACACCCATAGTGGGTAAAGCTACATCTCATAGGATTACACATGGTATAATTAAGTTCAGGTTGCATTTAAATTATAAATTTAAATAAAAATAAAAATAATTAATAAAATATAATTATATATATAAATATATATATATTTAAAAATTTCGATCGAACTTTTTTATTCAAGTACAATTTTAATAAAATCTTAGTTTGACGGAAGGCCTTGTTTGGGGTACTTTAAAAAAGTTAAAAAGTCAAAAAGTTAATATCTTGACACATCATCTTATTTAAGTCGCATTATCTCTCTACCACATCACTTCAAACCCAATTCATATCCAATCTATATTTTATAAAAAGTCAAAAAGTACACTTATTTAAATCATCTTAAACTACCCCTTACTGTTATAGCAATTAAACATGGTACAATCAACAGTTAAGTAATATATTCAATAGTAATGCCTATTCCGCAACTAAATGAACTTGTAATTTTGCAGACATGGACGAAATGAGAAATTTTTTTTAGAGGAGTTTGAGATAAGCATAGCAAAATAAATAAATTATTGATCATTTTTTTATGTAAGTGTAATAAAAAAAAATAGTAAAAAAGTTAATAAATCCATGTAACGCATTTTTAATAGTTATCTCAATTATTTCATATAATATTTTGACTATATAATACAATTAGGTTCTTACGGTACAATTTTTCCAAAAAAATTATACTTTGATTATAAGGCATTTTATTGGTAAATATAAGACATATAACAAAAATCTACCTCTATAAATTTTATTGTAGTATACAATAAATGACTTTTACATATCAAAATTGATAGAATCGATCCTACTAATTTGGGGGTGTTCTGGGCATCAAAAAAAAAAAAAAAAACTAATTACAGTCAATAAAAGAATTTTTAAAATTTTAGAGGAACCATTTTACATACCATGTGAAATACTTCTAAAGAAGTAATAGAACCATTTATAAAGCACTTAGATTGTGTTTTGTTTATATATTTAGGTAGAGTTTTCAAAAAGAAAAGAAAAAAAAGTGTGAAAAGTGTGTAAAATGTCGATATATTTTATTTACATTTTACATAAAAAAAAAAATTTCTTTTTTAAGTGTCTATTCAAATTCATGAATCAAATATAATATTAGAAGGGATTATGGCTGCCCTTGATCCGCTTTCGTCTATGTTTATATGTTTCATGTATAAGTCACATATATCACACACACTTAAATACGAATAGATATATAGATGTATAGAAATATGAATATAAATATATATATATATATATTAAGAGAATCGTCCAATAGGAACTATATTTGTCGTGCCACGCCACGCCACGCCACGCCATAACTAAAAAACGAGTGATATGTTATTTTAGTCTAAAAAGTTAGGATTTATTTTAAATTTCAATGATGTAATAGTCTATTAAAATATATAAAGTAATTCTTTTTTTTGTGTAATTTCGTTTTTAATTTATTAATTAATCATCTATTTTGTATATCATTAGATCTCAAAAATAGGTTGAAAAAATAGATTTTTATATATTTTTTTGTAAAAAATAAAAATAAAAATATCAAAAAAATGAAAATCCATTTATCATTCGTACAATAGTCACTCTCACAACCAATCAAGGCCCCGTTTGTTTTGGGAGATAAAATGGAGGGGATTGATAGTGAGGGGATTAATAGTGAGGGGATTGTTAGTGAGGGGATTGATAGTGAGGGGATTAGTAGTGAGGGGATTGATAGTGAGGGGATTAGTAGTGAGGAATTGTTAAATTATTTTTATATAAAATAATAAAACAAATAAAAAAATATAAAAAATTAAAAATTATATTTAAAAAAAATTTCCAATATATAAAAAATAAAAAAATAAAAAAATTTCTAATCCCCTCACTATTTTTCTAATACCATCTCTACCTCCTCCTTACCAATCCCCTCTCCAAGGGTATTACTAATACCTTGGGACTAATAGTCCCAATGCCTTCTCCCAAAACAAACAAAGGTATTACTAATACTTTGGTATTAGTAATTCCAATACCCTCTCTTTCACCCAAAACAAACGGGGCCAAGAGTCATGTAGAGCATGTGGAAAAGAGGAGCATGTGGAGATGCTTTTAGTGTTTCATGGACTTTGGGCAGCAGCGGAACATATTGTTAGAGCATGTGGGGATGCCCTTGTTTGTTTCATCTCACTGAGTTTTGGCAACACATGTAATGTATTGTCATTTTACAACACACGTAGGTAATTTATGATATTTGTGATTTTGATATCACAAATATTATAGTTAAATTATTTTTAGTTATAATTAAAATAAATATAATATATCATAATGAAATATCACTTAAGGTATAATTAAAATCTTTTCAATTAAAATAAAAATAATAATCACAATATGTCATAATTAATATTAAATGAATTATAATTAAGTCATTGTGGTAAAACGGATTTAGAAATACTCTTTCGTCCAAACAAAACCTCTTAATCCTCTCTCTCTATTACTTTTTTCTGGTCCCTATTCCTTGAGTATGACTCCTCCTTTTATAATAATTCCTTACGGGGCCATCCATGGTCCCACTGCTTTCTAGGCTTTGATCCTGGCCCTAGGCCTTCCGAATATGAAAGGGTATAGTCGACTCCTACTTCATACATAACTTGTTCGTACTCGGCTTCTTCATTTGCCTGACCCGGCATGGCCGACTTGTATTTGGCTATACAATGAGCACTTGAGTCATAAATAATAATAAAAATAATAATCTATTTATTCAGCTACCACAATTGCCTCCCGAACATCTGATTAACGTTCGTTTATTCGGTGTGGTCAGTGTCTACTTTTTCGGCTCACAGACTTGATAGACCTCGATAATCGGGAATACGGCGCTTGCACACTTTTAGTGCTAATGCGTCAGAACAAACGCAATATGATATCATCATTGCTTCCCGCCTCTTCGTGTTTTGACATTCATTTAATGCGATTTAAAATCTATCCGTCCATATGTGTTGAACCTTGGCTCTTTGACATTCCTCATTCTGTTCTTCCTTTTTCACAAGACTTCTACAATTTGCAACTCTTGCTTTCTATCGCTTTTTCGCTCTAACCTGTAAGTCCCCCATCTCTCTCTCTCTTTTGTTTGCATTCTAGTCCCTTTTTGTATTTTGTTTATTTGTGTATCTTCCCTTCCGTTTGGGATGGCGACTCATCTGAAAGCTCTCCTCTCTGATGAGTGAATCGCTACTTTCCGCTGTCGCTTTTCAATTCCAAACGATGTCCAACTATCCCTCGTTGCAGACAATGTGGTTGATATGGAGAGGACGAATGCAAATACCATCATTTTTCCTCTTCTGTCAATCGATGAGGGTGGGGTCCGTTTCCCCTTACACCCATTCCTCAGGACTGTCCTGCACTACTGGGGTCTCTTGCCTTCTCAACCCAATGTGAACTTCTATCACATAATTATGAGTTTGGTAGAACTAAACCGCTTACTTGGGCTTAACCCGGGGATTCCGACTATTCGGCACTGCTATGTTATGGCGAAGTCAACCGGTCCCCAGGGCCGCTATTTTCTTAGAGCCAAGGATATAGATCACCACTTGGTGACTATGCTTGCCAGCCCTGGAAAAAGAGTTGACGATGTTATGGTCGCCGTTTGAGGCAATTGGGAATTCAACGAAAGAGAGGATCGCCAAGACCCTGTGCCAAGACGGAAATGCAAGCCAGGTGGCTGATCAGTTGATTTATAATAAGATTTATTCGGCTAAAAAATACGGTGTTGACCCAATTTGTTGTGTGTAGGTAATGACTTAGAAAGAGCCCTCACTTCAGCAGACAAAGCTATTCTTAGTCAGGTGAACACGATCCTTAAATACAAAGGGCGTTCAAATCTTCAAGGACAAGGGCGCGCCGCTCACATTCTGCTAAAGTACGATCCCACCTATTCAACGTTTTCAGCTGCCAACCATATTCTTGTGCCGAGGGGAGAACAACAATTGACGACACTTGTTTTCCCTAATTTCAAGAGCTATAGGGATATTGGGTTCGAAGGTTCAGACGCTAAGGACACTGGACCTGAAGACTGTCTAGAAGAAAGTGCAAACGGCGAAGAGTCTGGACCTGAAACCCATTTGGAAGACCAAGACTTAAACAGAGAGCTTGAGTTGGCCTTCGAACAGTTCATCCCAGAAGGTAACTGCCAACCCTCTACTTCCGGCTGAGCTGCAGTTACGTCTCTTGAAGACGATATTTCACTGAATTAGGAGACTTACCTGGGGTCGATTTTGAAGAGATGGGCGGACAATCGCTAGCCCAATTCGCCAGACGGAGGAATGTCGAAAAAATGGTAGCAAGGAGAAGAGCCAGTACTGGGGGTGGCTTGGAAACTCCTCCTCCAGCGGTCGTTGCAGATTCTGAACAGCTGATTGTGAATGAAGTTGTTGAAGTACCTAGTTGGCAACAAACAAAAACTTCAGCGTCTGAGCAGATTGAGCAAAGAGGCGAAAAACGGCCCACCGAGATCCTTGATGAATCATCAGAAGAACCAATTGACAAACGGCAAAGGATGGAGGCATTTTCTCCGGAGTCGGATGAGCCATTCATCATCCAGCCCAGAATGAAGAGTTCGCCAGTTCTAGCCAGTAGATCAGCCATCAAAGACCCCGCCGTTGCGTTGAGTGCTGCGTCGGCACTTTCACTTCCATCTAACAGGTCCACGTTTCATGTCGAGTCAGACATTGTTTCCATTGCTTTGGCGGCATAATCGACAATATTGGTAAGTCGCTTTGGGATTGTATATCGTTCTTGTGCCGACTACTAACTTTGTTATATCATGTTTTGTAGGCGGCATGGAGAATCGTAGAAATCAGCCGTCGACAGTATGACGCCGTGGAAAGACTCGACGTTCTAGAAGGCGAACTTGCAGAGGAAAAATGCAAGGTCGAAACTGCTATGGCCGACGAGGCATTGATGTTTTAGAATCGTGGCTTCAAGCACGGCTCGTTGAAGGCTCTAGCGGCTGCCAATGTAACGCTTGAGCAACCAATTCCTTATGAGCAGTTGGAGGTGGAGCCCCTAGAGTCCGATCCAGAGGAGTTTGAAGATAATTAATTTAGCTTTGTTTGTCTTTTTGTTTTGTTTTGTACTTTTGTAAGGATGCCGTTTGGATGTCGTTTTTGAAGCTTTTTTTATACCTGTACTTTTGTTTTGTTTATTGTAGAAGTCGGTCATTTTCATTGATAAAGTGGCCTATGTTTGAAGTACAGTTTATGAATGAAAATGCCTGTTTTGATGTTTTAATCTTGTTAGTTAAAATGATGAATGTTTTTAATGTTTTAACCTTGTTGGTTAATTCAGCCAAGTTCAGATAATGTAGGGAGTGCCTGATGCACTTAGTGCCGAATAATCGCAAGACTAGCAGCTTTAATAGTTGGGGCAGTGGAGAAATTCGACGAATGAAGGAAGTGGTCGACTAAATTCACATATCTGCCCCTGCCCCAGTTGAACATGGGTTGCCACCGCTGTTGATGACGCATCTAGTGCCAAATAAAGAAGATAAGTGTTCATATAAGGAAGTGGGGAAATTTGGCGAATGAAGGAAGAGGCCGAATCGATTCACATATTTGTATGGGTTGCCACCGCTATTGATGACGCATTTAGTGCCGAATAAAGAAGATCAGTGTTCAAGTGGGGGAGTGGGGAAATTCGGTGAATGAAAGAAGGGGCCGAATAGATTCACATATCTGCCCCTGCCTCAGTTGAACATGGGTTGCCACCGCCATTGATGACGTATTAAGTGCCAAATAAAGAAGATCAGTGTTCAAGTGGGGGAGTGGGGAAATTCAGCGAATAAAGGAAGAGGCCGAATAGATTCACATATCTGCCCCTATCCTAGTTGAACATGGATTGCCACCGCCATCGATGACACATGTAATGTCGAAGTAGTGGCGAGGCGTGCATTTCGGCGACCATGGGTGCATCGTAAAAGCTGCAGTGTCATTAATTAAATAGATGATGTGCAACCCAAAAAAATGTTGTTCTGTCAAACCATGAAGTGGCTAGCGAACAAAGTGGAGGCAGAAGCCTTGTGCAACGAATAGTGTATACATATGTCTAGCAGGTTATTCTTTAACAACAAAGGTGAAGGAAAAAGTTTAGCGGAACTGGAGGCAGAGATGAATCATGAAGAGGGTGGCGGTGCTGCCAGAGTGAGTACGGTAGCTTCAGAGGAGCGGTAGAGACGTCGCTGTGGCTGTTATAAGAACTGGATTGGTGAATTCTGTCTAATCCTCCTTTGCCTTGTAACTGGTGGCAGTGAAGCAAACACTAGTTACCCCTGAACTAGGTCCCCGACCTTACAAAGTCTATCGACACAAGTCCAGAGTACCTGGGGGATATTAGAGCCTTCTGAAACTATGGTTCCAGGACTACCTTGCAAAAGAGAAAACAGACACACCTCAGCCCAATTTCACTAGAATAGATATGATCACAACTGAATAAATGTACTCCCTGTTGCATTCTGCCCCATAAACTAATACCAACTGTACCACTGATATGAAGCACCCCTGTACAGTTTCACTGCAAAGCACATACCAGGTAAAGAGAGCCAAAACACCCCTACGAGGGAGAGGTAGGGTTACCATGTCCTAGCTTTGGCATGATCTAGGGTTTCACTACTTCAATCAAGCGGTTTCACGTAATCCTGGATTCGGATGAGCGTCTTGTCCTAGTTTGGAATAGTCTCTATGACTTTTCTATATTCAGCTAGGCCAAATGGTCAAAGAGGGTACCTCAACAAGACTACCTAATATACCTCTCACACCTAACACTAAGAAGTGAAAGGATGACCAAACGGTACAACGGTAGTCCAGATCCAAGGGTTATGTTCCCAACATGGCAGAGCCCACGACCGATCAGCCTTTTGGCAAGTTTTTGGGCAAGCCTCTGGCAAACCGTCCAAAAATAGCAGATGGCAAACACAGTGACTTAAGCACACCAATGCAAATGCAAATGCAAATAACATATAAGTGTAGATAAAATTTCACATCAAGAAGTTCGAGTCAAGTTCTCTGAATTCCCCAACAAAGTCGCCAAAAACTATAGCTTGACTTTTCGTGCTCCTTTCAGATACGATAGCCCTATAGTTCGGACTTCTGTGGTTCTGAATCTGATCTCACAAGTGCAATGTGAAATAGATAAACACAACAGAGCCCAAATCCGGCAAATCTTTTGGAAAATCAATTTTGAATCAAATTGCCAAAAATGGACTACTTTGCCAGATACAGAGTCGCCACCTAAATATTTTTAGAAAATTTAGGAAACCCGAGACTCGTGCCAATAGCCACTTATATGTCATCACTAAAGTGTCTCAGCTCGGGAACTTAGGTACGAGAGGGGAAGGTCATGAATTGAGCACCCCACTCGCCCGATCAAAGATCGGCATTTACTAATCATGATGTGAATCTTATTTACATTATATGCTCTTGTTCCGATTATTAGGATATTGTTACTATGTGACACACACAAGTATAGACTAATTTGCAAAAATTGGAATATTTGATTTCATGTTTGTTTTTTGAAAATTGTTTTGAATATGTACCACTTGAAAAAGTGATCTCATATGAGGATTACTCAAATTATTCCAATTCAAACAATTAGCCTTCATCCACAGGTATTCAAGAGTTATATCAATTAAGAACTTAGCCTCATGGTAATCATGCTAGTCATAGCAACAATCACACGCATGCAATATGCTAAATCAATAAATGCTTACCTAGTACTCCAAGACGAGCCAAAAGAAAAGAGTTAGAAAAATGCATGCTCTAACTATAATGACTAATGCAACACATGCAATATGCAATTAATAGGCAAAATTACTAACATGGCATGTGAATCAATTTGATAGCATGCAGTTTAAGCACGTATTCAAAGAAGTATTTAAATGACAATGTTTGTTAGAATGATGCATCCAGCCTCGATGCATGCAAGACAAGTGGATGCAAACATGAGAAATGCTATAAGAAACATGATGTTCTAAATTACCCATTATAAGCAAGTAAATAAAATGGAGAAAGATATGGGGTTCAAAGACATACACATTATTACATATTTTGCCCTCGCGCAAGAGGGTCCGAATGAATGGACTAGCTAATTAATTACCTAATTAACTAACTATTACAATACCCAAAATAAATTAGCTACACTAAGTAATTAACTAATTTACTAATTATTACAACATTACAAATTAACTAACTATTCTAACTAATTAATTAAATACAACACATAACTAGCTATTCTAGCTAATTATTACAATACCAAAATTAGGGAATTGAAATTAACTAATTAATTACAAATCCACCATTCAGCGGGTCCCGAGGATCAACGAAATGACTTATGCATGCAAGCGGATTTTCTACCCGAAAATGCCTCTGTTTTGCTGCCAAGAGGGTTCTGTTGCACAGTCAAGAGATTGCATTGATTTTTTTTACCTTAGTTTCTGCTCTGTTCTGCAAAAAACAGCACACTGCCTTGTTGGAAAAAGTGGCTGGTAGGCCAGAAGTAGTGGCTGGCTGGCCACTAATAGTGGCTTGCCGCCCAGTAAAGATGGCCTGTTGGCCACTAATGATGGGTTTCTCCTGCTGCAACAGACAATAAACAGAGCACAAATAGAGCATTCTAAGGAGATGTTTGTCCACCCTGCCTCTCCTTATCATCAAACAGCTCAAAATAGATGTAGGCTTGATTCGCAAGCCATTAATCGACGCAATTTCATTGCATGATCACTTATGAACCAAGGGATAAAATTTCGATAAAAAAAACTCTCAAAAACTCCTCCCTATCATGGTTTGATCAAGGGAAAGAGTTGATGTTGATTCTTGAACCGTTTTCATTACTAATAAGTATGAAACAACTCAAGACTCAATAGGTTCAATTAATGTCTGATTGAACCCAAACTTTTTTATTATCTTGTTCCATTTTTAAACCATTGATTATCTCTTTTAGTTACCTTTCCATCAATTAGTCATTTTAGTCTAATAATGAAAATTAAGTCCACTAATGGAGGGAAATGTAAAACAAAGGGTTGTTTTGGGCATAAAAGAGATGTCATGCCATTGGTAATGAACCTCCGAAGAGATTAAACCATTGAGCAAAACAATCTCTATCCCAAGCTTGAACAAACAATTGGTTTGAAACAACTCTCAAAGAAGCTAAAAAGTCAAGAAAGGAGGGAGGTTGCAAAAGTAATTAGAGGTGAACATAAGTATGAAAAGCACAAAATAAATGCTATTAACTCAAATAGGTTGGTGTCTAATGCCTAAAACACCAAACCTATGAGGACCATTACACTACAAGCATGCAACATAAAGCATAAATGAAACAAACACATAAAAAAAGTCCTAAATGAAGCTAAAATAGTGCTGGAATTAAAGTAAAAGAAGCTAAAAGAGTAAGCTAAAATAATGGAAACTTTAAGCTAGTAAACAAGCCAAAGGAGGGGAGGCTAACCCCTCCATTTTTGGGACTTCAAAATCACATTTTAGCCTCTGAAAAAGCTCTAAGTTTCAGTGTTTAAAATCTCAAAAAAAGATAATGGAAAGGTAGGAAACACAAGGGTAAAGGCCTAAGAAGTAAGGTGCAAAGAAGGGTGATCCACCCCTCTACCTTTAATGGCCTTAAACTACAATTTTCACCCTATAAAAACAAGTGAAAAATAGCCTCAAAATAATGAGAAAAGATGGGAGAGAAATAGTGTAGAGATGCCCAAAATTATACCTCTTCAAGCGAGGTAGCTCTTTTGTTAACAAACCCACAAGTTCTTACTCTCAAGGGCTGAGATTTGAGCTCAAGAACCTCAGCAAGAAGAGCTAAATTTTTTGTTTAAGAAGTGTAGAGAGAGAGTATATAGGTTGCAAGATAGAGAGAGAGAGAGTGCTATGCAAGTTTTAGTCTTTTTGGAATTTTTTCTAACCTAAAATCAAGAGGGTTGGCTTTGTATATATAGAAAAACAGCCTTTCAGGTCGGAAATATCTGTATAGGAACAGCTGGAGCTTGTGGGGGACAACTGGCAAAAATATCTAGTTTTTTTTGCACAAGTGGCCGGCAGGCTAATATTAGTGGATGGTAGGCCACTAATGGTCGTCAAGCAAAAATCTGCTTCTAGGCCCGACTTTAAACGGACATATCTCCTTTATCTGGACTCGGTTTTAGGCGATTGTTAAGTCTAAATTGAAGCCCTGAAAGTCTACTTTCCAATGGTGGTAGCGTCACATCTAAATTCTAAGTGTGAAAAGAGATATGCCTATTTTAGTGAAGGCTGCTCATTTTTATCCTAACGGATTGATGCCCAATTTCTTCCCCAACTAGTTTTCTTCCGTCCCCTCCTATTTTCTTCAATTCCAAACCTATAAATAAGATTTTTTTAAAAGATTTGCAAAGAGTTCACCTCCCTTTCATTTATTTCCACTTTGTCCTTACTCGGTTTACCGAAAAGTGTAATATTTTAAACAAAATGCGAGCCTCGGAACATCGTAGAAACATTTGAAACAATTTTTTGAAAAAGAGGGTTTTAAGGTCTAAAATAGGTTTGGTCAAAATGGGTGTAAGGTTGGGATTTAGAAGCTCTTCTTGTTGAAGAAATCGAATGATTGTACAGCATAACTTTCATCATTGAGTGATCAACCTGAGGCGCCCAAGTCTTAAGGGCGATCAAAAATGGGGTGGCTACAGATGCACCCATATCAATCAACATATCGGCAATAGAATTACACAACAAGAAGTTACCTCTCACTTCCGAAGGTGCTATCACTAAGTCTGGCATGGTAACAACATACACACACCCTGTAGGTCTCTGCTCTACCTGCTCACCCCTCGGAGCAAAAGTTTGATGCACTGACTGAACCAATGAGGCTCTCTGATTAGCCCTCGAGGCCTGTATTGAACGGGTACGCTGATGGCTCTGTGTCTATCTCGAACCAAACATACCAGGCGTGCCACCCAATTAAGAGCAAAACCTCTTCGTGTGT
The DNA here is from genome assembly GCA_036172215.1 of Camellia granthamiana. NCBI lineage: Eukaryota > Viridiplantae > Streptophyta > Magnoliopsida > Ericales > Theaceae > Camellia > Camellia granthamiana. The sequence goes on along the minus strand of CM069909.1, from coordinate 17,447,568 downwards.
CCTAACTACCCACATTGATAGTAGGTAGACGGTTGTCCCCTCCCTCGACTCTGTCTCTGAGAACAAAAAGCAGACGGCGTGGACTGTTGGCCCCCTCCTCTCTACGAGCAAGCTAGAGATTTGTGACCTAACTAGCCACACTTAAAACAAGTGAAACCTCCCTAATTACCTCTCCCTGAACTCGAACTTGACATAGGGAAGGTGGATCTAGACTGTGTTGCTTGGGACTGCTATGGTGTAGAACCCCTCTGCCTCTTACTTTGCCGAGTCTTCCCTTGAACCTTCAGACTTCTCCTAGAGCCCCTCATTCGCTCCTCTTCCATCTGAACCATGGTCTCTAGATGAGCCACCGCTTCCACAAGGCATCCGTAGTCCCTAATTATTAACCGAACCACTTTGAAAAGAAGCTAAGTTTTCAATATCCTCTCAAACTCAATGCAACGGCATTTCTCCATCGCCACAAGTTCCGGGGCAAACACAAAGGAGGTAGTGAAAGCTTCCTCAAACTCATCTACTGGTGTGTTAAGCTACTTGAGCTTTAGAAACTGCTCTCTCAACTTCTCCCTAGCAGTGGTAGGTAAGAACTTGTCCTGGAAGGCGCTGACAAAAGCCTCCAAAGTTACCCTAATGCGCCCACGCGCATACTTCCACCATTGACTCACATCTCCCTTCAACTGGAAGGATGCGAAGGTCACTCTCAAACCATCATCCTTGATGCTAAGCATCTCGAATGTCTTCACCATCAATGCTAGCCACTCATCCGTCTTCAATGGCTCCTTAGAATCACCCAAAAACTTATCCGGATTAGACTGGTAAAACTCCCTCTTCAAGAATGATAGCCCTGTCTCAATAACATGGGCCTGGACTTGATTCTCAATTCTGAGAATGTCCACAGATTTTCGCAAAGCTCCGGCCATCTTACAGACCAAAGCGTTCATAGCCTGCTGGCTAACTAGTTCGGCCATATTGGCCTGACCAACTCCTTCCTCCTATGTTGAAATATCATTCGGTAATGACACTTCCTACCGTCTAGGCCAGCCACGCCTATCACCACCACGTCCAAACCCTGACATCCTAATAAAAGTAACACAAGAGATTAGCATATTTACAAATGTGACGAAGCTAACTCACTCGTGTGCTAATGCGATGGGCAACAATAATTCACTCCACATAAGCACAAAATCACATAATTGTAGATGCGCCCGAACGTCCCGGGAAAATCCCATTTTGTTCATTGGGCTCACTACAGTTCGGACTCAATGTCACGGTTCTTAATCTGATCTCGCAAAGTGCAATACGAGATTGATAAATCACCAAAGAGTCCAAATCCAGCAAATCATTTTGAAAAACTGATTTTTAGAAAGAAGTGCCAAACATGGACTGCTTTTCTAGATACAGAGTCGCCACCTAAATATTTTATTTTGGGGGAATTTAGGAAACCCTGACTCGTGCCTAAGGCCACGTGTCCGTCATCACCAAAGTTGCCTCAGCTCGGGAACTTGGGTACGATTGGGGAAGGTCATGCAATGAGCACCCCCGCTCGCCCGATCAAAGATCGGCCACTACTAAACATGATATCGAGTTTTTGAAAACACATGCGTTCTTATTCCGATTTATTAGCCGAGGATTACTATGTGATGCACACAGCATACAAGTATAGACTAGATCGCCTGAGTTGGAACAAAACATCTCATGTTTGTTTTTGAAAGTGGTTTGCTACTCGCAAGTAGGCTAAAAATGCGGATTTTGCCACCCTCAAGTGGGCTAAGAAAACACGGTGATTTGCCACTCTCAAGTGGGCTTAAAACTCGCAATCGATGAATTGTTCCAATTCAAGTAATCCAACCTTCACCCACAGGCATTCAAGCAGGTATATCACATAAGCACATAGCCTCATGGTAAGCATGCTATCATGGCAGTCACTCACACGCATACAAGGATGCTAAAGCATAAACACTTACCGAGTACTCTGAGCCAAAGAAAGAAGCTAATTAGAAAACATGCATGAATCCTAACTATGCTGAGATGCCTAATGCAACACATGCAAGAATGTAACTAAGATAGGCTCGGCTATTCTAAGATGGCATATGAGATGCTACAGGTAATATGTATTCAACTTGGAATTGAAATACGATGCAGTTAGTATGATGTGCCGAGCCCGGTGCATACAAAACAGGTGAATGGATGCAAACATACGAGCATAAGGATGCTAATTGAAACGTGCCCTAAAACTAACCATCATAAACTGGTAAATGAAAGGGAGAAAGACGTGGGGTTGGAAGACATACATCACACACATGCACACTTATTATAACATTGCCCTCTCTCGGAGTGTCCGCATAAATAATACAGAATCGAATTAACTAATTATTACACAACACTAGCAAATTAACAAATTAACTAAACTAGCATGCAAACTATGTAAAATGGGCTGCCTCAGCTCTGCCTTGGATGACAAAGGATGCACGCATGCTCAAGTCGCCTTGTTCGGAAATCCCTCGCGACGCCCCGACTTGCCTTTGTTTGCAATTGACCTCAGAACACTGCACAAGGCTCCAAAAGGCTAAAACTCCACCCTGGGAATCTGTGGGAAGGCTGCCGACCAGCTATTGGCCTTGGAGACCACCTGCCAACCACCTTTTGTGGGAGAAACCAAAATGGGTGGTCGACCTGCCAGAAAAGCTGGTCGGCCGACCAGTTTCTGCCTCTGGTTTCTGATTTTCTGTAACAAGGAGCAAGAGAGAGGCATGGCAAGGTATTTTCAACATATGTGTGCACGACCACTCTCTCCATCATTGTACAAGCTCAAGGGAGTATAGGTCTCGATCCTCGGGCCACCAATCACGCATCTCGATGCATGATGGCCGAGGAACCGAATTGCACGACTCAATGGGACATGAATGCACATATAAGCAACTAAAACCAACAACTCCATCATGGGTGGTCAAGAGTGTCGGCGACCGGGAATCGAGGCACGTTTCATCACTTGGAGTATGAAATGTTCCTCGTTTCCCGTGTTTGGACTAACTCCTATTCCAAACACAATGCAACAAGTAGAATGGCATGGCATGTTCAAATGTAACTCTAGTATGCAATCCTAAATGTAATGCGACTAAGTGATGCAAACATGCAGAGGATGGCATGCAAGCATGCAACTAGCATACACAATGCTATGGACTAATCAAGGGCATACTCAATGCACGTGGATTATATGGCATGCATACGCAATGCACTAACATACGTAATGTTATGAACGAGGCATACGCAATGCAATGATCGAACATGCGATAACATGGACTATATGGCATACACAATGCAAGATGGACTTAAACCAAGATGGATGGACCTCAGCTGCACCCAAATCAATGGCCAAACATGATGAAAAAAAGGCAATGACACACACACAAGCATGCACAATGCAAGGGATCAAAGCCTAAGGTACGAGATACAACTCTACAAAAGCATTGAAAGGTTGAAATATTGCATACAATGGCACAAGTTCCAGCTCTGAAATAACATGCAACATGGTCCCGAATCACGCAAACAACTCACACAATGCATATTGGGAGGCTCAAATACCAAAACTAGTGAAGCACATTACACTAGAGGTATGCAAAGCGATGCTCAAATGACCAAACCAACCCCAAAAAGTTCCTATGCAGGCCTAAAACAGTAGCAAAATGGACTAAGATGATGGTTTGAGAGGTACAAAAATGAAGCTCATGCAATGGTCCATAAATGAGGCATACAAGCACAACTCTCAAACGCATTTAAAGAGTGATAAACATGGGAATATGGCAACCTTATACGCTCTGAAATATCATGCTCAATGACACCCAAACATAGAAACACCTCAAGTTAAGCATGCAAGGGGGCTCAAAACTCAAGGTTAGGCAAGGGTATTACACTACAACCATGCATGGCAAGCATTATTCGACCAAGAGGCCTAAAAATAGAGCTGAGGCAGCCCAAAATATGAACAAAATCAGTTTAGAGCATGGCCAAAATGTGCTAGAATCAAGGGCCAAAACCACATGCAATGTAAGCTAGTGAGCATGGTTTACACTACAAGCATGTGAAGCATTCAAGAGGGCACTAAACCAGCAAAAGAAAGAGGTATGACATGCCAAATAATGACCAAAAACCCATTGAAACATGATCAATGCATGCAAGAATGACACGCACCTTTGATAAGCTATGAAGAGGGTTATTCTATACATGCAAGAGGCGAAACCTAGATGACAACACCAATTCCGGACAGAGCCTAGGCAGGCCGTAAAAGTCACCAAAAGGGGCCTAAACCAAGGTTTGGAAGTGTGAAAACAAAGGCTCCTTTGTAAGGCCAAAAATGCTAGTAGACAAGACAAGAAGAGAGAGGGTCACCCCTCTCTGATTTAGGCCCCCAAAACCACATGCTCACCACTAAAAATCCACTGGATTTCAGTGGTAGGAAGGCCAAGCAAAGATTAAATCAAAGGCTTTATGGCATGGTACAAAACAAGGCTATTTAAAGCATGCAAAAGGGTAGATGACCTTCAACACCAAAATGATCTTAAATAAACATCAAAAGGACCTCAAAACAAGACTTTTTTTCAGTTGACAAAAAAGCTCAAATAAGCATGCAAATTTGGCTAAGAGAGTGATCAAGACAAAGCTTTAAAAGAGGGAAAAGAGATTACCCTTGAAGCTCAGCAAAACCAGCAACTTCTCCAGCCCAAAACCAACTCTTTAACCTCTAAAAATACCCTCTAAGAACCTCAGATCAATGGTGGAGGTGTGTGGCTATGAGGTGTGGTGCAATAGGCCAAGAACAATGCACTTTTGAACCCAAAATGTAGAGATATAGAGAGGGATATATATTTGCCTTAAACAAATTTTTTGGAACCTGGTATAAGGAGAGGGAGGCCCTCTCTTATAGAGGAGCAAAGGTTCAAGCTTCCTCAAGAAGCTAGAGCAAGGGTTCAAGCTTCCTCAAGAAGCTAGAACAAGGGTGCAAATCCTCCATACACGTGTATGGAGGATACAGTTTATGCCTTCCAGCTGGCACAGCTGGCAACAACTCACAGAGACAAAACTGGAGGGAGCAGGCCGACTAGTTAAGGTAGTCGGCCGACTACTTCCCCTAGTCGGCTGACTAGGGTGACTGGTCTCCCTCAGGGAAAAGTGGTCGGCCAGCCCATTTGATGGTCTCGCAACTCAATGCAAGCTAGTGGTATGGTGGGAGACCAACAAATGTGGCTCAAAAATCAAGAAGACCAGTTTCCCGACAAGAAAACCGGCTGGCGGAGAGAGAAGTGGTCTCCAAGAGACAAGGTGGTCTCCCACCCTTGTACTACCTTCTAAACAATGAAAACCAGGTTCATGCCAAAAATGAACCAACACCGATGCAAAACGAGGGTTCAGGGGGCAAAACGCGCGGCCGAGTGCCTCGAAAACATGCTGTTAAGCACCAAAATTGGCGTGCAACCACAAAGGTGGTCTCCTGGGCCGCAGTGTCGCTCTAGACAGAGGAAACAAGGTGTGTGCCAAAAACCGTGCCAAACGAAGAGTGTTAAGCGGTCCCGAACCGAGGCGCGCGGCCGACGGCTTCGAAAACCAAAAACTTGTCTCCAAATGGGAACAGTGGCCTGCGACCACGAAAAGTAGCCTACGACCACTGAGAGATGGTCTACAAGACCTCTCCCTCCCTCCGGGAAGAGAAAGCAAGACCTGGTCTGCAAACCGAGGCAAAGCATAAAAGGGTCTTGAGGTCCGCAAGTAAGGACCTCAGCCGAAACTCCGAAACCTCAGAACGAGCACAACATGCGCAATCATCGAGCGCGCAATCGATGACGTCTGAGTCTTAAGGTCGGTCAAAAATGGGGTGTCTACAGTTGCCCCTCTTTGACAGAACTCGAAAGTCATAAGTGACGGGAGTGAATGTTAAAGCCCAGAGACGACCCATTTTTGACAAGGCCGAAGACTTAGATAAACAGGCGAGATAAACAAAGAGATGTGCCCGCAGGCAGGGGCAAAATGCAAAGGGGTATGTACAAAGCCGAACATAACTTATGATCATGCAAAGCACGCTGTAATGAAGCAAATATACACAATAAATACAACAGTTTAAGCGAATGTTATGCAAAGCAAGTAAACACAAGCCAAAGCACATCTTATGCAGAAAGGATGCAAGAAAATTATACAATTCTCACTGCGTCTCATGTGGAGAAGGCTAAAAGCGACTACCGAGAACACCCGGAGTCTCAAACGAAACAACTCTCAATGTATCAAACGCAAAAGGAGAAAGCGAACAAATGGACATCGGAACGCATCTGAGTGCTCGAAACCGAAGACGTCCTAACGCACCACATGCGAGAGGAGAAAAGGTATGAAAGAACACCAGAACTCATCCGAGTGTTCGAAACCGAAGATGTCCTAACGCATCGCATGCGAGAGGAGAAAAGGTATGAATGAACACCAGAACTCATCCGAGTGTTCGAAACCGAAGATGTCCTAACGCACCTCATGCGAGAAGAGAAAAGGTATGAATGAACACCGGAACTCATCCGAGTGTTCGAAACCGAAGATGTCCTAAAGCACCGCATGCGAGAGGAGAAACGGTATGAATGAACACCGGAACTCATCCGAGTGTTCGAAACCGAAGATGTCCTAACGCACCGCATACGAGAGGAGAAAAGGTATGAATGAACACCGGAACTCATCCGAGTGTTCGAAACCGAAGATGTCCTAACGACCAGCATGCGAGAGGAGAAAATGTATGAATGAACACCGGAACTCATCCGACTGTTCGAAACTGAAGATGTCCTAACGCACCGCATGCGAGAGGAAAAAAAGGTATGAATGAACACCGGAACTCATCCGAGTGTTCGAAACCGAAGATGTCCTAACGCACAGCATGCGAGAGGAGAAAAGGTATGAATGAACACCGGAACTCATCCGAGTGTTCGAAACCGAAGATGTCCTAACGCACAGCATGCGAGAGGAGAAAAGGTATGAATGAACACCGGAACTCATCCGAGTGTTCGAAACCAAAGAGGTCCTAATGCACCACATGCGAGAGGAAAAAAAGGTATGAATGAACACCGGAACTCATCCGAGTGTTCGAAACCAAAGATGTCCTAACGCACCGCATGCGAGAGAAAAAAATGTATGAATGAACACCGGAATTCATCCGAGTGTTCGAAACCAAAGAGGTCCTAACGCACCGCATGCGAGAGGAGAAAAGGTATGAATGAACACCGGAACTCATCCGAGTGTTCGAAAGCGAAGATGTCCTAATGCACCGCATGCGAGAGGAAAAAAAGGTATGAATGAACACCAGAACTCATCTGAGTGTTCGAAATCGGAGATGTCCTAACGCACCGCATGCGAGAGGAGAAAAAATGTACGTTCAAACTGAACCGGAACTTCTCTTAAATGAACCGTACATACAATATCGTGCATGAATGAGAAAGAAACTTGATAGGTACAATGCAATACAATGCATGATATTTAAGGAATGCAATAAACAAACCTAGGGGTGCTTTTAGAAAGCACCTCATGGGGTGAGTGGCGATGAACCGCTCTACTCTGACGGGGATCTTCCCTCGTGCTATTCGAATGCTTACCTTCAACTTACAATACAAAGGCTCTGAAATACTGACAATGGTTCTTCACGTAGAACACTTTGGATGCTGCCTTTCTTCCTGATCATATTCACAACTTTCCCTATTCTCCAACGGGGTGACAGACTAGGTTGGTTCAGTATCCAAAATTGAGGTGCATACACGCTATCTCAACCTATGGGGCTTCCATACAGATTTCAAGCCGAGGACCCGCCTCTAGGTATTTAAACCAGACTTTAGTCTCGGAAATCCCGAACCTTTGCGTTCTAGGCAACAGCCATTCGAACTCTAATTTCCACCGTCGCAGTTGGTCTCCTAGGAACTCATTGCGAACACAGCCAAGATGCCCCTGGCAGGGAATGGTACTCAAGGAAGCACTTTTGATCGCCATTCTGGCTTGTAGCAGACTTCATCTTGAGCTTGAGGTAGAGGCACACTCATACTTCGAAGCATTGGCAAGACCTGAAGAGGTACACACGGAATGCAATCTCGGAACTTACTGAAATTGAAACAAACTCAGATACCCGACATTTCCCCTCTTTTCTTTTGCTTTGCATTCTGGAACCTATATAGCTTCAGATAGGTCCTGGTTCCACTGTTCTCGCATGACCTGGGTTGAACCCTGCGGTTTTACGAAAGAACGAATCTTGTTTTGCACAGATGTAGAGAACGACACAGCACTCGGAGCGCAAAACGGTTTTATTTTTGAAATTGAGAGATGAGTTCTTGACTGGGGTATTGAGCCTACGACTAAACACAGCGCACTGCGACTCAACAACGGAAAACAAAAGGTAAACAACCTAAACACATCGAGTAACACTCGAAACGACTCAAAACAAGAATCGAGATAAAACAAAAAGACACGACACTCAGACATGCACAAGGAGCCTGTTTCTCTGGGTATTGTTTCCCATCCTTTCTGATTTGTGATTCTCACATCACTCGGCCCTTAGGCTCTATTTTTTCTGAAAAAGCCCTTTTCCTCACTTTTTCTCACAGCGCACATCTCTCTATTCTTCAATCTCTCATTTTTTTATCCCTCCCCTGGGTGGTTGATGGATAAACAAGAAGTTGCGGGCTCTTACTCCTAGCATTCTGCTAGATTCTCTTTCTTCTACTCACAACAGTGAACTTCCCCCACAGAGGGGTTGTGATACGGCTGGATGTGCAGCAGATTTGCAATTGACACTGGTTGACGATGCTCTACTGGGGAGTTTGGACGTGGTTAGATCTGTCCAGATGAGGGAATGGAATATCCTGCTCCATTCCAGTTCGTGCTTCGCACTTAGCTTGATACCTCGTTGCTTGGAGGATGAGAGAACTTTCGGTATTTTGCTGTTAGTTTCTGTTGTGCCCTTTTCTGGCAGATACGGTGCCCTTTCTGGCAAGTATGTTGACAATGGGGAAAAGACAGAACACCTGACTTAACTGTGCCCCTAGTTCATTATTTTGACCATTTTTTGTTTTTGACGTTCTCCTAAAACAATTTTGACCAACATGAGAGTTAGATAAACATGCTTGTTCGATTTTCTGATTTAAAATCATGTAAGTTAGGTTATGAGCACTGAAAATTTTCCTTTTTGGGTCCAAGAAAATGGTCCAGTTTTGGAAAAATGGAATAATTTTTGGGAGAATTAGTCAACCTCAGTAAAAGTTCTCAAAAACTATTTTTGCAAATGGCCACTGCTTGACCAACGTAGAATTGACTCTTGAGATGCACAACCTCAGATCCAAAAACAATGGAAAATTGCCCCTTGTCTGAAGGACACTGCACGGCAACAAAAAGTTGCCCCTTGTTTGAATAGTACCGCAGCACACTGTAACCAGTTCTCATGGTGAAGGTCACGACCGAACTCTTGGATATAGAAATGACAAAGATGACCCGTTCAATCTCATAGACAGGACAGCTGAATTTGAAGTGTTTTATGGCTGGACTTCAGAATGAAGTTACCTACGTATCCCAAACATGGGAATCAAGCCTTACGTAGTTCGGGGTATGGTACACTCGGGTATTAACCTCTTCTTTTGCGCTCTAACTTTTGCCAAGGCCGCCCTTTCTGGGTTTTTAACCTTGCGAGTTTTGTTCTTCTTTTCTTTTCAATTCTTTTCATTTCTTTTCTGCTTTTTTTTTCTTTTTCATCTTTCCTTTCATTTTCTTCATTTTTCTTTTTTCTTTTTTCTTTTTTCATTCTTTGCATTTTTCTTTTTTTGTTCTTTTTCTTGCTCTAACTTTTGCCTGGGTCGCCCTTCCGGGTTTTCGGCCCAGCGAGCCTCTCAAGGGTAAAAGTGTAGCTTTGTCCATGTCAAATGGTTTCGAGATCCTGAAGTCGTCTGAATCCAGGAGAATGGCTGCTATTCGCTGACGATGCAGGAGTCCATCCAATAGGGGGCTGAATTTGCCCCTAATGTTGTAGATAGGAACTCGGTTATCCTTCAGCAATACTTTCTTCTTTCCCCCTTCTGGGATTTGTCATTCTTGCCAGTCTTCCCTGGTTTGCAGAAAAGACTCATCTTTGACTCTTCGAGCGCATCTGACATTTTTGCCCCTAGTTCAAGGGCTGCTTTTGATCTAGCTTCGCAAGCTTCCTTTGATCACATCTGATATTCTCGCCCCTAGTTCATGGGCTACTTCTGATCCAGCCACACGGGCCTCACATTGTGGTTGACCGTTGAACATTCTGAATTAAAGTTCAAGGTTTGGAAGCAAAGGGGTTGAGTCTCGAGGCTGAGAGAGATCCTAAGCTGCACAATCTCAAGAGCGATTCCACACAGGTCTTCGTAGAACCACGCAAAACATTTTTTGAAATCTTTTAAGAAAGCGACTAATCGCTCGCATCGAAGACAATGCAGAACCAATTTGGATCAAACCAAGATCCTTTTCAGTACTCACATTAACAAACATGATCTTAATCATTAAGGGCTTAGCATGCCTCTCTTTCTCTCAATTGATCAAATTTTTTTGCAAATCCCAAGGAAATCCTTCCTCTTTGTTTTCATCACAATGTTCAAAAAGTTTTGAAAAACTCAGGTCAATGTAATGATTTCAAAGCACAGAAAAGACACAGTTTTTAGTCAAATACTGCCATCTCATTCAGAACTTCTGGTACAACTAGCACAAGGCAGAAGCAAACACAAGAGTGTGAAAATCACTGTTGTTCATTCAAATCTATTGGCATTACTGGCTCCAAGGCAGAAGCAGACTCAAAAGAAAATGAAAAGACAAACACAAAACAAGCAAGTGATGTCCGAGGTAACACCCCCGAAATCACCTGACTCCAACAAAACAGGACTGACTCGATTTAACAAGACAGACCCCAAACAAAAAGACAGACTCAAAACAAAGAGACAGACTTAAAACAACACAACAAAACTGACTCAATACCCAAGCCAGAACATAAAATAACCAGCATTCACAAATGCTCAAAACAGTGCGTGCCATACGCCACATGTGAAGTAAACTGAGCACCCCTCGCAGGTGGTTCATTCCCTGATCACATACTTGTATTATCCTCGAAGTCCACCAACTCAGTGGTGACAGACTTTGCTAGGCTTGGTGGGAGGACGACCTTATTGTCAAACAGATCCTGCACTTCATGGTGAAGACGGAAGCAATTGTCGGTGCTATGACCAATTTGCTGATGGTATGCACAGTACTAGGTACCATCATGCTTAGCTGGAAGGGGATTCGGGAGGGGGCGAGGCTCAAGAGGTTTGAGATGGCCTTTCTCAACAAGGATTTGAAGAGCCTTAGACAAAGGCATATAGAGGGCATGGAAGACCCTGCGACCCCAGGGTTGGTATTTCGAGGTTTGTGGATTTTTGCTAGGCGCACTAGCAAAAGGGTCGGCAGGCACTGGCTTGGCCTGCTGATTTTTCCCGGATGTAGAAATAGGGTTGGAAGAAGCAGTTTTGGTACGACGGTCCTTCTCCCGATTTTCCCCTTGGCTTGAACTGCCCTCGGTCTAAGTAGAGAAGGTGTCATCCACAGTTTTTACAGCAACCGCGAGTACCTGTCGCTTATTCAGTCCCCAGGCTTTCAGAGCTTTAACTGCCTGCAGAAGTTGTTCATAGGGATCAGTGTCTGCCCCCACCTTGTTCTTTCCACTAGCCTCAGCTTGGTGGACAGTTTGGGTTGCTACTTCAATGCGAAACCCCGTTGTAGTCGACATGTCATTACCGGAGTTTGAGACAGCTTCAGGTTGGCTGAGCTCGATTACAGTTCGCTCCAGTAGCGGGGGCTCCTGGAGCATGAAGTTCCCGGCATATGATGCAGTTGGTGGCGGGGCCGACATTCCATAGGCTAGATCAGCCACAGATCTTTGAAGGTCGCCGATCATTCCCATCAGCTCAAAGGTGGTGGGCTCACGGGTTTGAAATAATTGGGGTTCTAGATCGGATGTGCGGCAGGCGACCTGGGCGGGTGTGGTACTTCAACATCGGTCTCACCCTGCAAGATGATTTCTTGGTTTAGTGTGGCTGCCATAACCATAATTTCCTCTGAATTCTTGGTCGTCATAAGTCTACTGAACTGGACAGAGGTGGTGTAACTGGTGACTGACAGATCTGATGAATCGGTGAGTCTTTTCCTTCTTTGCCTCAGCAGAGGAGAACACTGGTTATTCTGAACCGAGTCTCTGAACTGAAAGAGAAAATAGGCAGCATCTCAGCCTAATCAATACAGACATGGACATAGCTGAAGAACTGTATTCGACCACTGATCATTGTTCCCCAAATTACTGCCCCAAATCTGAATCTGATACCCGCAGATATAACTGATTCTCAAAACACTAATGCTGATGCCCGCAGGCCTGATGCCCAGACTTGCAAACTGGTACATGCATTCCTGTAGAGACGCAATCTAAAAGCACATAGCAAGCAAGTGAGAGCTAAAAACACCCCTATGTTTGGGTAGGGTTTCCCTGTCCTATTTTGTCAGGAGCTAGGGTTTCACTACGCACACAGCGGTTTCAAACAACCTACAATCTGGTAAGCAACCTGTCCTAACTACGGATTCCGATATGCACTAGGTCGAATGGTCAAAAAGGGTGCCCCGGTAAAAATTGGGGTTTGTATTCCCATCATGGCAGAGCCCGTAATTGGTCAGCCTTATGGCACGCTTCTCAAGGCGAGCCTCCGGCAAACTGTTCAGGAATAGCAGACAACAAACATTGTGTCATAGGCACACCAATGCACATGCAATGCAAAGAAACACATAAGGGTAGTCAAAACAAGATATCATAAGTTCGAGTCAAGTTCTCTAAATCCCCAACAGAGTCGCCAGAAACTGTAGACGCGCCCGAACGTCCCGGGAAAATCCCGTTTTATTCATTGGGTTCACTACAGTTCGGACTCAATGTCACGGTTCTTAATCTGATCTCGCAAAGTGCAATACGAGATTGATAAATCACCAAAGAGTTCAAATCCGGAAAATCATTTTGAAAAACTGATTTTTAGAAAAAAGTGCCAAACATGGACTGCTTTTCCAGATACAGAGTCGCCACCTAAATATTTTATTTTGGGAGAATTTAGGAAACCCTGACTCGTGCCTAAGGCCACGTGTCCGTCATCACCAAAGTTGCCTCGGCTCGGGAACTTGGGTACGATTGGGGAAGGTCATGCAATGAACACCCCCGCTCGCCCGATCAAAGATCGGCCACTACTAAACATGATATCGAGTTTTTGAAAACACATGCGTTCTTATTCCGATTTATTAGCCGAGGATTACTATGTGATACACACAGCATACAAGTATAGACTAGATCGCCTGAGTTGGAACAAAACATCTCATGTTTGGTTTTGAAAGTGGTTTTGCTACTCGCAAGTAGGCTAAAAATGCGGATTTTGCCACCCTCAAGTGGGCTTAGAAAACATGGTGATTTGCCACTCTCAAGTGGGCTTAAAACTCGCAATCGATGAATTATTCCAATTCAAGTAATCCAACCTTCACCCATAGGCATTCAAGCAGGTATATCACATAAGCACATAGCCTCATGGTAAGCATGCTATCATGGCAGTCACTCACATGCATGCAAGGATGCTAAAGCATAAACACTTACCGAGTACTCCGAGCCAAAAAAAGAAGCTAATTAGAAAACATGCATGAATCCTAACTATGCTGAGATGCCTAATGCAACACATGCAAGAATGTAACTAAGATAGGCTCGTCTATTCTAAGATGGCATATGAGATGCTACAGGTAACATGTATTCAACTTGGAATTGAAATACGATGCAGTTAGTATGATGTGCCGAGCCCGGTGTATGCAAAACAGATGAATGGATGCAAACATACGAGCACAAGGATGCTAATTGAAACGTGCCCTAAAACTAACCATCATAAACTGGTAAATGAAAGGGAGAAAGACGTGGGGTTGGAAGACATACATCACACACACCCACACTTATTACAACATTGCCCTCTCTCAGAGGGTCCGAATAAATAATACAGAATCGAATTAACTAATTATTACACAACACTAGCAAATTAACAAATTAACTAAACTAGCATGCAAACTATGTAAAATGGGCTGCCTCAGCTCTGCCTTGGATGACAAAGGATGCACGCATGCTCGAGTCGCCTTGTTCGGAAATCCCTCGCGACGCCCCGACTTGCCTTTGTTTGCAATTGACCTCAGAACACTGCACAAGGCTCCAGAAGGCTGAAACTCCACCCTGGGAATCTGTGGGAAGGCTGCCGACCAGCTATTGGCCTTGGAGACCACCTGCCGACCACCTTTTGTGGGAGAAACCAAAATGGGTGGTCGACTTGCCAGAAAAGCTGGTCGGCCGACCAGTTTCTGCCTCTGGTTTCTGATTTTCTGCAACAAGGAGCAAGAGAGAGGCATGGCAAGGTATTTTCAACATATGTGTGCACGACCACTCTCCCCATCATTGTACAAGCTCAAGGGAGTATAGGTCTCGATCCTCGGGCCACCAATCACGCATCTCGATGCATGATGGCCGAGGAACCGAATTGCACGACTCAATGGGACATGAATGCACATATAAGCAACTAAAACCAACAACTCCATCATGGGTGGTCAAGAGTGTCAGCGACCGGGAATCGAGGCACGTTTCATCACTTGGAGTATGAAATGTTCCTCGTTTCCCGTGTTTGGACTAACTCCTATTCCAAACACAATGCAACAAGTAGAATGGCATGGCATGTACAAATGCAACTCTAGTATGCAATCCTAAATGTAATGCGACTAAGTGATGCAAACATGCAGAGGATGACATGCAAGCATGCAACTAGCATACACAATGCTATGGACTAATCAAGGGCATACTCAATGTACGTGGATTATATGGCATGCATACGCAATGCACTAACATACGCAATGTTATGAACGAGGCATACGCAATGCAATGATCGAACATGCGATAACATGGACTACATGGCATACACAATGCAAGATGGACTTAAACCAAGATGGATGGACCTCAGCCGCACCCAAATCAGTGGCCAAACATGATGAAAACAAGGCAATGACACACACACAAGCATGCACAATGCAAGGGATCAAAGCCTAAGGTACGAGATACAACTCTACAAAAGCATTGAAAGGTTGAAATATTGCATACAATGGCACAAGTTCCAGCTCTGAAATAACATGCAACATGGTCTCGAATCACGCAAACAACTCACACAATGCATATTGGGAGGCTCAAATACCGAAACTAGTAAAGCACATTACACTAGAGATATGTAAAGCGATGCTTAAATGACCAAACCAACCCCAAAAAGTTCCTATGCAGGCCCAAAACAGTAGCAAAATGGACTAAGATGATGGTTTGAAAGGTACAAAAATGAAGCTCATGCAGTGGTCCATAAATGAGGCATACAAGCACAACTCTCAAACGCATTTAAAGAGTGATAAACATGGGAATATGGCAACCTTATACGCTCTGAAATATCATGCTTAATGACGCCCAAACATAGAAACACCTCAAGTTAAGCATGCAAGGGGGCTCAAAACTCAAGGTTAGGCAAGGGTATTACACTACAACCATGCATGGCAAGCATTATTCGACCAAGAGGCCTAAAAACAGAGCTGAGGCAGCCCAAAATATGAACAAAATCAGTTTAGAGCATGGCCAAAATGTGCTAGAATCAAGGGCCAAAACCACATGCAATGTAAGCTAGTGAGCATGGTTTACACTACAAGCATGTGAAGCATTCAAGAGGCCACTGAACCAGCAAAAGAAAGAGGTATGACATGCCAAATAATGACCAAAAACCCACTGAAACATGATCAATGCATGCAAGAATGACATGCACCTTTGATAAGCTATGAAGAGGGTTATTCTACACATGCAAGAGGCGAACTCTAGATGACAACACCAACTCCGGGCGGAGCCTAGGCAGGCCGTAAAAGTCACCAAAAGGGGCCTGAACCAAGGCTTGGAAGTGTGAAAACAAAGGCTCCTTTGTAAGGCCAAAAATGCTAGTAGACAAGACAAGGAGAGAGAGGGTCACCCCTCTCTGATTTAGGCCCTCAAAACCACATGCTCACCACTAAAAATCCATTGGATTTTAGTGGTAGGAAGGCCAAGCAAAGATTAAATTAAAGGCTTTATGGCATGGTACAAAACAAGGCTATTTAAAGCATGCAAAAGGGTAGATGACCTTCAACACCAAAATGGTCTTAAATAAACATCAAAAGGACCTCAAAACAAGACTTTTTTCAGTTGACAACAAAGCTCAAATAAGCATGCAAGTTTGGCTAAGAGAGTGATCAAGACAAAGCTTTAAAAGAGGGAAAAGAGATTACCCTTGAAGCTCAGCAAAACCAGCAACTTCTCCAGTTCAAAACCAACTCTTTAACCTCTGAAAATACCCTCCAAGAACCTCAAATCAATGGTGGAGGTGTGTGGCTATGAGGTGTGGTGCAATAGGCCAAGAACAATGCACTTTTGAACCCAAAATGTAGAGATATAGAGAGGGATATATATTTGCCTTAAACAAATTTTTTGGAACCTGGTATAAGGAGAGGGAGGCCCTCTCTTATAGAGGAGCAAAGGTTCAAGCTTCCTCAAGAAGCTAGAGCAAGGGTTCAAGCGTCCTCAAGAAGCTAGAACAAGGGCTCAAGCTTCCTCAAGAAGCTAGGGCAAGGGTGCAAATCCTCCATACACGTGTATGGAGGATACAGTCTATGCCTTCCAGCTGACACAGCTGGCAATAACTCACAGAGACAAAACTGGAGGGAGCAGGCCGACCAGTTAAGGTGGTCGACCGACTACTTCCTCTGGTAGTCGGCCGACTAGGGTGAGTGGTCTCCCTCAGGGAAAAGTGGTTGGCCAACCCATTTGATGGTCTCCCAACTAAATGCAAGCTAGTGGTATGGTGGGAGACTAGCAAATGTGGCTCAAAAATCAAGGAGACCAGTTTCCCGACAAGGAGACCAGTTTCCTGACAAGAAAACCAGCTGGCGGAGAGAGAAGTGGTCTCCAAGAGAAAAGGCAGTCTCCCACCCTTGTACCACCTTCCAAACAATGAAAACAAGGTTCATGCCAAAAATGAACCAACATCGATGCAAAACGAGGGTTCAATGGGCAAAACGCGCGGCCGGATGCCTCGAAAACAGGCTGTGAAGCACCAAAAGTGGCATGCGACCACAAAGGTGGTCTCCCGGGCCGCAGTGTCCCTCTAGACAGAGAAAACAAGGTGTGTGCCAAAAACCGTGCCAAACGGAGAATGTTAAGCGGTCCCGAACCGAGGCGCGCGGCCGACGGCTCCAAAAACTAGAAACTGGTCTCCAAACGGGAACAGTGGCCTGTGACCACGAAAAGTAGCCTACGGCCACCGAGAGATGGTCTACAAGATCTCTCCCTCCCTCCGGGAAGAGAAAGCAAGACCTGGTCCGCAAATCGACGCAAAGCATAAAAGGGTCTCGAGGTCCGGAGGTAAGGACCTCAGCCGAAACTCCAAAACCTCAGAACGAGCACAACATGCGCAATCACCGAGCGCTCAATCGATGACGTCTGAGTCTTAAGGTCGGTCAAAAATGGGGCATCTACAATAATACACATACAAATTTCCTTTCTAGATAAGGATCGTCCCGCGACATTGCCAGGGTTCCAAGTAGAAATAGCAGTGATCAATCATTTTTCTAATAGGACTTCTAAAAACTCATAAACCCAATCAATATCTTAAAAATTAAATCTCATACCCATATAATCACATAAGCATGTTATCATATAGCATACAAATCATACAAACATCTCTATTAAGCAAGATAAACCCATTATGGTAAGAACCACTTGCCACGTACCCAAAGTATTGAAACCTGGTACGCGCTGATACCAAGTTGTAAAGCCTCAAAAATATAACAATAAATCCAACCCAAGACAGTTAATAAGTAACAATATGTCTTTAAATAAAATGTTCTTCTCATTTCCATATAAGTCAGTTATACAAGAAGGAACACATGCAAATATACATTCATGAGTCCTAACCCTGAATGTATAGTATGTGTTACTGCTAAAGATATGAAACAAGAGATAAACAAATAAGAAATGCCCTAAAGGCTTACAACGTTCTAAGATAATACTTGGTTACAACAAAAGTGAGTTAAACTCAATACAAATAAGCCCTAGGCTTGTACAAAAATAAATACAACAAATGAACAAAAATGAAGTTCTTACTCCAAGTTCTCCCAAGCTATTATTGCCTTGGTGGAGGCATATCATCAGCACCTGAAAATGGTTTTTCCGACATAGGGTGAGCTGAAGCCCAGTAGAAATAATCCAACACAATATATGAATCTTAACAAAGATATAAGGTGGATGCATATAAAAATGCTCGTGCCAAAATATTTTATATCTCTTTCCAAGACTATGCAATGCTAGTTTAATATCAAAATTCATAAATCATTTCCTTTGCAATAGAAAACAAGGCAGTGAATCACACTCTGGGAATATCAAAACAATAATAACCTTTCACGGAAATTTCGTCCGCAGGAAACTGTAAACCAACAACCATGTAAGCATAGATTATACAAGCACTACTATTGCCATTTCAAGGAAATTTCATCTACGGGGATCAGCACCCATAAGCGTGGGTTTTAGGATTTTCACCATGGATACTCAAGCCAACTTATTTCAACGAGACAACGCTTACTTCCCAGATTCACCCATTTTTCTCAAAACGATAAACATTTCCAATGTATAAATGTGAGATAGCGCTCAATGCAAGTGAAATGAAAAAATGGTTTCAATTCTCCTAATTCTCATGCAATTGTCTACAACAATCATAGCTATCCTCTACCGATAGCCCAAAATAGATATTTCTAAACAGGTAAACAATTTTCAATCAAGAGAAACTTTTCAAATGTCAAGATGTAAGTGATAATACATATCCAACTCCACCATTCTCATTAATATCAATCCAATTCCATATTTCCAACATCAATTTCATTTATCATTTCGAAATCAACATTTGATATTTCAAGGCAAAATCCCCATTTTCTTTATAAATCAATTCCAAGGATAAAAATCCACCATTTTATCATAAGTCACTAATAAAAACATTTCCTCAATCATTTCCAACAACCTATTTGAAAACCCCTCCTTTTGATATCAAGCCAAAACCCTGGATTGTTCATAAATCTCTTTTTTCACAATGTTATTTTATAAAAACCAAACAACTAAGTTAAAAATCATAAGAAAGTGCGGAGAATCCCTACCTCAAGCTTAGAAGATGAGAGAGAGGGTGGAGGAACCTCAAAGACGCCGAAAACCAACTTTGTTCGGACCAAAAGAGTACCCTCGGAGTGCTCTACCTTTCTATCAAAGGGACACGGGTGAAGAACTCAACGGATCTAGGTGTATTTGTAAAGAGAAGTAGAGTTTTAGAGAGTGTGTGTGGAGATCTAGGGTTTTTATAATGTTTAGAGAGAGAGAGAGAGAGAGAAAGCAATGAAAAAGTGCCCGAAAAAGTGACCCAAAAAGGTGACTTTACGAACTGATATATGCGTAGACTGCTCGAGTGCAAGAAGTGTCGCTCGAACATCCAGACACAAGGAATTTGACCGCTCAAGCATAAAATACAAACTCTCAGAAGTTTTGCAGACAGAGGACCATTGCTCGAGCTCAAGAAGGACCGCTCGAGTGCAATACTGCTCGAGCGTAGGAAACGCCGCTTGAGCGAAGAATGCACACTCCCTGTAGTTTTGCGGGCCTACAAAAGTATCGAGAGTTCACAAAGACCGCTCGAGCGCAAGAAGCTTCGTTGGAGCATAGAAGCTAAAATTTGGGTAACAATAAGAAGTCGAGACACTGATCATTTACCTGTCAGTAACAGAGTCAACCGTGGGATGCATGCTAGCACAAGAATCAGAAGATAAGGTGGAAAAGGTGATTTCCTATCTTAGTAAAAAGCTGCTAGAGTATGAGATCCATTACACCCCTTTGGAGAAGGCTTGTTTAGCTTTGGTTTGGGCCACTAGAAAGTTAAGACACTACCTGTTAGCCCATTCTGTAATTCTGGTTTCGAGATTGGATCCCATTAAATATCTTTTTGAGAAACCAGCACTTATAGGTAAGCTAGGTCGTTGGTTGCTTCTTTTCTCTGAATTCGACCTTAAGTATATCACTTGTAAGTCGGTCAAAGGAAGGGCTGTAGCATAATTTCTAGTAAACCACCTAGTTGAGGGAGAGGAAGATGTAGAGTACCTGTTCCCAAATGAAGAGATTCTGCAGGTAGAAGAAGAGGCACGAAAAATGTACTTTGATGGCTAACCAATACAGTTATGGGATAGGCATGTTGCTCATAGCACCCAATGATTCCCATATACCCCTAGCTTTCAAACTCCAATTCAAAGTATCCAACAATGAAGCAGAGTAAGAGGCGTGTATTACTGGATTACCAGCTGCCCTAGAACTAGGGGCAATAAAGTTGGACATTATCGAGAACTCGAACCTGGTTGTTTCTCAAGCCAATAGAGATTGGAAGGTCAAAGAAGAGAAGATGAAAGTTTATCAGCAGACCCTAGACATTCTAATTCCAAGGTTTGAAAAACTGACATTTACACACCTATTAAGAGAGAACAATTGATTTGCTGATGCACTGGCAACTCTATTCTCTATGGTAGACATACCAATTGGGGTTCAGATGCGTCTGATCATTATTGAATAGAAGTATGCGCCCACTTTTGAAACAATAGCCGCAATAGATGAGGTTCAGGACAAAAATCCCTAGTATCATGACATTTGGATTTTTCTGGAGAAAGACATGTATCCATAAGGATAAAAGGGGAATACGACATCTAGCCATCTAGTTCATCATATGCAGAAGTAAGTTATACAAAAGAGGGCATCTGGGAATGCACAAACTCTGTATGAAAGACCAAGAGTCAAAGCGTCTCATGGAAGCATTTATGAAGGAAAGTGTGAAGCGCATATGAATGGTGTACTGCTAGCCAGGAAGATGCTCAGGCAAGGTTACTATTGGTCAACCATGGAGGATGATTGTATCAACTTCGTTCGGCGATGCCATAAGTGTCAAATCCATGCCAACCACACGAATATTCCGCCATCAAAGCTCTACAATATGACTTTGCCATGGCTTTTCTCAGTCTGGGGGATAGATGTCATTGGAGTGGTTTCATAGAAAGGCTTGAATGAACATGAGTTCATTTTGGTGGTAATCGACTACTTCACCAAGTGGGTAGAAGCGCAGTCGTATTCTGTGTTGAAAGCTGCACATATGGTCAAATTCATTAGAAATAACATCATCTGTAGATATAGGGTGCCGAATGAGATAATATCGGACAATGGCTCACACTTCAAAAAGGAGGTGGTAGATTTACTTGAGAAGTACAACGTGGCTTTTCACAAGTTATCAATATATAGGCCACAGACCAATGGAGTCGTTGAAGCCGCAAACAAGAATGTTAAGAATATTCTACGAAAGATGGTGGAAACCTACAAGGATTAGCTAGATAAACTACCTTTCGCACTTGGGGTTATAGAACATCAATTCAAACTTCTACAGGGGCAACTCCCTACTCTTTGGTATAAGGGATGGAAGCTGTTTTGCCAATCGAAATCGAGGTACCGCCATTGAAAATCATGGCTAAGTGTCAAATAACAGAAACAAATTAGCAATAGAACTGGTTCGAAGAGTTGATATTGTTTGCTCAAAGACAACTGACCTTCTATCCATGACCCTAGGGGCAAGTTCTGACCTAATTGAACTGGTCTCTACATCATCAAATCGATCTAGTCAGGAGGAGCAATCATCCTCATGGATTTAGATGGTTTGGAATTCTCACAACTGATTAATATGGACAAGTTGAAGAAGTACTATCATTGAGAGGCTCAGTAGATCGAAAACCCGAAGAGGCGACCTAGGAAAAAGTTAGAGCGTGAAAAATTGGATATAATTGAAAATAAAGCTCACAAGGTTGAAAATCTGAAAGGGCGGCTTTGGCAAAAGTTAGAGTGCAAAAAAAGAGAGTTAATACACAAGTGAACCTTAATCGTGAACTACATAAAGCCTGATTCCCATATTGGGGATATGTAGGCAACTTCATCTTGAAGTTTGACCCTAATCATTTTCTACTCAACTGTCCTATCCATTGTTTGATCAGTCCATCTCACCATCTGTTGGCTTGATTGTTTTACCTCTATTTGGTTAAAGTCCAGTTTCAAGATAAAGCAAGGGGTAGAATAATAATGAAGGTGAATGTAGTTGTGGACAGTCATGATCCTCTTGATTCAGGGCTCTACGTCTTGAGGATTGATTCCATGTGTGTCAGGTAGTAACTGTTTGCGAAAATTTGTTTTGAAAGGTTTTAATAAAGTTGATTTTCTCAAAATTTTACTCTTTGCAAAATAGACCATTCTTTGGACCAAAAAGGAAAATTTTCAGTATTCATAACTTTAATTACATGATTTCAAAACAAGTACACCATCCAACTCTCATGTTAAATCAAAGTTGATTTTACATCATAAAACTTGAAAAGAAAAGTTAAAGTAATAAATTAGGGGCACAGATAAGTCAGGTAGTGGTCCTTCGCCTCTTGCCCGCACTCTTAAAAGTTTCTGTCGCCAAAGATGGCCCAACATGTGTCTCATCCTCAAGCCAAGTCAAGCACTCGCCAAAAAGGGCACAATTGAATCTAGTAACAAGGGCTAACATCTCTCTCATTCGCCAAGCAACGAGGTATTGAGTCAAGTGTGAAGCACATATTAGAAATGGAGATATTTGACCCCCTCATCTAGACGAGTTGGCTCAAGCCCGAACTGGCGTCTGAACCAGAATGGGAAGTAGAAAACATAGTGTGTAAGGCCAATCAATTGTATACCTAGCTGGTGGGACATGCTGTAACTTATCTCGGTCAAGTTAAGCCAATAGCATTGCCAAATGATGTCAGTTGTAGATCTGCTGCACATCTAGTCACACCACAACCCCTCAGTAGGAAAGCTCACTAGCTGTGAACGAAAAAAGTAGGATCTAGCCGAGTACTTGGGGCAAGGGTCCACAACTTTCATCTTATCCATTAACCACACCTGGGAAGGGATAAAAAATAAGAGAGATTAAAGAATAGAAAGATGTGCATTGAAAGAAAAAGTAAGGAAAGGGCACTTGAGAGAAAATAGAGATTGAGTGCCAAAGTGATGTGAGAAATCATAAATGAGAAAGGGTGGGAAACAATACTTGAAGGAGCAGTGGATTCCCCGCAAACTGAGAAGTCTCTTACCTGTGGAAAGCATCCAAACACATTAAGATTTTAGCCAATGTCAAGCCTATACAGCTTCAACCCTTCTTAAGGCGTTGGGTCACTTTGATCAATCGAATACTGACTCCACTCCCACTAGGGGCAAGAAGATAATGGGCAAGCACGCATATGTAGAGAGCGTGTTGGCGATAACTTTGCCAAAGAAGATCACGCCTATTTCCAATATCAGAGAAACAGTGAATCAAGCCAGGAATGTCCAACTCTCCATTATGAGCTAAAGATTTAGCCTCATTGAAAGAAAGGCCACACATCTGTTCAAGAGCTCGTGCATGGCTAAAAAGGGGTTAAGGCATGATCTCTTCATTACGACAAGACTCCATCAACGCCTGAAACTCTTCAAGAGTAGGACACATTTCTTGTGATTTGAAACGAAATACATGAGTAAATGGGTCCCAACAACGGGCAGTAGCATGGAGAAATGGAAATTAAAGCGGAGTGTGGCTAAAGGAAAAAAGAGCGTTTATGCCAAAATCATTGAATTCACCTTTTCTATGCCATCCATGGTGCCCGTCCAATCTTTGAGCTTATCAACAAGAAAGATCTCCATTTTCAGAGAAAACTAGCAAAAAATTGATGTTCTGTCGTGGAAAGCAGGAAGAGAAGACCTTTATAGGAGATAAAGGTGTGTGAGTGGCTGACAACTGTCGTCAGCTGTCCAGTCGTAGTTCTTGGCCGGCCGGCCACTTCACCAATTGATCGTAAATTTCATTGGTCGGCTGACCAATTGTGCCGACCAACAGTTTGGCAGCAGTGTTATGTTTGTCCTGTTTGTTTTGGGTCTTGTTTTGAGTCTTTTTGTTTCTAGTAAGTGCAAATAGATGTGTTTAAGTTGTTTTTATTTTGTTTTTTCGTTGTTAATTCGTGTTTTGTATTTTGGTCAGTTGTAAGCTCAATATCCGATTAAGAACTCATTCAAATACAATCATTCTCAGTTTTAATTTCAAAAATAAGTTGTTTTTTGTGTAAGTGTTGTGCTATTCTCAAGATGCTATGTAAAAAAAAATTCTTTCTTTCATAAACTGTAGGGTCCAACCTTGATCATCATTTTTACAAAAGAAAATACAAGTTTTCAAAAAGCAAAAGTAAAAGGACCTATCTGAAGCTAAGTGATTTTGTACTACAAAGCAAAAGAAAAGGAAAAGTGGAGTGCAAGATCAGTGTCCTCCAAGTCAGGTGCATCAGGAAACACTCTTTGTCCTCTTTCGAGGACGAGACTCAAGATCACTATCACTGTCGGCGCCGCTATCACCAGAAGGATGTGACTCTAAGCCAGAATCATCATCTCCATCCTCGGACTCAGAGTGCTCACTCGCAATCTCCTCGGTGTCCCTGGTCTCAGTGTCCTCGTCGGTCAAGGTCCTCTCTACAGATGAGAAAGCCCCCTATACAAGGCACTTACTATCTCCACTATGATTCTGACTCCCGACACCTTTGCCCCTACCTCTGCCTCTGCCCTCACCTCTGTCGCGTACGGGGGCCCGTCTGTTTCTCCTCTTCGTAGCTGGAGGAGTTGCCACAGATACTGCTGGTGTAGGCAGAGGCTGAAAAGAGTTTGCAAGAAACAGATGTATCAGAGTAGTTTGGTTGCAAAATATAATATAAGTATAGCAAAGGGGAAGTAGAACATGTTAATTGAGAAAGCAAGGTCAAATGAGACACCTAATGACCGTGGTAGGCATGCAATGCCTCCTTCCTCCGCACCATATGGACCAAGGAGTCGGCCAACTCAAGGAGGCCATCCACGTAACTCACCGGTATCTATGAGTGTGAAAATCAGCATATAGAAAAAAGGGAATATGAAATACAAAATTGTAAGATAAAGTGCATACTTGCTAGACATCAGGGTCCCGAACATACTCACGCTCCTCTGGGCGCTGAAGTGGAATCTGGTGGGCTGTCCCATTTAGCCGCTAGTATGTGATCGCCGTCGGGATCGTAGGAAGATAAGCCACATGAACAGCAAGGGCAGCGCCTCCAGTATCAGGCTCAACCATAGGAGCGGCACCTCTAGCGGCGGGTACATCAGTAGTGCCACCCGCGTGAACTTTGGTCAAAGGCACCATAAGATAGGTCCGGATGAAGGCAGTGTAGTCCCCGACTCTGCAGAATAGATCAGCATCCTGCTCCACCAATAATGTCACGATAGCCTCGACAGGAAGACTATCTGTGGTCCTCATCGATGAAGGAGGGGGAGCAAGAACAATGGGGTCAGCGAGGCCTAGGATCTGGTGTACAAAGCGCTCTCCCAAATACCATGTCCTACAGAAAGGACCCTCCAACAGAATCCATAACCGGATGGTATCCCTAGGACCGGCGTACTCATCCCTCACCCCTATGGAGATGACCATCCACAGTTGCTAGGTAACCTACAAACAAAGGATTCATAGTTGAAGTCAGTTGTCAAAGTCTGGGCCAAAGCAATAGAGATGGAATGGAAATGGGTATAAATTTCAGATTACCTTGCAGGCCATCACTGTGTCGAAAAAGCAGCGATGGTAGGCAAAAGTGGTAATGCTGTGGTAATGAGGGTAGCACCTATCATTGTACAATCTCGAGTGAGGCATGGCTATCGCCACCTCATCTCTCAGAGTTGGGACGAGAGTGGGCAAGTAGGCATAGACCCAAAGCTGCAAGAAGAAAGAGCAGTTTGTACATTAATAGGTAGAAAAAGAAATAAAGGTAGAAAATACGAAGCAGAAAGCATAATTTACGACAAAAATTGAATTAAAAGTGCATGATGTACCTCCTGGGCTCTCCAGTAACCACCAACCATGTTCCCCTTCTTGCAAAAACCGGAGCTCATATAGCCATATAGGGTGGCAAGGCCAGTGCCACCCCAGTTGTAGAAATGAACCCGAGGCAATCCCACTAGGGCACTCAGAAGATATAAACCCACAGTGTTTCACCTGTTTGCAAACAAGGTGGTGCCGAGAAGGTGGATCAAAAACCCACGGCAATACTACTTTGCCTTCTCTTGAGTCTCTGGTTGACTCCCATGGAAGTGGTCATAAAGCCAACTATATCTCACCATTGAGGGCTTGTCCAACGGAGGGCGTGCTCCAAGAAGATAGACCCGGGCGGCACGCCACTAGCCCATGTCCAGATCAAAGGGGATCGGATCACCTCTTACTCATAGCCCTGTGATCATCGAGAAATCGTAGGGCATCATCATCATCTCCCCTATGAAGGAGAAGTGGAAGGAGTTGGTCGTGTCCCACTGCCTCTTCACCAAGGTGCCAAGCAAAGGCCGGCTCGCCTATAACCGTGAGAGCCTGAAGCAAAACAGGCCAAAGCCTGCCTCATTGACCATCTCTCGGACTCTAACGAGGAGCTCCTAATACCAATCCCTCACTGTCATAACGTCGTAACCTCTCCAGGCGTAAGCATCACCCTGTGGTGAAAGAGGAATTTATCAAATGCATGGCCAGATGAAAGATTGTAATGAATGTCAAAGTAAAGTACATGAAGGGATAAAGGTTCTTACCTCAAAAGCATCATGGGAAAGATGCGATGTGCGCTCTCGCAAGAGGAAGTCCTCTAGCGTGCCCTGGTCAAAATTGTCAAATCTCAACATGCCACTAGGGGCCATCCCGTGTATATGTGGGTGGTAGGTAGCCGGGTCGAATGGCGTCACCCTCAACAGGGGCAAGTCGGGCTCGCGATGTCTGCCTCTCTCAGCATTGGGTCCTCCACACTCGCAGTGGGCGGAGGAATAGGTACCTCAGAAACGGCACCATCATGTGGAATGTCATCGGCCATGGAGAATATAATGGGTGGTGAGAGAAAAGTAAGAAAACTAAGAGAAATAGGTGAAAACCCTGAGAACCAAACCCTAAGAGAGAGAAAATGGGAAGAAAAAGTGAAAACTCAAGAATGAGGGCAAAAGATCAAGAAAATGCGTGAGAAACAAGCAAAAAACAATGAGAAACCCAAAAAATTGACCAAATAAAATCCAATCAGTTCAAAGTGTAGAGGGCCAAAAGGGTTTCGCGAAAAAAGTTTGTGTAGGTCGTTAGGTAAAGCGAGTAGAATGAAAATCTAGAAAGAGAGAGAGAGAGAGAGAGAGAGAGAGCACCTAGAGAGAGAGCAATAGGGATTTCAGATGGTGTGTGTATGTGAAATAAGGGCCAAAACCATGTTTTAAAGAGCCTCGGGTGTGAAAACCTGATTCTGCCCCCGATCATAATATAATTGGTTAGCCGACCAATATATTGTATGACCGACTCATCTTTTGGCCGGCCGACTGTGCCACTATGCCTTGATGTGTTTTGCTGGAATTTTGCCTAATTTTGGGCATGGTTGTTCTTGTATTCATCTTAAAAAATGGAAAAGTGAAGTATTTGAGTTTGTTTCAACTTCAGAAAATTCCAAGATTCCATTTTGGATGCACTGCCTTAGGTCCCGTCATTTCTCCGAAGTGTAAATGTGTCTTGACCTCGAGCTCAAGCAAGTTTTACCCTCTTTTCAGCATCTGAGGACCTTCGACTATGAGTTGAAGATGGAAGTGTTAAAAAATAGAAATAAGAAGAGAAAAAAGAAAATGAAGAAGATGAGGGAGATCCCCGGCAGAACAAGGCAGTTCACCATCACTCCTCCCCATAAGATGTTTTCAAAGAGGGAGATCCCCGGCAGAACAAGTCAGTTCATCATCACTCCCCCCATGAGGTATTCTCAAAGCCACCGCTTTTTGTTTATCTTTTCTATTATGTTGCATGGAACATGCATCGCATTGTATTTCACATCAAATACGGCAATTATATTGCATTCATATGCATCGTACCTATCATCTTATTGTATCCACCCTTATCACCTAGCCGTGTGATTTGGCTTGTATCTTTCACCCTCTCTACGTGAGACGTAATTTGGCTTGCATTTTTCACCCTCTCTATATGAGACGTAGTTTGGCTTGCATCTTTCATCCTCTCTATGTAAGACGTGGTTTAGTTTGCACCTGTTCATCCTTTCCACATGAAGTGTAGTTCAGCTCGCATTTTTCACCCATTTCTACGCAAAGCGTAGTTTGGCTTGCATTTTTCATCCTCTCTACGTGAGATGTAGTTTGGTTTGCATCCTATATACTATCATCCTTTCTATGCGAAGTATAGTTTGGCTTGCATTTTTCATCCTCTCTACGTGAGACGTAGTTTGGCTTGCATCTTTTCACCCTTTCTACGCGAGGCGTAGTTTGGCTTGTATCTCTACCCTTCCTATGTGAAGCATAGTTTGGCTTGTACCTTTTCACCCCTTTCTGCATGCGACTTAGTCTAGTTAAAACCTTCCCCCTCTCCGTATGAGATACAGTTAGGTACACCTGTTGGTTACATCACCTTCGCACCCCTTTTGCGTGAAATGTGTCAGGATTTAAACTTTACCTGGTTGAAACCTTGCCCCTCTCTGTATGAGATACGGTTAGGTATGCATGTTGGTTACACCATCTTTCCTCTTGTAGCATGAAACGCATTAGGATACTAATTTTTAAGTCACTTAAAACCTTCACTCTCTCCGTATAAGCTACGGTTAGATACACCTATTGGTTACACCATCTTTCATCCTTTCACATGAAACGTGGTTGGAATTGACGTTTGTTTACTCCTTTCTGTGTGAGACACGGTTAGATCTGTTTTAACTTAAGCTTAAGGCTTGTTTCATATGTTGTTTCATATATTGTCATCTTCTATGTTTATTACTCATTGCATTGCATTGCACGATCATGAATTTTCCAAAACAATCGGCTTCGCGAAGCGCGGAAGTCTAGTTTCCAAAGTATATCTTTGAACATGTCATTTGCATCTTGCCCTTGCACTACGCTGGTTTGATTCCTTACAAAGGGATACGTAGGCAGCTTTCAAGTTCAACCAATTATATCTACATTTTGTTTGTTTGCCCAAGTCTTATGGCCTTGTCAAATGGGTCATCTTTGGGCTTTGACATTCACTCATGTCATAAAATAACTTCGAGCTCTGTCAAAGAGGGGCAACTGTAGACACCCCAATTTGACCGCCCTTAAGACTTGGGCACTTCACTCTGAACACTCGATGATAAAATGTTATGCTGTACAATATTTTGAATCTTCAGTAAAAAAATTCGGTTTCAAGCTTCAAAACCTAAACCTTGCACCTCATTTTGACCAAAACCTTCTTTTTTCTAGCCTGACCACTTAGAGAACAGTTGGCCAACAAACGGCCCGCAGGCCATTTTCATTGGGCTGGCCGACTGTACATCCTCATGGGCGGCCGACCATGTTTAGCAAAACAAATATTTTTTAACAGCCAGCTACTCCCATGCACGGGGATTTGGATCAGTTGTGTTTGTTAAATATTTTTGACTTGATGAGTTGAAATTCTATAAATACAACACTTCCCCTCTTGGTTTGAGGTTAGAAAAAATTGCCAAAGGCCTCAAGCTTGTCCAATACATTTCTCTACGCTCTTGAATATAGATACACAGTAGATACACCATATAAGCTAAAACTTAAAGCCTTTTGTTGAGGTTTTGAACATAATTTCAGATACTTGAGAGTGTTTAGATTGTGGTTTGTGAACTGAGAAGATCCTCCTCTCTTTCAAGAGGTGAACTTTGAACCTTTTTCACCACATTTTCTCTCTCTTTTTCTTGTATTTACATACTGTTTTTAGAGTGTTTTGAGCCTGAAATATGTGATTTAAAGTTACAAAAAGTGGAGGGGTTAGCCACCCTTCCTTAGGCTTGTTTGCTAAATTGAACCTCCTGGCTTTCTTCCATTTTTGCTCACTTTTTCCACCTCCTAAAACTGATTTTTAGCACTGTTTTAGTGTTGTTTGTGTGTTATTTAATGTGTTAATTTATGCTTTGAATACTATAGTTGTGTTTTTTAAGTCCTTGCGGATTTGGTGCGTTTAGGATATAGCAACCAATCCATTTGAGTTAATTATTTTACCTATGAATTTCTTAATTTCATGTTGTTGTTGTCCATTTTGAGGCTAAGTAGTAGCTTCTGTGTTCAAAGAGTTGAAAAACTCTCTTATCGATCATTTTTGAAACATGGAAATGGATGTCTCATCCTTGTTCCATGAATGAAAGAGGAGTTGTCAACAACTTTGGCAAGTTATGTGTTTAAACTTTGATAGATAGCTTGCTTCTTGATTTCTTTGTTGCTCATAGAGTTCTTTATCGAAAAGTGTTGAAAACTCTCTCCTAGTTCCACTTTGAAGCATGGAAATAGATGTCTCATCCTTATTCCATGAGTAGGGAGAGGAGTTGACAACAATTTTTGAGTTGTTATTATTTCTCATTTTAGTTGCTCTATAATCATCACATACTATTTTGTGATGTTTGATGATTTGTGAGTCATGTCCACATCTTCCTTGAATAACCTCATGATACGAAGGAGATAAGGGGAATAGTCTTCTTTTGTTGTCTGTTTAGCTAAGTCTTCTCCTATTGCTTCTAAGATCATCATGCAACAACCTTGTGATGATTCATAATTTGAGAAGCAAAAATTATTCCCTCCTTGAAAATCCTTATGATAGGAGGAAGCAGGAAGGATGAACACCTTTTGAAAACCCTCTGTTTTGCTATGTTCCAGTTCTGTTGCAGCAGGGTTTTTCTCAGAAACAGTGGCCGGCCGGCCATTATTCTGTACGGTCGACCATCTAATCAGGTCGGCCGCCCTAATGTTTTGTACGGCAGTGGCAATTTTTCAACAAAATAGAGTAGATTTTGAGGCCAAAATATAACTGCTTTCTGACTGAGAACAAGGCATCTTCTGCTAGTAAACAGAGGGAGTTTCCGGAGGATGTTCTTGCTTATGTGCACACAATTCCCCACATCTCATTCAATTCCCTTAGATTAGTTGCTTATTCATTCATATTTGTAATAATTAATTTATTCATTCGTATTCATTTGTGTTTGTAATAATTAGTTAATTAGGACATTTGGACCCTTTTGTATGAGAACAAATTTGTAACAATTGATGTATGTCTTCCAACTTCCATTTATTTTTTCCTTTTATTTACATGCTATTGTGGTTGTATATAGTATCATATTTTCTTTTATCTTTACCATGATTTGTATCCATTTTTGCATGCACTAAGGTTCGGCTCATCATACTTGACATTATTGATTATTTCTTACTTGAATACGTGCGTTATTGCATGGTTTAAGTAGCTCCATATAACATGTTCATAGCTGAATCAAGTAGTCGCATATGTGTATGTTTTTCGTTAGCCATTTCGCATATTAGGATCATGCATCTTTCTAACTATCTTCTTTTCTTTGGCTTGCCTCGTTTGAGTACTAGGTGAGCATTTTTGGCTTTAACATATCGCATGTGTTTTTGTGTCACCTTGTCAAGCATACTACCATAAGGCTACTTGCTTACCTGAAATATCTCTATGAATGCCTGTGGATGGAGGCTATTTTGCTTAAATTGGAATGATTTTGATTATTATACAAATAAGCTCATTTTTCTTTGAGTTGCACATATCCTAAACTCTTTCAAAATCACATAAGATTAAAGCATTCCAAAGTAAGTGACGTGGTCTATACTTGTTTGCTTCACATAGTAACGTTAGCATTATTAATAATTAAAACATGAGCATATAATGTCTATAAAATTCACATCATGACGTAGTAGAGGCCGATCTTTGATCGGGTGAGTGGGGTGCTCAATTCATAACCTTTCACTCTCATGCTTAAGTTTCCGAACCGAAACACTTTGGTCATGACGGACTAGTGGCATTTTGCACGAGTCACGGGTTTCCTAAATTTCTCAAACATATTTAGGTGGTGACTCTGAAATCTGGTAATGCAGTCCATTTCCGGCATCTTTTATGATTAATAGAATTTCTAAGATTTGTCAGATTTGGACTCCCATTCTTTTTTTTTATTTGACATTGCACTTGTGAAACCAGAATCAAAACCATAAGAGTCTGAACTGTAGGGAAATCGTACCTGAGGGCACTAAACCCCTTTGAGGAGCGCGAAAAACCAACTACAGGTGAGCACAAACCCCAATAGGAAAATCTTCACAAAGTATATGCATTTTATCCAATTTCATGGGATGAATACATATGTCATGCCATGTTCAAAAAAACATACATCTCTACCTTTGAAACTTTTATGCATAATGCAATCTTGAGAATTTAACAATTTGATAATTTCAATGTAGTTCAAAGGGGCGGTAAATACGACTCAGGTAATTCCTAAGTTGGTGTCTGCAAGTAGGCATAACAGGCGCTGTCAATCACCACTTTATCGATAGCTAACCAGAAGGCACGTAGTACCTCATCCTTGCATGTTTTCAATTTTTCACCATGGACACTCAAGTCAACTTAACCAAATACCAACTACACCCCCTATCTAGACTTACCAACATATTTACGTCCCAAAAAACAAATCACTATGATATTGTTGCACAAAACAATTTATTTTTTCCAATGCAATAGTCAAAATCAATCGCATCAATGATAAAATGGAATGGCGATACAAATGTCCAATGCAATAATAAAGTTCCATTTAAACAACTCACCAATACCAATTCGAAAGGTGATGATAATTAAATCAAGCGCCAATGCAATATATTTCTATATCAATGCCTTGAAATTTCTAAATTATGCAATTCATCCACGCAATCCTCTATTGTGATCAAATTAAACATCTCTTATCAATATAACATCATAGTATACTTTTTCCAAGAGACAATATGACAATACAACACTCATATATTCTCCACATGTTAAACATCATTTTTAGCATTTGGTCTTTCCACCATAACAACAAGAAGTTATTGCTCAAGTTTTCCAATTTTACAATTTCTCATAAAATTTCTTCATTTGACACAACTATAGAATTTCCTCTATCATTTACCCACATGGAAAATTATAAAGTATCAATTTCACAATTTCACGACTTTTTCCAAATTTCCCAAATTCTAGAGTTTCCACGAAAACAATGTTTTTATTCCATTTTTGAAATGATTTTTCCAAAACAACACCAACACCCTAAAACATACTCATATTATCTAAAATTTTGGGAAAATAGATGAAATCCACCTCTAACATCATCTAGGGTTCAACAAACCCAAAATCATAACTTACAACATGATAAAATACTGAAAACATGTATAAACTTACAAAAATGTATATATAACTCAAAGATTATCCCTACCCCAAATGGAAGATGAAGAATCGTTATACTTACTCACACTATAAAGCTATATGGTTGGTCCATTAGGAAACATAATAACATTCCCACACAAGTAATGGTCAATTGGAAGTATGTAAAGTTCTGCTCTAATTTGAAAGTCCGTCTAATGTTATTTGGATGCAACCCAGCACCTGTTATAGTAAAAAAGGATTAATAAAATCTAATAGGTAACCTATTTTGAAGGCTTCAAGTGGATAACAACGATAGAATTCATTTGAGATTGAGGCCTGATTATTCGAAAACATGTGGATTATTGGATGTATGTGAATAGGTGAATAGAAATATATAAGCTATGAGATTGATGAGAACAGTAATTAGTGTATGTATGTGTTAATGTTACGAGGCCAACTTCAAGGTTCATTTCATATTAATGCGTATTATGGGATAGCTCTTAAGGATTATGATGAATTACTAATTTGGGTTATTAATCATAGTTGACCTCTTGATATGTGACCATTGAAGGGTAAGAAGTTACTTGAGAAGAAGTAATGTAACGAGACAAAGATTTACGATTTGTTCCATATGAGTAACACAAGTTTGAGGGACCAAACTTCTTAAAGGGAGGAAGAGTGTAATAACCCGACCCTTTCATATGCTTTAATTCTCTCATTATATGTGCAATTATATGTGTGCTTACGTGTTTGATGTGAAATTCCATGTTTTAATATGTGAATTACATGTCTATAAATTTGTATCTGTCAGTTATGAGAAAATCTGTTGAAATTATGCCTTTTAGACTGAAAATTGAAAGCCTTAGAGACACGATAAGCCAAAACTGACCACATAGATATGATCAGCATGATTTTTAGAGTTTAATATAAATTTTGGTAAAATTTTGATTCGGAATGAATTATCTTGCGTGATTTCGGCTCGGAATCTGAAATTGACGGCCTAAATAGATTCAAAAACCGAGATGGTGTACCTGGATAGGTTAATTGGAATTTTTGGGATCATTTCGGAAGTTTCATTAAAAATTTATTTCGTCCGATTCGTTAAGGTGTGTATGGGCCACCTTTAAGTGTATATATATATATAAGTGATATAAGCCATTTGAGCTCAATGTTATCTTGATTTAAAACACAAAAATCTAAGGAAAGAGAGAGAGAGTTCTAGAACGATAAAAGAGAGAGGGAGAACTCAAGGAGAAGAAGGAAGAGAGAAGAAAAGTGGAAAAAGGAAGAGGGAACTTGAAGAGAACATTAACGTAAGCTAATCTACACAAATTAGCCAACTAAGGTAAGCATCTTCCTTTAATTTTATGAATACAAGTTGTATTCCTCATTAGATCATATAATCTAGGTTGAATTAAGAGGTTGAATGGTGTAAATTGGTGTAAATTGAAGTAAGAACACTAAAGGAGAAGATTACTTGGTTTTATCATTTTGAGTATATGAAGTTGGACTCGGATTCCTTGCACTTGTTAGATTTGAGAGTTAATTCCTTTATATTCGCTTATCTTGAAGTTGATTGTGAGAAGTTGAACCTTAATCTTGAGGTTTTATATGGTTTGAACTCATAAAATTATATATGAAATGAAGATCTATGTGAATTTGGAAGAAGAAGTTTTGAAAAAGTTTGAAAAAGAATTAAACAAGGATTTTGATCTTTCTTGCTTGAAGATTCATTGTATTTTTGATGTTTTGATTTAGAAAACAATCATAATCTCATGTTTTCTATTAGTTTTACATGTTTTTGAGTGATTTGAGTTGAAACCTAGCTTGGAAAATGGAAGAACAAGTGTTAGAACCAACAGATATTTTCAGCAGCAGAATTTTGCCAGAGCCGCACGTGCGGTAGGGCTTCCCGCATGTGCAAAAGTCTATTTCCAGAAACATTTTGTATTCTGAAATAATTGCACGTGCTCCTATACATGCCTTGGCTCTTCCGCATGTGCGGTTTTGATCCCGTACGTGCAGAACTCCCCTGTTTTAGCCCAACTTCAAATAGGCATATCTCTCTTATCTGAACTCCGTTTTAAGTGATGCTTAAGCCTAAACTCAAGCCCCGAAAGCCGAGTTTCCAATAGTCGTGGTCTTACAACTAAATTTGAAGTACAAAAATAGATATGTTCAAATTAGTGAAAATTGTTCACTTTCTTTTTAACCGTTTTGTGCTATTTTCTCTCCTAACCCAGTTTCCTTTTGTTTCTTCCTATTCTCCTAGACATGAATTATGACCCATTGAGGACTAATGATTTTAGAACCAACATAGATAATTGGTTAAGGAGCAAAGTAAAGGATCGGTTTATTTGATTAAGAAAAGATTAAGAGAAGTAAATTTGATCAAGAGAGTAATTCTATATTTCGATATGTTGTGCTATGTGCATTGTGATTGCAGATCAAGATTCAAGGACCGATTAACCAATTTTGGAAACCACTGTAAGTAATAATAGTGTAAAGATATATGTTCACTTGTATTTATTTTGATACGTAAATGTTGTGATTTCTGAAATTATGTTTTATTCAAATGAATGAGTTACAAGAATTGTGATATGGAATATGGATATGAAATGTGAATTGTTTATGCTATGATAAGTGGGCCCAAGGAGAGATGGAGACATATTGATGTTCCATCTACTCTATGATAAGATATGTTTGGACCTGAGGTCATTCCGAACAACTATTAACATGTGATTGGGCCTGAGGCTATTCTATACTAAGTGTGGGCTCGAGGCTGTTATGTATCCTATGTGGGCCTGAGGCCATTCTGATAAATGTTGGGCCTGAGGTCATTCTGTACTAAGTGTAGGCCCGAGGCCATTCTGTATCCTATGTGGACCTGAGGCCGTTCTAATATATGCTGAGCCTGAGGCTATTTTGTGGACCCAAAGTCGCTCTGTAAATGTGATTTAAGAAAAGTATGGATTTATATTAGTATGATTACTATGATGTTGGGCTCATTCATTTAAACCTCTTTACTGTATTATTACTTATTGAGCTTCGCTCACTCCGTATTTTATATGTATGTAGGTGATCAATCTGGAGACTAATATTAGGTCAGCCTCAGGAGTTCTTTTGTGGACCTGTTATGCCAAGATTCCAAGATGGAGCTTTTCCCCTATTAAGATCCTCTGAATAAAGTCTACCCTTTTGTCAAGCCACCCAGGATGCTCCTCTATGTCGAGGCTTTAACTTTGTATTGTTAGAATTCTATATTTTATTGAGTCTTATGTATGTGTG
This sequence comes from Camellia granthamiana, assembly GCA_036172215.1. NCBI lineage: Eukaryota > Viridiplantae > Streptophyta > Magnoliopsida > Ericales > Theaceae > Camellia > Camellia granthamiana. The sequence continues at coordinate 17,410,855 of CM069909.1, read as the reverse complement.
TGTAAGATATATAAGGTTTGTATATGAATATAAATTACTAGTGTGTCTAAATGTTTTAAATATTCCAGTTATCATGTATGCACAAGCTCAATGGACATTATTATTTGTTTTGCTTCCGCTTTAGGTCCCAATATGATTTAAATACTTCGAAATGTTGTTTTGAGATCGAAGGTAATCTAGGATTACTAGCCGGTCATGATTCAAACTTTTAGGGACAGGTTTGGATCGTGACACAAAATGAATGAGATTCTAGTTCTCTAATTTCATACAATCCAATTTAATAAGAAACCAACTACAACCAAGTTGAATAAGTATTTATACAATCCTCATATATAGGAAATAGAATACTTCAAATTCAAACCAACATGGGAGTGAACAATGTGCCAAAAACTAACAATATGTTCATCTTATGTATACACTATGTTTAAATGTGTGCTAATTAGATCAAATCATAATATGCACAAACCTAAAATTTATGCAAACTAAATTTCAATTCCAAAAAACCAAGTGTTCGAATAAAATAAATTAAAGCAAATGAATATGAGAACAGAATAACAAACTTTCAAAACCACTTGTAGAAAATAGAGATGGAGAATAGACTAAATTGAGCATTTGACTCTCACTCCTTAAAACATTCGTCTTTTCAGCAATGCTTCAAAGCGCTGGATGTCTATCTCCCATAATGAAATGCTCTTCGCAATCAAGTCACGGCATTATGAGAAGACAACCGACGAACCAAATTGTATATACATTCTCTTGTCGGAAAACTGAACTCTCAAATATGTAGGAGGAGGAACGAAGGAACGAATAGACAAAATGGATTTGATTGAATGCCTAGAATGGCTGGAGAAGAACTGAATTCATAGGCAAGGAAATGCCTATTTAGAATGGGCAAAAAGACCTAATCAAGTTTCAGAATAGTTGTGTCTTGAAATTATAGAGGGAAGCCGAAAATTCGCAATCAGCCAAAAAATATGTCTTTGTCCGCACACAAATTTGAAATTCAAACTTTATGTTGAAAATTTCTTGCAAAAAATTTGAAACGAAATTTCAAATAATTTTGGCACAAAAAGATTGGTATAGACTGAGCCAACCCACAACCTACACTTGTGATTGGCATGGTTTGAGGGCGATGTGTGTTAATTTTAGAATCCAACCCACTTTGGTTTGTAACTTCTCTTCTTACAAAATTTGGATGTCATTTGGATCAAAACCCAAGGGCCAAACTTGAAACTTATATACACAAATAAGTTCTAATTTTCTTACATAGGGCAAAGAAAATATACCAACATGAAACAAACTCATCAACATAAACCATGGTCAAAAGGCTCATTTTGGAGTCAAAATTTTTTTTTCTTTTTCTTTTTGCAAATGATTTTGAACATCAAATACATATCCTTAATCTCCACATAAAAATGTACACGTCACCACTCGGACCCATCAAAACAGTTTGAGATTATTTTGATTATGATTTAAGAATTCTTTGTTATATCTTATTTGGTTTTTGGTTATAATTTTTTTTTAAAATTTTAATTATGACTCCCATAATATTGAGTTATGTTATTTATAATAATCAAACTCACAAATGACATAATTTACAGGTATACCATAACATTACCCATATAATATATGAGGATTTAAAAATGAAAAATTCTATGTACCATATGCATCCCTAATTACAACTTTTGTATTTTTAATTATGACCTTATGTAGTGTTTGGTTATCACTCAATTTTTTTTTTTTTTCTTTTTGTAAGTTACAACTCCCATAATATTGAATTATGTTACTTGTGATAATCAAATTTACAAATAACATAACTTATATAAGATAATCAAATAAAGAAAGCCTGATTGAAATCTTTCATCTTGTCGGAGAGAGCAACTCATCTTTGAATTAGAGAGCGTATGGAATGTTTGTTTTGACTCATTATTGGTTTAGGGCATTGACCAGTAGGAAAGAGTCTTCTTCATTTCCAATCGACGAAAGTCTTCGGTAATTTCCTCTTTCTTGTTCAGTGGATGAAAATGATGGATAAATTATAAAATATATGTTTGAAATTTATTTAAAATACGAACTATCTCTTATAATTATATAAATTAAATCTCAAAATACGAATCATCTCTTATAATTATATAAATTACATTCCAACTTTTTCAAGGTTATAATCGCATAATAAATTATCACTTTTATTAATAAATCATTAAGTCAATTAATAATAATTTTTAATAATGTCAGAAATATATTTTAATTAATAATTTAAATAATTTTATTATTGTTTAGGAAAGTGTAGTTAAAAGTTTTACTTTTTCTATTAATTCTATTAAATAAAAATTTCTAACAAAAAAATATTTATAATTTTTAAAATTATAAAAAAATAATTTATATTTTAAACAAATCTCAATAATTATATTTATATTTTATCCGAAAATGATACATCAACCCATCCTAAAGTGGGTAAGTTCATAAGTTGAACTTGACAATGCTTGTGGTACACTAATTCCAAATACTTTTGCGTAAGTACACTTTTGAGAATAGGAAAATGCCATGGGGGTGCATATTATAATATGTATAATTTTATTATGAAATTTTGTAATATTAATTATAAAATGTATAATCTCATTATAAATTGATATAATAAAAAAAATCGTAATTAAGTCAAAAAAATTTATAATATCAATCACAATATTTTAGACATTTTGCTGCGTCAATTGTGACGAGATTATTCATTTTATAATTAATATTATAAAATTTTATGAGAAAATTATACGTTTTTATAGTATATGCACCCCTAAAAAAATCCGCACCATAAAATTTCTCTTATGATATTATATGTGTTTAGAGATGTAAATTTGGTCCGGCTTGACCCAGCCGGGTCCACCCGGGCCTGGGCCTAGATCGGCTCATGTCAGGCCTTGCGGGCTCCCGCCAAAATTTGGGTTGGGCCGGGCCACGGTCCAAAAAATTAGGCTTAGGCCCAGGGGGTATTCGGGCCTTGAACGTGCTGGTGGGTCGGGCCTTGGTCCGAGTTGGTGGGCCTGGGCTCAGGCTTGGGACGGGCTTGAAATTTTTTTTTAATTTTTTTTACCAAAATTTTAATATTTTTCACTAAAAAAGAGATTGGGCTTCAGATTGGTCGGGCTAGGTGGGCTGGGCCCACGAGTCGGGCCGGGTTTCAAAATGATGGTCCAAACCCAAGTCCAAGGTCTCGGGTTAGGCTTGAGCCCGGGCCTAAACAAGCTTAAACGGGTCGGGCCCACCCCGGGCCGTAAGAGGGTTTCGAGTCATCCACGGGCCGCGGGCCATTTTTACACTCCTATATGCGTTGTACAATGTGAATGGCAACCCTATGAACAAATGAAAAAGAAATTGTTACTATTTTGGGACATGTTGTCACTGCTGTCCTTAATGCATAGTGAGAATTGTTTTGAGTCTTCTTTTGATTTAAATCGTTTAAATTTTATGAAGTATCAAGAAAAATATATTTGTAAAAAAATTAATTTAATTAAATATTGATAATCTCTTTATCAAAGCACAATATATAAATATATATATATATATCAAACTAAATATAAATGTGATTTGATGAAGGGATTACCGATATCCGATTAATTTAATTTTTTACAAAAATATTATTCTCCATATTTTTTAAAATTTAAATAATTTAAATTATCAACATAAAACTCAAAACAAATCCCATAGTTACACAATAGTCACAAACACAACAGTGATCCCAAATTCATTATTTTGTGAAATCTACTCATGAATCAATGATGATACAGACCCCCTCATAAAATGACCCCCTCGACCCCCAGTGAGCTGGCTAGTGACTGTAGCAACGTGAAGAATATTTTCACGGTGAGAAGGTGTGATACACACACCTGTGAAAAAAAAAAAAAAACAAAACAAAACAAAAAGCGGGAACCAAGCACTAAACCTCATCTTTCCCTCTTCCCTCATCCGTCCGCCTCTGTCAACGCCATAGCTCTCCTCTCCTCCGTCGACGGCCATAGCTTCTCCGGGAAGTTGCTGGTTCTCTCACTTCGATTGCATTTTTTGGACAACCCAGCTGGATACAATGGATCTTTTAGTGGTTTCATATTAGTAAAATAATGTTGAGGAGTTTCTTTTACAATTGAGAAGAGGTAATTTGAAAAAGCAATACACAATTTAAGCAATATGGAACTACTGTGTTGCCCCATCTTTTACGGGCGTCAGCGTCGGGCGTCGGACTGAAGGGGAGCTGAGGGAGTCCGGCGTCGTTGGAGTGAAGGGGAAGAGCTCTGAAGGGGAGTTGCTGATGTCGGCGTCGGCGTCGGCGTCGTCGGGCGTCGTCGGAGTGAAGGGGTGAAGGGGAAGGGGTGGAGCTCTGATTTTTGTTTGTATAATCAATTTGAATTTTGAACGAGGAGAGAGAAAAGAAGAGGTGCGTGGCCCTTTACATTCACGTGACCGCTCACGTGATGTCCAGCTCAGTTGGGGGTCGTGGGGGTCGTCTTATGAGGGGGTCTGAAGCATTATTGTTATTATTATTATAACTTATTATTATTATTATTATTATTATTATTTGAGCAGTTCTATTTTAACGATTATTAAATAGAATTGGGTAAAATATCAATCAATCTATTAAAATCATTTAATTCGCATCGATCTGTATTGATCCATCTGTTAATTGTGGATTAAATTTTAAAATTTATAATTTGTTTTTAAAATCGTTCTACTTTGCCATAGTTAATACATATATTTTTTGTAACTTCTAGTAAAATATCAATATAAAATGAATGCGAGAGAAATTTAAAATGTGAAATTTGTTACAAATTAATAGTTATATATATATATATATGAAAAATATTATGTAAATTAATGTTATATATTATGCAGATACTTGATAATTATTTAAGAATATTCTTCAATCAATTAGCAAATTGAAACCACCTCAAAGTGCTAACTGCGATTTGATTATTTGTCAATCCACCATTCATGACTTGGCTTATAATTTTACTTTTAAACTGTTTGAACCGCACCGCATACATCACTAATTCCAGGTTTGGCCCTAAATAAATTTGTTTAATTGTATTCCACAGAGTATGAGACTATCACACTAAAAATAGATTAGTTTAGATGTTTTTTTGTCAATAGTCTCTACGGGTAAAGGGCGATATGCGGTGGTGCGTGTGGAGTTCCCCTTGCTCTCATGGTACCATATCTTTATAGAGAAATGTTCTATCATTCTATTTTGTCACTCGTAAATATATATTTTAATGAGGTAACAAATAATATTAATTAATCAATCCTCTTCAAAGTATTATTTTTTTAATTATTTAACATCGGTAATTTAGAACGTTAGTTAAAAATTAATCTTTTAATTTTTTTAACTTTTTTATCTTTTTATGTGTAAAAAATATAAAAATTGATGTGACTTAAAATAAAGTAAAAGCTACCTAGCTTTCCAAATTGCCTGTAAACATACAAGAGATGTGCTACGTAGCTCGAAAAGAGCGGCCCCGAATCCCCCGAATCCAAAAACGATGTCGTTTCGTCGTTTTGAATTTTTTTTGTCAATCAGAAAAGAAAGAAGAAAGAAGAAAGAAGAAAGAAGAAGAAGAAGAAGAAGAAGGAAGAAGAAGAGAAGAAGAAGAAGGAAAAAGAAGACAGCTGCGGCGGGAGACAGAGAGATTGGAGGCGGAGGCAGAGCCGGAGGCGACGGCGATCGGAGGCGGCGCTGCGACGAGCTGCTGCGACGATCGGCCGGTCGATCTGCGATCGATCGATCGGCGGCGGAGGCGAAGGAGGGGCCCTCTCTCTCTCTCTCTCTTTCTCTCTCTCTCTTTCTCTTCTCTTTCTCTCTTTCGAGCTGTTCGGGGAGGGGGGGAAATCGGGGAAAAAATCATTTTTGAAACATACAATTCAAAATGATGAAAGAGATCAACAATGTTTCATATCACTAAAAAAAAATTACTAATAGCATTAATGTATTGGAAATGTCAAAAAAAAAAAAAAAAAAACAAGATATAGATAGAGGTCCACTATCACATCATTAATGATATTATTAAAGTACCACTTTTAATGCTCCCAAAGATTTTCCAGAAAGAGATATAACAAAACTCTTTCTCTATAATATAGATGGAGTTTTGAGAATAAATGATAGCTTTGGTTGGCTGACAGCTGGCAATACAGGTAATCACTGAGGGTGTGGAGGGTTGGGCTTTCCCCTCTACAGTGATGAACTCAACCTCACTCAACCTCCTTTGCTCCTTTGCTTTCTCTCTATAAATAAGTTATAAATTATATAAATTATCATATCATTTTTTTATATTTTTTATAAAAAATTAAAAAATTAAAAATAAATAAATAACCTACACAACCAGTAAAAGTGATAAATAAATAACCTGCACCAATAAATAACCTACACTACCCAAAATAATAAATTTTCCTTTTTCAAATCATAATTCAAAATTTAAAAATCAAAACACAATTTTATACTTAAATCATTATTCTAAAACTAAACTAAACCCACCCTAAATAGCATAGTCAATGCTGCTGTGACGTCCCGGGTTTTGGGGGTTGAATAATATTGTATAGTAGGGTAGAATGCCATTCTTCCGGTGTTTGGTTTACCGTGTCGGGTCGTTGAGATTCCTTTTTTACTCCTACTTAACCTCTCATAACTTTTCCGGGTTGTAAACTTTGAGTTTTGGACATTGAAACTTGCCTTGGTTTTCAAAATCACTTTCTGAGTTCTGGGCAAAACTGTGCGCAATTGAAAACCGCCTGAGCGGATCCTCACAGGGTTTTCCAAATTTTCAGAGTTTTCTAGACAAAAAACCGCTCGAGCGGATTTTGGATCCCCCGCAAGCAGATTTTGGGTGATTTTTGTAGACATCTCTCTATAGCAATTCACCCTTAAGGCAAAAACTTCTGCTCGTGTGGAATTGAAACCGCTCAGGCAGATTTCGGCATGTCTGTCTCAATTTTCGTGCTCTTTTCCTCAAAACTAATGCAAATGTATTTTTTGCATAGATTTTCTTCTCTCTCTCTCTCTCTACGTTTATAACCGATTGGATCGTGTTTTTGTCGACTTTGATTTCTAGGGTTTTCATCATTTTCATCTTCCAAGCTTGAGATAGAGATAATCTTTGAATTATATATACATTTTTGCAAGTTTATACATGTTTTCAGTATTCCATCATGTTGTGAGTTATGATTTTGGGTTTGTTGAACCCTAGATGATGTTAGAGGTGGATTTCATCTATTTTCCCAAAAACTTTTGATAACATAAGTATGTTCTATGGTGTCGGTATTATTTTGGAAAAATCTTTTCAAAAATGGAATAAAAACCTTGTTTTGGAGGAAATTTGGGGATTTTGGAGAAAAAAAAAGCCGTGATATTGTGAAATTGATAATTGATAATTTGCCATGTGGGTAAATGATGGAGGAAATTCTATAGTTATATCAAATAAAGACATTTCATGAGAAATTGTAGAATTGGAAAACTTGAGCAATAACTTCTTGTTGTTATAGTGGAAAGACCAAATGCTAAAAATGATGTTTAACATGTGGAGAATACATGAGTGTTGATATTGTCATATTGTCTCTTGGAAAAGTATACTATGATGTTATATTGATAAGAGATATGAAATTTGATCACAATAGAGGATTGTGTGGATGAATTGAGAAATTTCAAGGCATTGATATAGAAATATATTGCATTGGAATTCACCCAAAAAAAAATATATTGCATTGGCACTTGACTTAATTGTCATCACCTTTTGAATTGGCATTGGTGAGTTGTTTAAATGGAACTTTATTATTGCATTAGACATTTGCATCGCCATTCCGTTTTTATCATTGATACGATTGATTTTGAATATTACATTGGAAAAAATAAATTGTTTTGTGAAACAATATCATAGTGATTTGTTTTTTGGGGGGTAAATACGTTGGTAAATCCGGATAGGAGATATAGTTAGTATTTGGTTAAGTTGGCCTGAGTGTCCATGGTGAAATACTGAAAACACGCGTAGAGGAGGTACCATGTGCCTTCCGATTAACTATTGGTAAAGTGGGGATTGACAATGTTTGTTATGCTTACTTGCAGATACCAACCTAGGGATTACTTGAGTCGTATTTACCGCCCCTTTGAACTACATTGAAATTATCGAATTGTTAAATTCTCAAGATTGCATTGTACATAAAAGTTTCAAAGGTAGAGATGTATGTTTTTTTGAACATGGCATGGCATATTCATTCATCCTATGAAATTGTATAAAATGTATATACTTTGTGAAGATTTTCCTACTGGCTTTGTGCTCATCCCTATAGGATTTTGTGCAGGAAAGGATGTGGTGATCCCACCGAGTTAGTGCGTGGAATATATTTTGAGAGCACAAGGCTTTTTTCTTTGTTATAATTATTTTTGACAAGCCAAGAGCCTTATATGTATGGGTTCGAAAACCACTTTTGTGTAACCAGGCCTAAGCTGTGGAAATTGTAGCCCTTGAGGGCATTTATTTGCACTTGACTTATATGTCACATGTTATAGATTCATATACTAGGGATGTTGAATGTAAAACCGCACGTGGAACATTCTTTTGTATATCTCTTGATTGTTAATGAATACAAATGTTAGAGATTTGAGGATGATGTTAATATTGAGATTTGGTTTTCTTTTACATTAAACAATGGAGGTTAGTGAATTTTTATTGTGTAAATTTTTGGGGTGTGACAACTTAGTATCAGAGCTATCAGGTTTGAATACTTGGGGCTTGTGGGAAGTGGTTCTTTATCCACAATGGGTTCATTTCGCTTAATTAGGAGATGTTCCATGCATTAGGTGTTATGTGACAACATGCTTATGTGACTAGATGGGTATGAGATTGAACTTTTGGGATGTGGTTTATGCCTATTAAATTCCTTGAGGTCTTATTAGAATGGTACTTGATCAATACTCATTCTAATAAGAATTCTTGGTATTTCATGGGACAAATTTCATAGTAAAGGAGTAATCCGTATGTGTTTATGTGATTATGTGCTTATGTGGAGTGAAACTAAGTGTTTTGTGATATGGAAATATATGGAATCATTACGATAGGACGTGTAAAGTAAGTTGTGAGCACATTTGAGTTTGTATGCTAAATTGTTTACTTTTATCCTTAATTAGGATGTCAGGGAGAGGTCAAGCACGTAGTAGTAGGGGTGGGAGGCACAGTAAGCCTCAATGAGGTGTGCATAAGGTACCAGTTCATGAGGTTCCAGTGCAAGATGAAGGGTTCGGCCAAGCTAATGCGGCTGAGCAAGCAGGCCAAACTAATGTGACCGAGCAAGTGGGGCAAGTGAGAGTCCCAGAACAAGCGAGTCAAGTCGCAATGGGCACCCTAGCCCGAGAGATGGTAGGGACATTGAGAGAGTTTGTGAATATTTTGAGGGCGGAGAATCAAGCCCGAGAGAACGCCATGGAGTCAAGGGCAAGTTTTCTTACAATAGAGGTTTTGCGGGCTAAGCCGAATGAGTTTCACGGTGGCCCCGAGCCCACGAAGGCGGATGAGTGGCTCGAGCAAACGGTTAAGACATTTGAGATGCTTCACATTGAAGATAGTGAGATAAGGGTGACTCTAGCGAGCTACTACCTCAAAGGGGATGTGGGCCAATGGTAGAAGTACGCCATGGGTAGAGTGGAACCGGCATGGGAAGCTTTTGTCTTTGCTATCCAAGATAAGTACCTACCTTCCACAGTTAAGGAGAGATTGAGGCAAGAATTTCAAAACCTCAAACAACTAAACCTGTCTGTGGTCGAGTTTGAGACGATCTTCACTAGTTTTTCCTGGTTTGCACTGGAGTTGGTGGCAATGGAGAAGCGTCGTTGCATAGAGTTTGAGAAGAGATTAAGAACGAAGATTTTGTTCAAGGTTGCTAGGAATATGATCCGGAACTATGACCTGTGGAGGCGACAACACATGTAAAGATTACTGTGTAGGCCGAGGAAGAGAGACTTCAGGGTTCGAGGTCTCGGGGTTAAGAGTCTCAGGGGGACTTTAGACCTAGCAAGAAGAACAGGGGCACTTCTTCATCCCAGCCCCAATCACAGTAGTCTAAATCTACCTTTCCATTGCTAAGTGCTGGCTCGGGGAGGAATACTCAGGGGAGCTTTACTTGTTTCAAGTGTGGCCAATCGGGTCACAAGGCTAATTCTTTACCACCACCACTTAACCGATCTTAGATTCAGCCTTAGAGTAGGGGACAAGGGCCTACTTACTTTCAGTGCGGTCAGTCAGGGCACTTGAGAAGAGCTTGCCTGCAGTTGGGAGGTGCATGTGGCGTATCAGGGTCAAGGCAGACTCAGAGCCATCAGCAGGCTCATTTAGTTCAAACCCCACAAGCTAATTAGGGAGCCGCTTCGGCTCAGTCAGTTCAACAGGCCTATGCTCTGAGAGATGAGTAGGTTGATCAGAGGCCACAAGGGCGTGTGTATGCTGTTACAACGCCAAAGCAGATGCCAAGGTTCTCTATTGTGAGAGGTATTTTTATTGTGTGCAATTCTTTGGCTAATGTGTTGATAGATACGGGTGCATCGCATTCATTTATATCCTCTGCTTTTGTTTTTTTATTGGGGTTAGAAGTGACTCAATTAGCATCTTCACTCAAGGTAGAGTCACCAGTTGGGGGTAAGGTCGACTTGGACCGAGGGTGTCGTGGTTATGAGATAGAGGTTGCCGGGCGCCGACTTCCTTTTGCATTTGTGTTGCTAGACATGTCAGGTTTTGATGTCATTTTGGACATGGATTGGTTGTCTTTGTATCGTGCTATTATTGATTGTTACTGTTAGAGGGTTACGGTGTGCACCTCGAGTGGTGATTTTTTTTATTTTCTGGGGGACCGAGCTGATAGAGTGTTATCGCCAATTTATGACCCTCGTGGTAGGGGCGAGCTTAGTTGTCTTCTTGCAACTCTCTTGGATAGTGAGAGTGATGGGGTACGAGTAGAACTACGGAGGGTAGTTTGTGAATACCGAGATGTCTTTCTTGAGGATCTTACTAGTTTGCCACCCCACTGGGAGAACGAGTTCTCCGTTAACTTAGTGCCTGGCACGACACTGATTTCCATGGCACCGTATAGATTTGCATCCGCAGAATTACATGAGTTGAAGATTCAACTTCAAGAACTTTTAGACAAGGGTTTCATTCGCCCTAGTACATCACCTTGGGAAGCGCCTGCTCTGTTTACAAATAAGAAGGATGGGTTGTTACAGTTATGTATTGATTATCGCAAATTGAATCGAGTTACCGTTAAGAACAAGTATCCTCTACCCAGAATAGATGATTTATTTGACCAACTTAGGGGATCTTGTTACTTTTCGAAGATAGACTTGAGATCGAGGTACCATCAGTTGAGAGTTCGGGAGGAGGATATCCAGAAAACGGCATTTCGTATGCATTATGACCATTATGAATTCTTTGTAATGCCTTTCGGTTTAAACAATGCTCCTGCTTCCTTTATGGACTTGATAAATCGAGTCTTCAGAGAATTCTTAGACCGCTTTGTGGTCATCTTTCTGGACGACATCTTGATTTATTCAACCTCTGATGAGGAACACAAGGAACGTTTATAGATAGTGCTTGACTTATTTAGGGTACACCAACTGTATGCTAAATTTGATAAATGCGAGTTTTGGTTGATTAAAGTGAAGTTTTTTGGAGCATGTTGTGTCAAGAGAAAAAGTAACTGTAGACTCTTAGATAGATGCCGTGCAAGATTGGGAACAACCTAAAAATGTTATTGAAATCTGAAGTTTCCTAGGGTTAGCCGGGTATTATCATTGTTTTGTAAGGGACTTCTTTAGACTAGCCACACTATTGACCAGGTGTAGACTTCCCATTTTTCACTACGCATTATTCCAAACACCCGATGATAAAAGTTATACTGTGCAATCTTTTGAATTCTCAGCAAAGAAATTTGGATTCAAGCTCTAATCCCAAACCTTACACTCCATTTTGGCCAAACTATTTTAGACCTTGAAACTCTCTTTTCAAAATATTTTTCCAAATGTTTCTACGATGTTTCGAGGCTCGCATTTCGATTAAACTATTGCACTTTTCAGTAAACCGAGTAAGGACAAAGTGGAAATAAATGAAAGGGAGGTAAAATCTTTGGAAAAATCTTGAAAAACATCTTATTTATAGGTTTGAAGTTGAAGGAAATAGAAGGAGATGGAAGAAAACTAGTTGGGGAAAAGGTTGAGCATCAAACCGTTAAGAGAGAAATGAACAGCCTTCACCAAATTAGGAATATCTCTCTGACCACTTATAATTTAGATATGAAGCCACCACCATTGGAAAGTAGACTTCCGGGGCTTTAATTTAGGCTTAAAAATCACCTAAAACCGAGTCCGGGTGAGAGAGGTATGCCCATTTGAAGTCGGGCTTGAAAACAAGTTTTTGGACCCAACTAAGTTTGTTTAGATCCGGCCGTGGCTTGTTTAGACCCAGCCAAGTTTCAATGAAAAATAGTCTAGACTACCTTTTTAGACCTGAATTTTATGTTTTATGGCCTGGCTGATTCTCATTAGTGCCAAACAGAACAGCTAGCGGGAATTAGACAGCTGGCTTTGTTTGAAGATATTTTTGGCCAAAACATCTCAAATTCTATAAATAAACCCCATGCATTCAGAATTAAAGGTTTGAAGATTTTCCTAAAGGCTTTGAAGGATATTGGGAGCTAAAACCATCTGTTTTACTCCTTTGACCTTAAAATCTTCTTGAAATATACATACATAATACATACACCATTAGAGCTTGTTCTTGAAGCTTTTTATTGAAGTTTCAAACCATATTTCATAAACTTGAGGATGTTTGGAATCAAGTTTGATCAACAAACATACATGCTCTTTAAAGAGGTATAACTCTTATCATATTTTTTCTTTGTTTTTTACTAATCATCTTCTTCATTTTCCTTGAGTTTGTGCACTATTGAAGGCCACATTCAAGGGCTGAAGTATGTGATTCCTAATCCACAAAAAGAGAGGGGTTAGCCTTCCCTCCTCAAACTTGCTTGTCTAGCTTGTTCTCTCTTATTTTTGTTCACTTTCTTCATCTTTCTGAAGTAGTTTTGTCACTATTTTTTTGGTTTTAGGGGTTGTTTGACTCATTTAATTAATTTATGCTTTGAATATCATGTTTGTAGTGCAAGCTTACTTGTCTAGCTTATCCTCTCCTATTTGTGTTCACTTCCTTGCCCTTTTTAAAGTAGTTTTGTCACTATTTGTTTTTTAAGGGGCTGTTTGATTCATTTAAATAGTTTTCTTAGCTTTGAATATTATACTTGTTGTGTTGTAAGTCCTCGTGGCTTCGGTTGTTTAGGCCTTAGACATCGAGTCATTTGAGTTTATAGGCTTATTTACTTAGTTTTCTTGTAAAGAGTCTCACTTTTGTAATAATCAATTTTGCATAATCATCTCTGCACCCTCCCTCCTTTCTTGGTTTTCTTTGTTTGAGAGTCGTTTCAAACGAGTGTTGTTTAAGGCATGCGAAAGAGACCTTCCATGCTTAATGGTTTAATCTCTTTGGTTCAATAACCTCTCTGCTCCAATCTAAACTACCGAGACTGATTTTGATCATGCTGAGGGAAACGACACCTAACATGGCCCAACTTATTACACTTGGAGCAAAATGGTGGTCCTCTATTCTATGACTAACTTAAGGAAACCTGAGTCTGATTAGACTTCCCAAAGGATGACTCTGAAGAAACAATAGTAAACGGAAAATGAAACTGTGCTTGCGATAGAGATTTTACTCTCATTTGCCTCCTACTAGGCCTAGTGTGCTCTTGAACCATAGAACTTGCCAATATGGCCTTTTTCCTTCCATCCCGGCCGACCTTAAGATTGGTGGCTTCCACATGAGCTGCAGCTTCTACGAATGTGTGATAATTCCTATGCATGCACCCAACAACCTTTCATCGAATATCATCACATAACCTCTTTTCAAACTCAATGCAACAATGCTCCTTTGTTGCTACTAACTTGGAGCAAACCTAGACAAACTAGTGAATCTCGCCTCAAACTATGTCGAATGAGTAGTACCTTGGCACAACTCCAAAAATTGTTTCCTTAATCTTTTCCGAGCGAAAGGAGGAAAGTACTTGGCCAAAAAAGGCTCAATAAATGCAACCCAGGTGGTGTCTATGGTAGTGCTCGCATACTTCGACCAACACTCAGCATCTCCCTTCAGTAGAAAACTCACTAATGTCACTATCAACCCCTCATCCTTGACTCTGAGCATATTAAGAGTCTTGGTGACCTGCTCTAACCAATTCTCTACCTCTAATGGTTCAGGCCCTCCTGTGAATTCCAGTGGGTTAAAATGAAATAACTCCTTAGTGATCTTTAGGGCACGAGAATCATCCCCCTCGTTGCGAGTTAAAGCATCCCATACAACTCTTATAATCTCGCATGAAATCTCCTCACCTGCAGCCTGTGTTGCAGGTGCAGGTGTTACTGGAACTGTTGTGCCCCTGCCGACACTTCTAGTCCTAACACTACCCCTACTTCCTCACCCTGATATCCTATCAATGTCAACACCTAACTTAGTAAATGAAACACTAACCTTTCCCAAGACACTTACTCACTCAACCCCCACCAAATTACATAATCGGCCTAGCATATAGTTACATAACACATAAACAATTTAAGCACTTAATCCCATAATCGAGGCAAGTCTACATGGATAACCACTTGTCCCGAAACTCTCAAAGAACTCCCATCAGAAACCACATTGATCAGACGCATTTTCAATGAGATCTCAAAGTAAATTAACCGGCTACAAGCACTATCCCTAAAACTCAACCCCATACCCACACAAATGCAACATGTAATTTCCTACACCTAATCCTACCTACATGCAAATGTCCTCACCAAGAGAAGTTAAACCCATTGTAGCCAAAACCACTTCCTATGAGCTCAAGGTTTTCAAACCTAGTAGCTTTGATACCAAGTTATCACGCCCCCAATTTTATTACTCAGATAATTTATTAAATTTCTTATAAAATTCCATTTTCGATATTAGTTATAGAAGTACCACAAGCTAAATAGCATAAAAGAGGTTCTCTCTCGCATAATTACAATGAAAGAATGTTGAAAACAATTAATAATACATGCCCCATGGGCTTACATTGAGATTTCAAAATACATGATTATGTAGAAAGAACCACTTCAACACTACAACCCTTTAATCATTCATTTACAATATGCACAGAATGAAACCATAAAAAAATAAATAATTTCTTGATCTTCAACTGTTGTACCCAACTCCATTCCTGAAAAATGGTTAAACACATGGGATGAAAATGAGATCTAGTAGGGATCTACAGTGATTCTCAACAATAACAATCAATAGATAAATGTGATGATGAATGCCGTTAAGTGATACGTATATAATAATGTGCCCTTTTATATGTCAAAATAGAGTACGTAGATAGATACTTTCTTCACAAACTTCCCCTTGACATTTTAAGGAAAACGCAATTTTTAACTTCATATCTTATCAATACTATTTTGCAAGAATTTCTTAAAATATTTTGTTTTTCCTTAGAAGAAATCTCATGCCAACTAATCATGTACTCTGTCTAATTCATACATTGCACATATTATTTATTTATTTATTTTTACTGCAACCCTTCACTCCAACATAACCTGCATAACATCATGCACATACGTATGTCAACACATTTCATATAATTGGACTATAATAGTCAACTCATTAACAACATATTCCACATTACACACTTCAAATTTACATCTAACAAATTATCACAATCACATAACGGAATTGTTACAAGATCCTCAACGAATATTCACATATGACAACAACCGGTTTTACCAAGCCATACCAACACAATTTACTAGGCGCTACTCTAGAAGGAAAGTTGGAACCTCTCTCAAGTGCCATGTTTTACCGATAGCTAGCCAGAAGGAAAGTGGAACTTCCATATAGCCCAACAATCCACATGCTTTATCGGGCAGTACTCTGGAAGGAAGGCAGAACCTCTATCAAGCGCCACGCTTTACCGGTCGCAAGCCGGAAGGAAACAGACTCTCTTTCCAAAACTTTACCCATCAATTTCCTTATTTCAATTCAGAAAAATTACACCAACATCACATTTAATAATAAAGGTAAAGTTTCTTCTTTATAAACAAATATGATTTGTTTTTCACACACTTCAATCACAACTTGTTTTATTTAAATTACACTCCTTTAATATCATACGCTTCCCATAGTTCATGACACCAAATTCACTCATCAATTACTATAACATGAACCTATCCTACAAGAATGTTCTCATAACATCTAATAATCAACATTTATACCCAATTCAATTGTGCATCAACTCAATTTCAAGAATCAAAGACCAATTGAAGAAAAACCCCATGTCAAAATAAAATTTAAAACTAGGGTTTGGATAAAATTTGGGGCTTTCTACCTTAAAGCACATAATCATGTTCCCTGCAAACCAAAACTTCTATAATCAACTTTAATCACATGTTTAACTCTTTTGACTTAGAAATCCTAACTTCCTTTACATGCTTTTCAAGAAAATTCATTTCAACATCAGGTTTTATGCAATAGAAACATACCACCCATCAATCCATACGAAAATATTAAGGAACAACCCAGAAGACCAACATCAACTAAAACATGATCCGCTCAAATTAATAGAAACCCTTCTTCGTGCTCATCATTTTTATATAAAGAACTAAGGTGGGATTCTCACTCAGAGAAAATGAAATAAAAGGTTTAAAGAGCTTGGAGCTCAAAAACGGCGGAAAAGAGAAAGAAAAAAGAAAGAAAAAATGGACCAAAAAAGACATTTTAAAGTGCTGATCCCGAACAGACCGCTCTAGTGATGAAACAAATACAGAGTGTCAGAGACACATGACCGCTCAAGCGACATAACCTTTATTCGAGCGCAGAACTCATACTCCTAGAAGTTCAAACCATAGAGCGAACACTTTTGCACTCAAGCGAACTTCATTAACTCTCAGAATCTCCAAATTGTAGACAAAAGTACTACATGCCTCGAAAGACCGCTCGAGCAAACAAACCCTTGTTCGACTGATGAAGAAAATTTTCAGGATGCTACAAGTGCCTTTCCAAAGGATTTCGATGAATGTAATAGGCACAAGTTGTATCCTAGAAGCTTAACCCTATACCCACATAGTCACACAAACACATAACGCATACAAGGTAAACTAATGTCCCTTCTTAGCAAGATAAACCCATTGTTACAAAAGCCACATCCCACGAGCTCAAGGTATTCAAACTTGGTTAACTCTGATACTAATTTGTAAAGCCCTAATATTTTAACCAATTTTATAATTACCGATCCTTTATTAATCTCCAATTTCACAATGTGAAGAAAGAGATAAAGAAAATTAAGTAAAGTACAACCATTTCAAAAGTCCAATATTGATCTCTTCTCATTAGATTTCTCATAGAAGGTACATTTCAGTTTACAACGTTAGTGTTCGAAATAATCATACATTATAGTTCAAGAAATTCAACAAAATGCCCAATGAGGGCTTACACCTCTCAAGGCTAGCACCTTGATTACACACATAAGAGGAATTCTATCCCAAACACATAAACCCAATGGCTATAATCACATAAAACATCCAAAGTGAGCTTCCATGCTCCATCAAGATCTCTACCAATTTCTAGCTAGTGGAGGCACATCATCACAACCTGAAATGTTTGTTATAATATGGATGAGCTAATACCCAATAGGAAATACTATTAACAAGACATATAAATAATCGAGATGCATATGATCATGCCATGCACTAGTTAGGATAAAATTCAAATTTTCTCTCTTAAAATAAAAAATGTTCAATGCGTGATTTTCATTCAGAGTCTCATCTACAACCATAGGGTGTAAATCCGCTATGACATCCCAAGCAAGAGGCGCAAAATCATACATACATATATAGATTTATATACAGAAAATATTTTCACATTTGCCGACTCTAAAAACGGCAGGGCAATGGGCACCAAAAACCTTTCCCTTCCACATTTGCCGGCTCCTGAAATAGCAAACTCGTGGACACCCAAAATCATATTTTTGCACATTTGCCAACTCTAAAAACGGCAGGCTCGCAGACACCCAAAAACCTTTCCTACATTCGTCTGGCAATAAGCTCAAGACAGGGCAATTAGGCATCTTGACTCCCCACGTAGGTACCAAATACAACACACAACCCATTACCAAAATCCGACTCAACTACCTGGACTCATATGCTATTTACCCCCCTTTGACATTTTCCAAACATCCACAAGATTGTAAAATCACATGAGAAAACTATAATGCACATGATGGATGAGTTTTCAAATCCAATTTCCAGAAGGTTTGTCTAATTCACAACAACATTTAATAGTATCAACAATAAAAGGTTTCTCCAACACCACCATTTTTCACAATCTTAATATTCATCTATTTTAATACATATATCTAAGAAAATTCAATAATCTCATGTCCCAACATCATTTCCATAATCATTCACACAATGTCAAGATTAAAGAGTCACTTGAGCCAAACCCCCATTATTTAATCAAGTTTGAAAACTAGGGTTTTTGATAAAATTGGAGTTTTTCCCTCTTTAACACTTAAAGGGTCAATTGTTATCGTCAATAATAATAATTAACAAAACATTCATAGGTGTCATTTGGGAAGTGGGTTGGCTTTTGACTTTTTGTTTTTTTGGTTATTTTAGCCTGGGGCTAAAAAGCTTGATTTGGGAAGGACTTTTTGGCTTTTTTGGCTTTTTGGCTTTTTGGCTTTTTGGTGAGGTGTGCACATGTTAAATGACCGAACTGCCCTTGGTGTTTTACATTTCCACTCCTACCCGTCCTTTCTCTACGTCAGCGTCATTGCACTTTCGTTTTTTTTTTTTTTTTGGATGAGGAGTATTTTACGATTCTTTTTTTTTAATTTATGTTTTTGTCATTTTTATTTATATATATATATATTAATTTTTTTTATTTTTCAAAAATGAGTTTTCATGTCTTTTATTTATTTTTAAATTACGTGGCAAATGCTAATTTTTGTTTTTAAATTATTATTTTTTTCGACGAGCCGTATTTTTCTGGTTCTTTTTTTTTAATTTACGTTTTTGTCATTTTTATTTTTATTTGTATACAATAATTTATTTTTATTTTTCAAAAATGGTTTGAAAAATATTTTATTTCTTTTTAAATTACGTGGCAAATGCTAATTTATGTTTTTAATATATATATATATTTTTTTTTTGGATGAGGCGTATTTTTGTGGTTCTTTTTTTTCATTTACATTTTTGTCATTTTAATTTTTATTTGTATACATTAATTTTTATTTTTTTCCAAAAATGGGTTTTCATGTGTTTTATTTATTTTTAAATTACATGGCAAATGCTAATTTCTATTTTTAATTTTTTTTTTCGATGAGGCGTATTTTTCTGGTTCTTTTTTTTTTAATTTACGTTTTTGTCATTTTAATTTTTATTTGTATACATTAATTTTTTTTTTTTTCCAAAAATAGGTTTTCATGTGTTTTATTTATTTTTAAATTACGTGGCAAATACTAATTTCCGTTTTTAATTTTTTGTTTCGATGAGGCGCATTTTTCTAGTTCTTTTTTTTTTTAATTTACGTTTTTGTCATTTTTATTTTTATTTGTATACATTAATTTGTTTTTATTTTTCAAAAATGGTTGTTCATGTGTTTTCTTTATTTGTAAATTATGTTGGTAGCGTTTGGTAACGTTTACGTTTTTTGTTTATGTTTACATAAATTTTATAAACTGGTTTTTGTTTATTTTTAGAAAAACATAAATTATAAATGCGTTTGGTTTGAACAAAATGCTTAAAAAATTTTAAAAACATAAACTAAAAAATATGTTCGTTCAGGCCTAAAATATTTATATTTATTTTTATTATTTATGACAATGGGATCACACAAATTATAATTGAAAAAAAAATTAATTAAAAAATAATTGAAAAAAATTTAAGGAAAAATTACCCATAAATCCTATCCTAGAAAATGTTACTCCATCTAGTCCTGAATATTTTCTTATAAACCATTTAGTCCTTTTTTTACATCACAACATCATTATCAAAATAACATCAAACAACATTATCAAAACAACTTCACAACATTATCATCAAACATCTGGGACTAACAGAGTACCCATTTTCGATCCACCATTCCTATAAAAAACCCACTTCCCATAACCATTGATTGGGTTTCTTTCTTCACCCTTCCTATTTCTTCTTCTTCCCCACCCCTAACCCTAACCTTACTCCTCTCCCTCTCCCTCTCCCTCGCCTCACCTCACCTCCCGATCGACCTCCTCTACCACCGCCTCCGCCGCCATGGCCTCCTCCTCCGTCCTACGTCGACAACGCCGCCGTCTCTCTGTAAACACCACCGCCAACCTCACTCTCACCGCCGCCGGAAAAGTGATCGGAGATGACGATCTACTCAGCGATCGTGGGTTTAATCCGTTTTGACCGCGCCACCGTCGACTCCCTCACGTCCCGCCGCGACCTCCTTCAAAGCTACTACAAAGCCCTCTGCGCCGTCGAGTCGATGATGTAGTTAATGTATATATATAATCAATCCCTACTGTCTCTTCCCTTCCTTTTCTCTTCTCTTCTCTGCAATTTGTATATATATCCGATTACAAACAATGGCGGCTCCGCCATCATCATCTTCGGCTGCAAACATCATGCTAGCCGTCTTCGAGAAGAAGACAGGACCAAAGATCTCTACCGTCCTCTTTGAACCCTAAAGCAACTGCGATCCGATCTCGAAAGCAACTGCGATCCGATCTCCAAACTCTAAATTGAAATCTGATGTTTAAATGTTACGGAATAGTTGATGTTCAATGTTATGGAATAGTTGATGTTCATGTTGATGTTTAAACGTTGATGTTCAATGTTACGGAATAGTTGAAATCTGATGTTTAAACTTTGATGTTCAATGTTACGGAATAGTTGATGTTCATGTCGATTCAAAGTTACGAAATAGTTGATGGTCATGTTGATGTTTAAACGTTGATGTTCAATGTTACGGAATAGTTGATTTTCATGTTGCTAATGTTCCCAATGTTGATGATGATATGTTCTTACAGTTGATGTTGATGATATGTTTGCTGATGTTGTTCTGATGATGTTGTGGTGTTTCGATTGGTGTTTATGATATGTTGTTCTTATCCCAATTATGGTAGATTCAACACCCATGATTTTTCATGATGTTACTGTTTTTTTATTGATATTTTTTTTTAGTGATGTTGGTGATGTAGTTGATGTTAATAGGACCTTTCAGTCTATAAAAAAACTTTTAGGACTAAACAGTGTACAAGTTATTAATTTGGGATTTATTGGTGCATCACCCAAAATTTAATTGGGAAAAAAATTAATTGAAAGAAAATGCAAAAAATTAATTAAAAAATTAATTGAAAAAAAATTAATTGGGAAAAAATTAATTGAAAAAAATAATTGGAAAAAAAAATAATTGAAAAAAAATTATTTGAAAAAAAAAATTAATTGAAAAAAAAATTAATTGAAAAAAAAATAATTGAAAAGAAAATTATTTTAAAAAAAATATTTGAAAATAAATTATTTGAAAAAAAAATAATTGAAAAAAAAAATTGAAAACTGAAAACGTAAACTCATTTTTTGAGTTTACGTTTTGTCTCAAATTTATAAACTGAGATAACCATTTATAAACAAAAAAAATTATCAAACAAGTTTTTATGACAGTTTTTTAAATTTTTGTGAATATCAACTGAAAACTGAAAACGGAATGATTACCAAACAGACCCCACGCTAATTTATGTTTATTATTATTATTATTATTATTATTATTTACTTTATTTGTGTTTTTTGTGAAGCAACTATGAGAGGGGGTTAGTTTCGTAAAATCACGCCGCCTGAGCTGTATCATCACCACCTGAAGGCCTTTTGTCTGGTAGTGGCTAAATTAGCCTAGTTTGGACAGTAGTGGCTAAAATAGCCCAAAACTGTCTTCCCAAACCATGCCATAGTGTTACTCAAAAAAATTGGATATAAACCTTTTTTATTTATCAAACCCTCTTAATATCACAAAATCATCTTTATACATTACTATAACTAAGAAAATACCATATATATCTTAAATCATAAATATATCAAGTTAAACGTATTCCTAACTCAAGGATGGAAGCAATAAGATGAAAACCCACCGAGAGTTTCGAAGAAATCACAATTCAATCGGTAAAAATGTTAATCTTTACTTATTCTTCATCTTTAATGAAATATCTATGGTGGATTCTTGGTGAAAAATAAATGAAATCAAGGTTTGGAGGTCTGGGGTTTCAGGTATGGAGGAGAGGGAAAGAAGAGAGGAAGAAAGAATAAAAAGTTTGGACAAAAAAGTAGCTTTAAAGTGCTTGACTTCGAACAGACCACTCGAGCAATGAAATTAAGCTCTTAGAATCTTAGAATCCCGAACAGACTGCTCGAGCAACCAAAAGTTCGCTCGAGCGGACTTGCATCCAACATAAGTACTCAAATTTCAAACGGGCATAACTCCTTCATCTGGACTCCGTTTTAGGTTGTTCTTGTGTCTAAATTGAATTCCCGGAAACAAGATTTCCAATGATTCTAGCCTCACATCTAGATCCAAAGTGTGGAGAGATAAGGTAAAAGAGTGAAGACTGCTTATGGGATAATTATACGAATCAATGTTTTTGGTTCAATCCAACTTTACCATTATGATACCACCGCAATCAATACTCTAAAATGAATCAAAGCCACTCCAAATACGATAATAAGAGTGTCAAGAGCAATCCCACTAGTCCAAGGAATATGAAATGTTATAACTACACAACAGAGCTATTTAACCGTGTAGTGTTGTAACAACCCCGACCCATGCTTAACGTGAATCCATGCTTAATTATGTCTAATAAGTAATTAAGTGAAATTTTGTATCATGTGTTGCCTTATTTGTGTATATATTTGTTTAATGTAGAAAAATCAATTCATGTTTCCGTTTCAGTCTGCGAATCGAAGGCCTTATCAGCATCTAATTCAGAAATTGACTTGGTATACGTGATATTTGGAATTTTTAGAACATTATGGTAGGTTCAATTGAAATTTGATTCAGAATGAATTAAATTAGAATAAATTAATGTCCAATTGATTAGTTGATCAACAAATTAAATAAGCCATTAGCCAAGCCTATATAAGGCATTAGTAGACCCTCATTCACACTTTACACTCTCATATCTACATCCTTGGTAGCAAAAATGTGAGAGAGAGGGAGTGAGAGGCCAAGAACTTGAGATCAAACTTGAGGTAAAGAAGGACATTGTTTGGAGACTTAAAGGATTGCTCAAGATTACCTCTAAATCTTACGAAATTGGGAAGCTAAGGTCAGAACTCAAGCCTTTAGTCTTGCTTTTG
This sequence comes from Camellia granthamiana, assembly GCA_036172215.1. Taxonomy (NCBI): domain Eukaryota; kingdom Viridiplantae; phylum Streptophyta; class Magnoliopsida; order Ericales; family Theaceae; genus Camellia; species Camellia granthamiana. The sequence continues at coordinate 17,387,391 of CM069909.1, read as the reverse complement.
AGTTGGTAAATTCGTGAATTCAAGAGAATTGAGTGGATTAACATGAGTTTTGAGGTAGAATTGAAGAAAGTTAAGTCATTTTACGCGTGCATACATATTACATAGCAATTGGAAGTTGTTTTCAAAGCTTTCCTCACATACATGTTGTAATTCTAGCATGGTTTGAAGAATTCATAATATTTCTCACCATTGGACCTCATTTGATCATGTTTTGGAAGCTATGAACTCAAATGAATACATGCATATCATGTTCATATCATATTCTTATATCTCAAGTTGAATATTTGCACAATTGACATGTTTCTGGGCCTTGATTTCATGAAATAATCTTTAACTCTTAATGTTTTCAAGTTTAAACTAATTTTCTCAAGTTTTTGGGCCCAAAGGTTGAGTTAAATGGCTTTGAATTCAAGTTTGGAGCTTGGAAATTTAATCTAGAAATCCCAGATTCTGCATTTTCGCTCGAGTGGCAAAATCTACACTCGAACGGCCACCCTGCGATTTTACACTCCCGCTCGAGCGACCTGAAGTCTGCTCAAGCGTGAAATGCATGCTCCCAGAAGTTTGCATGTTTTGCAGACTGCTCGAGTAGTAAAAGTTGCGCTCAAGCAACAGCATGAGTTTCACGCTCGAGCGAGAGTCGAGCGGCCATCGAGTGGAGATTTCACTTACCCAGTACTTTTGTAAAGTTTACAGAGCGCTTGAGCAAGGGAAGTAGCGCTCGAGCGTCTCCTTACATGTTTGCATGTCCGCTCGAGCAAGGGAAGTTATGCTCGAGCGGGACCCCTATTTCCAGCATTTTTGACCAAGTGTTTTTAAATGCATTTTTGCATCCTCATTGCATCCTAGGCATTCCTAGGCCAATATTAAGACACTATAATAAGGATAAAGAAGTAGAAACACACCAAGATAAGAGAGAATTAAGTTAATATTTCCAGGTATGTAATTCAGTATGTGTTCGTTCTGTAACTATGTAGGTCATGGGCCACAAGATGTCTAATTTGCCCATCCTGTCTGTTTTCCTTGGAGCCATCTGTTAATTGTGAGTAATAACTTAGTAAAGCTATGTTCAATTTTACTTATTTTCTGTATATGAAATAAGATATGTTCTATGAAATGTTGTGTTGGTACTATGAATGATTGTCCAATTTTGATAAGTATTTGGGGCTCAAGTAAGTTATATGTTCCCGGTCCAGAGGTTCCTTATGGAACTGACAAGTTTTTTGTACCCAGCTAGAAGTTTCTTTATGGAAATGACAAGTTATTTATACCCGGTCTGGAGGTTCCTTTATGAAACTGACAAGTTATCTGTACCCAACCGAAGGTTCCTTTATGTAACTGATAAGTATGATCTCCGATGCCCCGTATGTGATCTGTTAGCGCCAACGGATGTAAGATTAAGTATGTATTCTGATTTATGTTATTGACTTGTAAAAGAATGTGAATGTAAATCTGTTTCAGAAATGAATTCTAATTTCCAACTCTGTGATGGACATTATTTATTAAAATTCTTTACTCCGTTATTATTCATTGGGCTCCTGTTCACTATTTATTTTTATGTATGTAGGTAAGCAGGCGCATGACCAGGTGTAGACGCACCCGAACATCCCGGGAAAATCCCGTTTTGTTCATTGGGCTCACTACAGGTCAGACTCAATATCACGGTTCTTAATCTGATCTTCCAAAGTGCAATGCGAGATTGATAAATCACCAAAGACTCAAAATCTGACAAATCGTTTTGAAAAACTGATTTTTAGAAAGAAGTGCCAAACATGAACTGGTTTGCCAGATACAGAGTCGCCACCTAAATATTTTATTTTTGAGAAATTTAGGAAACCCTGACTCGTGCCTAAGGCCACGTGTCCGTCATCACCAAAGTTGCCTCGGCTCGAGAACTTGGGCACGAGAGGGGAAGGTCATGCAATGAGCACCCCCGCTCGTCCGATCAAAGATCGGCCTTTACTAACATGATATCTTGCTTTTGAAAACACATGTGCTCTTATTCCGGTTATTAACCTAGAATTACTATGTGGTGTGCACAGCATACAAGTATAGACTGGATCGCTCAAGTTGGAACAAAACATCTCGTGTTTGTTTTTGAAAGCGGTTTGCTACTCGCAAGTAGGCTAAAATGCGGATTTTGCCACCCTCAAGTGGGCTTGGAAAACATGGTGATTTGCCACTCTCAAGTGGGCTTAAAACTTGCAATCAATGAATTGTTCCAATTCAAGTAATCCAACCTTCACCCACAGGCATTCAGGCAGTTATATCACATAAGCAGTTAGCCTCATGGCAAGCATGCTATCATGGCGGTCACTCACACATATGCAAGGATGCTAAAACATAAACACTCACCGAGTACTCCGAGCCAAAACAAAAGCTATGTTAGAAATCAATGCATAATCCTAGCTATGTCAAGAATGCCTAATGCAACACATACAGAATGCAACTAAGATAGGCTCGGCTATTCTAAAATGTCATGTGAAATGCAATTAGATACACGTATTCAAACATGAATTGAAATACAATGCAGTTAGTATGATGCGCCGAGCCTGGTGCATGCAAGACAGATGAATGGATGTAAACATGCGAGCATAAGGATGCTAATTGAAACATGCCCTAAAACTAACCATTGTAAGCGGGTAAATAAAAGGGAGAAAGAAATGGGGGTTGGAAGACATGCATCACACACACACACACACACTTATTTACAATAATTGTGCCCTCTCGACGGAAGGTCTGAATGAATAATACAGAACCAACTAGCTAATCTAAGCTAATCTAATTAAACTAGTTTTTACACAACAGAATGAATAACAAGCTACAGCTAATTATTACACAACTCTAACTAATTAACAAATCAGCTAAGTTAGCAATTAAATAAGCATATAAACTATATGATGTAGGCTTCCTCAGCTCTGCTTTGGATGACAAAGGATGCATGCATGCTCGAGTCGCCTTGTTCGGAAATCCCTCGCGATGCCCCGATTTGCCTCTATTTGCAATTGATCTCAAAAACTTGCACCAAGCTCCAGAGAGATGAAACTCCACCTTGGGAATCTGTAGGGATGTTGCCGAACAGATATTGGCCTTGGAGACCACCTGCCGACCACTTTTTGTGGTGAAAACCAGAAAAAGTGGTCGGCCAGCCACTTTATCTGGTCGGTCGACCAGTTTTCGCTGGTTTCTGGTTTTCTGCAACAGAGGGCAAGAAAGGGGCATGGCAAAGTATTTGCAACACATGTATGCGCGACCACCCTCCCTATCATTACATAAGCTCAAGGAAGTGTAGGTCTCGACCCTCGGGCCACCAATCACGCATCTCGATGCATGATGGCCAAGCAATCACGCATCTCGATGCATGATGGCCAAGGGGCCGAATTGTGCAACTCAATATGGAATGAATGCACATACAAACACCTAAAGCCTAGAACTCCGTCATGTATAGTCAAGAGTGTCGGCGACCGGGAATCGAGGTACATTTCATCACTTCGAGTATGAAACGTCCCTTGTTTCCCGTGTTTGGACTAATGCCTATTCCAAACACAATGCAACAAACATGGTATGCACAGTGCGACTCAATCATGCAACTTAATGCAACACAACTTGGACATGCAAGCATGCAAGGGATGATCATGCAAACATGCAAACTAGCATACACAATGCTATGAACTATATGGCATACACAACGCTCATGACACTAACATACACAATGCACGTGGTAACCAACATACATAATGCGATGAAAATGGCATGCACAAGTGCGATGATCAATCATGTAACAACATGGCATGCTCAATGCTACAAACTACATGACATACTCAATGCGCAATGGACTTAAATCGAAATGAATAGGCCTCAGCCATGTCCAAATCAGCGGCCATTGATGATGAAATCAAGGCACCGAAACACACACAAACATGTATAATGCAATGGCCCAAGCCTAAGGCACAAAATACAACTCTCCAAGAGCATTGAAAAGATGAAACATGGAGTACAATGGCATGTGTTCCAGCACTAAAATGGCATACAAAATGACTTTGAATCATGCAAACAACTCACGCAATGCATGTTGAAAGGCTCAAGTATCGAAAGCTAGTGAAGCATATTACACTAGAGGCATGCAAGGCGATACTCAAATGACCAAACCAACCCCAAACAGACCCTATGCAGGCCAAAACAGTAGCAAAAATGAGTTGGGATGATGGCTTGAAAGGCACAAAAAAGAGGCTCATGCAATGGCTCACAAATAGGGCATAAAACTCTAAAGAGCACTTGAAGAGTGGAAAATATGGAAGTGTAGCACCCCTACATGTTCTGAAATAACATTCTCAATGATGCCAAAACATGCAAATACCCCAAGTTAGGCATGTAAGAGACCTCAAAACTCAAAACTAGTCAAGGCTATTACACTATAAGCATGCATGGCAAGCGTCATTCAACCAAGAGGCCTCAAAACAGAGCTAAGGCAGCCCAAAATATGAACAAAACCATTTGGAGCAAAGCCAAAATGTGCTAGAATAAAGAGTCAAAACATCATGCAAACCAAGCTAGTGAACAAGATTTACACTACAAGCATATGAAGCATGTGAGAGGTTACCAAACCAGCCAAAAACAGAGCCATGACATGTCAAATGATGACCAAAACCCACTGAAATGGAGCTAAAACATGCTAGATTGACATGCTACCTTGATGAGCCATAAATGGAAATACACTACACATATAAGAAGCATGCCAAGGGTGACCAAACCAACCATAGACAGAGTCTAGGCAGGCCCTAAAAGTCCCCAAAAGGTGCTTGAGCCAAGCCTTGAAAGTATGAAAATGTATGCTCCTTTGATAGGCCAAAAATGCAAGTAAACAAGACAAAAAGAGAGAGGGTTACCCCTCTCTGATTTAGGACCTCAAAACCACATGCCAATCACTGAAAAGCAAGGACTAGCTCAAAGGCCCTAAGGCATGGCACAACACAAGGCCAACTAGGGCATGTAAGAGGGTAGAAGACCCTCAATACCCAAGAGGCCTTAAACAAACATCAAAAACACTTAAATACAAGACTTTTTTTAGTTGAAAGCAAAGCCCAAATAAGCATGCGAATATGGCTAAGAGAATGATCAAGACAAAGCTTAAAAGGGGAGAAAAGAGGTTACCCTTGAAGCACTGCAATACCAGCAAGTTTCTCAGCCGAAAACCAGCTTTTCAACCTCCAAAAAGGTTCTCCAAGAACCTCAGTTCAATGGTGGGGTGTATGGTTAAGAGTTGTGGTGTAAAGGTGAAGAACAACACACACTTTAGGCACCAAATATAGAGATATAGAGGGAGATATACACTTGTGCCTTAGGCAAAATTCAGAACCTCTGGAATGGAGAGGGAGAGCCTCTCTTATAGAAAAACAAAGGGTTCAAGCTTCTTGGAGAAGCTAAAACTTGCATGCAATCTCTCCATACACGTGTATGGAGGATACAGTCTGTGCCCTCCAGCTGGCACAGCTAGCATCCATTCAGTCTGACAAAATAGGGAGAAAGCTGCCGACCACTTAAAGTGGTCGGCCTGCTACTTTCAGTGGTCGGCTGACCACTTCAAGTGGTCTCCACACTAAAAGCAAGCCAATGGTGTGGTGGGAGACCAGCAAATGTGGCCCAAAGACCAAGAAAACCAATTTTCCGACCAGAAAATTGGCTGGTGGGAAGAAAAGTGGTCTCCAAGGAGAAAAACTGGTCTCCCACCCTTGTACTACCTTCCAAACAAGGGAAACAAGGTTTGTGCCAAAAACAAACCAATCATGGATGCAAAACGAGAGTTCGGGAGGCAAAGCACGCAGCCGAGAGCCTCGAAAACTGGCTGTTGAGCACCAAAAGTGGTATGCAACCACAAAAGTGATCTCCCGGACCACAGTGTCCCTCTAGATAGAGGAAACAAGGTGTGGTCTAAAAAACCAAGCCAAATAGAGAACGTTAAGCGGTCCCGAGACAAGGCGCACGGCCGAAGGCTCCGAAAACCGGAAACTGATCTCCAAACGGGAAAAGTGGTCTACGACGGCAAAGAGTGGTCTACGACCACAAAGAGATGGTCTACAAGACCTCTCCCTCCCTCCAGGAAGAGAAACAAGGTTCAGTCCACAAACCGAGCCAAAGTACAACGAGTTCGGAGACCCGAAGGTCAGGCTCTCAGCCAAAACTCTGAAGCTCGAAACGAGCACAACATGCACTATCACCGAGCGCTCATCGATGACGTCTGAGTCTTAAGGCTGTCAAAAATGAGGTGTCTACACCAGACCTAAGTTACCGCTTGGCAAGTTTTAGAGTCAGCCAACTGTCGTGCCTCCCGTGGAGGTTCTCTTCTGAGATTTGACCAAGTTTTGAGTCTTTGGATTTTTGTACCTTCTGATGTTTATGTTTAATCTGAACGTGTTTTGGAAGTTCTGTATATATGGCTCTGGTGACGTATGACTAATGCATTTTTTAACGTCACATCTATATATAAATATAAGTTTGTTTCAAAAATTTATGTCCCATGTATGTCTGCACAGCTCTATGGACTACGTATATTTTGTATATTTGTTTCCACAGCCCCTAATTATATGTTATTCTGTTAAGAGGCCTTTGGTAATCCAAGGATTACTGCCCGGTTACGACGTTAAACCTAGAGGGTCGAGTTTGGGTCGTGACAAGTGTTAAGTTACACAGTCACACACAGGTTATGATTCAAACTCACAAACCTTATACTTGGTACAGTTCACCCAAACCTAGAAGGTTTGTCCTACCAACATATGTATTGTCGCATGAATGAATATCCCTAAAAAAAATCGAACCTAGGATCTTGGGTATAACACCCAAGGTCTTACTAGTCAATCATACCCATTGGCTTTATCAAAGGAGTTTTGAACCAAGCAAAGCATAAATCTCTATTTGATCGAGAAGCCAAGCGTGGACACCATGCATTTTTCGGGTATATAAGGTGCATTTCCACACTATGTGGTACCAACTCACTATCCCACATCGAACGAGTCGCTACTTAATTTTATAGGAAACTAAGAAACCTTTAACAATGAAAACTAAGTACAGGCACTAATTCGTCATAACCAAACATTCTAGGTTCAGGAACTTAGGTACAAGAGATGAAGGTTATTAATTAATGTATCCCCTCTCGCCCAATCAAGTGAGTGGCCTCTACTAACGTTTTTATTTTATATGATTAAATGATTCCATGAACTCAATTATTAACCTTAATAAATTACTGACCTAAAATCTAGGTGATTGAATAAATAAATATCACTTAACTTAGATTAAATTAATACAACCATATTTTTTCCAAAAAAAAAAAAATCATGATTTTCTATCAAAAAGCAAACTTTTAATTCATGTTGTCATAAACACAATCCAACACAAGCAATATTCATGAAAAAGCATTCAAAACACATAATTGATCACCAAAAAGGCATTTAACTTGCGTTATTGTTAAACAATGCAAAACTTAAGCACTATGCCATGAATAAAAAAGAATTTACCCAAATTCCACCACAAAGCGTCAAACATGCATGATATGGATTAAATATAAATATGATCCTACACATGCTACTAAACACACACACAACATGAACCTAAACCCGTACTAACATGATTTAATAAAAACAAAGTAACTAACACATAAAACTAAACATGCTAGATATTATACAATGATCAAACCGGCTATATGTATGCTTATATCATGATTGAACTAACCTAAATATGCAACAAGTATACATCTAACTAGTATATGCAAAATAAAGGGAAAAACAAGCAAAAATAGCTAACCTACATGATGCTTTGTGATTACTAACACCCTAATTATTATCATCTAAGTAAAACATGATTAATAATAAATAAAATAAAAAAGTATTGAAATCAAGTAAAATTAGAAATTTACTTGTTGGTTTGAAACAAACTGAAGAGCACGCAAGAAAATAAGAGATTCCATGCTTTTAAGCTTCCCTCAGGTTTGGGCTTCACTTTGATTCTCTCTTCTCGAACCTTGATCCACTTTTAGTTAGTGGAGCTGCTGTAAGGGTTTAGGTATCACGGATTTGAGGCTAAGGGGTTGAGTTCACTCTTCAATCTCACTTCAAACACTTCAAAATTTGCTAAAAAACTTGGTCCCCCCAAAGGGAAAGATGGAGGGTTATTTATAGGTAAGGAGGAGCATGAGGGCCAAGCAAGGAGTTACTAGGGTTGCCCCATCGCATTCTCCTGGTGCCTCTTATCCAAAACACAACAATAGTCCTGATTGAAATCAAATTCTAGACTGTCGGGGGGATACGAGCGGGCTAGGCATATGCAGACACACAACCTCTGTGCGGGCACACTACCTACGTGCCTATCTGGGGACGCATGTCAAATACCTACATTGATGTGAATTCCCATACTTTCGAGCCTCCTTGTTGCCTAAATAAGCCCGATAAACTCCAAATTGACATGTTCAAGTAAAATTACTCCATGCTTTTGAAAATATTATGAATTCAGGTTCAACCAGACCTTTTTCTCTCTCTCTCTCCTAAGTGGGACAAAAGAGCTAGGTTTTAAATGAAATTGGGTTCAAGGGCAAAATGGTCATTTTCACAAAAAAATAGTTTTAGCTTAAAACGAGGTAATACAGTAGTTCATTCCAACTTCAAATATTTTCATGGATGAAGTAATTACCATTTCATCATCGAGAAGCTTTCAAGCGCCCAAAATCTTAGGGTCAGTCAAAATAAAGTGTCTACACCAAGGCATTTCATTTGGCCTAGTTGCCTCAACTCCTAGGTCCCACCTTCATCTCCTTCTATTTTGTACTCAAGTTCTTGTGTCCTAAAACAATACTTTAAATTCTAATTTTGTTATTGTTGCCATAGTTGTATAAATCGGGGAAAAAAAAAACTAATTTACACAAAATGAAAAATAAGTGTAAATAGTTGGAGATTAAAAAATAATTACAATTAGGGTGAAAAGTCAAAAAAATAACCAAAAAAATATGAAAGCTTCTATTTGCAATAGAATTTTAAATCTTAGCTACCATTAATTTGGCCCCTTTTTTTAATTACATATACTTTTTAGCAAAATTACATTTAAAGACAAAATTTGTTTAAAAAAAAACAAAATCCATAATAGGAAGAGGGAGGTTGGGGATGAAGGTAAAAGAGTTGGTATAGAGAGAAGGTCTAAAATTATGGATGATAGTATGTTTGAACTTATGACAGGAAGAAGGAAGAGAGAGGAACAACATTTTGTCATTTCATCGATGGATTTTACTTTTTTGCAAAGGTATTTGGGTCATAGGTCCAATTTCAAAATTCTTTTCTTTTGGACTAGAATGACAATAATAATTTGAAATACTATATTACTCATACCTATCTATCTATCTGTACATTATTTACCTATATGTCCATGTCACATATCTATCCACGTGTCATCTATCTATTCATGTGTCATCCCTCTATTTGTCCATATGCCATCTATCTGTCTACTTAATCTATCTATTTGTTCATATCGCTACTACCACACTTGCCACCTCTAATGACTTTTTCAGTGAACTTTCGATGTTGACGAAGTTTCGAGCAGTGGTTCGGCGATGGGATAAAATAAAATAAAAATTAAAATATTTCAAAATAATAATTTGCCCTTCTTACCAAACGGTTGAACATGTCCTTATCACTCAAAAAGAATAAACCTTGGACCAAATAATTTGTCCTTCACCAATTATCCCTTTTTGTAATTATTTTTTTAGGGTAAATTACATTGACTTCCATTAAGTTTGGAGAAAATACAACAACTCTCACAGTTTTGACAAAATTACATTGAGCTTGTGACATCCTGAATCTACACTATTAGTTGCAGTCAAGGAAGAGTCACTAATGAGTCTTATGGTCAATAACCAAGTCAGATCTCAGATCGCCGGAGGAGTCAAATTAGCCTCCCTTCTAAGTCCAGCTTTCTTAGGCAGCGTACTACCCTTTTGATAGATCTTAAAAGGTATTGACACAAGGTCTCATAAGCAACGTTAGGATTTATATATATATACATAATAACCACGAATATCCTTAATTACAAAAGCTCGTTCCATTACATTACATCCCAAAAAAAAATTTTAATCTTCATATGAGCCTTACAAAATATCAAAGGGAAATTTTTAACTTTTCTAAGATAGCCAAAAGTCTTCGAAGGTTTCCGGCTCGTCGTCCCCAGCTATAAGCTCCTCTTCGGCACCTGGCATGATACGCCGTGAGCTTTGAATGCCCAGTAAATGAACACACACCCCGTCCCTTTTTCCCAGTCCAATACACAATCACAAATATGACAGCAAGTAATGAAGCATGATACTCAACTAAACAAACAAAGGGTTACAAAGTTAGATGTTAGTAAACTAGAAATCCCCCAAAGAGACTTCGTCCTCCCAACCACAAGAATCGGATGCAGATTATTCGGTATGCCCCCTCCTTTGCTGCTTTGTTGCAAACCTTACCTCGGATGCCTACCAACGGTTATGTACCGCGTAGCGCCAACCGCAGGGCCTCAAAAGAGATGGTAATAATGGGCCTTGCTCAAATCCCTCCTCACACCAAATACCTAGGGTCCGAATACAACCGCTCCGTTCAAGGGTTCCGAAAACCACTTGCGCAAGACTTAAACTTCCAAATAGGGAACGCATCCCACCAATCCATGCATAGCACATTATCATCTCTTCGTTATTCAAGTGGTCGAAAACCCAATACCATCCCAATTAAGTTTTCCGTTGAGTTAGATGTTTTAAATTAAGGTTAGACCAACTTAACAAGATAGTAATATCCACGTAAGCATGCATCATTAAAATGAAGAAGATAAAGAACATAACCATAACACATGCAATATCATACCAAGGCATGATCATAAACTAATAAGCATATTCATGAACACGAGCATAAAACACCCATGCAGAGCTAAATTTCCAGATTCAATACCATTTAAAGATTAAAATAAAAAGGGCTATTTTAGATTTTTACCGAACTCGGCCTTCCTATGGTTCGTAAAGAATTTAATCTAGTTTCCAGAACAAATTTCAGAAATGGGATAGCTTTTCTAGATTTTTAGTTATTTAAGAAACAATCCAGCGCTGTCCAGATTCGTCGACCGTTATGAAAATTTGATTTTCTTACAAACCGCTCATTGTTTTTCAATGAAACCAATTTTAGTTGAAAGATAACTCCTTAAGGAAGATTTTGACATAAAATGGAGGTCCAGAATATTTTTCTACATTTTTCTATAATTTTTTAAAGTTGGCTGTAAAAACATATTTTTAATGCACAATACTCAAAAACAAGAGGATTTGTGAGAAAAGAGATCCACTAGGGGAAATTTTTCTTCCTTTCTTTTGTGTGATGAAAACATGCTAAATAATAGATATTAAACTCATAAATTTATCTTGAAGGTGTGCCTTTGGAAAGTTTGAGAGATTTGTATGAAAAAGATAGTTTTGTACCGATTAAGAAAACTACAAGAGTAGAATCATGGCTCAATTCTTTTCATTTTTAACACAAGGAAATCATTAAGACACATCTGAAAACAATGTTTAGAACCCTTAAGAGCATGTATTTGAAAAGGAAAATGAAAGAGATTTTTGTGTTGTGGCTTACTTGCTAGGCTAGGCCAAGTTGAACAAGATTGCTCTCCTCTTCCTTCCTCTCTCTCTCTCAAGAATTTTCTCTTGCTCTCCTTTCTCTCCTCTAGGCCGAATGTAGGTGTGTGTGTGTGTTGTGTGTGTGTTGTTTGTGTATGCTATGCTAAGAGGATGGTTGTATTTATAGGCAAATTTGGTGTGAAAAGAAATAAAAGCCCACTAATTGGAATTGGATTGAAAAGTTTGGATTTACTTGGAGTCTAATGGAATAGGGAGTGATTAGGGGACTTAATCATGTGATTAGACAAGATTTAGTTAGTCTCTAGTTGGAATGGAACTAGGTTGGGGACAAAATCCCTAGATTTAAGGGTACTAGGTACTTGTGCTTCTAGAATGCCATAATTACAAGTCTTGAAAATTGATCCCTCACACTCTCCTAGGTTGGCCGGCCTTGGGGAAGGGAAATGGGGAATATTTTATTCAATATATGAGTACTATGGACATATTCCCAATGTATATATATATCCACAAATTGATTTGGTGGTACTATAGTATAAAAAGTACATGTACTAGTTTGGGGCAAATCTTGAATTAATAAAAGAAGTGAGGGCTTGAAATTAAACTCATGTATTGGAACCTTATTTATGTAGAATTAAATTAAATTAGGCTAAGGAATCTAATTCGGGTAGGATATTCTTGTTCTGATAAAAATTAAAAATGCTAATCGGCAAGATTCGAAATAATTTAAGAAACTAGTAGGCTTTAAGGAAATAATTCAAACGTAAGGGTTTTTAAAGAAAATACATTTTTTAGGAGCTTCACAGAGCTCTCTTAAGGTTTTAATTTCTATAATACTTAATTCTATTTTTATCAATAATTAATTAGTCAAATGGATAGAGAAATTTTACTTGCATATATAATCACTAAATTATTTGCTTGTACTTGCACAAAATTTTCTTCCATAGATAATCACTAAATTATTAGTTTTTTACCGATGCTATGCACGAATTGTGTTTGAAATTTAATTTTATGTAAATATTGTTCTAGAGGGTCTTTTTTTTTTGAAAAAATTACTCATAAGTCCCATATTAGAAAATGTTACTCTATCTAGTCCTGAGTGTTTTTTTTGTAAACCATTTAGTCCTTTTTTTACATCACAACATTCAACATCATAAACATCACCAACACCAAAATCATCAAACATTAGGAGCCCCCTATAATATCTTTTTTTCTACCAGAAATTTGAAAAACAAATCTAGGGTTTCAAATCTTATCACAATCAGGAGAAATGGCGTTGGGATCCGAGATGGAATCGCATACGGCGGCGAGGTCGATGTTTGCGTTGTTCCTCACCTTCCAGTTCTTGTGCGTTAAACGATCCTCCCATGGCAGTTTCCTCCCGTAGGCAAAAGGAGTGAGGGAGAGAGTGTGAGAAAAGGAAGAGAGAGTGTGAGAAAAAGGGAGAGAAGGTGTAGAGAGTGATATGAGAAAATCACCCCCATAGATTTCATTTCACTTGATAAAAACCCTCACTTCTTCACTACATTTTCGTTCTCAATCTCCTTTTTATTGTCTCAATTTGGTTTTCAATTTGATTATCAAAAATGAGTCGTTTAGGGTTTAAATCGGTGGTCTACCATGGCGATTGTTGTTTGCCAGAAAGGAATATAGTCTTAACTCACATTAATCCAGAGATCCGTGACACTAGTGTGCTAGTTAGGTTAAGACCGGCTTGGGAGGATTTGAGAAGTTATTTAATCGCAAAAGGGCTGAAAAGGTTTGAAGTTCAGTTTTGTTTTAATGTTGCACAATATTGATGTTGTAATGTTTAATGTTGTTTTGATGATGATGGTGTAGTTGATGTTGTTTCGATGATGATGATATTGTTTTTGATGTTTGATGAATAATGTTTGATGTTTGATGAATAATCCTAATGTTTAATGGTTGATGTTTGATGAATAATCTTGACGTTGCTAATGTTTGATGTTGGATGAATAATTCTAATGTTGCTAATGTTTTCACCGACATTGTACGAATAATTCTGACGTTGTTAATGTTTGATGTTTGATAAATAATCCTGACGTTGCTAATGTTTGATGTTTGATGAATAATGTTTGATGTTTGAAAAGAAAGGAGATCATAAAAAGGCCTATAGAAGTTTCTTAGGAAATAGGACCTATTAGTCCAACAAAAAACCTTAGGGACTAAATGGGTTAACATTTTCAAATTTGGGATTTATTGGTTTTTTTTTTTTTTTAATACAAATCACTTTAAATGTTAGGTGATAAATCCAATTTGAAATTATTGTATTAGTGAGTGAATCAATTATAATTTGTTTCTCATAATAATTATAATAGTATTTCTTGAGAAATTTGTTTAATTTTTATAGTTGACATAAATCAAAATTATTGAGATATATGTAAATCAAAATCATTATGATAGATTTTGGACATTTTTAATTGATAACATAATTAATTTATTATATTTTTGTGACATAATTGATCGTATGTAAAATTTGATCAACTTTAACTTTAAAAAAATTTAAAAAAAAAATATCACTAGAGGCAATTGTAATTGGTATAGTCAACAATTTGCTATAAACAATCTACACATTTGGAGAGCTTCAATTTCCACACCCTTCGTTTACACACTTAATGATATAATTTCTTTTATTACAATTTTATCCTAACGTAATATTATCAAAATGTCTTTACTTCTCTACCAAAACCCTAACTTCCTAACCCTAGCCACCATCCATCGCCACCACTACAAACCACCTTCGTTGCAAATTCCCCAATTCCATGAGCATCTCTGCAAATTCAACATGTCTCTCTCTCTCTCTCTCTCTCTATGTGAATCTCTTTCTATCGCAATCGCCAAATTGTGAGGAATGTTAGGTGGTGTGTTACAAGTAAGGGAGTTGCAAAAGGTGAAGGTCATGGGAAAGGTGTCGAAGAAGGCTGGGTAGGGGTGGAGCTACAAATGGGGTGGCAGGGGAGAGTGTGGAAAGGTTGAAGAGGATAGTATGAGATGGTGGTAGTGACAATTGAAAGTAAAGTGGAAGGTTTGTGGTGGTGGCTGTGGCTAATGGCGAGTGGTGGCTAGGGTTATGTTAGGCTTGAAGGTTGAAGAAATTAGGGATATTTTTTACAAGAAAGGATGTGTATTGAGAAAAATTTAAGTTTGAAAATTATTAAGCGTGTGCCTTGAGAAGAGATATGCACAGAGAAGGTTTAGTGTATGAAAATAGAAGTTCCCATACATTTGGCATACAATCATTTTAAATAATTCACAATTTCAGTTAATTTCTTTTATTAAAATTTTATTTTTAAACTACTAATACTATATTATAGTGTTTGATTCATTAGAATGATATTGAATAAAATAGAATGGTCATTTATTAATCTCTGTATAGAATGACTATTCCCTTCACTACAAGAAAAATCACCTTTGGCGACTTAGTCGCCAAAAGTCCACTTTTAGTCGCCAAAAACCTTGGTTTTAGTTTCCCCGACTAAATTTTTTAGTCGCCGATTTTGTCGCGAAAACATGGTCGCCGGAGGTTTTGGCGATCAAAAAGGTTTTAGTCGGCAAAAACACAGGTCTTTAGCGACCAAAGTTTTGGTCGCCAATAGTCAATTCCACTTTTTAAAATTATAAATTTAGCGACTAATGTTTTGGTCGCCAATAGTCAATGAACGCCGACGAAACTGTTTAGTTGCCAAAAGAAACACTTTTGGCGACCAATAGTTTTAGTCGCCAAAGGTTGTTCGGTGGGAAAAAAAAAACTAACTTTTCTGCTTTTTCTGAGATTTGAACCACAAACCTTCTACCTTCTACACCTTTAACAACACACTCCCTCCACCATACCACTGCAACACCACATGAATATATATGTAATATATATTATTTATATAGTATATTGACCCATATTAATATAAAACTAAATATATAAATATAATTATTTTTATTCAATATAATTTATGTAAAAAATAAATTATTTACTAAAAAAAAAATTGAGGCGACTTTTGGCGACTAATCTATTTTTTAGTTGCCCATTCTATAATTTTGGGCTACTAATTATTTTTTAGTCACTAAAAAAATAAGTTCCGCCTAAAAGTAATAACTTTTGGCGACTAAACTTGTTTTTAGTCGCCAAAAACCTCAACTTTTGGCTACTAAACTGAATTTTAGTCGCCAATTGTAAACTTTTAGCTACTAAATTTTTTTAGTAGCCAAAAAGCTTCACTTTTGGCTACAAAATTTATTTTTGTCGGTAAAACACGTATAATCGGCGACCAAACTATTTTTTAGTCGCCAAAACCTATACTTTTGGCTACCAAATTATTTTAGTCGCCAAAAACCTTCACTTTTGGCTACTAAAAAACCTTTAGTCGCTAAAACCCATATAATCGGCGACTAAATTGATTTTCAGTCGCCAATAACTATACATTTGGCTACTAAACTATTTTAGTCGCCAAAAGTCTTCACTTTTGGCTACTAATTCCATTTTAGTCGCCAATTGTGCTACTTTCAGCGACGAAAAATTGAATTTTAGTCGCCAAAACTGATTTTTCTTGTAGTGCTTACAATGGTAAATGATCATTCCATTTGTAATACATTTTTTGTCATACTTTTAGTGGACCAAACGTAAAAATAGATAATATGATTAACTGATTATTTCATTCCATTTCATTCGAATAACCCAACATAATATAATGGCTAAAGATATTTGAGGTTCTTTTTCCTAACAAAATTTCGGGGCTTAAGATGGCTGCCTTGTTTGCTTTCCCCAAGGACTGGCCCCAGGTGGCCGGAGGGGCTTGGAAAGAGAGAAGGCATGAAAGTTTATTTTCTAAATAAGTGAAATTAATTTTTTTTTTTATTGTTACAGGAATTTAGTAAATTGGTAAAATATTTTATAATTTTTTTAAAACAAAAATAGACACCAAATTTTTTATTCATAATTTTTATTTTTTTAAAAAAATATGTATAAAAAATTATAAACATAGATATTGTCTATCTACAAGTAGGTAGGGCATCCTTGTTGAAATACAACACCCTCGACTTGACATGGTAAAATGTTTTTTTTTTTTTTTTTGAATCATTATCTTAATTGATTTTATTTGGGAATATATTATTTTAATAATTTTTGATTTTTTATGAAAATATGTGTAAAAAAAAAAAATGATCTGACAACTTACAATATTTTTTTGACTAAAATATATAATTGATAAATAAGACCTTAATATAGTATTGGATGATTTTATTATGTGGGATTCAAATAGCATAGCCTTGATGTAAACCATGACATGGTCTTATTTGTACAAATCAATATATTAACCAACCTAAATATAATATTGCATGTGTCACCTCCTCCAATACAAATGATACAATACAAGAGTGGTGATAAGAAAAGTCAACTGCTTTTGGAGTTTCTTTTCCTTGTTAGCAACCTGCAGGTTGAATAATCAAATCTGTATAATTATTTAAAGAGTTAATTATTTAAAAATTTTGTTTACAAATGTTATGATAGTTCAAGTTATATTTAAAAAAATTTAAATTAATAAGTCATATTTAATAAAACTGATAATATTATTAGTTTTTTTTTAAATTTTAAAACTAAGAATATTATCAATTTTACATAGTAATGTTTTAGATAATTGCTTCACTAACTAAGGGGAAAAAAAAGAGTATGAGATTAAACATTTTTTTATCTTCTACTTATTGGTTTGATACAACTATCTAATAAAACCAAGAACATTATAATTTTTTTCAGTTTTAAAATTGAGAATATTATCAGTTTTTTCATTTAAATTTTTTTTTTTTTTTTTTAAGTTTTGCATACCAAAGTGCCATCATCATGCTTCTTTATAGATACAAAATTTTCAGTTTTACACCAAAAAATAATTCAATTTTTTCAGAAAAAAAAAAGGTAAATTACACTGACCTCCCTTGAGATTTCTGACAAACATAGAGACCTCCTCTGTAATTTCAATAATTACAGTAACCTCCCATACTTTACCTAACATTCTCCCATTCTGTCAAATTGGAACAAACAGTGTTACTTTCCTATAATAAATGACCTTATTGCCCTTCTTTTTAAAATATTAAAAAATATTTTTGGATTGGAGGACGACTTTGGAAGAAAATGACCTTACTATAGGAAGGAGCAGTGTTTGGAATAAACAGTGTTTTTGGATTTATTTTTTAAAAATTATAAAAAATATTTAAGAAAATTTTATTTTTTTTATTTTAAATATAAAATTTTTATTTAAATATTTTTTATTTTAAATATTTTATTTTATTTTGTAAATATTTTAATTTTTTAAATTTTAATATTTTAAACTCAAAACACAACTCCACACTTAAATCATAACCAAATACATAACTCAAAACTCAATTCAAAAATTATTTTCAAACCTCATAACCAAACACATAACTTGAAACTCCATCCTACTTTCAAAACTCTACACTGAAATCGTAATCAAATACATAACAAAAAATTTAAATATTTATAAAATAAAATAATTTTTTTAAAATAAACAACTCAAAACTACTCAAACCTTGTAACCAAATACACAACTCAAAATTCAATTCAAAAACCTTTTCAAAACTCAAAACCAAACTTTTTTCAAAACTCTATTTTAAAAGAAAAAATTTTAAAAAATATTTTTTATTTTATTTTTTAAAATTATTTTTAGAATCGTGATTTCAATGTGGAATCGTATTTTGAGTTCTGAGTTTTAAAAAGGAAAAATTTGTTTAGTTATAAGTTTCGAAAAGAGTTTTGAATTGTATTTTGAAATTTTTTGGATTTATTTTTTTAGGGTAAATATTTTATATTTTAAATATTTATTTATTTATTTTAATGTACATTATGTTTCATACATTTATGTGCTGTATTTTTTTAAATATCTTAAATATATTTTTAAATAATAAAAAAAATTAAAAATTATTTTTTTATTTTAAATATATAGTTTTTATTTTAAATATATTTTATTTTTTTATTTTATAAATATATTTTTAAATATTTAACTTTTTTGTTATTTGTTTGATTACAGTTTGAGGGTAGAGTTTTGAAAGTAGTATGGAGTTCCAAACCATGTGTTTGGTTATGAGGTTTGAAAATAATTTTTGATATACGTTTGGTTACGATTTAAGTATGGAGTTGTGTTTTGAGTTTAAAATATTAAAATCAAAAAAATCAAAATATTTACAAAATAAAATAAAGTATTTAAAATAAAAAAATTTAAAACTATTTAAATAAATTATATATTTAAAATGAATAAAATAAAATTTTCTTAAACATTTTTTAATATTTAAAAAAAATAAATTCAAAAAGGTCATTTTGCGGGTCAACAGAGGAATAATGTCACGCCCCCAAAATAATACAATAAAGATAACTCATATGCGGAATAAATATGAGAAACAACATACTTTCGTATATCAGAGTTCACTATTTAACAATCAGTTAAATGCCATGTAGGCTTACATGTTTCCAAGTCATTGCTTGGTTACACAAATTGAGTCTCGCTCATTACATCTTAAGCCCTTGGCTTTACAAATAACAAACACATACATAAGGCATAATTAAAAAGCTCTTGCTTCCCAAAACTCCATCTACGTTATTACCTTGGAGGAAACATCTCACCTGTATCTGAAAATGGTATTCCCATATAGGGTGAACCAACAGCCCAGTAGAAATAATTTAATACAATTTATGAGGTTTAGCAAAGGTATAAATACCACGTACATAAACAATACCGATCTTGAAACATCCACAAGACCTGCATAACCATATGCCACTAAGACCAACCTTATTCCATTTTCCTTTAATTTCATTTCCAGTTCATATATGCTACTCAATTCATGAGTTAAATTCGTTATCTTTTAACAACTAAAATGAGACTACAACTCAATGGTTTTCCATTTATACAAAACACACATAAACACTTCAAACTTGCCCTTTTATGGATATTTCGTACGCGGGAATCGGCACCCATGTATATTTTCTCAAATATGCCATTTTACAGATATTTCTTCCAAAGGACTCGGCACCCATTTTATATAAAATTTCAAGTCTTTCACCCAGGACACTCTGTGGATGCGCCCCGAGGGCCTTGCTTACCACAGTTCGGACTCAAATGTCACGGTTCTGAATTTAATCCCACAAAGTGCAATGCGAGACCGATAAATCACCAAAGAGTCCAAATCCGGCAAATCGTTTTGGAAAACTGATTTTTAAGAAAGTAGTGCCAAACATGGACTGCTTTGCCAGATACAGAGTCGCCACCTAAATATTTTATTTTGGGAGAATTTAGGAAACCCTGACTCGTGCCTAAGGCCACGTGTCCGTCATCACCAAAGTTGCCTCGGCTCGGGAACTTGGGTACGATTGGGAAAGGTCATCTATGAGCACCCCCGCTCGCCCGATCAAAGATCGGCCTGTACTAAATATGATATTTTGTTTTTGAAAACACATGCGTTCTTATTCTGGTTAATTAGCTAGAATTACTATGTGATACGCACAACATACGAGTGTAGACTAGATCACCTAATTTGGAACAAAGCATCGCATATCCGTTTGTTTGGAAATGGTTTGAAGTTTGCTACTCGCAAGTAAGCTAAAACACGGATTTCAATGAATTGTTCCAATTCAAGCAATCCAACCTTCACCCACAGGCATTCAGGCAGTTATATCATATAAGTAATTAGCCTCATGGTAAGCATGTTGTCATGGCAAAACTCACACTCATGTAAGATGCTACAGCATAAACACTCACAGTGTACTCCGAGCCAAAATAAAGAACTAGTTAGTAATCAAATGCATGAGTAGGCTCGGCTAATCTAAAATGCAACACATGTAAAATGCAATTAGAGTAGGCTCGGCTAATCTAAAATGGCATGTGAGATATGACAAATCGATACATGTATTCAACTTGGAATTGAAATACAATGCAGTTAGTATGATGCGCTGAGCCCGGTGCATGCAATACAAATGGATGGATGCAAACATGCGAGCATAATGATGCTAAATGAAACGTGCCCTAGAACTAACCATCGAAAGCAGGTAAGTAAAAGGGAGAAAGACGTGGAGTTGGAAGACATGCATCACACACACGCACGCTTATTACACAATTGGCCCTCTCGACGGAGGGTCCGAAAGAATAATACAAACCAACTAATTAATTAACTTTAGCTAATTAATTATTACAAAACTCTTAACTAATTAAACAAATTAATTAAGCTATTAAAGCGGTTAAACAGCTTCGAGAAGAGAGACGAATGCATGCATGCTCGGCTTCACTCGGAAAGCTATCGCCATGCTCATGCTGCCTCTGTTTACACTGCTCTGCACCTCTGAAAACTGTAAAAGTCTCAAGGATGCTTCTGAATCACCTTCTGGGTGCTGTGAGAGGCCATCGGCCAAGGGGAACTGGTCATTGACCAAAAATGGGGCTCTCGACCATAAATTTGTAGCCGACCGGCACTGAAGATGGCCGGCCGGCCATGTCTTCCTGCAGAATACTGTTTTGCTGCAGCAGAGGACAAACAGAGCATGGCAATGTATTTGCAAGACAATGTGTGCACAACCACCCTCCCTATCATGTCATGAGCTCAAGGGAGTATGGTTCTCGACCCTCGGACCATCAATCACGCATTGTAATGCATGATGGCCAAAGAAGCCAAGTGTGCAATTCAATATCAAATGAAATGCACAAAAACACAAAAGGGGCCCAACCTCTATCATGCTTGATCAAAGGGCAAAGCAATGCACACACAATGCAATGCAACCTAAGTGAGCAAACAAGCATGCAAACAACTCAAGCATGATGCAAATCTAATGCAACATGAGCATGTTAACAGCAATGCTATAATAGGCATACAATCTAAACAAGTAAACATGCAAGGCATGTAACAACAATGCCAATGACAAACATGCAACAACATGTAAGGCAAACATGTGACAACATGTAAAGGGACAAGTATATTTAGACCAATGTAATACATGCATGATGAACTTAACAAAGTAGCGTAATCATGCAAGCAATACAATGTAATAGGCATGCAACAACAATACCAATGATAAGCATGCAACAACATGCAATGGGACTAGCATGCAAACATACAAAGCAACTTAACAAAAAGCATGCCAAATGCAATATAACTCAAGCATGCGACAACATGCAATAGGCCAAGTATGCAACAACATACAAGGCAAGCATGCAACAACATGCGATAATGGTCTTAAACAGAAATGGATAGCTCTCAAATAGGTCCAAATCAGTGGCCAAAATGCTAAGAAATAAGGGACAAAAGCATATACAAACATGCATGCGAATTAGCCTAACACTTAAGCATAGTAAAGCAACTCTTAAGCACACTTAAAAGAGTGAAAAGCATGCAAGTGCGACAACACTACATGCTCTGAAATGATGTTAGAAACGATGCCAAATCACACATATAATCATAATCATAGCATGCATAAGGCTTAAAGCCTAAGACTAGTAAAGGGACTTGAAATATGATGCAAAATCGGTGATCTTCCTTAATTGTTGGCCACGGGGCCTATACTTGTTGATGGAACACCATTGTTTTAAAATAGTTAAACCCTTACTTTTAATGTAAAGATGTAAGCTTACGGGCATTTTGTTTAAATGTAATTCCTGTTGCATTTTATATATGTACGATTGAAAGGACTTTCGTTTATTTATGGAGGTAACGTATGTATAGCTCTTCTTGTTCTTAATGGAAATGAATTTATGTTAATGGATATGGTAATGTTATTCGAGTAATAAAAAGTAAGGCGTGATATCTAGGGTGCCCAATGATATTTCATTCAAATTGCCTTGAATTCTCACTTTTTCACTACAATCTTGTTTTATTGCAAGCACATTTATATAATCACTCGATATTATAAGTGTCTCGACCATTTCGAGTGAAAGTTTGCTGTGGAAATTACTCAACACTCGTCCACTTTCATTAAAAGTTGTTTCAAAAGCCACTATAGAGTAGAAATGGTTATACAGGCCACTTGTGAAAGCACATGCTAAATAGTTTCATTTTGTTTCCACCATTCCAAAATATCAAAATTATCTTCATCATCAATAGGTGAGTTATCCAAATAACGTTGTAATTAAGAACTACTTACCCTTGCATTTTGAGATTTTCTTATACTTTTTATTACTAAAAAAAAATACTTAATTTTCCACCTCCATGAGATGAGGCTGATGTAGTATGTGTAGGTCTATTTACAGGTACAACTTCCTTATAATCATCAAATAATTTTTTGCATGTATTCGTATAGGCAAAAATTATCCTTCATTAGTGAAAATAAGTTGTAAAAATTATTGTAAACCAATGTCTTTACACCGATGATCAACTACGATGCCTAAACCTAAAAGATGAGGCAATAGATCAAAATATTTATCAATTTTTTTGCTTCATTGCAGTAATAATTGCGATATAATATTCATTATTCATATATCTTGTGAAAACTTTCATCATTTCTGCTAACATATGTAAAACAAATCATGAAGTAGATGTATATATAATTTTGTTACTATATCAAAAACTTTTAGAAAATCTTTATATAAGTGCACATTGAGCCAATTAACATTTTTAGGTTTTACAACTCCTATTGTTGTTGTTGTAAACAATAAATTTATTACTCTTCTTTGTTTACAAGCTACATTTAACATATTATACCTTAAATTTCACCTGTTGTCTATGTCTATAATTAATTTTCTAAAGTTCATACCTTCTCGTTAACAAAATTTTATATATTCCAAAATTCGATTAGCAGAAGATATAATAGTAAGAACTGCTTGCTTTATTATCAGTACATAAAGTCTTCTATACATGCATAGTTTCTTTAACAATTAAATCTAAAATATGAGAATAACAACGAGCATGAAATAAATCACCATCAATAAGTAACTGTAAAGTTGATTTTAAATACTCTACAGTCGCATTGTAATATGTTACATTATCTAAACTAATAGTAAATATTTTATTTTGAAAAACTCACTCAGCTAATATATTCCCTATTTCCACCCCAAGTATGATTATTGTATGGAAGTTCAACTAATCTAAATGAAATTGTTATTTTATTTTATTTTCAATTATTATTAATATAATGTGTAGTGATACATTGATATTCTAAATTACTATTTGACCATAGATCAGATGTTAAACAAATTCTTCTATTTAAATCTTTAAAAATTTTAAATAATTCAAGTTTAATATTATGATTTTTTTTTAAATTCTATTTCTAGTAATATTTCTTGAAAAACTTTGATATTGAGGTGCAAAACCTCCGTGAATCATTTCTAGAAAATCGGAACATTCACTAGTAGTAAAAGGTTGTTCTTTTTTAATACTGTAATTAACTACATAATCTTGTGCACGTACATGATCATATGAAAATGTTTGTAAATTACATGTTGTTAAACTCCCTAATTGCATTTGAGTTATAATATCAGATTGTTGACTTTGAATGTTTGTTAGCATGCCTTTTCAGATGACTAGTACCCTTTGCATATGCAACACTAAAATAAAGTTGCATAATATTTATATTTTGCTTTAATTACAGTTATACCATTAGGATTATTTACAGATACTTTTTCAAAATGCTCCCAAACTAAACGTGTCCCTAGATGATGATGATGACGTTGAAAGAGGGTTATTAGGCATAGTAAAAGGAGAATCAATAGATTCATATTGTACATATTTATTAGTATCGACAAAAATATTAGGAATATTAGAATCTATATTAATATAAGTAAAACAATATATATTAACTAACAATTAATTAAAATAATAAATAACTAACAAATATGAATAACAAGTAATATAGGTCAACAAACAATTAATGTAAAAAAATAAGTAACTAATAAATATTAATTCAAACAATCAATGTTACCGACTGATGAATGCGATACGAAAATTAACTTCTTCTAGTAAAAGTTTCTTTTTGCACAATTCCAATTGCCTACTTAGGAATGAGACTTGAAAGTTAATTGAGAGAGTTGAGAGAGAATGAGAGTTTAAGAGAGAGATTTGTTTGTGAGAAATGAAATGGGGAGAGGAGTGGTATTTATAGTAATGGTGGAGGGGTGAAATAAAAAAAAATAAAAACAAGAAAAATCCCTTTGGGGGTGCCAACGTTCATATGACTGTTTGGCCAAAATTCAAAAAAAGTGACCATTGGCGGAGGAATGATGTCAACCGTTGGGGTAGGCCGGGCTGGGCTGGGTCAAACATGGGAAATTTTTTTGGACCAAACGGGCATGGCCACGGGCTCAGGCCAAACCAAGCTTCAATACAGATGGCTCAGGCCTGAGGCCACAAACGGATTTCGAGTGGGCTACAGGCCGGTGGGCCAGATTTACACCCCTATTCAAATCTATATCTATGCTTTCTATCATTTTTCCCTATTTGTTTTCCCTTTATCGCACTCTCCATTCAAAACATGTGATTCATTATTGCACACTAACTGTGATAGTGTAATTTATCAATGAAATTTCACATTAATAATGATTAAAATTTCACTAAACATGTGATTCATTATTGCACACTAACTGTTATAGAGTAATTTATCAATGAAATTTCACATTAATAATGATTAAAATTCACTAGGCTTGTACGATTGCATTGGCTTTGGTAAGTGAAATTTCACTCAATGAAATTTTAATAAAATTAAAAGAAAGTTTATTGTACTAACTCTATAACAATTTAATCTTGTAATTTTTAGCCTCGATTGAAGATTTGTCAATATACGAATAGTAAATTTTCAATGATTTAGAGTAAAAGTCGGTGAAATATCGTTGACTTCTAATTTTACAATTTTTAGCTATTAACTGATTTTTTTTTTTTTTTTTTTGGAAACAATGAAATTTAGTAAAATGAAAAATTCACTTTGTCGGAGAGTTTTCAAAAATGATTGTCGTGAAAATTTTACTGTGCTAAGTCAATGAAATTTCAGTTCATCAGAGAATTATCAAAAAATTATTGTAAAAAAATAGTTACCAATAACTAGAGATATCACCAGTGAGTTGTCACAGATGACCAGTGGCGACCACCGAAATGTTAGTGGCGATTAAAAATAGTATGATAATGAGATTATACCAAGAATAATTTTGTCAAAATTTTTTTTTAAAATTTCTTTAGGCAAACAAATATATTTTAGTTGTTAAATCAATGCAAAATATTAAATTAAATATTGGAAAACATCGCGTGGGCTAAATAAAATGAGAAATAAAGTATAATTTCAATTAATGAAATTTTTTATAAATTTTAATAATTAAAATCATAAATATTTTTATGAAATAGTAATTATTTTGAAAAGAAATCATGTAATTTTCCCCAACAATATTATAAATCTAAACTTGTAAATTCAGAATTTACTTAAAAAAATAAATCAATAATTTAAATTTATTTTATTTATAAATTTTACATTTCATTAATTTAATTTTTACCGTATAAATACAATCCCTATCAATTATAGATTGATAAGATGGCTTCTTAACATTTTTACATTTTACCCAAAGAAAAAGCTCCTGCATGATTGCAGTAGTGATGAGTCAAACAAAGGCTTCGTCCTTCAATTCAAGTCAGTTAGCGCGTCCCACCACACCAACCTAAAATTTTATAAACGAATTTTTTAAAAATAATTACTTATTACAAAAGGACAATTTTTAAGTGTGTAATATGTATTTATTTAAATTCTCATAAATACATATATAAATTATAATTTCTAAAATTTTTATGGATTAAATTATATATATTTGTGGAAACTTACGCGATTTTGGATTAACTTACATATGTTTGTAAGAAGTTACGTAATTTTGTGAAGTAACTTACGTATATTTGTCAGAATTTATGCGATTTTGTAAGATAATTTATGCATATTTGTGAAAATTTACGCAAATGAATATGGTATGCATGTTGCACATCCAAATACTTCCCATAACAAAATATATTTTGAATTATATTAATTTAAGTTTAAATTTTTTTGATTTATTTTTAATTTAAATATTCGCCTATTTCTATTAAGTAAAATTGACAGAAAAATAATATTTTAACTATCAAACTCCATAAAAAATAATATTTTAGACATTTTATATACATCTCCATTGATGTATACTATAGCGTTTTGTACTTTGTTTATTCATCAATAAAATTTTCTTCTGCTGATAAAAAAAAATGTACACATACATTTAGTTTAATGGCTAAAATTTTATTTTATCTGTTAATTTTATTTAATGAAAATAGGGCAGATGGTGTAAATTGAAGACAAATCAAAACATTAGTATTTAAATTAATAAAATTCAAAATTTAAAATTTATTTTGATCCAAAAGTCAAACCCAAAAGGTTTTTTTTTTTTCCTTTTAAAAACTATATAGGTAAAAAAAACAAAAATAGACTTTTGGGTAAAATTACATAAATATTATTTTATACGAAAATGCATTATACCCCCATTGGGGGTCGACCCCCAGTGAGGTGGAGGCCCGTGATTGGGCGAAAAAAAATTGTTTTTTTTTTTTTTTTTTTTTTTTTTTTGGGGACTGTCAGCCAGTGGGGGTGCGCCACCTCACTGGGGGTGCGACCCCCACTGGGGGTATAAGGCACTGCTCTATTTTATATTAAAATTTTGTTGGAATAATTTAATAAATCTATTTTTAATTTTGATTTAAATTAACAATCTACACGACGCAATAAAAATTGATAAATAAATGGGATCTATTTGAGTGTTTATTGGTGATAAGTCAATTTCTATGAAAATATGACATTAAATCTAAGAATTAATTATTTATGGGCATAAAAATATTATTAATGAATTTGTTTGTTGGAAAAATAAATTATTATTTTACTTTTTTATATATATAGCTTTTTATCTCATAGTGACTTGATCCCCGTCGGACTAGCACTAGACTATCTATCATTAGAGAATTGTCAGCACTAGACAAGTTGTCGGTGCCTATCAACCGCGATGGGGACATAAACTGATAAAATATAACATTTTAAATTATTTTATTCGTTTAATTTTAAAAGAATAGATGTTGAGGATATCGTTCGGGAAATTAAAATTAAATTTATGGATGGAATACCGTTTACAGTATAATATTTTGCTGTCTCTCACCATTTGAGTTTGGTAGGAGTATAAAAATAGTACGCGACTTGGGAGTGGTTTGAAGTCTGCCCGGCAGTTTGAGGTGGGCTCGGTCCATTTAGGTCTGTTTGAGCCTAAGCCCGACTCAACTCGAGTCCCTGGGTTTAAGCCATCATTTTGAAGTTTGTCTCAGCCCGCCTGGCCTGCCTGTGGCCCAACCCATAGGCCCACTTAAGACCCCACACAAGGCCCGACCTGCCCGAGGCCCCAATATCTTTTTTAGTGAAAAATAATAAAATTTAGGTAGAAAAATTTTAAAAAAAACAAAAAAAAAATAGTCAGACCTGCCCAAGCCTAGAGGCCAGGCCCAGTCTCCACTAGGCCGACCCATCCAAAGCCTGAATACCCCTGGTCCTAGGCCTAATTTTTTGGCCCGTGGCCCGGCCTGCCCTGACCTAAATTTTGGCAGGAGCCCCCGAGACCCGACATGGGTCGAGGCGGGCCGGGCCGGGCCGGGCCAGATTTGGGGTCCAACTAAAGGGGTTTTCATGCATCATACAAAAAGGAAGTATTCTAATCTAATAGAGGTGTGTCATCGAGAGTCACCTATTTTACTAATGATGTGATTTTTTTTTAATTGTTTTGAACTAATAGGTGGTATGGAGAAGTTATTTGGTGGTCATAGGCACGATTACGTGATGTCCTAGATGTATTGTGATCAGTAGAGGAGATGGGGTCTATATTTTTGCGTTAAGTAATTGGGGAATAGTAGGAGCATGCTGGTTTGTGATTGACAAAGAATGTGGTTACGTGGCGTCCCTAGACCAAGAAATGATTTTTCAATGGTATGACTTTTATGCAATGTTTCACATTAAATTATTTATATAAAAAATTAGACTAGTCTTTGTTAAGATTTGAAAAATATATTAAGTACCATAAAATTTGATATAATTATATTAAACTTTCTTCAAAATTTATTAATTTAAATAAAATGTAGCTAATTTCTCAATAGTATTTTGTTTGTTGCATAAAAAAAATGATTTTATTTATTTAATATTGGAATATATACAGTGCATTCGTATTTATGCTTGTGTTTATAGGAAAATTTTAATATACATTAGTGTGTTTGGTTTCAGTTTTTTGAATTCAGTTTTCTGAAATTTGAGTTTTTTGTTTTTTGTATTTTTTATTTTTAGTGAATATTTTTTAAATTTTAAGCATTTTTTTTAAAATTTTTTTAGATGCATCTTACTTAGATGTATCTAAATAGTATAATATTTGTGAAAAAATATTTTAAAAAATTAATAAATACACAAAAATGCGAAAAATGTATTGAATTTTCATATATATATTGCATTTATTGGTATTTAGTGTATTTTTTAAAGATTTTTTTCACAAATATTATACTTTTTAAGTGTATTTATGTAAGGTAGGCTCTAAAAATCATACTAAACACAAATATAAAGTCAGTTTTGATTTCTAACGTCTCTAAGACTTTCAATTTTTAGTTCAAAGTTGTAATTGCAACAGATTTTCTTACAAGTAACAGATATAAATTCAAAATTACATAATTTACATAATTAAACATGCAAATCCATATCAAACACATAATCATATGCATAATTAAGCGTAATACGGGTTAGATTATCACAGTTTTCCCCCTTTTACGAAGTTTGGTCCTCCAAACTTGTTTACCTCAAATTGAAAACAATTCTAGATATCGTTGCCTCATTTCTTCTTCCCGTTCCCAAGTGGCTTCTTTTTCATAATGTTCATTCCATTCAACTTTTACCATTGGATAGGCTTGTTCCTTAATTGCTTGACTTGCCGGTCAATGATCTAAATAGGCTTTTCCTCATAAATCATATCGTCATCTAAAGCAATCTGATGATAGTCAATAACATGAGAAGGATCCCCGAAGGTAGCCTTGCAACATTGATACGTGAAACACTTTATGCATTTGCCTCATTCCCGGTGGTAAAGCAATTCGATAGGCAATCGGACCTAATCTTTTTAAATTTTGAAATGGCCTTATGTATCAAGGTGACAACTTCCCTTTTCTCCCAAATCTTGTTTGCCCTTTCATTGGAGTGACTTTGATAAAAACATGATCACTAATTTCATATTCTAAATCTATCATTCTTTGATCCGTGTAGCTCTATTGTTGACTTTAAGCAGTTTTTAATCTCGGTTGGATAATCTTGATTTTCTCAATAGTAATTTGCACAATTTCAGGCCCAAATAATGCTCTATCTCTAACTTTGGTCCAACAAATCGGAGATCGGCATTTTCTTCCATATAAATCTTCATATAGTGCCATTCCTATACTGGAGTGGAAACTGTTGTTTTATGCAAATTTTGCGAAAAGTAGATAAGTTTTCCAATTTTCATAGAAATCTAAAACACACATTCGAAGCATGTCCTCCAATGTTTGTATAGGCCTTTCAGACTGCCTATCTGTTTGTGGATGAAATGTTGTACTGAATCTCAATTCCATTCCCAATGCTTTCTCTAAGCCTTGCTAAAATCTTGATAAAAACTTAGAATATCTATCCGACACAACTAAAATTGGAACACCATGTAGTTGAACAATTTCATTGATATATACAGTAGCAAGTCTATCGACAATTTTCACAGGTAAAAAGTGAGCAAATTTAGTCAATCTATCCACGATAACTCATATAGAATCCATACCTCAAGGTGTTCAGGGTAAGCCAACAATAAAGTCCATAGTTATGTGCTCCAATTTCCATTTTTGGAATAGGGAGAGGCTGAAGTAAACCCACTGGTCTTTAATGCTCCACTTTCTTTCTTCATATTAGGCCACCAAAAAGCTTACTTGAGATCTTGACACATTTTAGTATTTCCAAGATGCATAGCAAATTTGGATTTGTGAGCTTTTTCCAAAACTCTTCTTTTAATTTCTGGAACATTTGGAACATACAGTCTTCCTTTAAACTTCAACACTTGAGTTTCCAAAGAGAATGCCAGTCTTGGCTTCGTTTCCATCTCATCACATATTTTCTTGAGAAATTCATCCTCCAATTGCCTTTGTTTAATTTCTTTAATGATAGTCGATTGTGTTGACATTGTGGCTAACATTTCACCATGCTTATGTAACACAATTTCCACTTCCATTTTATCCAAGTCAAGTAATAATTCGTTCCGCTCATAAGCAAACATGCTAAATTCCCCATTGACTTTCTGCTAAGAGCATCCGCTACCGTGTTGGCTTTGCTAGGATGGTAATAAATCTGCAAGTCATAATCTTTGATGTGTTCTAACTACCGTCTTTGTCGCATATTAAGCTCCTTCTAAGTAAAGAAATACTTGAGGCTCTTGTGATAGGTGTAGACTTCACATGTTACTCCATAAAGATAATGCCGCCATATCTTCAATACAAACACCACTGCAGCCAACTCCAAATCCTGCGTAGGGTAATTCTTTTCATGTAGCTTCAGTTATTGAGTTGTATATGCAATTACTCTTCCATTCTGCACAAGCACACACCCCAATCCATTATAAGACACATCACTATAAATAACAAACCCTTCTGTGCCCGACGGTAGGGCAAAGACCGACGCTGTTGTGAGCCTTGTTTTCAATTCTTGGAAGGCAGACTCCCTTTGTTCTGTCCACTCAAATAGAACACCCTTTTAAGTTAATTGGGTAAGTGGCACTGCAATCTTGGAGAAATCTTTAACAAATCTTCTGTTGTAACTTGCTAAACCCATAAAACTGCGCACTTCTATAACATTTGTAAGGGTAGCTTAATTCACAATAGCTTCTATCTTTTGTGGATCAACTAACACACCATCTTTATTAATCACATGTCCTAAAAATATAACTTCATTCAACCAAAATTCACATTTTTTCAATTTAGCATATATTTTCTTGTCTCTAAGTGTTTGAAGAATGATTTTCAAGTGCTTTTCATGTTCCTCTCTACCTTTCAAATAAATAAGGATATCATCAATGAATACCACTACAAACTCATCCAAATACGATTTGAAAATTCGATTCATTAAATCCATAAAAGCTGTTGGTGCATTCGTAACCCCAAATGGCATAACTAAAAATTCGTAATGCCCGTACCTGATTCGAAAGGCGGTCTTTTCAACATCATTTGCTTTAACTTTCAGCTGATGATGCCCGGATCTCAAGTCAATTCTAGAAAACACCTGTACTCCCTGTAACTAATCAAATAAATTATCAATCTGTGGTAAGGGGTATTTATTCTTTACAGTTACCTTATTAAGTTCCCGATAGCCAATACATAACCGGAGTGTCCCATTTTTTTTTTTTCACAAACAAAACCAGTGCGCCCCATGGCGATGTACTCGGTCGGATAAACCTTTTATCAAGCAACTCCTGCAGCTATATTTTCAATTCCTTCATTTCTGCCGTTGGCATTCTGTAAGGAGCTATTGAAATCGGTTAAGTACCCGCCACAAAATCAATAACAAGTTCAATCTCACGGTCTATCAAGTCCCCTGGCAAATCCTCGAGAAACACATCCGGAAATTCTCTAATAATTGGATATTATCAACACTCGCATCTGTTGTCTGTACATGAATAATACTACACAAACAGCCCTTACACCCTTTTTGAAGTAATTTACAAGCTTTCATAGTCGATATCAAATAGGGTGGAGGAACTACCCTATGTCCCACAAAAGTAAATTCATTTTGTCTAGGAGGTCAGAAAACAACTTGTTTAGACACACAATCGATGGTTGCAAGATACTTAGTTAACCAATCCATTCCAAGAATTATGTCAAAATGATCCATATCAAGAGGCATCAAATTAGCATATAATTAAATATCCCTAATTAGAATCTCACACGCTAGATAAATAAAAGCACATAACGTAGAACCCCCAGATGGCGAAGACACACACAACATGTAATCCAATGGTTCCAAAGGTCGATTCAAATTACTAGCAAATGCTTTTGAAACAAATGAATGGGTGGAACCCGAATCAAGTAACACATGAGCAGGTTGACCATTAATGGAGAGTGTACCTGAGACTACGGCCTCTGTATTGTGGGTGTCGTCTAGAATTAGGGAAAAAAGTCTCCCTTGCCTGATATTGTCTCTAGGAGAAGCATGTTTCGTAGTAGTCTTCGTTGTAGGAGTGGAACTGGCTGAACCCCCAGTTGGTTATGACCCATTTTTCCACACTTAAAACAAGCCCCGGTTGTTCGGTAGCAAACTCCCCGATATTTCTTTCCACACTCTGGGCAAGTTGGTGTTGAATCATGAGTAAAACCAGAAGTACTTGAAGTTCCCAAATTCTGTTTCTTGTTTTGTGAGGTCGACCCTTTATACACATTAGAACCCTGTCTTTTTCCTTTCCAATCAGAGAACCGGTTGCGGTTAGCCATGTTGGCTTCAGACATTAGGGCCCTATCCAATACATTAGCATATTTTGGCAGTTTCAAGACATTAATTTTCTCTAGAATGGTATCCTGGAGTCCTCTCTCAAATTTCCTTGCCTTCTTATAGTCTGTATCAACCATGTGCGGTACGAAATGGGCTAGCTCAGTGAATTGTGCTTCATACTCTGCTACAGTTTTATTTCCTTGATTTAAATCAAGTTTTCAAACTCTGACACCTTTCTGTCTTGGATACATTGAAGGAAGTATTTTTCATAGAAGACTTCCAAAAATTGAGCCCAATCCATTCCCTGATGTTCATCTCTAATCAGCATCCACCATCTGCGCGCTTCATCTTCTAGTGTAAAAGCAGCAAGTAGGACTTTTTGTGCCTCAATACACGGAAAGACTTTGAATAGTTTTTCAATGCCAAGCACCCGTGCCTCTGCTTTCAATGGGTCAATTCCTCCTTTGAAAAATGGCAGTTTCATCTTTTTAAACTCTTTCATAAGTGCAATTATTTGATCTTCAGCTTGGTGATCTTGCATTACTGGTGGTGGCATAGGCATTGGTGGCGGTGGTGGTGGTGGTGGTTGTTGTTGCTATTGTTGTTGTCTAAAAGCTTCTGCCATTTCCATTATCATTCTCTCCATTCTATCGAGTCGTACAGAGGTTGACTCCTCCAATTCTTCCGCTCTTGTTCTCACCATGATCTATATGAACATGTATTATAATTCTCATAGAAAATATGTACACAAGTCACACTTACAAATGCACATCTTTATGTCATACCGGGTTATGAATGATTTATGGATGCAACTTAAGCCTTTTCTAGACTCCTTATTGCTCAAATGGACTCGTGTGTGAGATATTAACTTGTACTCGGATACCATTCTATCATGACCCCAAACCTGCCCCTAGAGGTTTAGATCATAACTAACCAGTAATCACTTGATTACTTACGGCCTCAAACATATATACACAATAATTATAACAATGGGACCATAAGCAGAAGCATATAATAATGATGAAAGTCTATTGAGTTGTGCCAATATGATAAAAAAATGTAATTTGCTTCTATCATGGCATATTCACGTATCTACATATCCGTGCAAAACTTATGTACAAAAGAAAACCCCACACTTATAGTTTACATATCCAAAACCATCATAGCAAAATCAAATAAAAGTCATAACATGAAATGAGCCAAAAAACAAAAGCTCCATCTTGGAGACTCGACCAATCGGGTTCACAAAAACAATTCCTGAAGCAGACTCTAAGGTTGGGCTACATGATGGACATCGACATGCTGATCACCTACATATATGTACATATTATAGAGTAAGCAAAGCTCAATAAGTAATAATACAGTAAAGAGGTTTAAATGAATGAGCTCATTGTCAAAGTAAGTATAACATCATAAATTTGTAACTTTTCCATGATCATAATTGCAGAACGACCTCGGGTCCAATATTATAGAACGGCCTCCAGCTCAACATTTATCAAAACAGCCTCGGGCCCAAAGCTATGAACATATATTACGGAATGGTCTTAGGCCCAAACACATTAACACATATTACGGAACAGCCTCAAGCCTAAAAATATTAACAGCTGTTCAGAACGACCTCAGGTCCAATCATGAATCTCTTCCAAATCTGTAGCTTCTTTTCTCAATTCTTGGAGCTCTCTCTCTCTTTCTAACTACATAATAAGTGTTTTGTTAATATAAGGTAACCTCAACACTTAAACTAAGCCTTACTATATATATAACTTAGGCTAATACAACTTAGGTTAGCATAATCTAAGGTTTATGCTAATTAAACTCAATCAATTCATTACGAATCGTATTTTTTCCAAATTCCATAGTAGGCACTAAAAATCATGCTAGTTAATAGATCATGTTTTTGAGTTAGTTTTGCGTGAATTTGGGCTTCAAATTGAGCTTGGAAACTTGGTTTTAGAAACTTATTTTTGGGTTGTCTGATTTTACCCTGATTGCTCGAGCGGCCACGAGCTCCGTACGAGCGGAACATGAGCCAAAAACAAGGAATTGCACTTTGCTCGCTTGAGCGGCTAATACTTTTGCACGAGCGGAACATGACCGCTTGATCGGTGAGGTTTTCCGCACGAGTGGACAACAAGACCAAATGCACTGTGAGTAATAGTATTATAAAGATATGTTCTTAATTAATTATTTTGATCCATGAACGGTGATTATTTCTGAAATTGTGTTTTAATCAAAATGAATGAGTTTTGTAAATGTTATATGACATATGTAATAGGGTCCTAAGGTCATTCTGTTTTTACTTTGATGTGCTTGGGCCCGAGGCCGTTCTGTTAATGATATGATAATACATGATTGGACCAGAGGTCGTTCTGAACAACTTTTAATGTGTTTGGGCCCGAGGCCGTTCCGATAAATGTTGGGCCTAAGGTCGTTATGTAATATCAGTGGACCTGAGGTCGTTTTACAATAATGATCATAAAAAAGTTACGAATTTATGATGTTACACTTACTTTGACAATGAGCTCATTCATTTAAATATCTTTACTGTATCATTACTCATTGAGTTTCGCTCACTCTATATTATGTACTTATATATTAGTGATTAGCATGTTGATGTCTAGCATGGAGCCTAACCTTAGAGTCTGTTTTAGGAATTGTTTTTGTGAACCCGATCGGTTAAGTCTTCAAGATGGAGCTTTTGTCTTTTGGCTCATATAATGTTATGACTTTTATTTGATTTTGCTATGATGGTTTTGGATATGTAAACTCTAAGTGTGGGGTTTTCTTTTGTACATAAGTTTTGCATGGATATGTAGATATATGAATGTGCCATGATAAAACAAAAGTACATTTTTTATTATACTGGCACATCTCAATGAACTTTCATCATTGTTATATGCTTTCGCTTATTGCCCCATTGTTATAATTATTGTGTATATATGTTTGAGGCCGTAAGTAATCAAGTGATTACTGGTCGGTTATGATCTAAACCTCTGGGGGTAGGTTTGGGTTATTACAGTAC
The DNA here is from genome assembly GCA_036172215.1 of Camellia granthamiana. NCBI lineage: Eukaryota > Viridiplantae > Streptophyta > Magnoliopsida > Ericales > Theaceae > Camellia > Camellia granthamiana. The sequence goes on along the minus strand of CM069909.1, from coordinate 17,351,259 downwards.
TAGACGCCCTAGGTGGGCGTCGCAATTCAGCGAGAACATCACCGCGGGTTGCAACCATATTGGTACTAGTATCCATGCTTCGTTGAAGAGCTAAAAGCATGTCTACTATATTTTTGGGAATCTAAGCCATTGTTGATTTTGGTGAAGAAGGGTGAAGCTTTCGCTCTTCTTCTGCGTGTAACCAGTGGCAAAGAAACTAACATTGGCTGATCCTCAACCAAATCTACGATTTTACAGAGTCTACCAGCACGAGTACAAAAGAACTTGAGGGATATCCAGCCATTCTGAAGCTACAGAGCACCTAGCAAAAACAACGGAACCCTTAATTATAATTTTAGCAGTATTCTGGCTTAATTGATCATTGCTGAAACACTGAATTCAACCCTTCAAAATGAAATGCTTGAACCATTGCTCAGAATTTTGAGAACCTCAGATCCTATACATTGCATGTAGTAGGAAATAGAACAAATACTCCTATAAAGGGTAGGGTTGTCCTATCCTAGCTTTGACATGATCTAGGGTTTCACTATTCAAACAAGTGGCATCATATATCTTAGCACAGGGTAGCATCTTGTCCTAATTTGGAAGTTGCTAAAGCTTATTATATGCACTAGGTCAGTCTTGGTCAAAAAGGGTACCTCAACAAGACTCTGATATACCTACTCAATCCAACAAATCAAGCTATACGTGGTGATCTCGATTCCAAGGCTTGTGCTCCCACCATATTAGAGCCATGTCCTTCTATTCGACCCAAAGCCGAATAACCGTCTAGGATAACAGGTGACGAGCACGGGGACTTAGGCACACCAATGCAATGAACATATAATTGAAAATAAAATTCATACCATGGAGTTCGAGTCAATGTTTCTTAATATCCTCAGTAGAGTCACCAGAAACTGTAACACACCCAAGAGTACTCATACGTTTTAACAATTTGGACTCTCAGTATCTTCGATCTAGTTTCACGAGTGTAATGTGAAACATAGATGAGAGTATAGGTTTGGCAACCTTTATAGAAATTTATTTTATTGCAAAAATCTTTGCCAGAAATGGACTACATCACCAGATCTTAGAGTCACCACCTAATATTTCTGGGAAATTAGGAAACTCATGACTCGTGTTAAGGCCACTATTTGTCATAACCAAAGTTGCTTGACTTGGAACCTTAGGTATGAGAGCGAAATGTCACTAATTGAGCACCCCCGCTCACCCGATCAAAGATCGGCCACTATTAAACCATGATATGAATTTTATTTTCTTTATATGTTCCTATTCTAGTTATTTAATAAATGGTTTGAAGCAAAGAAGTATAGATTGTGTCATTTATATTGGAACAATTCAATTTCATGTATTTTTGAAAGCATTTTAAACAACTCGACGGAAACTTGAGTTTGTGACATGAAAATTAATTTTGTTCCAAATTGAGCAACACAACCTTCATCCATAGGCATTCATAGAGATATATCAAATAAATACAAAGCCGCATGGTAGGATGTAAAACATAGTAAGAAAAAACACACACAAACGGGATGCTAAAGTATAAAAGCTTACATATTTACCGCGCGTCCTGCAAATAGGTACAAAACAAAGTTAGTAAAACATGCATGATCCTATATATAAGATTCTAATGCAATTCATTCACGATATGCAACTAGTGATTCGGCTTCTAAAACATGACATGTGATTCATATCAAGAACATAAAGTTGTACACAAAATCACGTAATAATCGATTAAACTCACAAATACAAATTTAGCCGAATCACGATACATGAAACATGGATGTAAAGCATGGATATGATGATAAACAAAATATACTACATATGTACAGATATGGAAAGCAAATAAAGAATGAGGTAGAAAGAAGCGAGGTGGGAAATTATTACAACATTTGAATGTTACAAATCCGAATAGGGGGGAAAGAAAATATTACAGCAAAATATCCTCACAAATCTCTCTGAAATTAAAAGAAAAACATAAAAATAGAAGCTTCAGGAGGGGTCTCGAAGACCATCGGAGACTGTTCTGCTTAATGCCAGGACGCTATCGGGTTCTGTCCAGATAAGGTTGGCTAGCCGGCCAAAAGATGAGCGCTAACCAATAAGGCCATGCCAAAACTATGTTTTCTACTTTTCAAGCAACAAAGACAACAACAAACAGGGAATACATGGGTGGCTTAACCAAACACTTCCAGTTAGAGTATAACAAGCTTACAATATGAAATGAAATAAAGGCAAAAAGCTTAAAATAAGAAAGAAAGCAAAAGAGAAGAAAAGTGTGCAAAATTCACCTTTAAAGGAAAGGACTTGATTTCCAAACTTCCTTTTGATACCCTCAAGTTTAGGAGGTGTATTTCTTAGTTCTCAGTTTGAAAATTCGAAATTCTTGTGTGAATGGTATTTTTGGGTGTTTAATAGAGTGTGGGGGAATTTCTCAACTCTCTATTTTTCTTTCTTTTCAACAACACTCAGTCACTTTTGATCAAATCTACTAAGGCTTAGCTATATCAGAATTTTTGGGATGATTTTGGTGTCTCAAGGATGGTATATCAGTATATGATGGTGTATATTTGTAAATGGAGTTTTTTACTTCAAAGCTTAAACTTCTTTCTTTCTTTTTTTTTTTTCCTCTCTAACTCTTTTCTCTTGAAATCAATCCTCTTCTCCTAACAATATGATCAATCCTCTTCTCCTAACAATATGATCACATTTATATAGGCAATATAAGAATGCTTAGTGGAGAGGGTGATGGGGGACAAGGTTGAAAACAAAGGCCATAAAATGACAAAGGCTAAGGACTTTTTTGAAGAGGCCAGCACTCTTGACAATGAGAGATGAGTAGATATGTCACGACCCGCTCCCCGTATCCAAGGGTTAAGCATCGTGATGGCCAGTAACTGAGGTTACCTCCGGCCAATTCTTAAACAAATTAATAAACGCAAGCGGAAGTAATATTTAAATGAGGGTACCAAAATAATCACTGGAGCTTCTATTTTTATTACAAAATTATATTGACAAAAAATGTCAATATTTACATATAAAAATAAATGCTGTGTGTGTCTATTTCGCAGCCCCGCTTCTAAGACTTTCCAAAAGCTATTTCTGAATTGCATATTTCCTGAAAATTGGTAAACAACTATAAGCACATGGCAGAGTGAGAAATATTATATCAAGAGTATAAGGGACACGAAATAACCATGGATCGTTAGTTAGGCCAAAACATTTAAGATAACTTAGTCGGAGCAAATAATATTTTAAGTAACAAAACTGAGATTATATAAATATATCATTTAGGTGGCAGAAACTGAAATACAGATTTTATGTAAATAAATAACCATAACCACGGTACAGAACAAAACAGAACAGAGGTCACAGAAGTGACAGTCAGAACAGAGGTACGGATTCAAGAGGTGGCTCGTACGGATTCTAGAGGTGGCTCCCACAATAGTGTAGCACTTAGCTCCGCACAGCACTTTGGTCCGCACAAAACAAAGATACGGATTCAAGAGGTGACTCCCACAACAGTGTAGCACTTAGCTCCGCACAGCACTTTGCTCCGCACAAAACAGAGGTCAATGGATCCATGACAAACAGAGGACCACAAAGTGGTCAAACAGAGGCCAATGGTTATTTAAGTCCCACAAGGCGTGGGACTCTCGTGGTGGTACTCCCGTGGTGGTACTTACAAAACATAATTGTATATAAGGTCATTGCCAAATATTCTTTAAAATATAAACAAACATATCCATGGGTTTTATTTTAAGCAAATAGGGTTCAAAAATAGAACCACATAACTGAAATCTTTATAAAACATAACTTTTATTAATATACTAATAAAGTATAACTTGTATAAAATAAATATGGTAAGTCGAAACATAAATAAAATACATTTTGGTGACTCAAGATATAATATAACTCACCTTAACTTTAATACCTCACCCTTTCCTTTAACTGTTAAAGACCCTTTTACCTTCCACTACTTTTTCCTTATTCCTCTCTTCTTTTCTTTCTTCCCTTTCTTTCATTTTCTTCTTTCTCCTTTCTTTCTTTTCTCTCTCTTTTTCTTTCTTCTTTCTCTCCTCCTTCGCCCAGATCAGCGCCTCTATTTATAGGGAATAGGTATATACGTGGCTCAAATCAAGATTCGATTAATAATTATATAGATTCGTTCTTATCCTTAATAGATATTTAAGATAATTACCCGTTGACCCAATATTTTAATATAATTATATAAATAATTTAATTTCTAATTAAATTACACTTTATCTTATACTAACATAAAATTAATTATTTATTTTAGTACCAAACCTATTATTATTATTATTTATATTTTGACCCCCAAACTTTTAATAATTATATCATTTTACAAAATTACACATGATAATATATAACAAATTATATATTTTCCGAACTGAGATTAAATAATATTAGTATAAATTCTACAGAATAATTAAAAATCTAGGTTGTTACAATCTTCCCTCCTTTTAAAATTTCGTCCTCGAAATTTGTCATATGTGTAATCTATCCGCTGCGCACTCTGATAAATATATATTAGATGATTAATCTGATAGAAATAGTACATCAAAAAAAACTTTACCAAAAATAACTCACTGTCTAGTTGTCAAAAATTAATTTGGGCCAAAATGAGAAATAATTGGTGACTTTAAAAACTTTTCACTCGTTTTGTTTACAATAAAAATAAATAAATAATAAAATAAAATGAGAATGCAATGACAGAATCATATACAGGAGATGAACTTTTCATTGATGGGAAATAATTTCAAAATTAGTATCTTTATAATTTGAGCCCACTTTTAAAAAAAAAATCGAAATAAATTTTTTTTTTGGAATACTGAACTGAAAATTATATGGATTTAATTATATTATAATTTTGGTAGGTGCTTGAGGCCGACATCTTTCTTTTATTGTCCTTCAAATATAAATTATATCTAATATCCTTTACAAATTAGGCATAAAAAAAATTATTATATATATAATCATATAAAATTATAATATAATTAAATCGACTAACAAAATGTAATATGTAGGTATTAATTACCCGTTATCCTACTTAAATGTGCATGTGTCCTATGCTCCAATGATGATTTTTTTTTTTTTATAAACCATTGCTCTGATACCATTTGTCACGACCCACTCCCCGTACCCAAGGGTTAAGCATCGTGATGGCCAGTAACTGAAGTTACCTCCGGCCAATTCTTAAACAAATTAATAAACGCAAGCGGAAGTAATATTTAAATGAGGGTACCAAAATAATCACTGGAGCTTCTATTTTTATTACAAAATTATATTGACAAAAAATGTCGATATTTACATATAAAAATAAATGCTGTTTGTGTCTATTTCGCAGCCCCGCATCTAAGACTTTCCAAAAGCTGTTTCTGAATTGCATATTTCTTGAAAATTGGTAAACAACTATAAGTACATGGCAGCGTGAGAAATATTATATCAAGAGTATAAGGGACACGAAATAACCATTGATCATTAGTTAGGCCAAAAGATTTAGGATAACTTAGTCGGAGCAAATAATCTTTTAAGTAACAAAATTGAGATTATGTAAATATATCATTTAGGTGGCAGAAACTGAAATACAGATTTTATGTAAATAAATAACCATAACCACGGTACAGAACAAAACAGAACAGAGGTCACAGAAGTGACAGTCAGAACAGAGGTACGGATTCAAGAGGTGGCTCGTATGGATTCTAGAGGTGGCTCCCACAATAGTGTAGCACTTAGCTCCGCACAGCACTTTGGTCCGCACAAAACAAAGATACGGATTCAAGAGGTGACTCCCACAACAGTGTAGCACTTAGCTCCGCACAGCACTTTGCTCCGCACAAAACAGAGGTCAATGGATCCATGACAAACAGAGGACCACAAAGTGGTCAAACAGAGGCCAATGGTTATTTAAGTCCCACAAGGCGTGGGACTCCCGTGGTGGTACTTACAAAACATAATTGTATATAAGGTCATTGCCAAATATTCTTTGAAATATAAACAAACATATCCATGGGTTTTATTTTAAGCAAATAGGGTTCAAAAATAGAACCACATAACTGAAATCTTTATAAAACATAACTTTTATTAATATACTAATAAAGTATAACTTGTATAAAATAAATATGGTAAGTCGAAACATAAATAAAATACATTTTGGTGACTCAAGATATAATATAACTCACCTTAACTTTAATACCTCACCCTTTCCTTTAACTGTTAAAGACCCTTTTACCTTCCACTACTTTTTCCTTCTTTCTCTCTTCTTTTCTTTCTTCCCTTTCTTTCATTTTCTTCTTTCTCCTTTCTTTCTTTTCTCTCTCTTTTTCTTTCTTCTTTCTCTCCTCATTCGCCCAGATCAGCGCCTCTATTTATAGGGAATAGGTGTATACGTGGCTCAAATCAAGATTCGATTAATAATTATATAGATTCGTTCTTATCCTTAATAGATATTTAAGATAATTACCCATTGACCCAATATTTTAATATAATTATATAAATAATTTAATTTCTAATTAAATTACACTTTATCTTATACTAACATAAAATTAATTATTTATTTTAGTACCACACCTATTATTATTATTATTTATATTTTGACCCCCAAACTTTTAATAATTATATCATTTTACAAAATTACACATGATAATATATAACAAATTATATATTTTCCGAACTGAGATTAAATAATATTAGTATAAATTCTACAGAATAATTAAAAATCTGGGTTGTTACAATCTTCCCTCCTCTTAAAATTTCGTCCTCGAAATTTGTCATATGTGTAAGCTATCCGCTGCGCACTCTGATAAATATATATTAGATGATTAATCTGATAGAAATAGTACATCAAAAAAAACTTTACCAAAAATAACTCACTGTCTAGTTGTCAAAAATTAGTTTGGGCCAAAATGAGAAATAATTGGTGACTTTAAAAACTTTTCACTCGTTTTGTTTACGATAAAAATAAATAAAAAATAAAATAAAATGAGAATGCAATGACAGAATCATATACAGGAGATGAACTTTTCATTGATGGGAAATAATTTCAAAATTAGTATCTTTATAATTTGAGCCCACTTTTAAAAAAAAAATCGAAATAAATTTTTTTTTTGGAATACTGAACTGAAAATTATATGGATTTAATTATATTATAATTTTGGTAGGTGCTTGAGGCCGACATCTTTCTTTTATTGTCCTTCAAATATAAATTATATCTAATATCCTTTACAAATTAGGCATAAAAAAAATTATTATATATATAATCATATAAAATTATAATATAATTAAATCGACTAACAAAATGTAATATGTAGGTATTAATTACCCGTTATCCTACTTAAATGTGCATGTGTCCTATGCTCCAATGATGATTTTTTTTTTTTTTATAAACCATTGCTCTGATACCATTTGTCACGACCCACTCCCCGTACCCAAGGGTTAAGCACCGTGATGGCCAGTAACTGAGGTTACCTCCGGCCAATTCTTAAACAAATTAATAAACGCAAGCGGAAGTAATATTTAAATGAGGGTACCAAAATAATCACTGGAGCTTCTATTTTTATTACAAAATTATATTGACAAAAAATGTCAATATTTACATATAAAAATAAATGTTGTGTGTGTCTATTTCGCAGCCCCGCTTCTAAGACTTTCCAAAAGCTATTTCTGAATTGCATATTTCCTGAAAATTGGTAAACAACTATAAGCACATGGCAGAGTGAGAAATATTATATCAAGAGTATAAGGGACACGAAATAACCATGGATCGTTAGTTAGGCCAAAAGATTTAGGATAACTTAGTCGGAGCAAATAATATTTTAAGTAACAAAACTGAGATTATATAAATATATCATTTAGGTGGCAAAAACTGAAATACAGATTTTATGTAAATAAATAACCATAACCACGGTACAGAACAGAACAGAACAGAGGTCACAGAAGTGACAGTCAGAACAGAGGTACGGATTCTAGAGGTGGCTCCCACAATAGTGTAGCACTTAGCTCCGCACAACACTTTGGTCCGCACAAAACAGAGGTATGGATTCAAGAGGTAGCTCGTACGGATTCTAGAGGTGGCTCCCACAACAGTGCAGCACTTAGCTCCGCACAGCACTTTGCTCCGCACAAAACAGAGGTCAATGGATTCATGACAAACAGAGGACCACAAAGTGGTCAAACAGAAGCCAATGGTTATTTAAGTCCCCCAAGACGTGGGACTCCCGTGGTGGTACTTACAAAACATAATTGTATATAAGGTCATTGCCAAATATTCTTTAAAATATAAACAAACATATCCATGGGTTTCATTTTAAGCAAATAGGGTTCAAAAATAGAACCACGTAACTGAAATCTTTATAAAACATAACTTTTATTAATATACTAATAAAGTATAACTTGTATAAAATAAATATGGTAAGTCAAAACATAAATAAAATACATTTTGGTGACTCAAAATATAATATAACTCACCTTAACTTTAATACCTCACCCTTTCCTTTAACTGTTAAAGACCCTTTTACCTTCCACTACTTTTTCCTTCTTTCTCTCTTCTTTTCTTTCTTCCCTTTCTTTCCTTTTCTTCTTTCTCCCTTCTTTCTTTTCTCTCTCTTTTTCTTTCTTCTTTCTCTCCTCCTTCGCCCAGATCAGCGCCTCTATTTATAGGGAATAGGCGTATACGTGGTTCAAATCAAGATTCGATTAATAATTATATAGATTTGTTCTTATCCTTAATAGATATTTAAGATAATTACCCGTTGACCCAATATTTTAATATAATTATATAAATAATTTAATTTCTAATTAAATTACACTTTATCTTATACTAACATAAAATTAATTATTTATTTTAGTACCACACCTATTATTATTATTATTTATATTTTCTATATTATTATTATTTATATTTTGACCCCTAAACTTTTAATAATTATATCATTTTACAAAATTACACATAATAATATATAACAAATTATATATTTTCCGAACTGAGATTAAATAATATTAGTATAAATTCTACAGAATAATTAAAAATCTGGGTTGTTACAAGATACACACCCTGTAAGGCTCAATCAAGTAGGTGGGAGGGGACAAGATGGAAGGCAAGGATGATGGAGTGATAAGAATGGTTGCATTTGATGCTTTTTTTGGAGTAAGAGACAAATGCTCTTTTGAAAATGGAGGCCAAAGGAAGGCAATAGAGGGTGAGGAGGTGTGTATCTCGTGTATGACTGTATCAAGAAATAACTGGAATAGCATGTTCTACATATTTCTAGCAAGAATTTTGCCGACACTGCTATGTTTTTGGAAAAACTAGCCGGCCGCCCAAAATCTCTTGGCTTGGCCGACCAAAACCTTGGCTAGCCGGCCAATTTATTGGCTGTCCGGCTAACCAATTATTTAGCCGGCTAGCCAATAGCCAATAAATTGGCCGACTGGCCAAAACAATGGCCAATGCCTGACTAATTTGCATGAAACATGATTTTTTGACCGAATTCGTTCTTTCCTCCTATTTCCACACTGTTCTTTGCTCTATTTTCCTGAGAAAATGTTTCATTTTGAAATTTAAAAATGAGCCTCAAAACATTACGAAAAATATTCAGAACGAAGCGTAGAAAGAAGCTTTCAAAAGAGAGTTTTGAATGGGTTTTGAACACTTAGCCAAAACAGGCTTAGGGTTGGAACTGAAGCAAAAATTTCGTCTTTCTTACTGAGAACATTATAAGGAACACATTCTTATTTTTATCATCGGATAATCAAAAGAAAGCTTTCAAATCTTAGAGTCGGTCAAAATGGGGTGTCTACAATGAGCTTATAGTTATTACTTAATTAGACTTTACTTACTACTTAATAATCTTCTACTTACTACTTAATTATACTTCATTTACTACTTAATGAACTTCTACTTACCTTTCATTAGAATTCGCTTACTACTTTATTAAGCTTTAGTTACTAAGCTCCACTTGTGATTTTACTAGACTTGACTTACTACTTACGACTTCATGATAAGTAGACCTGAGTCATTACTTAATAAGATTCCAATTATAATTTAATTAGATTTCACTTACAACTCAATTAAACCTTTTCATTATTATTATTATTTTATGAGCTTCTACTTACTATTGCATAAGACTTGACGTACTACTCATTTGTTTTCACTTACTATTTCATTCGACTTTACTTACTACTCAATTAAACCCAACTTACTACTTAATGAACTACTCCGGAGGCCTCGTTTGGAAACAGGCTATTTTAGTAACTTTTTGGCTAAAATATGAGGTAAAAAAAACTAGTATGTTTGGGGTGACTTTTTGGTTTTTCATGAAAAGATGTATAAAAAGTAAAGAGAAAAGAGAATCTTTGACTTTTTGATATAGGTTATAAGTTTTTTGATTTTTTTAGTAACTTTTTGACTTTTAAGCTAAAATAACTACTTGCCAAACGAGGCCAATTAGTTATTACTCAATGAGTTTTCTACTTACTATTCAATCAAACTCTACTTACTACTTAATTAAACATGACTTACTAATTAATAAGATACTATTTCAATATACTTAAGTTACTAGTCAATAAAATTATACTTACTATTTTATTAAACTTGACTTAAAATTTTAAAACTCCACTTTTTCTTTAACTAAGTGAAATGATTTTCCTACAAAATTTTAAATCTATAAATTAAAAATATCACGTAATGTTAAAATGAAAGAGAGATCTTTCTAAGTTACTGTACATGTATTCATTTATTACCATTAATAAATGAGAGATCTTTCTAAGTTATTTTATTATATTTTATTTTTAATTTATGCTTTACAATATTTTAGATATTAAAAAAAATATTATGAAGAAAAGTTATGAATTTTTTTTGAAGAAAAATATTTCATTATGGATATTAAATTGATAAAAAAATTATGAATTTATAAAAGTTTCGAAAAGATTTTTTTACAATAAATTCATATATTGTTTTTATATAAAACATACAAAATTTATAAGTAATAAATAAAAATAACCTTCTAAAAAAAAGTAATAAACAAAAATATGAATATCAAAAACTTAAATAGTAATTACTATTTTGAGGTGTTTTAGGTAAGAAAAAAGAGTAACTATTTAAATTAATATTTTTAAAAATAACTTTAAATAACTTACAATTTAAAAATATTTTGTTTACAAAAATTTTCTCTTTTATTTATTTTTAATATTATATTAAAAATTAAAATTTCACAATAATGACTATTTTAAAAAATTAGTAAATTTTAACAAATTTTAATAAATTAATATTTACATATCATATTTTACTTTTTACAAATCATAACAAGACAAAATACAAGAGAGAAATAATTAAAAATGGTGTATCATTAGTTTTATATATTTAAAATTAATTTAAACTGCAAAAGATGATACAATTTTCAAGAAATGAAGGTAACTTGTGTCGCAAGTAATATTTTAAATAGTAAGTCTATTAATAATAAAATAATAAGTGAGTAGATACCAAATAGTGAGTATGTTTGTAGCAAATAATAAGTTAGTATCATTTTTTTATTTCAAAATTAACTACAATTATTTTATTTTTTAAAAAACTACCTTACTTTTTCTATCTAGTTTGCTATTTACTTATCCAATGACCAATGACTAACATTCATCTTATCTAAATTTAATGATTCATATATTTTTTTAATTTACATACATGAAAGCCACTTTACCGTAGGGAAATTCTAATATACACATCTTTGAAAAACGTGTATTATATGTACTTTAGTTATGTCATTTTCTTCTTTAATTATGATTAATTTTTTTTTAATTATGACTCGTTAATTTGTAGTTATCTTATATAATATTTTTTTATGTTAATTTAATTACAATATAAAAAATATAAAATTATACTTTTTTTAATTATAAAATATATATAATAATACACATGATTATGATACAATTTTCCTTGAGTTTTGACTTTACAAACCCTTGAATGCGGTGGGTGTGTGGGGGAGTCGAGAGTCTCCTTGCAGCTCTGTCCTTGCGTCTGTTCTTACAAGTTTTCGGGTTTATTTTTAGGTCTAATTTTGATAATCCGAACCGTTCATATTTTATGATTTATTCAGTATATCATACCTGTAAAAAATCAAATTGATCGGATATCAGAAAGTATGTGTTCGAAAAATTGAATTAAAAACTATTTTTTAAATAATTTAATAAACAGTTTTCCGAACATATGCTTTCTGATATCCGATCAACTTGATTTTTTACAGGTATGATATACTGAATAAATCATAAAATTTGAACGATTCGAATTATCAAAATTAGGCCTAAAAGTAGATTCGAAAGCCTACAAGAATGGACGCAAAGACGGAGGCGGCAAGGAGAGGGTCCTATACGCGTGGGGGTGTGTTTTTTTTATTTGACGTAAGCGGTGACGTAGCTGACGGCTACTACTCCAATTTGTGTATTGTGACAAAACTATTCATTCAAGTATAATTCCCAACTCTTCTCTCTTTGGAGTATTATCTCCTATTATTCGTAGATTTCAAAGGCAAAGCAACGAGTCGGACACACTCTGTTTCGTCAAGAAGGTGAAAGATTCTCTCTCTCTTTTTCTCTCTCTCTTTTCCGGATTCTGTTAATCTTCTGCGTCACTGCTTATTTCCTCGCCTTTTCATCTCAATCAAATTTCTACGATTAAAAGCAACCAAGAAAGTTTGTCTTTATTTGATTCATTTTCCCAAGGTATTGCCTTTCTTTTATTTATTTATTTTTTTCCTTTTCGGCGGACTGATGAATTTTCATGGGCGTATGTATGTATTTTTTGATCCAGCGTGCAAGTATGGTTAATTATGTACAACTTTGTTTCTGATTCGTTTGTGCTGAGAAAAAAAGCTGGGATTCAGATTTGTTATATATGTATATATTTATTTATTTTGTATTTGTATTCATGAGTGTTTCACTAAATTCAGCAACAAAAACAGTAACTCTTTATATATCAAATGTATTTCGGTTGTATTAAGTTGTGACGCAGGTAATTTTTAAGATTTTTTATTTTTTTCTGGTAAAAAAAAAAAAAAAAAACTCTCCGTTTCTTTGAATTAATGGAATTTTTTTTACGAGAAAGATTAAAAAAGAAAAAATCTTGATGCTTCAGTTATTTACCTAAAATATAGTAGGATCACAAGTTGCTTCATTCACCAGCTAAATTTGATTTGTTGGGATGAAGAATCAAAACTTGAAGGGTTGACTTTTGTTAAATCTATTTTCTATGACAGCTTTAGATATGTTACATATGATCTCTATAATTGAAATTGGGTTGATCTGTTTTTGCAGGAATAATAAGTATCCTGAGCAGTTGACTCATCTCAGTTGTGAACTACAACTCTTGATGAGTTAAAGGAGAGCATACAGTCTGATGTTTTTGTAGTGGAAGTGGATAGAACCATAGACAGACCTTAAGTTCTTAAAGATGGGTTTTGAGCCACTGGTTTGGTATTGTCAGCCAGTGGCGAATGGGGTGTGGGCAAAGGTAGTGGAAAATGCGTTTGGAGCTTACACACCATGCGCAACAGACACTTTGGTTGTTTCTATCTCCAATTTGGTTCTTATGGGCCTGTGCTTATATCGAATATGGCTGACTCAGAAAGATTTTACAGTCCAGAGGTTCCGTTTGAGGTCAAATTATTACAACTACATGTTGGTATTGTTGGCTGCCTATTGTACCGCAGAACCTTTATTCAGATTGGTCATGGGTATATCGGCCTTGAATCTTGATGGACAGACTGGCGGCCTCGCTCCATTTGAGGTAGGTTTGAAATGCTCAAAATTCAAAATATCCAGTAGTTGAATTGCATTCATGTTCTAATGACATAACCTCCTTTCATTTCCTTTGGAGACAAAAGCAGCAACCCTTTTGCATTTTTGAATTTTAAAAGCTTACTATTGCTTAAGTAGCTACCTAAAGTGCATTTGTGTTATTCGGTCAGCTTGAATGTGAATCGATTTGTTATGTTCACCATCTAATATATGATTTGTTATGTTCACCACCTAAAGTGTATTTGTGTTGGGTCATGATTGAGACCCCCTTAAAACTCCCATCCCCACCACCCCCACACACACGTGGGGGTTGGGGATTGGGAGAGAAGAAAAAAAAAAAGAAAAGAAAAATTGACCAATCAAAAGCAAAGGGGGTCATGGGGGTGACCCCCAAAGGGGGTCCGAATCTTTATTGATTTGTGTTATGGGTTTCAGATAACACCCCCCTCCTCTTTCTTTTAGGTCACATCCAAGGACTTCATCCTAAACACTCAAAAACAAGTACTAATTATAATGTTCGTTTGGCTTTGGATACTTGAATCCATAATTAAATTAAGACCACATGAGGACTGTCCATCACATGTGACCTCTTGCTAATTTTTTATGGTTCATTTATTTTCGCAGATGGTTTCACTCATCATTGAGGCTTTTGCTTGGTGCTCTATGGTGGTCATGCTTGGTGTAGAAACAAAGGTCTACATCAGTAAGTTCAGGTGGTACATCGGATTTGGGGTCATTTATGCTTTGGTAGGGGACATTGTGATGCTCAGTCTCATTCTTCCAGTGAAGGAGTTTTACAGTCGGTTAGTTTTTGTCTAATTTCTTGCTACTTTTTTAATTCGATAATATATATTTTCCTCCCTCACTACTGTATGTCTTAATCTTCTTGTCCTTCTTCTTGTTGCCGCTGCACATGTAAAGACGTATGTCCAACAAAATGATGTTCATTGATTGTGCTATTGATTTCCATAATTTCTTACTTAAATTTCTTTTGTCAAGCTCCCATATGCAATTTTCAAATATGGGCATTTGAAGATCTGAAAACCAAATATTGGATGAGGAATAACATATCTTTAATTGTGAAATGACCACTGATAATATAGTTCACAGTTATTTTAAAACTATGATTACAGTGAGTAAAGAACTGTAGTAGTTTGGACATGACATTTACTTTGATGCTATGTATGTTTGTGTGTGCGTGCACGCATGCTAGCCTGTGCATGTGCCTGTGATAAAGTGGAATGTGTCACACGACCTTGGGTAAAACTCAACCCAAAAACTAGCTGTTGAGGTGAGGTTGCCCCTTGCATTGGGTTTCCATTTCTTTTTAGCTGCTTCTTTGTATCTATTTTGTTTGTAGACATTGGTGTGTTGCTGCTTCGTTGTGTCTATTTTGTCTGTATGCATTGATACACCAGAAATTTCTAGTGTCTTTAGGATTGAGAGAATCGGTATCAACCTCAGTTATTGATATTGATTATTTAGGACTGTTGAGTGAAGTGAAATGGGTCTCGTTTCGATAATTCGAGCCGTATCTTGTAGGGTCCTTCATGTATATCATCTACACAAAAAATTAGATGAATTTGATAATCTTAACTTATTCAATGTATCGTGTTTGTCACCAAAAAAATGGATGATTTATTTTTAAAAATACACTTGTCATTCATTTTATTGAACACAAATGTGATAAATTGAATAGGTTACCATTATCGGATTAACCTAATTTTTTGTGTGGATGATGTACACGAAATGTTCATATTTTATCATAATCAACCTATAAAGGTGTGATTCTTGGATTCAAGAGTGCAAGAGTTGGCCGAATAGAGCCAAATAATAGTAGGTTGGGGTCTGGCACAGATAAGGTGGTTGTGATGGGTGGATTGAGTTACTTCGACTTCAGATGCATATGCTGTTGTTTTGGCAATCACTGTTATGCTCTCAACAACTTCAGTTTTCTATTTTATTTGAGTGAATTATGAGACATGCTCTTGTTAAGCAAATTACTAGTTTGAAAGTGTCAAAATCTCCTTATCGTGAATAATTCGTGTATAGAGTCATATTTTATCGTAGTTCGGAAGTTTTTTTGATTAAAATTGTTGAATAGATATTTCTAGATATGCTCGCAGTATAAATTTAAGGTTGCGTTTTATCCATGCAGATCTGTTCTGTTTTGGTACATCGGTGAGGTCTTTGTCCAGGTTTGGTGCTCTTCTCTGTCTCTTTATATTTTTTAAGATTGTTAGTTATGTAATTTTATTTCATATCTTCTGTCCAGTGGAATATTGTGCGGACAAAAGCTAAAAACCGGCCCTTCAAGACCAGGCCAACACTAACCTAAGCCTTATGAGAAGCATTTAATAATTGATCCAGTGCCCAGCATGTATGATTTGTAAATGCCTTCTTCCACGTGCAAGACCATTTATGGGCTTCATCCTTGACAGCCTTATTATGATTAATGGAAATCAAATTTTTAGGATTATAAACATAAATGTGGCAATATGGTATATTGTGGTAACAGATACATATTTATTGGTTGGACAAAAGTAGGCAGTCAGAGCCCTGTTCTGGATTTCAAGTAGGCTGCATTACAACTGCCTGGTGGATCTCTAAACCTCACAAAATTTTCCTTGATACATGCTCCTTTTTGTGGTCCAACTTAACCAGTGCCGACTTTCTGATTAGGATGCCTATTACTACCCAATGACATTGAACTTTATACTCATTTTGCTATTTGCATCCCAAGATGTCCAAATTCTAGGCAAGTACAAGAACCAGGGGTTGGGACAAAAATGAACGTGAACAATTTGTGGATCAGGGTTTAAACCTTGGTCTTTAACTTTGCGTTCAGCTACATCATACAATCAAATTCAATATGTGGTTATTGTTTATGAAATAGGTCTTGTTTGGAGTACTCTTTCTGGTGTATTTTCCCAGTATGGATCCTTATCCGGGGTACACCCCAATACGGACCGAATCTGGTGATGACACTGAATATGAAGAACTTCCTGGAGGAGAGCAAATTTGTCCTGAGAAGAATGCCAACATATTTTCCAGTACGTACTTTGTGGATTTACATGTTCTCATTCGCAATGCTAGCTATTCTAGAATTCTTATATTGACTCTTTGAATGGAATATTAATTATAGTTGCTAAGATGAGAATAATTTGAACCACTCCCTCCCTTCCATTTTGTGTGGTGTGATTGATTTTTTGGAAAGCATCTTTGAATGTGAAGCTTACAAAAATGCCCTTTGTCCCATTTGAATAAAGATGATATGGGACTGCCAAAAATGGAAAGACCACATAAAACAGGACGGAGGGAGTACATCTCAGCTATACTATGGATTGTCTTCCCCAACAATCAGAAGGGTGGTCATAAAGTGATTTGGCCGCTTCTTTGATTTGAAAATTAGAGTTTGTGCTTTGAGCTTGGTTCACAGTATTCTTCACTGTTATCTCCAAACCTTTTTAGTTCACCTTCCTGCTGTTGTCAATTGCTTGAATTGAGACACTGTTTTTGTGCTTTATGGTGTCCTCCCAGTAATCTTTGCCACCTTTGTATTTGTTTGCTACACCACATGTACAGTGTGAGACTATTTGTAATCTTCTTGATAAAACAAAAATATTTCTTTTTCCACTGCTTCACTTAAATTGATATTCTGGTTCATGGTTTCTTCTGCAGAAACTACTTTTGCATGGATGAATCCACTTATGCATCTAGGCTTTAAAAGGCCCCTGACTGAGAAGGATGTTTGGAAACTGGACACATGGGACCGAACTGAAACACTGAATAGCAAGTGAGTCCTTGTTTATCTAATTTTGTCTTTTACTTGGATTCGTTCATAGCAAGATTCGTGTCATATTTTTTGTTGACTCCTTAGGTTCCAGCAATGTTGGGCTGAGGACTCTCGGAGGTCTAAACCGTGGCTTTTAAGGGCATTAAATCGTAGCCTTGGGGGAAGGTGTGGATATTGTTACATTACTAGAATTTTTGCATTGCATGTACTGTAGTTTAATCTGGTTGATGTTTTTTGTGACATGTTCTCTGATTTTTGTAGGTTTTGGTGGGGAGGTGTGTGGAAGGTAATGAGCTCCTTAAACAACTGTTTCATTAGGACCCTGTTTATTTAAGTTAAAAAGCATGCATCCGATTTAGGAGCAGAGTATTTACATGCATGTGGTTTTTTTGAAATTCTGAACAAATTTAGTTTCTTGGTTGTGATGTTCTATGCTTAGGCTCATTTTGCTTTTGCATTTTGGGTCCAAATACAATTGGTAATGCATAATTGCATTTGCCAAAAGTTTTTTTTTTTCCCTTTTCATTTTTTGTTGTTTTGGGCTACTATTCAATTATACCCCTTTTCTTTTTGTTATTTCTCTATCTCAACATCATTAACTTTTTCTAAGTGAAGATGAGAGAGGCTGTTTAGATTAAGGCCTTGATTACTAATGTGCGATAATATCTGGCAACCAATAGAACCAATCCAAGCTTGTACCTGTTTTTATCAACTAAGTGTACTGTAAGCATGAAGACATCTTATATCTGCAATATATTTATGAAATGGTAAAAGAAAAAGGTGATTGAGTGCATGAGGCTCCTGCTAAAGTGCGGGGTGGGCAAGATGAATGCAGCCTTAATTCAATTCATGAAGAGGCTGATTTTGTGGCTCGAATCTGCGCCACTAGGAACATCAACAACAAGCCTTACCATTGCGCTTCTATTATAATTATAAATTGTATTGATATTAAATGTGTATGTTTGATTTCTGGTCCTTGTTTTAATTAAATAAATGACATAACATTAACACATTTGCACATGCACATGCAGATGGGGGAGTATACAGTTAAAGAATAGAGTATGTGAAAAATTAGGGTTGGAATGAGAAAGAGAGAAGAAAAGAGAAGTGACAGAGAGAATACAGATTAGGATTGCATAATCTAGCCCCTACATATATTTATATTTGAGTGAGAACTACAAAATGACCATAATACTCTTACTAACAAGACTTAGAAATATAACAGAGACAAAAAAACTACTCTACACTCCCCCTCAAGTTGGAGCATAGAGATCAAACATATCCACCTTGGGAGATAACTGGTGGAAACATGACCGAGCTAAAGGTTTGGTGAGAATGTGACCCAATTGATCTTTAGACTGAACAAATAGAGTCTCAAGTTGCTTGTAGAGTAGCAAATCACGAACAAAGTGACAGTCAACCTCGATGTGCTTTGTACGCTCATGAAACACTAGATTATTCGCAATGAAGATAGCATCCTGATTATCATGCCACATACGCATAGGAGAAGGAACATATATGCCAAAATAGATTCACTCATAAATTCACTAGAGATTCACTTCCAGAATAGATAAGAAGAGAGATTCCTACAATCAACATAAAAATATTCTAATTCCTATTCTATTCTAGTTTCTATATTCAACAATTTCTATCCAGGCTATATGATTCATGTCCTTGACTATTATATATGGTTCACCATTCTATAACCTGGAGTGAGTTAATGATTGGTCATGGTTCACCTGTGTAACTGATATTTGTTGTTTAATATGACTTGTGGATCAAATTGGTGGATTAAACATTAGAATCACCTGGTAAAGATTCTGTGTGCGATGCAGTTTTGGTTGTTTTAATAGGTGACTGTGTCTAGTTGATTTAGTAGTACATGTACAAATGCTTATGAAAATATTTTTGTTGATGCTTTTGTTGTTAGTATCATAACATTGTATGTGGACAAAAAGAAAAATAGTAATATATACTGTGGCACTCATGCAAATTTGTGATGTATTTGCATTATTTTTTCCGTCTAGTCGTTAAATCGTACTTCAAAATTTAAGAAATAGAAGTCCTTTTATAAATTGATTGAACCTCGTCATGTTCTTAAATTCATAGTTTCATTTGGTACTGAAATTTTTGTTTTTACCCATTTTCCAATGAAAATAATTCTGTATTGCATCAAATTTTTTTTTTTTTTTTTTGTTATTTCATTTTTTTGTCAATATAACTAAGGTATCTTTTTGCAAGTTCTTTGTTAAAATTTTATTTCCATCTTGAGAGGAATCATGATTAGACAAATATTCACTTTTAGGATTTTCAGTTTCCATATATTAAGTTTTGTTTTGTTTTTTTTTAATTTTTTTTTTAATTTTATATATATATATTTGAGTCGAGTCAGAACACTATTGAAATCCATTTAAATAGAAATTCCCATTTTCATTATCAAATGCAGAAATCTATTTTTAAACCATTTGGTGAAAATTTCTGATATGTCCCACATTTTACTAAATCTCTGTAAAATTTGGCTGAATCAACTAATATACATATTGGATGTCTTTACTAATTCTTTATGAGTCCAACTGTTTCAGATTTGCATGAATATCCTGAATATATGGTTGATTATCATCTGAATTTTTATTTATTCATGTACAGATGTATTGTCCGAATCTAGTATTCACTGAATTCTTAATAATTATTACTGGAGTTGGTATTTGCATGTGTAAATTATTACTAAAATTGGTATTTGCATGCTTAAATTATCACTTTTTAGTTTGATATTGCAATTCATAACATTTCTTTCTTCTTTGATCCATTTGTAGATTGGTAATGATGCTTCCCAGTTTGTGGGGCCAATTATATTAAACCAACTTTTAGAGGTCAGTTACTGTTTTGGCAATGCATCACTGGATATATAATTTGAATTGTCATTTTCTCCCTCAGTTGGATTATTTATTTGTTGTGTAATTGGTGATTCCTATTGGTTAATGATACTCATGCGTGACATCTATATCAGCCCTTTTCTGAGTTGTGTTCTGATTGATGATACTCATGCTTGGCAGTTGTACCAGACATTTTCATAGTTCGAGAGCATATTTAATGCAATATTTTTATTTATTTATTCCTCCTCTCTCGTTTCCAGAAAAACTCTCTCTCTCTCTCTCTCTCTCTCTCTCTCTCTCGTTTTGTCTTTTTGAGTGACTGGTCTCTCTCTGTTCTATGCCTATCCTCCAAATAGGAGGTGGCACCTCCTTAAGTTGAGGTGCGTGCCTACTACACAGCTCACTAATCACATAACTAACTTATTTACTCAAGGTTATTACTAATTGAGGTTAAGTCTCTACTCTTGCTTAGGCTAATTAATTATAATTAATTTAGTTTAAGTCTACTAATCACACTCAATTACTACTAATCCTGTTACACAATACATAAAAGTGTCAAGCGCATTAGACCAAAACAATTAAGCTCGTTGATTAAGGAAATGAAACATCTTTAAGCATGTCATACACAAAATGAAAGTTTTTCTTTCTTATCTCTTAGTTTTCTCTAGTTCCATATCAAAGAGGCATATAGACAATTTACAGTTATAGGAATTTGATAACAAAGCATATAAATGTATCTTATTCAAAGAACAACATTTCTAATCATGTGTCCTCTTTCTCGGTGGTCGGTCGTTTGAGTTTGAGAAGATGATGCTCGGTGTGGATGGGCGATGCAATTTGTCCATAGTTGAGCGGGGGGAGGGGCTTCGAAAGGCGGTGGTGGTGGCTAGGTCGGAAGCTCGATGGGTTGTGGGGCGAATGAAGAACCCCTCGGTTGAACCAGATAATCTAAAATTCCTAGGCCGCCTTAGTGGGGGAAATCACTCTGTAGCAATATAGGTTCGTGGAGAGGAAGGTGCTGGGTCGTCATTTCAAATAGTGGTGACGATAGGGAAGCAGCGCAACTAGATCTTTATTCCTGTGTCTGTCTTTGGGGATGGCTGGGAAGGGGTGGCATTGGTTATTAAAGGCTTTGATATGACGAAGGAGAAGGCACAGTGACCTGGAGTTCCGAATAACTCGCCGTCCATTTCTGCTACGTCGTCATCGGCCAATCGTGAGATCGTAAAGGTGGTTCGCACCACGGTGGAGGTTGATTGGTTTCGGTTGTTGGATAGAGCTTTGGTGGGTAAGGTGGGGGGGCGAAGTGGTAATTCGCGGCTATCTCGGAATGGGTAGGTCAGTGGTGGGGCCAATTGGGTACGGTGGAGGTACGACTGTTGGGGGAGAAGGCTTTCTTGTTTGTCTTCCTAACTAAACGTAAGGCGGAGGCGACGGTGCGTCGACGGCGGACAGTGGGTGGGCTTGATCTTTTGTTGGAATGGTGGTCACCATTGGCCCTGAGTACTTTGAGGAAGTTGTCGCTGCCGGAAAGCGTATGGATTTGGGTGGTGGGTCTTCCTATTCATCTCCATGGGGAAGAGGTGTATCGTGCTATTGGCGATCGGTGTGGTGGTTTCGTGGAGGCAGATGAATCCTCGGTGGATCTAGGTTGTGTTCGATTGCAGGTGTGACGTTCGGACCACACTCCGTTGCAAGTCTCTGTTGGTTGGGGGATGTGGCAGTTCTTGCTGCTAGTTTAGGTGGAGGAAGATTTGCTCGTCGAGCTGCGGTCGCCGGTGGTTGAAATTCCTAGGGGATTTGGGGCAGATGAGGTAAGAGTGGATCTCAAGCAATTAGGTCGCGAAGTTATAGGGATTTGGGGGAGGGAGGAGTATCTGCAAAGATTAGAGTAGATGAGGGGCTTGCTGATACACGTGGTATACCTAATATGGTGGGTCATGGTTTGGGTCAATCAAGAAGGCCTTATAGGGGTCAGTTGGGCTTGGCAAAGGCCTAAGTAGCTGTAAGTAGGAATGTGGGCCGTAAAGGTTGGGTGGTGGCAAATAATAAAGGAGTTCAGGGCTGGGCCTATGAGACTAATTGGGAGAGCTCTCCAGCCCGTCACTTAAGCCTTAAGGGACCTGAATTGGGCCAACTTGAGTTACCCCAAGTCAGTTCCGCTGTTGCTGGGCTAGGTTGGGTTGGCACGAGCAATGAATGGGATGTAGTGGCAGAGGCGAATCCAGGAGAGAGGGGTTGGGTGGAGTTGGTCGATGTTGATACACACCATCGATCGCTAGACACGAAATTGGGATGGGAGGTGGTGGCCTATCGTGACTCTGGTGGTGACGATCTAGGGTCCAAGCGGCTAGCGAAGGTTAGTGGACTTAGTTCTCAGGCGGAGAGCTTGGAAGCTGAAGATGGTGAGGTCGATCCAGGTATGGAGGCGTATAGGGGTATATCCTGGGCACATCGCATTGAACACAGTGATATTACCAATGGCGAAGGGCTGGCTTTGGTACTGCAACCCCTTGCTACGGAGGGAGGTGGGTCGGAGGACTTGTTAGGACAGCACCAAAACATGTTTCAGACCAGCGGTGGGCTGGATGGGGCGGAGGTACCATCGTCTGAGGCAGTGTCGGAATGGGTGTTGGAGCGCATTGGGGAAGTCAACCGCTGTCTGGGTTTGTTGTTTGAGGGCCATGAAAAGGAGGCTATGAGTTTATTTGCAGCAGTAGAAGTATCATGGTGGCAAGGGGCTCCCAGTACGGGAGTGGGTACAACGTTTGTTTCCCTGGTAAAAGGAATCGGGAGCTCAAGAATTTGGAATGCACTGTTAATTATGATCATAGGAGACTAACTGCAGGACGGGGAGCTAGAAGAATGTGTGGGGGACCACTGTTGTTGAAATGAATCTAAAAATTTTATCTTGGAATGTGCGGGCCTTGTGGAATGTGCGGGGCTTGCATGACAAGGATAAACGGGTGGCGGTGAAGGCCATGTTACATGGAGCAAAGGCGGATGTTGTGTCTACAAGAAACAAAAATGGCGGAGTTGGGACTGGAGATAATTCGGGAGATATAGGGGGCGGGACGGTTTGTGGAGTGGACATTTTTGCCGTCGTTTGGGATGAGGGAGGGGTTCTTCTTTGCTGGGATTCAAGGGTGGTGGTGAGAGAGGAGGAGGAGGAGGTAGAGGGTTTTTCAGTTTCTTGTTTGTTTCAATGTATGAAGGATGGCTTTCAGTGGGCCTTTACTGAGGTGTATGGTTTGGTGCAGAATTCGGAGCGAGGAGGGGTTTCTCGAGGAATTGGAAAGTGTAGCGTTTCGATGGGATGTTCCGTGGTGTGTGGGGGGAGATTTTAATGTTATTAGATGGCCCTCGGAGAGGCCGATGACCAATTGGGTCTCTGGGTTCATGAGGTCCTTTTGTTCTTTTATTGATAATTTGGAGTTGATTGACTTACCTATTCAGAGGGGAAGCTTTACTTGGTCAAATGGGCAGAGGATGTCTTAAATTGATCGTTTTCTGGTGAATGGGGGATGAGAGGAGCATTTTTTGGAGGCTGTCTAGTTACGTCTTCCTCGCCTAGTGTCTGACCATTGGCCTATTGTGCTTGACAGTTGGGGGATTCGTTGTGGTCCCACGCCATTTCGCTTTGAGAATATGTGGCTGCAGACAGAGGGTTTTTTGGATGTGGTGCGTGGATGGTGGAGTAGTTATGTTATTTCTGGTTCTCCTAGTAGTGTGCTGGCCCATAAATTGAAATTGCTCAAGGGTGATTTGAAGAGATGGAATAAGGAGGTGTTTAGTCGGTTAGAGGGCCAGAAAGCAGAGGTGGTCTCTTTACTCCGAGCCTTTGATGAGTTAGAGGCACAAGGGGGTTTGTCTAATGATGATAGTGTTCGAAAGGAGGCGGCTAGACCAGACTTTGTTCGTATTTCTCGTATGGAGGAGGTGTCTTTTAGACAAAAATCTAGATGCTTGTGGTTGAAAGATGGGGATCGAAATACGAAATTCTTTCATCGGATGGCGAATGCACATCGGCGAGTTAATCAAATTAGTAGGATGTGGGTGGATGGTCGCGAGCTTTGCACGGATACGGAGATTAGGGAAGGGGTTGTGGGATTCTATCAATATTTGTTCAGACAGCAAGAAGGGGAGTGGCGTCCAGGCTTGGACGGGGTTCAGTTTGATATGATATCAAGGGAGGATAGGGAGCTTTTGGTGTGTGCTTTTATGGAGGAGGAGGTGTACAGGGCTTTACAGGCTATGAGGGGTGATAAAGCTCTAGGTCCAGATGGCTTCTCATTGGCTTTCTTTCAGCATTGTTGGAGTGTGGTCAAGGGTGATGTGATGGCAACTTTGGAGGCTTTTTTTCGATCTGGACAATTTGGGAAAAGTTTTAATGCGACTGTTTTGGCTTTGATCCCAAAGAAGGGGGGAGGGGGGGCTGAGGATATTCATGACTTTAGGCTTATTAGCTTGTTGGGAAGTGTGTATAAAATATTGGCTATAGTTCTAGCAAATAGACTCAGAGGGGTTTTGCAAGCTATGGTGTCTGAGTCTTAGAACACGTTTGTAAGGGGCAGGCAGATTTTGGATGCTGTGTTGGTTGCCAATGAGTGTGGATTCTTGGATTCGACAGCAACGCCCAAGTTTGATCTGCAAATTGCATATTGAGAAGGCATATGACAAATGTTAATTGAGATTTCCTCTTGTATATGCTGGATCACATGGGTTTTGGGGAGACTTGGTGCGTGTGGATCAATTTCTGTGTATTGATTGTGCGGATGTCTGTCTTGATTAATGGAACTCCAGTAGGGTTTTTTCCGACGTATCGGGGTCTTCTGTAGGGGGATCCGTTGTCACTGCTGTTATTTCTTCTAGTGATGGAGGCGTTGAGTAGACTGTTGGATAAAGCCTTGTGTGGGGATCTCTTGGAGGGATTTGCTGTGGGATTGTTGTCTGGGGCTTCTATTGGTGTATCTCATCTATTATATGCGGATGACGCACTGATTTTCTGTGGGGCTGATGTGGAGCAGGTGGGTCATTTGTGGTGTGTTTTGTTATGTTTTGAGGCAGTATCGGGCTTTCGGGTTAACTTGCGGAAGTTAGAGCTTATTCCAGTTGGAGAGGTGGAGAGGTTACCAGTTTTAGCTGCAGTCTTGGGTTGCAGGGTGTCAGTTCTGCCGGTATCTTATTTGGGTTTGTCGTTAGGTGCTTCATTCAAGGCGAAAGGGGTTTGGGATGGGGTGGTGGAACGAGTTCAGCGTCGTCTTGCGGGTTGGAAGAGGCAGTATTTGTCAAAGGGCGGACGGTTGACGTTGATTAAGAGTGTGTTGAGTAGCATTCTAACCTACTTTATGTCCGTCCATGTTATTCCAGTATCGGTGGCGTAACGGTTGGAGAAGCTTCAGAGGGATTTTTTGTGGGCTAGTGGTGGTGATGAATTTAGGTATCATTTGGTTGAGTGGGGCGGATTTGTCAATTTAAGTAGGCAGGGGGGTTGGGGGTGAGGAGGTTGGTGACTTTTAATAGAGCTTTGTTAGGGAAATGGTTGTGGCAGTTTGCCGTGGAGGAGGACAGATTCTGGCGATTGGCGGTGGCCTCTAAGTATGGGGTGGGGATGGGGAATTGGATCTCGGGGGATGTGATCGCCACCCATGGGTGGGCTTTGGAAAGGGATTTGGTTGGGACGGGAAGAGTTTTGGAGGTGGGTAGGGTTTAGGGTGGGAGATGGGTTGAGGGTGGGGTTTTGGACGGAGAGGTGGTGTGGGGGGAAATCTTTGGCTGCTCGTTTTCCGTTGATTTTTAATATTGTGGTTGATCGGGAGGCGACGGTGGCTTCTTATTTAGGGGGTGGGGATATGGTGGTGTGGGATATTCAGTTACGGCGTGCGGTGCATGATTGGGAGGTTGCTCAGTTGGTGGAGTTGTGTGGTGTCTTGTATGGGTTGGGATTTACTGGGGTGGGACGAGATGTTATGGCATGGAATGGGGTGGGGGCAAAGGGGCGGTTTATAGTTGCATCTTTTTATAGGGGTTTGGTGGGGGATGCTAGTGTTGCTTTTCCTTGGCACAGTGTTTGGCTACCGGGTGTTCCGTCTAATGTGGTCTTCTTCATATGGACGGCCGCTTTAGGGCGGAATCTTACTTTGGACAACTTAATGCGGCGTGGTCATGTTTTAGTGAATCGGTGTTGCATGTGTTGTACTGCTGCTGAGTCGGTGGATCATTTGTTTCTTCGTTGTTTAGTGGCGTCCCAATTGTGGGGTTGCTTAGACATTGCTCATGGGGTTGCTTGGTTACAAAACCGTGTACTAGTTATGTATAGTTGGTTGGAGAGGAAGGTTGATCCGGATATATTTATTTATTTTGGATTTTCTAGATGATGTAATTGGTTAGCTTCGTTTATTTTGGTTTCCCCTAAGTGGGGATGGCATCTTGTATTCGTTTTGCATCAACTTGATGCTTTCTAATAAGATTTGTTTATTTATCCAAAAAAAAAAAAGATTTTCTGTACTTCACAAGATAGCATTTTGACTTTAGGCCTTCAACATTAAAATGAATGGTATCTCAACTGATGCAAATGACAATATTTGCTCATTTATTGAAAGTTGCTTTGTGCTGGTTTCTGATGCATTGTTGACTTCATGAGAATGGTCATTGTTGCAATGAGGAATTTGTGCTCATTATTAAGAACAAGTTCCAAATATTAAAATATAAGAAAATGAGTGTATTAGTGAACACTGCTGGAAAACAAATTGTAATATAACAATCCCCTTTTCTGCCTCCTTTGTATAATTCTGTCACTGATGTTATTTTGTGGACAACTTGCAGTCTATGCAGCGCAGGGATCCAGCTCGGATTGGTTATATTTATGCTTTCTTAATTTTTGTTGGAGTGGTATGAGTTAAATCCCCTGTTTTCTTTTCTGGATTGTCTATCTTGCTGGAATTTTTTTTGAAGCATGATTTCATAGTCTTACTGCTTTAATATTTCTTGATGCATGATTTTCATTGTCTTACTGCTTTGGATTACATTGTGCTTGCTACTACAATCAGAACATGTGTGTTGACAATGGAAGCTGATTTAATAGTTACTGGTATTTTTAATTAGGAAAACAAGTTACCGATAATCTAAAATTTAAGAGAGCAGACCTGTGAAGCAGTAAGAAAGAAAAGGATAAGTAGATGGGAAGAGAGATGGGAGGAATAGAGGCAAGCATTCATGATCTGTATGGCAAAGCTATAACATGGGATTGATTGTGTTAAGATTTAAGGTTATTTTAGTATGAAATCAAAAGAAATAGCTTGCTATACTTCTGTCATTCCTAGTCTGGTAGTAAAAAATAATTTGTAGGATGCTAAGTTGATCTCTTATCTGGGTGTCTCTGGTTCTAAGCTTTCTGCTCATGAGGGCTAATATAAATAGCTGACACCACTTGATTGGGGACACAACTTAGTTTGATTTGATTTGGTTTGGTTTAGGGAAATCCGGGCCATGTTTGTTTTGTATTTGTGAAACAATTTTGAAAAATAATTTTCTGGAAAGAGTTTACAAAATTTGAAAATTTGTTTGGTTGTATGGTTTGAAATAGTTTTGGAGTTTGGGATGATTTAATTTTTTTTTTCTTGTTGAATAGATAGGTGTGAGAGAAAAAGTGATTGATTGATATGTAGGACGTGAGAGAAGGAGAGAGGAGAGCAAAAGATGATTGGTTGATATTTTGGATTTTTTGTTTCAAAAATTTTCAACCAAACAATTTTTTGAAATTTTTTCTCAAAAATTGTCTCTCAAGAAACAAACCAAACAAGGCCCCAATGTTTTTAGGTTTAGGATGGTTAGATAAGTTATGTAGGGGTTTTAGGGATTTTATTAGGGTTAAAGGATATTGCTTTTGAGTTTTGCACAAAAGTGTTGCAAATGAAAATTAAATGGAAGAAAAAATAGAATGACAATAAAGATAATAGACAACTTACGGGTTGTTTGGGATATGCTTATTTAGTGTAATTTTTGACTTTTTACGAAAAGATGTGCAGAAGTAGAGGAGTGATGTGACTCAAATAAGTGCACTTATTTAGATCATCCCCAAACAACCCCTTAGTATATCCGTTAGGGTGTCTAGTAATGGAGTCTCATCTCATCATTGAAGAGTACAGAAATCAACAATTTGTATTGATGATTTTTTGGATAAAACTCTTAACCAAAGAACAAAGCAACTAGACACCAAACAAAGAGAAAATTACTAAAATATCCCTAGTCTTTTAAAAATACAAAAATGCTTGTGAAAATTATAAATTTCCCTAATTGCAAGGTATTAGAGCCATTTGGACCCATTTGGGCTCAATCAAACTAGTCAAGAATGGTTTTCAATAACATGACGCTACTTTTAGTGCCCATAGGTCCTTTGGTGGAGTTGCATGGCTATTCCCCTTTTTTCCTTTTCCAAACATAGAGTTTAATAGTTTTGTCCTCATCAGCCTCTTTTATAGACTTCTGAATCCCTAATAAAATTAGCCATAGCTATTATACAAACTTAAGCCTTGTTTGTTTCGCTTGAAGTTTGGCTTTTTATTCATTTTTTTTTTTTTTTTGCTTCCCCTCTTATTATCATTTTTTTTCCAATTAAGTTTTTATTATTTGTTTATTATTTTTAGAGACTTTTAGGGTGGGCTTTTACTCTCTTTTTATTTTTTATTTTTTAAGTAAAGTTAGGGTGGGCCACATTTGGGTACTATCTAATGTAATATATATTACCAAAAGTTCTGCATTGATTTCTGAGGATTCAGAACAAAGGGCATGGCTCGGGTTCTTTGGAATTGCATGGTACTTGTAGTCTTTTGGGTATTATGGCTTGAAAGGAATGCTAGAGTTTGAGGAGAAATTTGCCGACTTGGAGTCTATTTGGAGAAATTGGTTTTTATCTATTCTTTTTGGCCGTCGGTGGCTTCCTCCTTTACGGGGATTTCACTATTTTATATTTCTAGGGATTGGAGAGCAA
Source organism: Camellia granthamiana (assembly GCA_036172215.1). NCBI lineage: Eukaryota > Viridiplantae > Streptophyta > Magnoliopsida > Ericales > Theaceae > Camellia > Camellia granthamiana. The sequence goes on along the minus strand of CM069909.1, from coordinate 17,321,801 downwards.
TATGTAGAGCGTGAGATTTTTTGTTTTTGTTTTTTTATTTTTTTTCTATTTGGTGGACTTCTTGTTCTCCCTCAGTTGTACTTCAGTGTTTTTATTTTTAATAAATTTTCTTGTTGCTGATAAAAAAAATGTATATCACCAAAAGTATTGTGTTTTTTTATTCTAACAATGAAACGCACAACCAGTGAACTGCCTCTTTCTCTAGTGCTTCAATCATAATATCAAGCCAACCATGACCTTCGTATTCTCTCAATGAGTTCAACACAGTAAACCTGATCTCAAAAAATACCTGGATGCTCACGATAGGCTTTGGAAGCCCAAAACAAACTCTAAGAGTCCCATGATTGTCAAGAAGCCTTTTTTGTCCAAAAAGAAGTGTCCATGGTAGTGTTTAGTAATTAAGGGTGTTTTAGTAATTTTATAATTTCTTAGACATGGGCTCTATGGATTTTATCTTGGGTCAAGTTATTAAATAGGCCATTATATATGAGTTTTATCATGTCTAGATTAATCTTAGTGGTCAAAAGTCAAGTTTTCTATTTTGAAGTTGGAGTAGAATTAGAAGTCATTAAAGTTTCCTATTATGATTAAAGTGGAATTGGGTAGTTGCCAATATTATGAGTTTCAAAATTTGTGTCAGTCCTTACAGAAGTAGGAAAGTATTTTCCTATAATTATTTGTGTAATCCCAATGATTCAATAGAATTGTTGATGTTACGAGAATTTGAGATTGTATTTGTGTGATTAGCCTAACTCTTGTGAGGGTGAAGCATCTCTTCTCTCTCTTCTTCTTTTACTTCTACTTCTTCTCTTTCTTATTCTTTGCTCACATACCCAAGTTATTATTCACGGATTACTATTCACAGCCCACTAAAATTACACTTCTCAGTCCCTAATCCTTATCTTCTCACCTCCAAATCAACCCTGATCCCTTCCCTACCTATTAGCCTTTAATTTAACAATTCAAAGCCTAATTACTCACTATTTGGGTCCTTAAATAACTTCTGTCCAAAAATCCAGCAAGCCTCCTACATCACACCCTCACAGATTACAAGACAACATGTGATGATTTAGTCACCACTACTATTCCACTAGCTATCATGTGGCAGACACCTCATCGCACGTGCCTACACTCCCTCATGTGTTGATCGTCTCACATGTGTCTTAGAGTCACCTCTCTTGACCCAATCTGGTCCCGCCTCTCATGCATATTGCGTTCTTGATCTATGGTTGGCCTGCCCTGACTGGCTCACCTAGTTCAATTGAACTGGATCAGACATCCTAAATTTTTCTGTGACTGGTTCACTGTTTTCTTGGCTGGTTCTAACCAAATTTTGACATTAGTACATGTTTTTGGCCTATATTTTGCTCAATTCCACCTCTTTAGTGTACATCTCACATGGTGCACCTATGTATCTCACCCACTAATACATTTTTTTGCCCCCTTCCAGTGGGAGAAATCACATCCGGTCCTGCATGGCCTACACTGGAAACTATTTGCTTATTGGTCACTCTCTCTAGTGCAATTCAGATGCTCTCCCGGTGGGAGAATTCTCGATCTGTCCATGTCGTGAGCCACTATCTATCTCACTGGGTTTGCTCTGTTCTCTGTGTGCTTAATTAAGTGTATTATTGTAGATGCAATCTATTTTGAATTTTGCCCTTGTTCTCTCTGTTAAGTCACCAATTTTTCCAAAAGCCTAAGCTATTAGGAAATGGGCCCAACAATGTATATCAAGCTATCTAACACCCTTCCTCACGTGCAACCCTGTCTTGCACATGGAGAGACAAATAGAAAATCAAACAGAAGAAGAGGCAAACAATCAAACAAAGTGGAAGAAACCAAACGGGGACAGAATACCAAATGCCAATGGAGAGACTTAAACCTAAGACCTATTTCAACGAGAGCTCTGATACCATATTAAGTCACCAATTTTCCCAAAAGCCTAAGCTATTAGGAAATGGGCCCAACAATGTATATCAAGCTATCTAACACTCTTCTATCTGTATCGGCTCTGCACTTTTGTGCCCCGGTTTTTTGTCTAATTTTGTTGTACTTTGCATCTTGTGTGTTGGTTTGTCGGACTTTCCACATTGTGAGCCCCAGCTTGCCAGTGTTACAAGAGACGAATGATTATCTTATTAACCTAAAAAATTAGACACTATTACATAGTTTACCAAGAATAAGTAATGAGTAAAACCCTAATAACAAGTCAAGACAAAACTACCCTGAAACTAAAATTATACAACCAATCCCAAAAAAGTTAATACAACGTTCACAGCTGGACTGTCCACTCTGTTTTCTCTGGCCTTCCGGTGCGATCTCCCCGCACTAGTGTCTTCTCAAATCTTGTACCCTTGCACTCCTCAACTTGGTACTGGATTTCGGCCTGCACCGTATCAGTCAAAGCTGCATTTCTTGTTTATTGCTACATCACCACCACCTCAGTCACCTTCGTCATGTGACTTTCTATTTTTGATTTTCTCTATTTTCAGTTTCTCTTTCCAAACTCGTGTTGGTCTACCTACTTGAGTTTGAGGGGGATGTTAATTTATATTACTAAAAGTATTGCGTTTCCTTATTTTTCTATTTTCTTACTATGGTATTTGGTTAGCACTCAAGGTTTCTTGGTCAGCACTCTATTGTAAGCTTATAAATAGGCTAGCTCTTCAATAATTAGAGATAATCTTGATGCAGTTTTCTTCTTTTCCCTATAATTCTATCATCTGATGTGTCACCTTTGTTGGGAAATCCCCTCAAATTTTCATTCCTTGTGTGAATAGAAATGGGCAAACAAACCACAAATATACCAAGCAATAATATGGCTGAAAATTAAAGGCGACAAAACAATCATAAGACGCCAAATTTATAGGGTTTGGCAAAATGCCTATGTCCACGGGTCCCATTACAAATCAAACTTTTACTATAAAATAATGGGATTATAAGGTATACAATCATCAAAAGAACATTCTTAAATTTAAAATGGCCGTCCGATCTTGGCTTCAAAGATGAAAGAAAAACAATGGCTGTGTTTGGTGTGGAGTTCAAATCATGACTCCACACCCATATTTGAGTATGATGTTTGGTTATAACTTTCAAAAATTAATTCCACACCACTTTTGAAAACTCATTTCAGGCGGGATTTGAATTTTGAAATTTGGTCTACCCAGACGTTCGGCCGGTTGACCGGAATAGTGCAATTTTTTTTTTTTTAACCAATTGGCGCCTGTTATTTTTTATATATTAAATAAAAAATATTTTCCAAAATTTTAAATTTTTTTTATGAGTTTTGAATAGAATTTTGGGTTATGTGTTTAGTTATGAGTTGTAAGTTTTTGAATCAAATATCATATGTGACATCAATTATTCAAAACTCAATTCAAAACTCTTTTCAAAACTCATAACCAAACAAATTTTCCACACTCAAATCATAATTTCGAAACTCACAAATTCAAAATACAACTCTATTCTCAAATCATAAATCTAAAACTCTACCAAACGCAACCAATATCTTTTTTCTTTTCCTTCTCATGCACTCTCTCTCAAGTACTCTGTTTGCAGCTTCTATGGATTCAAAGTTAGGAGACAAAATGTCTCTGTTTTCCTTCTTTTGTCCTGGAAGGCACAAAACTTCCAAGAGAAGCTTTACAAATAAAATATATAATAAACAATTTTGACTCTGAGGAGTCTTTGTGTGGGCCCCCCACTAGGAGGGACACCACTTAACAAATCTCCCCCTCCGAACTTAGGTGGGGGGCACAACCAACCCCGCTTTGCTTCTACAAAATTCATGTTTCTCCTTGGACAAATATTTCGTCATTATATTCGAACCATTCTTATTGGTATGAACCTTCTCAAGTTGAAGCAATTTTTCCTCCAACACATTGCGTATCCAATGATACCTCATGTCAATGCGCTTCGACCTTGAGTGGAATGTCATATTCTTGCTCAAGTGGATAGCACTTTGGTTGTCACATAAGAGAACATACTTCTCTTGTTTTACACCTAATTAATGTAGAAACCTTTTAATCCATAACATCTCCTTGCATTCCTTTGCTAGTGCGATGTACTTGGTCTCTGTGGTAGATAGAGAAACACATTTTTGCAACTTGGATTTCTAAGAAATAGCTTCGCTTGAAAAAGTCATCAAATACCGAGAGATAGACTTCCTAGAATCAATGTCTCCAGCCATGTTTGCATCTGTGGAGCCTTCTAACAAAGATTTTTCATCTCTAAAGCATAAACACATCTTGGAAAGCCTTATGAGAATCTATTTCACTGCAGCCCAATGATCTTTTCTAGGATTGGAAAGAAATCTACTCACAACACCAACCGCATAAGATATATCCATCCTGGTGCACACCATCGCATGCATCAAACTACCAATGGTTGATGTGTAGGGAACTTTCTTCATTTGCTGGACATTGCTTTGAACTAAGCTTGAAGTGATTTACAAGTGGAGTACTCACTGGCTTGGCCTTGTTAATGTGAAAATTTTCAAGCACCTTTTCTATATACCTCTCTTGTAATAGCCAAAACTTGCCATTTTTCCTATCATGGGTAATACTCATGCTAAGTATTTGCTTCGCAGGACCAAAATCCTTCATACCAAAGGATTTGCTAAGCTCTTTCTTCAACTTCTCAATTTTGCTCGCATCATGCCCTACTATCAACATGTCATCCATATGAAGTAGCAAAATGATGAAGTCGCAATCTGAGAATTTCTTCACAAACACACAGTGATCAACCATGATCAACCATGAAGGAATCAAATTTCTTGTACCATTACCGCTGTGCTTGCTTCAATCCATATAAACACGTTTCTAGTTTGCAAACTAAGTTTTCCTTGCCTTTCACTTTGAACCACTCAAGTTGTTCGATGTAGATCTCTTCCTCCAAGTCACCATTTAGGAAAGCTATCTTCACATCAAGTTATTCAACCTAGTTCAAGCTTGTGTCCAAACCAAGGACAACCCATATGGATGACTTCTTCACTAGTGGTAAGAAGATTTCCACAAAATCAATTCCTTTTTTTGTCTGGATAAAATTCTTCACAAGCAATATTGCCTTGTACTTAGGCTATGAGTTTCCTTCTTCTGTCTTCAATTTGTAGACCCATTTGTGCTTGAGTGCTCTCTTTCCCTTAGGCAATTTCACCAAGTCATAAGTGATTCTCATGTAAGGATTTCATTTCTTCTTGCATGGCTTTCAACCACTCCCTCTTATGCTTATGAGTTGTAGCTTCTTGATAGCACTCTGGTTCTTCCTCATTTGTAAGCATCACATACTCATTAGGAGAATACCTTCTTGAAGACTGACACTTTCTAGTAGATCTTTTCAATTGTGATTCTGTTGGTGGGTCAAGAGGTGCTTATTCCTTTCGCTCTTCTAAAGCCATAGCTGTTAGCATAATAGATTAGCAGCCGAAAGTTTATTTTCTTTAATCACCGAAAGTAGCATTACAGTAGTGGTTGTATTATTTTATGCCCTCAGGGCCCTTCTTGTCTCTCGGTTGTAGCCCTAATTTCATCTATAAAATGAGGGATGATTTTATATCATACCCAAGCTGATTTATTCAAGCTTCATGGTATCAGAGCTTCTAGGGGTCGAAATTACCTCTTCATCTTCCTCAGCCTTCGTTGACCTTCCTCAGTCGCCATCGTCTCTGCATCGTCCTTCCACCACCTTCGTCGAAGCTCCTCCAGCCTTCGTCTGCCTCCTCCAGCCTTCGTCGCAGCTTCTTCATCTTCCTCCAGCCTCCGTCGAGCCTTCGTCTACCTCGTCAGTCTTCGTCGAAGCTCCTCCAGCCACCGTCGAGCCTTCGTCTGCCTCGGTCGTGCCTTCGTCAGCCCTCGTCAGCCTTCGTCAGCCCTCGTCGCGCCGTCTCTCATCTCGGTTGGTACCCTCGTTCTCTATACACAGTCCTTATACATATATATATATAATTTATAAAGGACTCCCTAAAACAGATTCTGTATAATACATATATATATAAATGAATACCTAAAATATTAAATATCTTTAAAAACAAAACAAAAAAAAAACAAAAAAAAAAAAAAAAAAAAAGAGAAGAAAAAAAAAAAAAAAACAAAAAACAAAAAAGAAAACAAAAAAGAAAAAAAAAAACAAAAAAAAAGAAAAGAAAAAGCTTTATGGTTTCTTAAATTTGTTATGCCTTCATAGTGGTCATTGTGCCACCATCTTCCGGGTTTGTGATCGTCACTAGTTTTGTTGAGGGTTCTGTAGTATCGTATCCATGGAAGATTCCACCAGTGTGTCCCCTACTTTTCAAACACCGAGGGGCGAGAATCTTATTATACCTACTACCATGACTGAGAACCTCAACCCTAGTTTAAAAATCACCACCTCTCTATTTAATGGTCAGAACTACCTCGCATGGTCTCAAAGTTTGACCCTATTTTTGAAGAGCAGAGGGAAGATGGGGTATGTTGATGGCAGGATACAGGCACCTAGTACCACTGACTCGGGTTATGCCCAATGGGAGATTACCAACTCTTTGATTATGGGTTGGCTTATTCATTCGATGGTTCCTGAACTTGGTGAAGGCTATTTGTCTATGGAAACTGCCCAGGATGTTTGGGAAGCTGTGGCTGCCACCTATTCCCGCAAAGGGAATTTCTCACAGGCCTTTGAGTTGCGCCGCTCTATTGAGAGCTCACTTTAGGGGGAGCAGACTGTCCTGCAATATTTCACCTTCCTCACTAACGGCTGGAAACGCCTTGACCACCTGGAAGACTATAAGCCCGTGTGCCCTGCGGATTCTGTCGGGTACAAGAAGTTCCTCGCACGGGAACGGGTCTTTAAATTTCTAGCCGGCCTAAATGTGGAGTATGATCCAGTTAGGGGTCGAGTTCTGAGTATGGACACTCTTCCTTCACTTCAGGAGGCATTTGCCTATGTACAGAATGAGGAGAGTCGCCGGTCTGCTATGATGTCCCCTGTCTCTACTGACCGCTCAGCATTACTGTCTACTCCTCGAGATGGCCTCAGCCTGACTCCCATCCCTCCGTCTGCTGCTAAGGAGTCTGTAGTCTGTGATTACTGCAAGAAGCCGCGGCACACTCGTGAGACGTGTTGGAAGCTTCATGGGACTCCATCCGGGGGTCGAGGTGATCGGTCTGGTTCTCGAGGCGGTCGGTCAGGCCAATCTAGAGGACGTGGTTCCTATTCCCGGGCTCATCAGACTAGTGCTGTTGATCCACTTGATTCTAATTCTGCTGCTGTTGGCCCAACTTCTGATACTGAGCTAGAGGATGCTTTGCGCCAATTGTTGGACCGTCGGTCTTCTTCTGCTCACAGTACAGCTTCCTCATCCTTTGCCCGCTCAGGTAACTTAGCCTCTTCTCCTTGTGCTTTCCTGTGTCATAAGTCTTTGCCTTGGATCATTGATTCTGGTGCTTCAGATCATATGTCTGGCTCCTCTGATCTTTTCTCTGTCTATAAGCCCTCTTCAGGTCAAGACAAAGTTAGGATTGCCGATGGTACTGTTTCTTCCATTTCTGGAAAAGGTTTAGTCCACGTCACTCCTACCATACATCTGTCTTCTGTTCTCCATGTTCCTAATTTTTCTGTTAATCTGTTATCCTTGAGTCGTCTCACCCAGGATTTGAATTGTAGTGTGACGTTTTTTCCTGATCATTGTCTTTTTCAGGACCTTGTCACGAGGAGGACGATTGGCAGTGGTAGTGCAGAAAATGGTCTCTACTTCCTAGATCAACCGGACAAACTTGCTTATCCTTCCACCACATCTTCTACTACCCCCGCTGATTTATGGCTGTGGCATCGGCGTCTTGGGCATCCTTCTTTTCATTTACTTAAGCATTTATTTCCTTCTGGTTTTGCCAATCATCATGTGTCTGACTTTCTTTGTGAGTCTTGTCAACTCGGAAAACAGCACAGAGCTTCTTTTGCTCCCAGTTTGAATAAAAGTTTAGTTCATTTTTCTTTAATACATTCTGATGTTTGGGGTCCCTCTCGTGTCATGTCTGTGAAAGGTCATCGATGGTTTGTTACATTTATTGATGATTTTTCTCGTACTACTTGGGTGTACCTCATGAAAGATAAGAGTGAAGTTTTCTCTGTGTTTCGCACTTTTCATAAGATGATTTGTACTCAGTTTGGGGCCACTGTCAAACTCTTTCGTTCTGATAATGGCGGGGAATACATAGATTCTGGGTTAGGACAATATTTCTCTACTCATGGCATTATCCATCAGACCTCTTGCACCAATACCCCTCAACAAAATGGGGTGGCGGAACGCAAGAATCGGCATCTTCTTGACATGGCTCGGTGTATGTGTTTTTCTATGAATGTGCCTCGACCCTATTGGGGCGACGCTGTTCTCACCGCTGCCCATCTTATCAATCGTCTCCCTACCCAGGTCTTGCAAAAACAGGCTCCTCTTCACGTCCTCCTCGGTTCTCAGTCCTTGTTTTCTATTCCCCCCAAAATTTTTGGTTGTGTCTGTTTTGTTCATAATCACTCTCCCTCTCGTGGTAAGTTGGACCCTCGCTCCCTCAAGTGTGTTTTCCTTGGTTACTCTCCTACTCAAAAAGGGTATAAATGTTACCACCCTTCTTCTCGCAAGTGGTTTGTATCCATGGATGTTACTTTCTTTGAGTCCCAGTCCTTTTTTTTGTCCTCTCCGGTATCACCGTCCTCATTTCCGGGGGAGCCTTGGTGTGAAGTGAGTCCTGTGCTTCCTGTGCTCCCTATGGTGGAACCAGTTGTTCTTGCACCACCCTCTTCTACTGGGACTATAGAACCTGCTGCCACCAAGGATAAGGTTGAGCATGTTTATGTCCGGGACATAGATAGACACCACTGGATACAAGGGACCACTTCTGCTAATCCACTGCCATCTCCTGCTTCTGATGAGAGTCCAGGTAACTTTGAATCTCTTGAATCCATTGATCTTGATGTTCCTATTGCCAAGAGAAATGGTGTAAGATCTTGTACTCAACATCCTATCTCACAGTTTGTGTCATACTCTCATTTGTCATCCTCATATAGAGCGTTTGTGTCCAATATTTCCTCTGTTAGCATTCCTAACCATTTTCAGGATGCTCTTGCTACCTCTGAGTGGAAACTAGCCATGATTGAAGAAATGAAAGCACTTAGGAAGAATGGCACTTGGGAATTGACTGAGTTACCTACGGGCAAACGACCTGTGGGATGTAAATGGGTATACACTGTGAAACACAAAGCAGATGGGTCTATTGAGCGTTACAAGGCAAGACTTGTGGCAAAAGGGTTTACTCAGACATATGGCATCGATTATCAGGAGACCTTCGCACCCGTGGCTAAGATGAATTCAGTCAGAGTACTTCTCTCTCTAGCAGCTAATCTTGATTGGCCGCTTTATCAGTTTGATGTCAAGAATGCCTTTCTTCATGGTGACCTCGAAGAAGAGGTATATATGGACATTCCCCCTGGTTTTGAGAATCATCAGACAGAAGGCAAAGTATGCAAGCTTCGGAAGTCATTATATGGTCTCAAACAGTCTCCAAGGGCTTGGTTTGAGAGATTCACTCAGGCTATGTTTAAATATGGCTTCAAACAGAGTCAGGCAGATCACACATTGTTTGTGAAACATTCCTCACGTGGTAAGACTACAGCACTTATTGTTTATGTAGATGATATAGTTCTTACAGGCAATGATAGTGAGGAAATACCTCTGTTGAAGAAATATTTAGCAAATGAATTTGAAATCAAAGACTTGGGAAGCTTGAAGTATTTTCTGGGAATTGAAGTTGCTCGCTCTAAGGATGGGATATTTATCTCACAGAGAAAATATGTGCTTGACCTGTTGAAGGAAACTGGGATGCTTGGCTGCAAGGCATGTGCCACTCCACTGGAACCTAATCAGAAATTGGGGGATGATGAAGGAGGAGAAGTTGTTGATAGGGGGAGCTATCAGCGATTAGTGGGAAAACTCATTTACCTATCTCACTCTCGTCCTGATATTGCTGTTGCTGTCAGTGTGGTCAGTCAGTTTATGCATGCTCCTCATCAGATTCACCTTGAGGCTGTGATGAGAATCTTGAGGTACTTGAAGTCTGCCCCTGGTAAGGGTCTTTATTTTTCAAAGTATGATCATCTTCGTGTGGAAGCCTATACAGATGCTGACTGGGCTGGATCAGTAACTAATAGGAGATCGACTTCAGGGTATTGCACATTTGTTGGAGGCAACCTAGTTACTTGGAGGAGTAAGAAACAGAATGTGGTTGCCAGGTCAAGCGCAGAAGCTGAGTTTAGAGCTATGGCACAAGGTGTGTGTGAACTTTTATGGATCAAGTTATTGTTGAGTGATCTAGGTATCGATCAGAAGGATTCCATGCGGTTATACTGTGATAATAAGGCCGCCATCAACATCGCTCACAATCCAGTTCAACATGACAGGACAAAACATGTTGAGATTGATCGCCACTTCATTAAGGAGAAACTCACTAGTGGTACCATTTGTACTCCTTTTGTCCAGTCTGGTGAACAGCTTGCTGACATTCTCACCAAGCGGGTTGGGAATAAACCATTTCATGACATATTAGGCAAGCTGGGCATGAGAGATATCTTCGCACCAGCTTGAGGGGGAGTGTTAGCATAATAGATTAGCAGCCGAAAGTTTATTTTCTTTAATCACCGAAAGTAGCATTACAGTAGTGGTTGTATTATTTTATGCCCTCAGGGCCCTTCTTGTCTCTCGGTTGTAACCCTAATTTCATCTATAAAATGAGGGATGATTTTATATCATACCCAAGCTCCATCAGCTACTGTATCACCAACATCTTCTTGAACATCTCCACCATCATCATTATGCACAGTGGGTGGAGAGACTGGATCCAAGTTATTGGATACTCATTTGTGGAAACTGGATTCTCAACTTTGTCAAGGACTTCAATGATTTGATTTTCAAAAAGGATTACATCTTTGGTCTGGACTATCTTTATATCAACTGGATCCCACAACCTGTCCCGAACTCCTCATGTCCATATCCAAGGAAGATACACTTCTTTGTCTTTCCATCAACCTTTGATCTCTTGTCTTTAGGAATATGCACAAATGCTCTACACCCAAACACCTTCAAGTGCACATAAGAAACATCCTTCCCCGTGTCTGGTATATCACCATCAAGTGGAGCTGAAGGTGAGAGGTTGATTAGATCAACCGTAGTCCCCATTGCCTCACCCCAAAAGGATTTAGGCAACTTTGCGTGAGAGACCATAACCATTAGAAAGTTGCTTACTTATGGCAGCAGGCCTGGTTGAAGTTTTGTATCTAGGCCCCATAGGGATTTCTCATGCCTTAGAAAGGTGGTTTAGGGCTTCAGCCATGTAGGAAAGAGAAAAATTCAGACTGATTACCTTGTCCCCCTTGGTGTATTTTGCACTTTTTCTTAGCCTTTGTTTCTGTTGCTGATCAGAAAAATTATAATGAAACAATGAACTGTGAAATATGAATAGTTAGCACGCTGTCTGGTGTTATACTGCATAATTACACACATTTATGTACCGTCATTAAACAACTGATGTAATTAAACTAGCCGTTTAAGATAATGCTTGATGATGTGAGTTCGGGGTTAATTGCCAAGACCTTCAAATTATTATGACTATCTTCTTCAGACTTTCGGTGATTGTATCTGTTTAAAAGTTCTTATTTATTGGGGTTTTTTTTTTAGGGAATAATGAAAGATATGGCTTTTGAATTTCAGTCAGAGCCTGAAAGCAAAGAATGTTTATGAAGCTCTATAGTTCAATGGTTTCATGATATGTTTATGATATGTGGTGAATTTTTGTTTTGATCACTTTGTTTGTTCATATTTGTGCCCCTCAATACAATTTCATTACATTTTTCCATCCAGCAGAAGTAACAAGCATCTCTTAATTTTGTCCTTTCATTTTACATTTCCTTAGTCCTTATGATCAATAACTCTCTGCTGGTTTTTGAAGTGAACTGGGAAGTTTTTACTTAATGGGCAGATCCTCACTTCACTGAACTTCTTTTTTAGCTGAATTGATTTGAACAAATGCTTGTTGATCATGAAGCACTTAGTATTTCTGATGCTTATAACTTGATTCAGGTATTGGGAGTGTTGTGTGAAGCTCAGTACTTTCAAAACGTTATGCGTGTTGGTTACCGGTTACGATCAACTCTGGTAATTTTTTATTTTTAAGTTTTGCTAACATTCTGTTAAATAATTCTTGTATCATTTCCTCTTTCCAAATTGAAGCTGTTATAAGATTTGAGCTGGTGTGGTTCTTGAGCTGGCAATCATTTTATTTGTTGGTAATTAGAAGCATTGAATTGCCTACTTACCCAGAAAATCCTCAGTTTAGTCTTCTAACATGTACATATATATTTTTATTTTCGGGAGGTGGGATTGGGCCTGGGGTTGGTGAAAGGTTAAGGCAGAAAGTGATTGGGTGAGTTCAGATTTCAACTAAATAGTTCAACTTCAAGTCAGTAAAGTAGGTTCATTGACTTTTGTTTAGGTGTATTAACGAGTTTTGTAATATTTTCTGTTAGGTTTAGCTATACTGCAAACCATTTTTTTTTTCCCCGCTGAGCTACATGAATGCATCAGCATTGCTCATATTGTTGACACTTTAATTGAAACTCCTTTCATTTTTAGGTTGCTGCTGTATTCCGCAAGTCTTTAAGGTTAACCCACGAGAGTCGCAAGAAGTTTGCATCTGGAAAAATAACTAACTTGATGACAACTGATGCTGAATCACTGCAGGTATATTTTAGCTCTTTGACTATGTATATGCATATTGAATTTGCTTCATAATGATGCAATTAATCTGCATATCTAATGTGCTTCATAATGAAGCAATTATCTTTTTGCTGGATGATGAGTATACTGTTCAAAAGTTAACATTACGTATATTTATATTCTATAAAATTTACTCAGACGCCAAGATGTTTGTTTAGATCTAAACACACTATTGACGTAGATATATGTACTTGTGGGTGATTCTGTGTAAATAAGCATCCTTTGTGTAACTAAAAGACTCGCAAATTATCTTGTGGGTGCCTTGAGTAGGACCTTTTATTTTAAATTTTTATGTTGTGCATATATTTTAGTTTCTGATTTCTTATTTTGTTTGAAAATAATATGAAATAAACATTAATATCATGGTAGAAATTTATTATTTTACAATAATAATTAATTCAGTTTTGAAATTACAGAAGTTTATGAAATCTGACATTATATTTTCATAGTTTAGAGGAAAGATGTGTAGTAATAACAAAAAAATGCCTCTCTTATTGGTGTATAAATGGAAATGGAAATCAATCAAATTCAAATAGGAAGAATAGGTGCATGCGGTTCACACAATAACTGTAACATTATCTCGCTTGTTCTCTTTTATTTGAATTTGATGATGTCTTTCTTTTGCCTTGTATTTGTAGCTACTTTTCCCACTAGAATAATCATATAAAATATTATTTGATTTATGACATACTAAAAAGCATGGTTACGAACATGACTTATATGGTGTTCAAGCAGAAAGTTGTCTTGGGCGCTTTACTCTTGGCACCCGTAATCCTTCGATTTCTCCAGCAGAAAGCTATCTTAAAGCGGATCCCGACCTTATACCCATTTTGGCCAATTGTTTTTAGACCGTTAAAATCATTTTCCAAATGTTTTTAGCCGTGTAGAATCCAATCAATTATATGATGTTCAAGCTCACTTTTCAATTAAAATTTTGTGCTTTCGGTAATTGAGCGAGGACAAAGTGGAAATGAGGACAATCCTTCAGAAAAATCCTATTTGCTTTTCATTTTTGACTTGGTTGTACAAAACAGTGTTTTGAAAAGCATGCTTAGGCACGCGCCTAAGCCCAAGGCGAGATGAAGCGCAGCATTGCGCCTCAAGCATGGCGAGGCGAGGTGACATGGGCAAGGCGCAGATGAGGCGACGAAGCGTGCGCTTGCGCTTCATGCGCTTCAAATGTATTTCACTCCAACAGCCCCCATTTGTTTACTGTGTGGATATCCATATGGGATGACATCTCATTTACATTATAAAATGATACAAACGTGGGTCAACAACAGAGCAAAAACATTTAAAAAAGCCCTAGTGGAGAGGAAGAAGAAAAAGCGACGTGAAGAAGAGTATAAGACATGCCAAATACACAGGTTCTCTTCTCGTCTCTCTCTTCTCCTCTTCTCTCTTCTCTGGTTCTCTTCTCTTCTGGTTCGACTATTCTTCTCTTCTCTCTCTTCTCTGGTTCTCCTCTCTGCCTCTGTTATACCCTGTTTCTTTCTCTTCTCTCTCTTTCTTCTGGTTCGATTCTTCTCCTCTTCTCCTCTGGTTTGATTCTTCTCCTCTTCTCCTCTTCTTCTCTTCTTCTCTTCTCTGCCTCTGTTATACCCTGTTTTTTTTTCTTTCTTTCTTCTGGTTCGGTTCTTCTCCTCTTCTCCTCTGGTTTGATTCTTCTTCTCTTCTCTGCCTCTGTTATACCCTGTGTTTTTTTTTTTTTTTTCTTTCTTTCTTCTGGTTCGATTCTTCTCCTCTTCTCCTCTGGTTTGATTCTTCTCCTCTTCTTCTCTTCTCTGCCTTTGTTATACCCTTTTTTTTTTTTTTTTTCTTTCTTTCTTCTGGTTCAATTCTTCTCCTCTTCTCCTCTGGTTTGATTCTTCTCCTCTTCTTTGCCTTTGTTATACCCTTTTTTTTTTTTTTTTTTTTTTCTTTCTTTCTTCTGGTTCGATTCTTCTCCTCTGGTTCGATTCTTCTCCTCTTCTCCTCTTCTTCTCTTCTCCTTTTCTCTGCCTCTGTTATACCCTGTTTTTTTTTTTTTTTTTTTTTTTTCTTCTGGTTTGATTCTTCTTTGACTGTTCTGGTTCGATTCTTCTCCTCTTCTTCTACTTTGACTGTTCTGCTTCTCTTCTTCTCTTCTTCTCTTCTCTGGTTCTTTTCTCTACCTCTATTCTACACTCTTTTTTTTTTTTGCTTTACTGTGTTGGTCTTCTTCCCTTCTCGTCTTCTTCTCCTCTTCTCTGCTCTGCTCCAATTTGTTCTTCTTCTCTTGCTCTGTTTTTTTTTTCCTCCTCTGTTCTACTCTGTTTCTTTTCCCTGTCAAAATAATAATAATAAAATGAACACTGAATCAGTGCTTATAGTCTCAGTAGGTACATACATAATAAATGACAACACCCGAGGGTGGAAAAAAAGATCCGGCATGGAAGTATGCAACAATGGTAAATCCTGAAAATCTAAGCAAGTTCAAGTGTAATTTTTGTGGAAAAGAGATGAATGGGGGTGTTTTCCGAGTTAAGCAACATCTTGTTGGAGGGTATAGAAATGTAATTAAATGTCCTAGATGCCCAACTGAGGTTAGTATTGAGGTGGCTGATTATATGGCCAAAAAAAAGCAACTGAAGGATCAATTGAACTTGATGCCTGACTTTGATGAAATGGTCAACGAAGAAGATTTTGAGGATGAGGATGATGTTGTAGAAATTTCTCCACATGGTAAACAGCCTATTCCTATTCAAGGTTCTACTCGAAAAACTACCTCTGCTTCTATTCAATTGAAACCTAAAAAGCCTAGGAAGATAGGGCCCATGGATTGTTTCTTCACACCTGAGCCAGAGTTAGTGGTGCAAAAAAAAAAAGGCAAGGGAAAGCAAATTAAAATTGATGAAAATGATCCTTATAGAAAAGAGTTAATGGAGAGGGCCTATGTCAGAATTGCACGATGCATATATGATACTGGAATTCCGTTTAATGTAGTCAATAATGAAAGTTTTGCACCAATGATTGAAGCCATAGGACAATTTGGTCTAGGTTTGAAACCACCAAGTTACCACATGATACGGATTCCTTATCTCAAGAAAGAAGTGAATCATGTCCATAAGTTGATGAAGGAGCACAAAGAGGATTGGGCAAAGTATGGATGTTCTATAATGTGTGATGGGTGGACGGATAGGAAGCATAGAACTTTGATTAATTTCTTGGTGAATTGTCCTAGAGGAACCATGTTTCTTGAGTCTATTGATGCATCCAGTTACTCAAAGGATGCAAACAAGATTTTTAGCTTGCTTGACAAGTTTGTTGACAAAATTGGAGAAGCTAATGTGGTCCAAATTGTCACCGACAGTGCTGCAGCAAATGTATTGGCAGGTAAAATCCTCTAGCTCTATTGCAAATAGTGTGCTTTTGTTTTGGTTCTATTTGTTTAAACTAGTATGTTATAAACTTGCAACTTGTAATCTTATAGGGAAGTTTTTGGAGGCAAAGAGACCCCACTTGTATTGGACACCTTGTGCAGCCCATTGCATGGATTTAATGTTGGAAGACATTTTCAAATTACCCAATTTTAAGAAGACATTTGAAAGGGCAATTGGGGTATACGGTTATATTTATAATCGTCCATCTTTGTTGAATATGATGAGGAGTTTCACTCAATTGAAGGAGTTAGTGAAGCCTGCTAAAACCCGATTTGCAACAGCTTTCTTAACTTTGCAAAGACTTTATCAACAAAGGAACAACTTGAGGAAGATGTTTACTTCGGAGGAGTGGATCAAAAGCAAATGGGCGAAGGAGCCGCAGGGTAAGAAGACAGCTCAACTAATGCTAATGCCTTCATTTTGGAATCATGTTCACCTTGCCCTTCAGTTTTCATGTCCTCTTGTTCATGTACTAAGAATGGTTGATGGTGAAGAAAAGCCTCCAATGGGATATATTTACGAGGCTATGGATAGGGCTAAAGAAGCTATTGCAAATGCATTTGATGGAAAGGAAGAGAAGTATAAAGAGATCTTTGAAATCATTGATCAAAGGTGGGACATTCAATTGTATCGCCCTTTGCATGCTGCTGGGTTTTATTTAAATCCTAGTTTGTTTTACAAAGATCCAAATGCTGCAAAGGACAAAGAAATCATGACAGGCCTATATCAATGTATATCAAGGTTGATCCCAACACTAGAGGTCCAAGATAAAGTTTGTGTAGAATTAGCTAAGTATGAGAAGGCTGAAGGACTTTTTCAGATTCCTATGGCAATTAGACAAAGAAGTGCAAGGGTACCAGGTAATCATTTACAATGTTCTATTCTAGTAGTCAATACCTTTTACTTCAAAATGTTTGCTAAGTGCTAACTAATTATCATGATCAGCTGATTGGTGGAGTTCTTTTGGTCATGAAACTCCTGATTTGCAAAAATTTGCCATCAAAGTACTTAGTCTTACTTGTAGTTCATCTGGCTATGAGAGAAATTGGAGTGTGTTTGAACATGTGAGTACCCGTTGTCAAATCTAGTAGTGAATTCCAAAAACAAATTCAGTTATATACAAATTTAAATGCTTTTTTATTTATTGTTGCAGCTTCACAGCAAAAAAAGAAATAGGCTTGCTCAAAAACGTCTCAATGATTTGGTGTTTGTGAAGTATAATAGAGCATTGAAGCGTCGATACATGAAACGTGCCAATATTGATCCCATCTCTTTGAAAGATATTGATGAGAGCAATGAATGGTTGATTGGGAGGATGGAGAATGAGCTTGTGTTTGATGATGATTCTTTGGGGTGGGATAATGTTGCTGTAGCTACTGGTGTTGAGGAGAGTAACCAAAGAACTAGATCAAGCACAACTAGGACAACACACCAACAACTTGTAGATGAAGAAGATGAATGGGAAGATGAAGATAAGGCTGAGGAGGAGGATGTGGATGGATACAAATCCAATGATGCTGATGATGGAGGAGATGAAGTTCTTCACGTTGATGATGATGTCTATTAAGTTTTGAGTACAATTATGCAACTATAGGACTTATATATTTTAATTTCCTTTTTGAACCACAAGTTAGAAGCTTAGTTGCATTGAATTGTGTGGATGATGATTTTAGTAGTACATAAGGTTTTTGGTGGATGTGAATGTCATACTTTATACCTTTTGTTGGATATTATACTTTTTAATATACTACATATATTTGTTATGTTAAAAATTTTGCCTATTTTTTAATTTTGCATTGCTTTTATTATGTGCGCCTCGCTTTGGTGAGGTGCGCGCCTCGCCTCGTGCCTCGCGCTTAGGCTACAGGACACCTTATTGCCTCGGTGCGCCTGGAGCCTTTTAAAACACTGGTACAAAACATGTCTAGCTGTACAAATTTTATGCCTGGCAGTACAAATTTGTACGGGCTGCACATAAAATTGATGGCCGGACATATTTTGTTTGGCCGAGCAATTTTGTCGAGAATAGGGCTGTAAATAAACTGAGCTGTTTGCGAGCTAGCTCGGCTCAACTTGGCTCATTAAGGGCTTGACTTAGCTCGGCTACTAAATGAGCCAAGCTCGAGCTCGAGCTCGAATATTAAGCTCATTCAATAAATGAGCTGAGTTTAAGCTCAAATAAGCTCGGCTTGTTTATCTTTATTTAAATTATATAATAAATATATTATTTATATATTAAATAATATATAAATATATAAATAATAGCATAAATGCATTATTTATGTATTAAATAATATAAATAATAATTTTTATTTAAATATCTTTATTTAAATAATATAAATAATAAAAAAAATTAACAAGCCGCGTTCGAGCTCAATAGATGAGCTTGATATACAAATGAGCCGAGCTCAAGCTTAGCAAAGCTCAACTCGGCTCGTTTGCAGCCCTAGAAATAGAGTAGTTTCTAGAAGATGGTCCCCTATGCATGTGGAGGTGCAAGAATTGCGGACCAAGCAACCTCTGGGGCTATAAATACACCTCTTTCAAGAGGAAAATAGGTTGAAAGGTTTTGGAAGGTTTGCCAGAGCATAGAGACTAAGGTTTTAAAAAACGGCCGCAACCGTTATGTAACGTCATTATATAACGGTTGTGGTGATTACCGCCACCCATTACAGCCGCTATAGCGGTGTGACGGAAACTCACATGTGTAACGGCCGTTTCGGTGTTACGTAATGGCCGTATTTGTATCGTAACGGCCGTAACAGTTTGTTACACACTGTTACATCCTTTTATAATATTCTAAATAACTTCCTTCCCCCTCCCAAAAAAAATAAATAAATAAAAGCTTACAAAAAAAGAACAAATACCCAAGTGATCAAAGTCCCCAAAACAAATCTTATATGAATTTATTTTCTTTATAATTTTTTTTAATTTTTATTTCATTAAATTAGCATGTAAAATAAAAAATATATAAACAGTAGTTGTATTTATTTTTATAATCATTTTATTTAATATTTAATTATAAATATTTTTTTATTTTGTTACTATAATGTGTTGTCTAAAAAATGTCTTTAAAAAATTCAAAAATATTTTTTATTTATGACACAATTTATTTTTATAATCATTTCATTTAATACTTAATTGTAAATAATTTTATTTAATTACTTGTAAAGTGTTATCTAAAAAAATGCCTCAAAAATAATTTTTGTTTATGGTACAATTTTTATTTTTATAATCATTTCATTTAATAATTGTGAATATTTTTTTATTCAATTGGTTCAGGTATTGGTGAAAAATAATTTGTAGGCATTTAAAATCAATTATTTTTAAAGTTATTAACTATTGAAATAAAATGTAAAAAGCTCCTTTTATAGTGAATTGAAAATATGAAACATATTGGATTATACTTAAAAATTAACAAAATTGATCAAAATCTATTTTAAACCCTGATAAATGTGATTCTAGAAGGAAAAAAAAATATATGCGTATCAGTAAGTTTTCTTCAAATTGTGTGGGAAAAAAAAAAATATGGTTCCGGTTACCGCAACCGTGCCACTACGGCTTTTATACCCCATAACCACAACCGCAACCGTTACAGCGACTGCAACTGATTTTCGAAACCTTGGGTTGCGACTTTGAATCTAGTGATGCAGTCCATTTTTGGCATATCTTGTGATTAGTGGATTTTCTATATATTTGGCAGATTTGGACTCATTCTGTTTCACATTGCACTCGTGAAACCAGATTGGGGGTTTGAATGGTCAGGTGTGCTCGGATACACTTCGGGAGATCCCATAATGACACCAGCTTGCCAGCATAGAAAATTTCAAAAAATATAGGATACGACATGTGAGAAACACATGCAAAATATACAATTTTATACTGACACTATACGACACGACACGAGTTGGACACTTCCCAACACTTACACACACAAGAAACACATTACAAATTTGAATAAAATAACTTGAGATCCAATGCTTAAACAAATATATATAATTTATACTTATTCTCATCCTTCAGATTTCAAAATTGTTTTTTTTTGCTTAAATATTCATATATATGATATATAATAATTATTTCTCTTTATATGACACAACACTGTTATATTCATAGAAGTGTTCGTGCTTCTTAGATGATATATATTTTAGAAATGCATCATTTAGGAATTACTAATATTATTCATTAGGTCCTTTCTCTTAGGAGCTGTTGTTTGGTACAATGGTAAATTCTTTGGCTGCAAAGAATGAAAATGCAAGTCTAGAAATAATGACAAGCGGTAGGTTCAGATGCGATCCACCATTCCACAAATCCTTGGTAAATATGGACCAATATTAAGGAACAGCTCTTTTATATTTATCAAAAAATTTTTTTATTAAGGAATAGCTCTTTTATATTTATCAAAAAAAAATAAAAATATTAAGGAATAGCTTTTTTATGATTTTTTCTTTTATTATCTATCCTTTTGTTTTTGGAGGGCAGTTTGTTTTGTTTTGTACACAATATGGAAGTTTTATTTGTACAATTGGAAGTTCTAAATGGAAATGAGGGGGTGCGGCTTTTGTTCAGTGTTTGAGAACTTTTAGGGTTCACATGAGGACTTATTGTTGGCTACTGCACTAAATAAAAAGTAAGGTCACTCTTGAAGATATGAACAGGTAGCACACCACCTTTTTCTCAATTCACACCATTTTGTCAATTCAAATATTAACTGCTGTACACAAATCAATTGTTTGGACATCAACTAATAAACAAAAGCTAATTGTTTGAACATCAAGTACCGAACTGAGATTTTGTTTGATAATTGATATCCAAACTATTAATTTTTGTTTGATAGTTGATATTTGAATGACAAAATTGTGTGAATTGAGAAATTTGTTGTGTGCAAATAGAAGCTCCCATGATGGATGTAAGGAAACTTAAGCTAGGGTCGTCGGTCTTTATAGGCTTAGAGGAAACATGGGTTTTGGGTGGGGTGGGAGGATCTGCTGATTAAGAATTACAGCAGGCAATAAGTTGCACAGCTGATGAAGCTTTTCAAACTTGGAGGGAAACTATAGCACTACGACCTCTTCATCTGTGAAATATTATTTGGAGTTGCATTCAATCTCTTTTCTTTCTCTCTCATTCGCTCTCTCTCAAATGTTATTTATTATTATTATTATTATTTGACATACATGTCTCAATTGGGACTTGAAACACTGGACCACCCCTTAAGTTAAAGGCAGTGCATTCAAGCTAACAGTTGGTGGTTTCGGAGTTAGACTGAATCCTTTGATTTGTGGTTACAGACATGCGCTCCCCAACACATGTCAGAGTTATACTGAACCCTATTGTCTTTGTCGGAGTTCTGTTAAATTTACATTCTGTAACTAGTATGGAGATATATTAAGTAGCTTAAGATTAATCTGTATTCGCTTTGGTAACACTAGGATTGCTCTATTCTCACTTTGAAAACAATTAATGTGGAGTCAATAATGTGAATATTCACCAAGCAAATGTCACCTGTAATATTAGAGTGGTCTACCTTCATTTGATGCATATCTATAATATTTCAATCTGTCTACATATGTACCCAAGTTGCTTGATCATCTTTATGGCTGAGTCTTTATTTTTTTCTACCTGCAGCAAATATGCCAATCACTTCACACTTTGTGGTCAGCTCCCTTTCGTATTATCATCGCAATGTTTCTGCTTTACCAGCAGTTGGGCGTCGCTTCTCTTCTAGGAGCACTAATGCTAGTTCTTTTGTTTCCTGTACAGGTGCATGGCTCTCTCTCTTTCTCTGTCTGTCTGTCTTCTTTTGTTTTTATGGTATATTTTGGAAAAATACAGTGCAATATTAAATGTAATGATATTTATTTATTTATTAATATATTTATTTGTTTGGCCCCTCTTAGCATCACTGTAAATGTGAATCCCATTGTTCTAGGTTCACCTTGTTTATTGATCTTTTATCTCTTTTGGCAACAGACAAGGTATTTGTTTAAGCAAGCAATTTAAGCTGGAAATTAAAGATTTTTGGAGATGTTCTGGACTTGGTTCTTATCAAAATTACAAAAACTAGGGCAAAACATTGGAGTTTAACTTATACAAAGATTACAAGTACTAATAAAGGAGCAGTAAATCGTGATCTTCAGGGCATGTTTTTGCCCTTTTTTAATTCCTGACTTATTTGTGAGGTTAAATTTACAATGTATAGTTCAATAAATGAATTGCATTCTTTTTGGACCATGTTGTGGCTAGCATTAGTGCCTTTTCAAACAAAATGTTTATATATCAATTAGAAGACTCACTGTAGTAATAAGTAACTCCAGGTACTAGTCATGATAACACTAGACATAAATGTATGGTTAGAATGATTTTTTTCATTGAAAAAGATTTGTGGAGATTATATACAAAAGATGGGGGATAAAACACATTGGAGGTGTGATATTTGAATGCATCACAAATAGTCCGAAATATTAATTTAAGTTGACCTATTACTATGGAAATCCATGAGCTTTGAAACTCATAGTAGAAATAATCCTAAATCTTACTTGAAATTGACCTAGGACTATGGAAATTCATAGAAGAAAATATCCTAAGTCCTTGCCTAGAAGGTGATTCTTTCTTTGGTATTACGAAGCATATAGCATTTTCTTATCCAAAAAGGCATTATATTTATAAATGAAGAATCTAATTTGGCTTGTTGGTGATTATGTTTATTTTAGGGAAAATTGGTGGAAATTCCCACACTTCGGTCTTAGTTTAAGTTAAATCTTGTCATAAATTTAAGGGTAATTCTATTTATACACCACTAAACCTCTCAGTTCACACCATATTCTCATATTTTCTCAGTTCACACCACACCTAAATTGAAAAGTCTAATTTTATCTCACTGTACACCCTTATTTTTTAAATAATACCAAACTACCCTCTTCTTGAACAAACCCAAACCCTAACCCGAATTACTACCACCACCAACTGTAGTTGCCGCCACCCACTGCAGTCACAGCTCTTCACCTTCGATCGTCGCCCCTCCACAACCTCCTCCTCCTCTTGCCGCCTCCATCAACCACCGGATCACTGCTCTTTATCGTCACGCTCTTCCTTCAACCTGTTGCTCATTGTTGTCATCCTCTCTCACCACTGCCTACAACCACTATCACCAACCCCGATCGCAGATAACAAGCTTGCTTCCCTCTCGCCATCGCCAAATGCTCCATTCCCCATCCTCACCATCTCGACCAACCCTGCCATATCGATTCATTACCCTACCCCTCCATCGCGACCAACCCTGCCATAGTGATTCATTTCCCCACCCCCTCCATTGCAACCCAACCCTCCTCTACTGCATATAGAGAGAGAGAGAGAGAGAGAGAGAGAGAGAGAGAGAGAGAGAGAGAGAGTCGGAGAAGAAGGCAGTGATCGCCGACGGTAGCTACGGTTAGGGGTGGGGTTGTGTTGATTGAGCTGATTAATTTGTGTAAAGGTTAAAAATGTATTTGACTAAAAGGATAAAATTGTAATAAAAAAAATTTAAAAGATTGTGTGTATTGAGAGGATTGAAGGTGTGTAAATAGAATTTTCCTAAATTGATTGACTTAGGCAGTTTCATGGTTATTGAATGTTTTGATCTGGAGTCCTGCTTTAAATTTTACATTTCTTTAGTTATTCTATAATTATTTTGTTATTGACTTTTGGGTAGCCAGTTAATGGTTGTTTTACCTTTATTTTAAATGATCCGTATATGAGGTTGTATTACATTCATTATGTGCACCATTGTTGCATTGATGTGGCACATTATTTGAATTTTTGTATTTCGATCTTTAAAATTTCATACCTTTCATTGTACACGTCCATTTTTGATAAAATTTATATTTTTGGAACCTATTTGTTGAGATCTATCAAACATCACTATTGAATTTGAAATTATGTATATATAAAAAATAAAGAGTAAAATTTACACTTTGTTAGTCAAAAACTGTGAAATTTCACTCTTGAATACTATTTCATAACTATGAAATTTCACAATTTTTACGTTGAAATTTTGAAAATTTCAACAATTTCATAGTTTTGTGTTCAAAGCTGGAAAATTTCACAAATTCTGTTTCTAAAATTGTGAAATCTTACACTTTTCGAAGTTGTTTTTTAAGTTGCAAAATTTCACAATTTTTGTGTTCAAAATTATTGTGTTCAAAATTGGAAAATTCATAAGTTAAGCTTATGAAACTTTGAAATTTCGCAATTTTGGTAACATTTTATAAATAAATAAAACATGGTAAAATTTTACATATTTTGGGAAATTTCACAATTTATGTGTTATTTGAGAATTTTCACGATCTTAGTTTCTAAACACTATGGGTATGTTTGGTTTGGATTTGTAGAGTGATTTTGAGAAATTTTTTTAAAAAACTTGTTTGGTTGGTAATTTTTTCAAAACAATTTCCAAAATCACTTTCTCTCTCTTACACATCAATCAATCACTTTTTCTTTCTCTTCTCTCTTTCTCAATCACTTTTTCTCTCACACACATCTACTCAATTACAACAAAATATCAAATCATTCCAAACTCCCAAACTCTAAAACTACTTTCAAAATACACAATCAAACAAACCAAAAAAATTTCTAAACTCTCTCCCCCAAAATAATTTTTAAAAACTACTCTCTCAAAACCAAACCAAACATACCCTATGAAATTTCATATTTTTGATTTCTAAAACTATAAGATTTCAAATTTTTTAAGTTGAGAAGTTTTTGAAAACTAAATAATTTCATACTTCCTTTTGTCCTTTTGCATAGTTTCATAGTGAAATTTCTTATTTTTCAAAATTGTGAAATTTATGAATTGAAGCATTAAAATTTTCATTTCAAAACAGCTCATTTTATTTCAAAACTTCCAGGAAATGTGAAATTTCTTTAGTTTCAGTTTGACAACAAATAAAAATGTTAATTAGGATGTATTATTCCTTGTTTGTAGCAATATGTTAATGATGGAGTGGACACAATATTAATGGAAAACTAACTTAATCATGTTGTAATTCCATTAATTAACATTAAAGAGACTCTGATAAATTAATGTTTAGAGTCAGGCAACACAATTTTCAAACCGCTACACATCAGCTGCCACATGAGATACACATCCACACCTAAGGGAAATCAATAACAAACAACTCAACCAACCCGTCATGCATGTTACATGGATTTGGATACAAGTGTTGGGTGTGGATGTGTATTTAGAGGCCAAACTCATCAAACCTCAAATTTAAGGATATGTGGATTTGGCCAAAAAAAGTCCTATTTTAATATGTTTAATTAGTATATATCTGATGAAATAAAATAGATTTTATTAATTTTGTAGGAATTATGCAATAATATATACATATAATGATTGTGTTAAATAGAAATATATAAGAAGCGTAACGCCCTCAAAATTCATAAGATCTGACTCACCGAATATAACCCACATTTCTCATTCATTCTTATTATTCAACTGAATTAATCACGTGGAAGCTAATGACAATTTCTAGGATAGATTGATGTAAGATAATTCTCTTTTACTGTATCTCATTCCAATTGATCATACAGATTACACAAGTGGATCACATGCATTGATACATTCACAAACCTAGAGCTTGAATCTATAGCATGTGATATGATAATTACTAAAGCGAATAAATAAATTCAAATATATGCCCTAACAGCTTACAAGTCTTTGAAGGGCTTTGCCCTATTACAGCAAAAGTGGGTCTCAAATCTTAATACACATATAAGCCCTTGGCTATACAAAAAGAAGAAAACAAAACGAGTTTTGAGCTCCAAAATCCTCCCTAGCCATCATCTCGGTGAAGGCACACTATCAACACCTGAAAATGGTTTCCACATAGGGATGAGCATAAAGTCCAGTAGAGATAATCTTAATGAAGTGCATGAGTCTTAACAATATGATGATTATGAGATGCAATGATGTGCCATGCTCAATATACAAGTTTTTTTTTTTCCCAAAATTCATGTCATGCACTTTTCAAAAATCATAAGCCAATCAAAAGCTTTCACTCCAATAAAAGACGGGGCGGTAAATGCGACTCTGACAATCCCTAAGTACATATTTGCTAATAGTCTCTTAGAGCACTACTGAAATCCATTTCACTATGGACCTCAAGCCAACTTAATTCTCAACAAACTACACTCCTTAATTGGATTTACCTAGGTATTTACCCCATTTCTCAACACATTTCAATTGTTCTTAATAAACCAAATACAATACATTTCTCAAAATGCGATGAGAGTTAGATTATGAATGCATGAGCTATTCAATGATATGCTTGCTTTGCAATTGTTTCAATTTCCCTAATTCGCATGTAATTTCTACAACAAGTCAATGCAATTCTCCACCAATTGCCAAAACAATTTTCTCTATCTCAATATTCCAAAATAGGCAATAGATAGAGCGTAATTCAACATTTCAAATTCTTTGATACAATAATTGATTTTCCAAGAATCTTCACGATTCCAAAACACAATTGATATTCGTAATTTTTCCAAAAATTCATTGAATTTCTCAATACTCAATTACATTCTCCAATTTCATAAATTCTAGGGTTTGAGGAAAATTTGGGGATTTCTAGATTTAAGAACAAATTTCTCAATTTCACAAGCCATGGAGCATTATAAGTAAAACAATTTGAAAGATTGGTGATCATATGAGAATTTCCCAATTTTATGCATTATACTCAATATAAACAAAACCCTAATTTCTCAAACGTAATTAACTATTAAAATAACACATAATAAAGCTAAAATACATACACTACGTTAAGAAAATCCCTACCTCAAAGATTGAGAGAGAAAGAAAGCAAAAGCCCAAATTTGACTTTGTCGGATTTTCAATTGATTCGGTCAAAACATAGCCCTCGACATGCTCGTCGTTTTGATCTCAAGAACTAGTATCTTAATCTTGATAGATTTGTTTGTATGATGAATTTAGTAGGGTTTAATGAGAGTTTTTAGAGAGAAGATGGAGAAAAGGAGACTTTGGAGAGAGAGAGAGAGAGAGAGAGAGAGAGGGTTGATAGAGTGAGAGGAAAGAGGGACAGAAAGGCCAATAGAAGGCTGATGGGCACAAAATTTGATGCGGTGGACCCCTTTCACATGTGCGATGCCCTTCGGCCACACGTGCGGTCTGAAGCAGTGGAGAAAACTCTTACTGAACCAATGCGCCACACGTGTGGGCCTATTGACTGCACCTGCGGGACCCTTGCTGCACGTGAGGCCCTTTCCACCGCACGTGTGGAAAACTGCCTAGAATCCAAAATGCATACTGCATAAGGCTGCACATGCAGAGACACCTGGTGGCCAAAAATCTACCAAAGGCAATTCCACACTCTCCCGGTTCCGTCCGTACACTCGAAACTCAAACAAGAAGGTTAGGCAAGGTACGAACCGCAATCACTATGACGTTACACGATGCACAAAACTCCAAAAACAAAACAATAAGTCCGAATAGTTGCATTTAAGTCGGGTCAACGACCTGGGACATCACAAGAAGTATCCAAAGTAACAAGCATATAGGCCAAACCCTTGTCTAAGTGTTGGGTGTTTGACACGGGTATTTGATTTATTTTGGAGCCCATGTAACATAGCCCGTCATAGTCACCTGTAACTTATTTAGGTCATCATGACCCGTGAACATCCTCCCCTCACACCATGGCACCAACCACTACAACCAATTCAAACCAAATAAAATTCAAATCCCCTTCTTCTCCTATTTAGTCTCACAACATAATCACCACCCAACCACTCAAACACAACTAAATTGCTATTTTGTATTAAGCAACTAATCACACTTCTTGGTCATCAAAAAACACATGATGTGTTAACTTTCTTTTTTTTTTCGAATTATTGTTATCATGAAAGCATTCTCATATCTTTCATGCATATAGGTGATCTATATATCTGTATATATCTATCTATCTATATATAGAGAAAAAGGAGGTTTGGGTTGGTTTCTTCACCTTACCTCAAAAAATGACAAAAAACCCAATAGTATCGTCACATTATCACTGAAAAGGGGCTAGGTGGCTACCTCACTTCACAAACTTGAACTTTTGCTTAAATCGAAACTGCATGAGGTGATTGTTGCTGGTAGATAAGAGACTAGAGTTTTAGCTGGGAGGTCTTTTTAGAGGCCCTTGAGTGGAGCGCATTATATTTTGAGCATTTTGGTCATTTATTGGGGAATGGTTTTTCACGGGTTATGACAAAATGAATGAGGTTTGATGTTGTACTAGTCCCATATGTAGGAGCTTCGGCCAGAAAGCCCTTTATTTTTTACTGAGTGGTTATTTATTAATTTATTTTTAATAAGCAAATAGAATTGTATTAGAGAAAGTACCAAGGGTGTGCCACCCTTAATCTCTTATACATAAGAGAGGAAAGACCAATAAAATTCCCCTACAATATAGGAACCCCCACACATGCAAAATACATGTCAGGCTCATTCAGTGAGGTTGCCCTATTGTGTCAAAAGTCTTGTTTGTCTTCCAACCCTAACTCAATAGGGTGGATTCTAATGTATAGAAAATATAAGTGGCATAAGTCTCTCCTTTGACTTAGTTCTCTTCTTAAATTTTTCAGTGAAGTAGTGCCTTAATTTAGTTTGTTGTTACAAAATGTATTTTCGGATTCTCTTTCTCTGATATAAATATGCTTTTTGTAGATTCAAGATATTTTGACTTATACTTTATCCCATTTTATTATATAATTTTATCCTGAATAATGTTGTCTCTAACTTTTGAATTTTATCTTGTGGGGACAGACCTTTGTGATAAGCAAAATGCAGAAACTCTCCAAGGAAGGATTGCAACGCACGGACAAGAGAATTGGCCTCATGAATGAAATTTTGGCTGCCATGGACACTGTGAAGTATGGTTCATTTTGTGAATACTTTATCTGAGACTTGCGCTGGAATCTTGAAATAATCATTTGACCCTTTGTTTCATAAATGCTTCAGATGTTATGCATGGGAGAATAGTTTCCAATCCAAAGTTCAAAGTGTTCGGACTGATGAGCTGGCATGGTTCCGGAAAGCACAACTATTAGCAGCGGTATGGCAAAACTCATTGAAAATTTCATAAATTTTCCTTAGTCGAATTGAATGATGTGTTAGCTTTTATTATAGTGTTATTTAGAAGAATAAGGATTGTATGTATATGCTATTATTCAACGATATGTAACATATTTTTACGGTATCATTAACTGCCAAAGAAATATGATCTCGTCTGAACCATTGTTATTATAATATCACTAGGATCTGGTATATCTACTGCATGACATGCAATTACATGCACATACATGTGTGTGGTTCCAGATTCCTTGTCCTTTTATTTCAGGGATTACAGCTTTGATACAAGTTTTCAGTGTCAACCATCATTTTGTTGCTTCTGAAAAGTGATTTTACAAAGGTAGAATCAAATCACTACTTTTGAGATAGCAAATCCACAACTTATCAAGCAAATAGAACAAATAAATTGATTAAATGATTAGGATCCTAGCAAGTATTTAGGTTGAAATAGTATTGCTAGTTTAGTTATTCCAAGCACGTGTATTTGATATGACCCTACTAAATTTAACATTTGGTCTTCTCTCCATCTCTCTCCCTTTCTATGCACACTCTATGTGCGCAATATACACATGCACATTCGCATACATACAAACATGCATATTTTTATTTCATGGCTTCATTGATCACAGAGACAGTAGAATTGTTGTCTTTCTGCTTGCACTCCACACCCCCCTTGTTTTGTTCATTAGTTGGACCCGCCTCATGTGCACTTGTAGGTTCTATGACTAAGCACAACGAGTAGAGAGATATAAAGAGAGGTTAATCTTTAATGCATCTGCAAATGTCATACTCGTAATATTTATGTTTTTTTTTCCTTCTCAATTTTGATAAATC